>JAOPTO010002414.1:0-600000 GCA_033822845.1 Tetrapedia diversipes
TTAAGGTGGAGTGGGGTAAGTTCGTACCGGTTTTTGTTAAATTCGACTTGAATCATTTATTCTTTAAATTATATTTGAAATATTTAACTTATATTATTGGTATTAAGTGGAGTGAAGTAAATACTCTATAATTCGCATTGACAAAAACGCCAATTTACATTAGAAATTACAACATTTATTGAAAATAAAAAAAGTAACAAACATTACGAACTTACCCCGTGTATGGGACAAGTTCGTAAATAGCCGTTTAAAACTTATTGAAATCTATCTTTATATGTTACGGGGCAAAATCGTAATTATTCATACGCTATTTATAAAATGCTTTTTACTAGATTAAAATAAGTTGTTTAGTTTAAAAGTTAAACATTTATAAACATTGGTAAGTAGAAAAAGTAGGAAAGTTAATAAGAGGAGAAAAGTTTATTCAAATAAAAGACCTTAAATTAGCTTAATATTTTAATGACTATAAATTTGAAAAGAAACAAACATAAAATACTATTAAAATACAGGCTTTTACACCTTATCTTGTACAATTTAATGTATGTTTAAATAAATTTAGTTCGTTTATGATCTTGCTTTTCTCTTACTACATTAACTCTTAAAATTTTCCAAAATTAACAATTATTGTTTGATCCATGTTGTACATTAAATGAAGTAATAGAAAACTAAATTAAAAATTTAATTTTTTTTTAACTTTCATCTACATCTTTGAAATTCTATGTGATACCTGTTTTCCAAATTTCATTGAAATCCTACTATTAATTGCGGAAGTGCACTTTTTTCATACTTCCCTAATTTTCGCCCGCTAGACGTGTGAATCAAGTTCATGGTGTTACCCGCCGATAGTGTGTTAAATATAAACGTGGTCGTCGAAAAACGAAAATTCTCGTTTTCAACAAATATTTTGCAAGTATCTGGAGCAATAAGAACATAAGCCACATTTTAAGAAAAACCAAAATATCTACATAAAAGCATGCCCTTCAATAGGCAAGTTGTCTAACAGAAATTGTTGAAAAATAATGAAAATTCTGGAAAATAGGAAACATTTTGGACTTTTGGTGTCGTCCTTGTTGGTAAATGATAATCACTTTAAGAGCTACTGAATTAAATTCAGCCAATGTTAAATGGTGTAAACACTCCAACTTTCATCTTTTACCTTCACTATAAATCTACTGTGCATGAATCATCCAGAATGCACCTACAGTGGCTTCAAAAAGTATTCGTACACTATGTCACAAATAAATTTGTTCAATCCTGAAATTCTGAGTCTGATACAAGTATTTAATAAAACTTTGTGGGTATATAGATCGTAATAGTATACCTATCAATTAATCTCTTCGTTTCATTTAAATGCGATTTTAAAGGGGTGAAACCAGCGTTGATGTTTCTGAATTTTCTCTCATTTTTTAAAAATAACTTTGTAATGATACTTAATGAAGCAAAACCTTTCAAATAGAAAATGTTTAATTTTTAATTTTGAGATTCGCTATCAGCCCCCTTAAAAGATATTTTGCCGCCAAAAAATTGCTCCACACAGGACACACCATGCTGTGTAAACACATAAAATTTCATTGAAATCAGAATTTCAGAAGCAGATGAATTTCCTTATAATACAGTGTACAAATACCTTTTGGAGCCACTGTACAAAGTGTGAAGTCTAAATTCGTCTTTAAAGATTTTGGGAATTATTTTGCAGACACCCTATATATTCAAATAAGAAGAAGAACCGAGTAATTTCAAAGAAATATTGCAAAACTTTCGAACTCGAGTACCATATACATCAAAAATGCATGAAAATTAATGTTATGTTCTGTGTAAATGTGATTATAATTACAGTAACTCACGAAACTGATAAAATTATTAAGTTACTTTACTTATCGAATTCAAACTTCATGTTTTAATTGAACCTCGTTTTGACAGATATAAAATTTTCGATTCTTTTGAAAACAGTAAGAGATTAGATTCTAACTGGTTCTCTCGTAGGCGAAACGAGCAACTACAACGCAACTACAGAGGCATTAGTGTTACTGGAGAGGAAGCAGATGCTTAATTAATTCCTCGCTGCTCTTAATAGTCAAATACGTTTCGTCTGATCCGGGCAAGTGGTGACGCAACCCACTGAAAAACCTTCTTTTTCTCGCGATCCCAACGAGAGCGCCCGTGTCTCCCTGGATCTTTGACCCGGCTTAATTCCGTCCAATTTTCAGACGCGCGTTCCACATTCCTGCCAGATCGTGTCACTTCTTCCGGTCTGTATCGCGAACGATGACGCGACGAAACACAGAGAACGGACGCGTTTTTCTCAGAAACTTTTTGCTCTTCCACAAACCATTACCAACACATTGCTTCTGGGTATCGTAACCTCTCTTTTTGGTTTCTGAAAACGTACTGAACACTGTCGAACCTCGATAACTCCGAATCTCAAGGGATGTTACCATTATGTTGTATGACATTTCTGTCTTCTATTTATTTTCTGACAAGTCATACGACTTATTAGAAAATAAGTTACTGTTATACCTATATACTGACTTATTAGAAAATAAGTTACTGTTATACCTATATACTGACTTATTAGAAAATAAGTTAATGTTACTATTGGGTTGGCAACTAAGTGATTGCGGATTTTAAATAAGGATGAAAATGCAAAATTTTTACTTGAAAATATGACTTTATTAAATTTGGTATTATCCGTTTTTGTCGATGACCTTTTGCCATGTTTCAGACAATGTCATAATTCCATGTCCATAAAGCTTCTAATCTTTACCAGCAAAAAACTGAATTAAATGAGATTTTACATCATCAGCGTCATTAAAAAATTTATGATTTAAGTAATTCTGTATGGAACGAAATAAGTAAATAAAGCTTTTCTTTCAAGGCTTCATCCCCATATATGGCACACAATTTCTTGTATGCTTGCAGTGCGTTCCTGTCTTTTCGGAAATACAATAAAATATGTCTGAAATGTGCGTTTTGTATTTCCATTTTTAAATTGGGATAAAAACGAAACTAAATAAATAATCGATAAAATTTACTTACTAATTAAAGGTGGAAGTTCAAGCAACAAGAAAACAAAATAGGTTAGGTGCTTTGGACATGGTGATAAAACGAAAGAATGTGCTAAATTTATCGACAAAATCCGCAATCATTTAGTTGCCAACCCAATATTTTCTGACAAGTCATACGACTTATTAGAAAATAAGTTACTGTTATACCTATATACTGACTTATTAGGAAATAAGTTAGTGTTACTAGTATAGACGCTGTTTTTCGAGTCCCAGTAACGAGTTACACTTAAATGCCATAGGACTAAGTTAGAAACAAATTTGTTGTACGACAGTGTTTTGTTGCATAGTGTAGATGCAGCTTTAATTACGTATATACAGTAACGGACAAAAGTTTAAGACCAAACAATCAACAAAATTAAACAAATATAAGTTACAACAAAGCATCAGAGCTATGTTTAATATAATTAATTAAAAAAAATAAGTTCCACTCAAGGAATTGTCCTTTGAAGTATGAATTTTAAATAAAGCACCTAAAATATTAGGGGGACCGGAAAGTAATGTCGTTTCTGCGCATGTTAATATTTGATCGTCATTTCTCAGCTCATTGTGTACTTCAAAATCATACCAAAGACATTTTAAAGTTATAGAGACTTGTTTATTTGTAAATAATTGAATTAAAATTTCTTTTGCAATTTTGAGTGATATAGCTAGCCAAATACCAGAAGAGGTAGGTATCCGACATTGCATGCTTTTTGAGTTTCGCAAGGGTAGTAACTCAACAGTTGCTATCAAAAACATTTACAATGTATACTCAAATGGATTAGACGTTCGTAAATGTCAGAGGTGGTTTGCTAAGTTCAAATCCGGTAATTTTGATCTTTTTGACTCGTATTGATCAGGGAGACCAACAACTTTAAACAATGACGTGTTAAGAACGGAAGTGGAAGCAAATCCATGTAAGACAATTGAGTAAGTGTTAGACTGTCTTAAACAATCTTGATCGACTATCTAAGAATATTTGCAACAGATTGGGAAAGTAAACAGAGCAGGGTATTTGAGTCCCGCATAATTTGTTCGAAGAGAACAAAGCTAACTGATCCACCACATGCAACCTACTGCTTTAACAGCATAATACAGAAGCGTTTTTTGATTGCTTGATCACTGGAGATGAAAGATGGGTCCTTTATGGGAATCCAAAACGCAAAAGGCAGTGGCTCTCTCCGAATGAATCGCCACGAAGTACTGCTAAGCCAGGTTTACACCCCAAAAAGGCCGTTTTGTGTGTTTGATGAAGTATTCGCGGCGTTATTCATTTTGAAGTGCTGAAATCCGGACAAACTGTGAATGCAGACCTTTACTGTGAACAGTTGGATCGAGTAAACCAATCTTCAATTGTAAAGTGGCTAGTGATTATTAACAGAAAAGGCGTTATTCTGCAACATGATAATTGCATGACCGCACTGTGCAAGACAGACCCTGGAAAAAATTAATGAATTGAGGTGAGAGGTTCTGCTTCACCCACCATACTCGCACTATGTTGCACTATCAGATTTCCATTTATTCCGATCTCTATAACACTTTTTAAGTGACAAAAGATTTGCAAATTTGGATGACATACAAAATGCCATCTCCAGATATTTTGCTCAAAAACTAATTGATTTTTATCAATCCAACATTGAAAATTTGCACACTAGATGGCAGAAGATTGTTGATAACGAGGGTGATTACATCATTGATTAAAAATAAAAACTCTTTAAAAATTTATGTGTTTGAATTTATGTGTAAGAAAACGACATTACTTTCCGGTCCCCCTAATACTAGGGAGTTATTAACATCAAAATGTTAAAAAAAAAATCAAAATTAATACCAGTGTATAAAATTCACAAAAAAAAAAACAGGGAGAAAAATGAAGACTTTTAAAAATTACGACTTACCAAAACTAAAAATTCTATCATATAACAGATTAATTTTCTCTGCGGTGGATCATTGAGGTAAATACTTTTTCATTTCAAAAGAATTATTACTCACTAGTTACACTGTGCAATATTACATACTGAAAACTGGAAATCGCTGTACACTTCGTCGGATTTACAGTTCCAGGAATCACAACGCGAGTAATCGTCTCTGGTATTACACAATGGACCATTCTATTCCATTATTCCTCGTCCCGGCGAAGACCACGGGCGAGATAAGAATTATCGTCCCGATGCAATAAAGTTAAGAAGAACGGGGCGCCTGCAGATGCCTGCCGCGAATTAATGAATGCAAAATAGGCCAACGTTCCAGACGTCTTCCGGTTTTTATGCAAAATCAGACCACCTCAACGATGACATTGTTTTTCTCGTTTGCTTTTTAATCACACCGCGGGGTATGCTCGTCTCGTCTGCCGCAAAAACCTAACGAGCGTGTATATTTACCCAATTACTATAATTCTATCTTACACTCGGCTTTTTAACCGAAACTGCAAACGCTGTATTTTCCAACAGAAGATAAAGTGGAGATTGAATTACGTAGAGTTATTGAATAGTAAATCGGCAGTACGAAATGGAATAAACACAAAAAATTAGGTTGGTAGCACGTTAACCCTAGAACTACCAGAGCAGTGAAAATGACCAACTGATGATTACTCATAGCAATCTTATAAATTCACTGTGATAAAGTTTCTAGAATTTATTATGATTTTCTGCAGAAGGTATAAATAAAGATTTGTGTTCTATGTATTTAGTATTTTTTCATTCAATTCTCACTTTGATTTCTTCCACACAAATAAGTATACTTTAATTGTCGGTTGTTCTAGTGTTAAACAGATACAGTAGCGGACAAAAGTTTAAGACTAAAGAGTGAACAAAAATAAATAAATAAATTTATTAAAAATTGCAAAATGAACAAAATTCGTATTCTATGCTAATAAATGAATAGTATTCTACTATAATTACAATAAAAATGAATAGATAAACAATATTTGCGAACCATAAAATTACGTTTTATTTATTAATTGTCCTGTTGTCTTAAACTTTTGTTCGCTACTATATATTATAAAAATTAAAGCACCAAAATAAGTTTTAAATAATTTTTAAATCAGCAAAATGATAATTTAATCTGGCATCCCCTAAATCCTATTTTAAACGAAATCTAAAACACCAAAAGCAAAAATGATTCGTTTGTCGTGGATATCCTATAACGAACTATAAAATCACAAAAATTAACACGTTCCCTACCGAGTGTATTGTTTTCGATACACGTTAAAACTCATTTCTCTACGTTAAATGAATTTTTCTCATTAAGGGATAAATGAAATAAAAACAGTTGTTAGTATTGTTATTTATTTTTATTTTTATTATTAGTTTTTTAAATTAAACTTCTATTATTTATTTTTTTATTACTGTTTGAATTATTATCGTTATTGTTATTAATATTCTTTACAATATTTTGTATTATATATTATTTTTGCCGTTACTGGTACCAAAAAATACTTATAAATTAATTATAATTAATTTTAAATATAGAAACCTTATAAATTCACTGTAGTGAAGCATTCAAAATTCACTATGATCTTTTGCAGAAGGTATAAATAAAAATTTATTTTCTGTGTATTCGATAGTTTTTCATGTAATTTTCAATTTGATCTGTTCCATGCAAATAAGTACACTGTAATTGTCGGTAGTTCTAGTGTTAACACCAGAGCAGTTAAAATGACCAATTGGTGATTATTCATAGCAACCTTATAAATTCACTGTGGTAAAGCTTCCAAAATTTACTATGATTTTCTGCAGAAGGTATGGATTAAGATTTGTTTTCTGTGTATTCGATATTTATTCATGTAATTTTCAATTTGATCTGTTCCATGCAAATAAGTACACTTTAGTTGTCAGTAGTTCTAGTGTTAACACCAAAGCAGTTAAAATGACCAATTGGTGATTATTCATAGCAACCTTATAAATTCACTGTAGTGAAGCATTCAAAATTTACTATGATTTTCTGCAGAAGGTATGGATTAAAATTTATTTTCTGTGTATCCGATATTTTTTCATGTAATTTTCAAATTGATCTGTTCCATGCAAATAAGTACACTGTAATCGACGGTAGTTCTAGTGTTAAATTATTATATATATTATCATATTATATTAGTATTTCATAAAATAATTCTTTCGACGCATCATCAAAGGAACGTTATCGCGCTCCTTGACGTATTTCAACCGTGTTTTTTTTTAAATTTTGGTACGCAAACGGTTAATAGAGAAAGAATAGAGCCTAGCATCATTATTGGGCTTGTATATGACATTTGGTTTTAAGTATAGTCAAAGACCAGTTTCGAAGGATTTTATTTTATTTTACACAGGTGGTTATTTGTTAAGAGAATAATTGGAATAAAAAAATATCTTATTTCAATTTAAGACTAAAACAAGGATAAAAAAAAAAATACTTCGAGTAACAGAATTCTTACTATGTACATATATCGTGTAGGTATACACTCATACACGAAAGTATTCGAACGCTTACAATTCTAATATTCAACTAATGTAATATGTATGTTAAATTGAAGCATTTGATGTAATATGACACATATAGCAAGGGATGGGTCTTAAGACTACATAAGTAGGATTAGACAATAATTCAACAATTTATACCGTGTTTACACTACATTTATTGTAAACACGTACCAGAAGCGGCTCACAAAAGTATTCGAACTTTGAACAACTAAGCATTTCCAACGATAATAGAATGTAAACAAATATTTCTCAGTTCACTAGCAGAGGGTCCCAGCGAAACAGTATTCAAAATTTTTGCCACAGTCTTCATTACTAATAATATAACAAAATGAATCACAAGAAATCGGAAACAAGCAAGTCTGTCAGAGAATTAATAGTAAATTGGCATAAGGAAGGCAAATCATATGGTGACATTGCACAACTTGTGAACAGAAGCAAGTCTACAATTCATTATATTGTGAAGAAATTTAATACGCAAGGTAACATTGCTAATAAGCCCCGTTGTGGGCGTCCGAAAAAGTTAACTGAAAAAGAAGAAAGGACAATTATTCGAAAAATCAAACAAGATCCTTTCACTTCTGGATCACAATTGGCATCAGTGGTGGCTACGCAGTTTCAGAAAGAAGTGCATCCAGAATTGTGCCGCCGATTATTAAGACATAACGGTTTACATGCACGAGTTCCAAGGAGAAAACCATTTATTAGCAAGAAAAATAAAGTTATACGTTTACAATTCGCCGAAAAATTTATTTATAAAAATAATTCGTTCTGGGACACTGTGTTATTCTCTGATGAGAGTAAATTTAACGTTTTTGGTAATGATGGACGTAAAAAAGTCTGGAGAAAACAGAATACAGAATTAGAATCACGAAATCTACGGCCGACTATTAAACATAACGGTGGATCTGTATTAGTTTGGGGCTGCATGGCACGCAGTGGGGTAGGAAATCTTGTGTTTATCGATGGAATAATGGACAAAACGAAGTACTTAAAAATTTTGCAGGAAAATTTAAAAGATAGTGTATCAAAATTAAATTTACCATGTAATTACTGGTTTCAATCGGACAATGATCCGAAGCACACCGCCAAAATAGTTAAAGAATGGATATTGTATAACGTTCCACACGTTTTACCACATCCACCGCAAAGTCCAGATTTAAACCCCATTGAGCATTTATGGGATGAAGTAGAAAGAAGACTGAGAAATACAGTTATTACTTCGAAAGAAGTGTTAAAACGAAATATTACTGAAATATGGCAATCAATTGATTCAAATGCTACTTCTAAGTTAGTCCACTCAATGGAAAACCGACTTAGGGCCGTTATAAAAGCCAAAGGTGGGCCAACTTCCTATTAAAACTTTAAATTATTCAATTTAAATAATTATTAAATGTTCCGTTCGAATACTTTTGTGAGCCGCTTCTGGTACGTGTTTACAATAAATGTAGTGTAAACACGGTATAAATTGTTGAATTATTGTCTAATCCTACTTATGTAGTCTTAAGACCCATCCCTTGCTATATGTGTCATATTACATCAAATGCTTCAATTTAACATACATATTTCATTAGTTAAATATTAGAATTGTAAGCGTTCGAATACTTTCGTGTAGGTATATGTACAACTATTTACGTGGTCGACCTTGTTTCATACACTTACCGTTGCACTTTTGTATTCATTACGCCTAACTTTGTACTTCGTTCGGCCGTGTTACGAAGTCGCCGCGAAACATGCTTGCAAGGTACGATTTGGAATTTCAAATAACCGAAGAATCAGCCAGAATGACAAAGGGAAGCGCGGTTGATACGAAAGCAACGTAGATAAGAAGCGGCCGCGTTTTAAACTCGTTTCTTATCACAAATTGCGGACAAGCATGAAAATGTATCGTTTAAGGAGGTACTTAACCAGATACTTTCGCGCATGAGAGAACGAAGGGTGGTCGTTTCGAACAACTTTTGTCTTGCTTAAACAAATTTCAAGCAAATAATTAAACAAAAATTAAATAACTTCGGTATCTCGAAGATTAAAAACAATTATTGATTCAGTGCAACTTTTTTTTTTATTTCAAACCAAAGAAACTCTTGTAGGTAAGAGTTATATGGCACAACATTAGTTTCTACAGAAAATTACACGTTTTTCTTGCACGTGATATACGAAAATTATTTGCTTAAAATAACGTTTTGAATCAGCTGACAAAATTTGTTGGTTTGCAGAGCAATCGAAGAAAATGATGCGAAAGTGATCTCTGAACTATTCTTAGCTTGCATTTTTTTTAAATAATTTCTGAGCTGATTATGTTAATAACAATTGTTAACAATAAAAGATCTCTTATACTGTCTAATGCGCATAAGTTCACTTGTATATTATTCAAAGTTAGGTAACAGATTAAATTCATGTTTTATTTATTACTTCATTTAAAGCAGTTAATTATAATAAAAACCTAAATTATTCAAACACGTAAATCATAATGAAAGAACCTTTTTTTATTACTTTCACACTGTCAACGATACAAATTTATCTATTACAAGAATAGTAAGTATATCACAAATATTTATATGTTTATAGAAAATTTATAAAAAAAAACGTATGATAACATATAAAGCACGCGAAATAAAGCCACATTATATACAATGTATATTCAGAAGGTGAAACAAATCGCTATACTTCAATTCTATTTCCTTCAGCAGCGTTACAAAAATATGAAACTTCACAAAAATCTGCAGTGGAACAATAAGACATAAAAAGATTTTATCAATTTCACAAATTTTACCAACTTCCCATGACACGAAATGCATATGGCAGCACCAAGTTGGATTTGTCTCAATAAACACTATCAAATTATGAATAAAAGAAAATAGAGCATTCCGTTTAAAATAATTAACTTAACTCTGAAACCTCCTACATAGGGTCTCACGCATCAAAAGAATATTTTTTACCATATTATGTCTCCCTTTATGTGAAACAATTGTTGTAAGAATATTTTTTCAATACTTTCTGAGATATTCCAGAAAGTCCAGATAAAACAAACACCCTGTATAACAACATTGTACCCATAACCTGTAAGAGTTACATGTACATATAATTTTTATGTAAAAAATACCATAGATATATTACGCTTATTTCTATTATAACCTTAAAGAGTTCAGTGTTCCGTAAATTTTGTCTGCAATCAAAAATGTTCTACGCTTCGAAAGGGTTATCAACAACCACCGGAGTAAAGGTTCCAAGGACAAGTACAAGAAACTGAACAAGATCAACGAGCACACTTTTATTTACAGCGTGGAGGAAGATCTAGTAAGCAGATACATGAGCTGAATTCACCACGATGACAACGAATGATTTACACGTGGCGCGTACCCATTGAGAGACACTCTTCGGCTCGACGAACGTTGGCATATTTGCTAGTGCTCGCGAGAAATATATTCGAACGGATCCGTAATACAAACGGCGGAGGTCGAGGCACAGATATAAATTAACGTGTTAGAACAGGAGAACAAGTAACCGTATGTTCATGATATCTTCACCAGCTCCTCTCCTCGGTACTCCTGTTACTTCGCGGCCGCAGCTGCCACAGTTCCGTCTCTGCGCCCGTAGCACAGCTCCTTTTTTCCCGTCTCGCTGGAGAGTTGCCACGCGTAGTATCCGCCCTTTTCCGTTCCCCTGATCCCCGTGCGGATGAATCGAACCTCTGTGAATCGCGCGGCATTCACCGGATTTTCGATCGCTCGGTACCTAAATAGCACAATAGGTGCAACTATCCAAGTACAAAGCCAGTGAAAAAAATTTAACGTTAAATTTAGTATTAGAAAATAAATGTTCAAATATAAATGTAAAAATAAATGTTCAAATTCTCACAAAACGAAAAAGAGGGACCAAGGTTTTAGAAAGTAAGCTGTAAATATTCCATATACAAATATTTATAACATGTTAATAATTTTATAGATTATATTTTAAAAAGAGTATATGAAAAAAAGCCAAAAATCTGGTTTATAAGAATTCTGATTAGTATTTAAAATACTTGTAAACATAGATGTAATGGTGTTTCAGAGTGAACATGAACACTCTTCGCACCCTTTAACCCTTTGACTGCTGAAGACTCTGAGCCGAAACACTTCGCGTCGACGGCGTACAGCCGGCACTAACTATCGCTGGGGACTGAATACTTTTTCACGAAATCTGAATCTGTTCGGCGGTGTATTCAATTGTAATATTGTACAGAATCAAATTACTGTTACTTTATCCACTCCAAAATTAATATTTTTCAATTTTTTAAATATTTTTTATCTTCAATATATATTATTTATTCGTCAAGGGTAAAGTTTTAAGACGCCATAATTTGATCATTATAATGTATTATAAAATATATAAAATGAAATGTACAAAACGAACTCCAAACCATACATAACTTTTGTCAAATGGCAGATGAACAGATGAAACGAATTTAAGATATAGGGAAAACTGACGAAATAAACGAGATTTTTCTGGTTGATAAGCAACAAGGTATGTTGTTTCTGAGTGTTACACGGATATGATAAAATAATTTCTTGAGAAATTCAGTAAGACAGCAGTAAATGATCAAAGCCGTCGCCGAGCGCACATGTGCGCCCATAGTCTATATCGACGGCTTGTGCTGGGCGCAAATGTGCGCCCATAGGCCACAGCGACAGTTTTCGCTGGGCGCATATATGCGCCCGTAGCAGTCAAAGGGTTAAATAAAGAAACCTTGAACCTTGAACCTCGATCGCTCGGGCAAAATCGCACGAGAGGAAACCGCGTGTTGTCGTTAACCCTTTCCTGTCCGCGATGCAAAATTGTATGCAAAGAAAGGAAAATTGAAAAAGTTTTGCCTTATTCTCTGAGTACTGGTGTCACATGAATATTTGAATTTGTATTGTGTTACACTATTTGTTTTTTTTTTTCCATTTATTTAACCCTTTTAGTGCCAGCAGGCCGATCAATCGGCTCGCGGTCTTTATGCGAAAACTGCCACAGGCCAATAAATCGGCTGATTCGCAGAAACCGAAAATTTATACCCAAACCGCTTACTGAAAAACTTGCTGTAGGCGTAACAAAATATTTTTGATGGATCCCTATCCTCATTATTGGTTGCAGAGGATAGATGTCCCAACGTTCGAAAGTTTGTTTCTTATAAAGCTATTCATATAAGCGCGCATATCAAATCGACCTGTGGCATTCTTCGCATACACTTCGTAAAATCCCTGGCACTAAAAGGGTTAAATTAGCTATCAGAATATAGATTCTATGGACGGATGTGTTGGCACGTAGTCCGTTTAAGGCATGATGAGGGTTTTTCCATTGGAAAGACCTCCTAAGCCTCATTTGAGGTCAATTGGCCATTTTCATTTTAGTCTTTTATTATTGTATTCTTCTGTGAATGTTCACTTAATTCGGTGAAGTGTCTTCTACTATTTTCGTGGATGGTGTCAGCGACGAAGGGGATACCGAAATCGTCGTGTAGTGTTTTGTTGCTCTTCGTTTTTCTCTTTATACTTCTTTCTTTTCTTTTTTTTTATATTATTTAAATCAGCTATTAGAATACAGATTCTATAGGCGGATGTGTTGGCACGTAGTTCGTTTCAGGCATGATGAGGATTTTTCCATTGAAAATACCACCTTAGCCTCATTTGAGGTCAATTGGCCATTTTTATTTTAGTCTTTTATTACTGTATTCTTCTGTGAGCGGTATAATCAGAGAATTTGAATGTTCACTTAATTCGGTGAAGTGTCTTCTACTATTTTCGTGGATGGTATCAGCGATGAAGGGGATACCGAGATCGTTGTGTAGTGTTTTGTTGCTCATCGTCTTTCTCTTTATACTTCTTTCTTTTTTTTTATATTATTTAAATCGGCTATCAGAATTCATATTCTATGGGCTGATCTGTTGACACGTAGTCCGTTTTTGACATGATGCGGACTTCTCCATTGAAAAGAGATCCTAAGCCTCATTTGAGGTAAATTGGCCATTTTTATTTTAGTCTTTTATTACTGTATTCTTCTGTGAGCGGTATAATCAGAGAATTTGAATGTTCACTTAATTCGGTGAAGTGTCTTCTACTATTTTCGTGGATGGTATCAGCGATGAAGGGGATACCGAGATCGTTGTGTAGTGTTTTGTTGCTCATCGTCTTTCTCTTTATACTTCTTTCTTTTTTTTTATATTATTTAAATCGGCTATCAGAATTCATATTCTATGGGCTGATCTGTTGACACGTAGTCCGTTTTTGACATGATGCGGACTTCTCCATTGAAAAGAGATCCTAAGCCTCATTTGAGGTAAATTGGCCATTTTTATTTTAGTCTTTTATTACTGTATTCTTCTGTGAGCGGTATAATCAGAGAATTTGAATGTTCACTTAATTCGGTGAAGTGTCTTCTACTATTTTCGTGGATGGTGTCAGCGACGAAGGGGATACCGAGATCGTTGTGTAGTGTTTATACTTCTTTCTACGTTTGACTGAACGACAAAACAACTGAACGTGTCGCATTTCGAAAAAATGTTCATTCTTCGGTCTCAAACAGTAATTGAATTGATACTGATATTGAGATGATATTCGGTAAATTCGATACTCTCGACACTCTCGATTTAATGATACCTTTTAACTCTTTAAGCCATGCTGCATTCGCAATTTCATTCCAGCCGGTCCGCACAGATTTCGCTAATCGTTCATCCGCTTGGTACCGTTTACTTTGGAAAACATTCATGAGCTTACTAACGCAACGTACTTATGAATTGATGAATGTATAAAATAAAAGATTAAACATTATTTATATATATTTAGCGAAAAAGGCCTCGAATGCAAAGGGTTAAAGTTAATTTACAAAAAGCTGAAAATGAAAAACATAAAAATATTGTTCGGAATTAAAATAAAAAGAAAAGACAAAAGAAGGAGAATAAAAATTAAATTGAACAACCATTTCTATAAAAGTCCTACATAACATTAAAAACTAAAAATCTTTAACTTTAAAATCGTCTTTGTTTTATCCAATTTGGATACATTTCAGCGAAGTTATGTCAGTTTAAAGATTGAGTGTATATGGAAAGAGTTTTCTCCGGTTTTTCGGGGCAAATACCCAATTGTGCGTTGTGTCTAGACACGTTCTACATAGGACCGCAAAGGGTTAACCCATTTGCATCCATAACCGAAATAATTCGCACTCGACGATTGTTACAAGCCATGGAATAATATGCCTTAGATAATATTTCTTCTGTTGCCGTAAAACATTTCACGAGTGTCTTGTTAGCAATATACAGGGTGTTTGTTTTATCTCGACTTTCTGGGATATGTCAGAAGGAAGTGAAGGCATTGAAAAAATGTTCTTAACAAGAATTGTTTCATATAAAAAGAAGCATAATATGGTATAAATATTTTTTAAACACTATATTTTTTTAGTCATAGCTTCTCTAGTTATAGGTATTTCGTGTCGTGAGAAGTTGGTAAAAATTATACATTTTCATTTTTATTTTCCAATATATAATTTTGTGGAAGTGATGAATGTGTGAGTGAGGGTATAGACGAGGATAAGAATGCATCTGTGCGAGATTAGATGTATTTTAAATAGTCATTTTATATTTAATAAAAAGTACTTATCTTATGCCTGACCTACCACTAATTCTATAATTTTAAATCGTTAAACACCGGGCATGGTACGATTAATGTTAAAAAATACAGTACGACACGTGAAAACTATATGTTTCAATTTCTTCACGTTTAATCTTTACAACAAAAATATACCCATTACGAAAAAAATTAAATAGATAAATTTTTTATTCAGTATTCTGCTGCGATTAGCCTTGCAAATATGTAGGAATGCGATCGAGCGGATGCGAGTTTGGGAAAGTCTGAAGAGTAATTGAGTTGGGCGATTGTCGTGCGAACGCAGAATGTTTGGGCTCGAATGTTTCTAAGGCGTGAAAGATGAGAACTTGAGAAAACAGTGCGATTGAGAAATTCTGGGTGGTCGTGACCGAATGCGTAGAGTGAAAAAGGTTGACAATTAGAATGAAAGGAAACGAGTGTTTGGAAGAATATATGACGGGGAAAATGCGAGCACGAGGCAGAAAGTATTGGACAGTGAAGGCAGAAAGTATTGAACGTAGAAAGAGTGTTAAAGTTGCTAAGTTGTAAAGTCGTTTAAGTTGTTTTGTTAAATTGTTTTAAATATACTGTTATTAATATTTCAATCGCTTCACTTTTATTTTTCACACCTGAATTCCATCTTCCGTTCTACACTTTATAGAACATTTCCTATAAATATAATACGAAATGATATTTCGCCAAGATGGATATTCCTCGAATTATTCTCAGGACATTGTGGTGGACGAAATTGAACGTTCGTCGAAGATAACAGTGAAGCTGTATAAAAGATGCTATAGACCATTGACGGCTTCGCTTCTCTCTTGGTTACTTCATAAATTCCTCATTTCTCGTTGAATATAAAACCTGCGACCCGGTGACCCGTGCTAAAAACAGATCGACTATTTCTGATCTCATTTGCTACCGCATCATCTCACGAGATCGAAAACTTTCCAGCGTGAAATGAAAAAGAAGGATGATACGAATCATACTGATTTATCGTACGTATCGTTTAGGTGAATCTCCCATTTCCTGTTTTCAATCTTAATCAATTTCGAAAGAAGCACAGAATTTATCGTCCACGTTATGTTAACTATAGTAGGTATGTTTGAAAGCAGTTACTTCTTGAAGACAGAATTGATAATTTAATATCCAATGAAATAATAATAATAAAATAATCAATTATTAAATGAATATTAAATAATAATTCAATATTTTCTTCACGCTAACGTTATAAAATCAAACTTTGGATTAGTTATGAAGTATGAAAAATGAAATATTTGAAGCTGTTCAAAATCCTATGAACGACTAAAGTTTAGTTTGTAATCATAAATGTAACTAATTCAAGTATTGTGGAGTCTCATTCAGAGTTGGTGTCCATATTTATAAAACACTACCAAATTAAGTTTACTATTCCCCTCAAATGGCTACCACTATTACGATCACTATTAGGTTAAGGTTGTTATTATTGTTATTCATTATTTTTTTTATTATTGGTTATCAGTATTGTTATAAGAGTATTAATATAGGGAAAGGGGGTAGCGAAGGAGAAAGCATAAGCTGGTAGGAGGAGTGAGTGGGATAGCGTGTTGAATGGTATGAATGGGATAAGTTTAAGTTAAATTTAAGTGAAAGAGATATAAAAAAGACGGAAGTTTTGTATTCCTATATGGAAAACAAATAAAAAAATACAATACAATACAATATTCCCCTTAACACGTTGAGCCCGGCGCCGACGTTGCTGTCCTTTCCGTTCAGCCGACAACCGGTGAGCGATACAAATTTGTAGGGTATCGCTGAGAGATAAGGAATTATTCTTTGTTGCGCTAATTTCGACGCCTTTTAGGTGTACGTGTGATTCTGTTCACTATGTTTTCGTATGAGACGTTATTCATTCCATTCCACCCACAGTGCCTCATAAAATAAGATCGGGCTAAAATTCTTTGCTGAAAATCGATATAATCTTAACATGTTAAGTATTTCTTAAACCTACTATACGTATATCTTCCTACATATCTATCCCATAATTCCAAGCAGAATTATGGCGTACCTACATTTTGACTATCGAATGATCAACGATCGAATGACCAATTATTAGCAGCAAAGTATTTCGAACGCCCAGTTATGAAGGCTTTTATTTGAGCAAACGAACATCGAGAGACCCCGATATATGTTATCCTGCAGGCTTGGCCGCTCAATAGATCTTCGCTGACGATAGAACTTGTTGCAGGTTCGCGAGATGAAGTCGATGATGTAACCTAATAAAGCGATCTGAATAGCAACGATATGATACAGGCGTGCTTATCCATAACGGGATACTTACTTCCTTTCGATCCTCGAAAGGATAATAAAACGATTCGAGACAGTAAGAAAAACGCATTCTTTTTCAATTGAACTCGTATCCAATAAAAATTGTTCCTTTTAACTTTCGAAAATTAACTTTCAAATCACATTCTAATTTACTGACATTTTTACAAATAATTTGTTTTTTTCATAAGATGGCGTATACATATTAATTATATAATGTTCTATAATGTAAAATTATTTAACCCTTTGCACTCGAGAGGTGACCGTTAGTCGTCTAATGATACTAACTTCAAAAATTTTCAAATTCGAAATATTTACTATGATTCACGTATATTAAACTTCATTTAGTTTTGGTTAAGTCGTATATTAAAATTTACATATATGACTATTTAACGTCCGGGTCTGAACTGAAGTCTGAAAATTTGCGAAACTATCATATGCTAGGATTACGATGTCCCATGAGAGGGGACAGCCGACTGCAAAGGGTTAACAAGTAACACGGACTGAAATTCACTATTTGAACTCAAAAAAGTCCGAAAACTAGTCATGTAAGCAATTATATTTCACGGCAACAATTTCGTTTAACGATTTTACATATTATTTATACAAAACATAAAATTAAACGTTTATAACAATTATCTTTTAATGGTTTATCAAAAAGTATAGGCAACAAAATCAGGAAATTAAGGCCATTAACCCGTCGCACTCGAGAGGTAACCATTAGTCGTTTAATGATACTAACTTCAAAAATTTTCAAATTCAAAATATTTACTATGATTCACGTATATTAAACTTCATTTAGTTTAGTTAAGTCGTATATTAAAATTTACATATATGACTATTCAACGTCCGGGTCTAAACTAACGTCTGAATCATATGAGCCGTTTATTTTGAAAGTGGCCTAAGTCCATTTTTCAAAAAAATCGAGTTAGCTACCTTAATAGTTACATTTTTACATGATATTTTCATTATAAAGAAGATTGTTACTAATATATTTAAAATTATTAAGATTTTGTAACACGAAAATTTGCTGGTCAATGAAGTGATCAAAAAGTTTATTTTGAAAGTGGCCTAACTCCATGCTTGGTAAGAAAATGCATATTATTCACATAATAATTGTCATTATTTTAACAGAAACTGTAATAGGAAAAATAATTTACTGTTTAATGATACTAACTTCAAAGTAGAGAAATGATCAAATTTAGAGAATAATGTTAAGTCAAAATTTGAAAGGTGTCTTTCGACACCCCTTGGTGGAAATAGCGTTAACTTCTGTTTGCAACATTTTTCTATCAGACTGTTGGAAGTCTGTTGGAAAAATGGTGGCGACGGTTACGCGGGACACCCAGTATATATCCGTAACGATGTGCAACACATGTAGGAACACACGCGAGGTCCTGCGTTAAATAGAACTTCAAAGGGCACTCGCGACGCTGCGACGTGCATTCGGAACAGAAGAAAAGGGTTCAGGATTTATTGGTTCACCGTCGACTTAACGTTGACCGGCTTAACAGACTTTTCAATGAGCAGACACGCGTTACCGAAGGAACATGCAAAAGGGGTGAGCGGACGGTGTTCGCCTTTTATACCTGCACGCGCCCCGACCAACCCCTCCCAACCCCCTTTCAGCTAAATCGGTATTAATGGCAATAATTTCCGCACGCATAAGCGTTCCGACGATATCATAATTTTCGCGACAATGCTATGTATCGTTTAACCCTTTCGCTTCGAGCGCCGCTTATAGGCGGCGTCCACGAGATGATCTATGGGTACGAGCGCCGCTTATAGGCGGCATCCAAATGTATTTTGTATTTTAATAATTTTGTATTTCAATAATTTTGTAAGCTTTTTCATATTAAAAATGCAAATATACTTGTTACATTAGAGCAACGATAGTTTTATTCAGGACCACTGCGCCGCAAAGTATGCATATTGTACTTAGGTAAAGTGGTGTTCGGACGCATATCTTTCTGTGCAGATTTACCATTCTCCGGATCGTACGATACTTTAAGTGTTACACAACAACATATTTTAAGGTTTTCCAATTATTATATCAATAAAAATATATTTAAGAATTCTCAATTACACTTTACAATATCAAATTAAAATTTTCAATAATTTAATTCAGTGTGATAAATCTCAAATGATCTGAGATATCTCGCTGCTATCCTTAGCTTACGTCACTATCGAATGTTTGAAGATATCTCGCTGATATCTCCAGCTTATAATACCACCATTGTCTCTATTATTATTAACTAAGGACCGAACAAAATTACATGCTAATATTTCACTTGTTTTAAACAAATACGAATCAACCAGAGAATGAGACAAATGCCATCGATGTGCATTATGCCTAAAGATAAAAACATCGCAGCGCTCATGGTCAAGTGGTATCGAACTGACGTCGCCTATAGGCGACGCTCGTACACACAGGTCGTCGCGCGGATGTCGCCTATAGGCGACACTCGTAGCGAAAGGGTTAATAATTTTGTATTTTAATAATTTTGTATTTCAATAATTTTGTAAGCTTTTTCATATTAAAAATGCAAATATACTTGTTACATTAGAGCAACGATTGTTTTATTCAGCACAGTTGTTATTTAAGACTTAAAAAACTGCGCACTGTGCATATTTCTGGCGCGTGCTTCCGTTCAGTGACGGTACTTCGGCGGACTGGACAATCGAAGCGAAAGGGTTAACCTTCAGAAGGCCGGCAAATAGAATAGTACAAGTCGGTAAAAAATTGTTATTCGTTCCAAAAATTGTGTTGTATATATTGCATAGAGCAGCGATCTTCGAACTTTTTTAACAGCATATTCTTGTAACGAAAATAATCATAAATTGTACCCCATAATTATATATATTGTGTGTGTATGTGTGTATGTAAAAAAATGACTTTTTTTTGAGAAGATGAACGGAAAAATGCAGAAAATCAAGTTATTTTTTTTATATTTATTTACTTTAACACGTTCGTCGCCATGTCACCCAAATTTGGGTGACGATCTTTTTCTTGAAGTTAAATAGGATTTTAAATTGGAATTTTAAGAGGAATTCAATGGGATAAATATTGAAGTATATATAAAAAATACATATATATATATAAAATACATAAAATAAAAATAAAAAATTAAAACACTTGCTGTTTTTATATTTTTTACCCTAGTTTTCTATGCAATTGGATTTAAGCACATGAGAAACTCAGCCAAATCATGCTGGGCGACGAACGTGTTAAATGAAACAATATACATACATGCAATTAATAAATGATAAAATTTTAAATTATAATTTAATGGGAACATTAGATGTGAAAGCAAAATTGCCAGGTTTCTACAATACAGAGTCGCCACTTAAAAAAAATTTCGCTCAAATTTTGTTTTTCAGTTATAATTTTGTGCGTGCCAAAGGACAAAGTATTTAATGTGAGAGTGAGAGGTTGCGATCAGTTGCGAAATAAATATTGAGAGAGAGAGAGAGAGAGAAAGAGAAAGAGAAAGAATGAGAGATTGAGAGGCTAACCAAATTTTCAGATTTCTGAATAGATAGAAAGTTTCTTTCATGGTGAAATAGTGATAGAGAAAATAGTATTAATTAGATTAATATAGGATAGTGTTGTAAACTTAATCACTGATCCTCCAAACGTAAGAGCGAGAAGCATAGAATTTTAATTACCGATTCTTTATTTTTTTAGGTTAGACAACCACGAGTAAGTATTGTAAATTAGTTAAACTTATTTCTTTTATAATAAAATACTCTATTTTTTTTTTAGACAAATCGAATTGTGTTATTGCTTTCATAAACCTTCACATATTACATATACTGTGGTTCTAAAAAGTATTCGTACATTGTGTTACAAATAAATTCATTTAACCTTAAAATCCTGATTTCAATGAAAGTTTTTAATACAATTTTGTAAATATGTGGAACGTAATAGTATGTTTATGGATTAATTTTTTCTTTTATTAAAATACCACCTTAAGGAGGTGAAAACAACGTTAATGGTTTCAATAGTTTTTCTTGTATTTTAAATATAATTTTGTAATGGTGTGTGATAAAGCAAAACCTTTTGGATAAAAGATGTTCAATTTTTAATCTTCTATCACTCAGTGATAGAAAAAGATTCCAGAGAAACTTGTATTCAAAGCGTGAAGAATCGCTAAAACTTTGAGGCTAACTTTTAATTTCTCAAAAAGAATTCCCGTCGAGAAAAAAAAATTGCTTCATGTATAACCCATTATGCTCTATACATATGCAAACTTTCATTGAAATCAGAATTTCAGGATTAGGTAAATTTCTTTGAAACGTAATGTACGAATACTTTTTGGAGCCACTGTACATATATTTGTTTATGATATTTGATCCAATAAACAATTTTGTGTTCGCCTGTGATTAACAGAATTCATCCTAATTCGTTCCATTTTACCCACAAGTTTTCCCTCTCGAAATTCGCGTTTCTATACAAAAGAACCGTGTGGCAGCCAAAAAATACGGGCACGTGAGATATTGCAATGACAATCGCGTGGAGAATTATGGTAATCGGAGGGTCGAGATGTCCGGCGTACCATTGCCATAAATATTTATGCAGATGCCGGTCACTTAAACTATTTACATTAGAGTATGCGAGTACGCCTGCGAATTGAGAATTCCAAATGGCCCCCACGTGCAATTTTTTGTATCCGATTACAACCGAATACGATAACCGCCTTGATGACTCGCGGGGAGATCCCTTTCACGGGGACGGGCAAAAATATTACGTGTGCTGTGAATGAATCGACTTGGTTGCATCGCAAACTGTTGCGCAATTAATTACGAACACCTCGCTAAATATTCAACGCAGGATATTGGTCTGAAGACGCTTAACCCTTTCCTTGGCATGTGAAGATTTTAGAAAACAGAAAAGAAGATGCTGGAAAATGGCAACAACGACATCTTATAACAAAGAACCAGAACCATAATACATACACACAGACCCACAAAAAGAAACACTATATATTTGTCTGAAGACGCTTAACCCTTTCCTTAGCATGTGAAAATTTTAGAAAATAGAAAAGAAGATGCTGGAAAATGGCAACAACGACATCTTATCACAAAGGACCAGAACCATAACACAAACACACAGATGCACAAAAAGAAACACTATATATTTGTCTGAAGACGCTTAACTCTTTCCTTGGCATGAGAATATTGTAGAAAATAGAAAAGAAGATGCTAGAAGATAGCAACAACGACATCTTATAACAAAGAACCAGAACCATAACACATACACACAGATACACAAAAAGAATTCATCATAATTTGTCCCATTCTACCTACATATATACTACGAGGACAGACACAGAGCAATTAATCATGAGCTCATTCTAAAAAGACACCGTTTAAGATAAATAAAGTACATATACTATTTCATTTCTGGCTACACCTCACAAACCAAATCTTAATACAGAATATAAGAAGTAAAGATAAATAATTAGTTTAAGAACGTATTATTTAATAAATATAAAATAGGGACACATTGATCATTGCAAAAATACATTTAGATATATAATGTAAGCGTTTAACCCTTTGCACTCGATAAACCACTCATAATATCTAATAATACTAATTTCAAAGATTTTCAACTGCCAAATTATTTCTTAAAACTTTATTTGGTTTACTTGAGCACTGTATTAAAATTTACTCATGTAACTATTTAACCCCTTGGATTCGAAAATTTGAGAAATTATCATTTGGTGACTGAGATTCGCTTTTCGAGTGCAAAGGGTTAAGTTTTGAAATATCGATGGCTGTGATTATGTCTTGCTCGTAAAGGGTTAAGTGTGGTAAAAATTCATATTTGTATTAAGGAAAGTGATCTAATATGCCAGTAATAATCTAATATACTTTAATAAAACCAATAAAATTTTACTGTTCAAGGATGAAAGGAAAAACTGCAAGAGATAATTTTGATTAAATTTAAAAATAGTAGTTAGATCTGAGTTAGGTTTAAATTAGACAGGGCAATGTAGCAAAATGTAGCATTTTGTATCCTTCTGAAGTATATAAAAGGTAAAGTATAATACGCTATACTAGTACATAATATTGATCAAGCAATTTATATTATAAATAAATTCCACTGAACAAAAGCATAACATCTTCCATACATTTAATTAAAAAAATGTTTATCAAAACAAATCGTATCACAACACTACACAAACTTTTTAATTAATCTTTTATTTAATTGTTTATTAATTTGAACGGGAAACTCATTAGATACATAATATGGTACACGTGCATTTAATTTTGCAATTAAAATTTTTTAATAAAATTCCATATTTGTAAGATGATTAATGAAGTCAACTATTCAAATAAGATTAATATGTCCAATTTGATCATTCATGACATATAATTTATTCCTTAGAACTGGACATTTAATGCTTCGATCAGACGCGTGATCGATTAATTAGTTCAACAAGTGTAATTATAGTTACACCCAACACCCTGTGGCTCAATTAATATTCAAAATACCGTGCATACAGTAATATATGCCTCATTTCCATTTAAATGAATTGTCCAAGAAAACGTATTTTTAGTTGATTACTCGAAGCCTCTCATGGCCGTCAAGTAGTCCCTTCGCTTTGATAATATGAAAATTAGGTGCTTAAACACGCTAATATTCAAATAACTAAAAACGTTGTAGACAGTTTTACGACTTGAGAATGTATTTATGAGGACTCAAATCACTCGTGGATATTTGCAACAGTTTTTAAGCATACCTCTTACAATATAATAAGTAATTTTAATACTTAGTATTTCAATATTTATACATATGCTTTTCCTTGCAGTTATTGGAAGAAAGCATTAAATTGTTCCTTCGTTTTGTGTCGTTTAGAAGGATACAGTAGCGAACAAAAGTTTAGGATGACAGGACAATGTAAAACATAGCTTTATAGTATGCAAATATTGTTCATGTACTTATTTTCATCGTCATTATGGTAGAACACAATTTATTGATTAGCATAAAATACAAATTTTATTTATACTATTATTTCTTATTAATTAATCAATTTACAGTAGTGGACAACTGTTTAAGACGACAGGAAAATGTACAATACAGTTTTACGGTATGCAAATATTGTTCATATACTTATTTTTATCATCGATATGGTAAAACACAATTTATTGATTAGCATAAAATACAAATTTTATTTATACTGTTATTTCTTATTAATTAATTAATTTACAGTAGTGGACAACTGTTTAAGACGACAGGAAAATGTACAATACAGTTTTACGGTATGCAAATATTGTTCATATACTTATTTTTATCATCGATATGGTAAAACACAATTTATTGATTAGCATAAAATACAAATTTTATTTATACTGTTACTTCTTATTAAGTAATCAATTTACAGTAGTAGACAACTGTTTAAGACGACAGGAAAATGAACAACATAGTTTTACGGTATGCAAATATTGTTCATATACTTATTTTTATCATCGATATGGTAAAACACAATTTATTGATTAGCATAAAATACAAATTTTATTTATACTGTTATTTCTTATTAATTAATTAATTTACAGTAGTGGACAACTGTTTAAGACGACAGGAAAATGTACAATACAGTTTTACGGTATGCAAATATTGTTCATATACTTATTTTTATCATCGATATGGTAAAACACTATTTATTGATTAGCACAGAATGCAAATTTTGTTTATCATGCTATTCCTTATAAACTAGTTAATTTAACTTGGTTGATTCTCTGGTCTTACACTTTTGTCCGCTACTGTATATAAAATATTCTTAAAAAGGTGATATCAATTAAAAGCAAAGGATGATAATTTTATTTCCAATACTCATTAAAAACAAAAAATTAAACAGTAAACTCAATCGAGTTAAACAATAATAAGTTAATAATTATATCAGAATAAATTAAAAACTCCTAGTAGTACTTCTAACTTAATTTTGCTCCTCATAAATTGTTAACACAAAAAATGGATTAAACGACCCATTTTACCTCTTCCCTCCCTTCTTATTAAAGATTCAAACCTATCTCGTGCCTAAGTTCACGTAAAGTTCGGGTCAATCCCGAACGGAGGGCAGACTAAGAGAATACCTAAGAGAATACCAAAATTCAAAGAGGTTATAAAACAAAGTTCCATCTTTTAGATCGCACTTAACGCGAAGTGCTCCGGCTACATAGAATCGTTTCGTATGGCTGAAGCACCGGTTGGCTGGCACACCGTCGGTAATTCCACTAAAACCACCAGCCCAAACGAACTCAACCTAACCTGGTTTTCACTTTTCTTAGGGACCGCACGACCTATTTTATCTTCCTTCACCATCTCTTATCCGCTTTCTTACAATTAGGCTGGCTTATTCCCCCGTTTGCACGAAACTTTATCCACCCCTGGATTAGTTTGAAGGGATAGTAGAGCTTTGCAACTTAAAGTGGTTACGTAAATAAGAGAACAAAACTCTGGCCTCTTATTTATCCATCCAATACAGTATTCATGAGATCAACACTTTGTATCTTCGTAAACGCTCCAGTTACTTTATTTAAAGTCATTTTAAAAATTATTTGCGACTACAGGGTATAATAACGTAAGCCACCTTAACCCTTTGAGCGCTATGAACGCATAAATGGTTTCTCACACAACCATTCAATGTTGGCTATAAACGTGTTAGCGTAGAATCGTGAGGCGAGCCGACTCACAGAATGCCATGCATCAAGCATTTTCTAGACTGCTATCAACGAAGGAAAATTTGAATAAAGGCAACAAAGTTCAGCCAGAGGTGGTAACGAAGAGACGGTTGATATTATACAAAAAAAAAAGGAACAGAAATAAATGTAACGTCGAAGGGGTCAGACGTGTTATCTTACTCTTTGAGTTTTATTTTAATTTTAATAAACGCGTATATGAGTTCTCACACAATCATTCAATCTGGGCTATGAACTTTGTACAATTTTATAAAATAGTATGGTTTGTCGTAAAAAGTGAGCAGTACACAGCACATGCTTAACATCGCACAACTCAGCGCTCAAAGGGTCAACAACTGTTGAGAAATTATAAAATATATTAAACACAGCTAACCGTACCCAGTATTTTTAAATTAGTAATGATTTGTTAGTAATTAAAAACCATTGTCATGTGAAATATTTATTTTCAACAACAACTTTAAAAAGGAATGATTTTTTAATATTTTTCAATAAGTAAAAATTTGTACAAACTAAAAGTTTTTCGAAGTATGACATTTAACACTAGAATTATGAAAGCAGTCAAAATGACCAATTGTTATAAATTCACTGTAGTGAAGCTTTCAAAATTCACTATAATTTGCAACGGAAGGTATGTATAAAGATTTGTTATCTACGTATTCGATATTTTTCCATGCAATTTTCAATTCGATCCCTTCCATGCAAATAAGTACACTTTAATTGTCGGTGGTTCTAGTGTTAGTAAAACATATAACTAAGTGAAGTGAAGGAACACCACAAAGCTCGCAAACATAGTGAGTTTCACTTCTTTTTCCATTAATTTTATGATAAACGTTTTGTCGCCATCCATATTTCAGGGTTTCAAATAATTAATTCGAAATACAAATTATCAAAAACTGCCCTTGACTATCATGTAGCAACTGTGCAATATCTCGCCAACGGCCTCGAATGACGCAATATGAAAGACGAGATATCTCGTCACCAACTCCGAACGACGATATATGAAAGACGAGATGTCTCGTCAACGTCCCGTAACAACAAATAAGAAAAGCGAGATATTTCGTCAACGGCCCCTAATGACGAAATAGGAAAGACGAGATATCTCGTCACCGACTCCAAATGACGCAATATGAAAGACGAGATATCTCGTCAACGTCCCGTAACAACGAAATAGGAAAGGCGAGATATGTCGTCACCGACTCCGAACGACGATATATGAAAGACGAGATATCTCGTCAAGGTCCCGTAACAATGAAATAGGAAAGGCGAGATATTTCGTCAACGGCCCCTAATGAAGAAATAGGAAAGACGATATATCTCGTCACCAACTTCAAACGACCATATATGCAAGACGACATATCTCGTCAACGGCCCCTAACGAAGAAATAGAAAAGACGAGATATCACGTCAACGACCCCTAAAGACGATATATGCGAGACGACATATCTCATTAAAGGCCCCTAATGACGAAATAGGAAAGGCGATATATCTCGTCACCAACTTCAAACGACGATATGTGCAAGACGACATATCTCGTCAACGGCCCCTAACGAAGAAATAAAAAAGGCGAGATATCACGTCAACGACCCCTAAGGACAATATATGCGAGAGGACATATCTCATTAACTGACCGTAACGACGAAATAGAAAAGACGAGATATCTCGTCATCCCTGTTCGCAATGCGTTAAGAGCAGTAAATTTTTTGATGCATGTGAAGAAGATAATGAGAATGTATATATATGCGGTTAGGAATAATAATCGTTAACGCACAACGCATTTCTAATTATATTCTAACTGTTTTATAGCCAGTAGCTCTGGCACGGTGGAACTTTAATTGGTCGATGCGTACCGTTCGAAACGGCAATAAAAATAATAAGTATCGCTATATAATATCAGACGTTTAACTGCTTTCACTGCAAAAGTGATATTGTTTTCTTCGGTTCCGGATTAAACTATTACTTTTACTTTTTACAATTAGACTCAGACTGGAAACACCAATTAATGAAATACACTAACAATCTATAAAATGCGGATGACTCGCACTGTAAATATGAAGTGACGTGTAACTACGTCAGTGGAAACCAGTTGTGGGTTTTTTAATGATGCAAGACTACGTCAATGATCGCTTAGGTATTAATAGTTGCTGTAGCGGGAAGCAGGTCTTGTTTTATCTCCTTTCTTTTTTTCGGCGAGCTCTTTTCAACGGGTTACCTTCGAATCGTCGATATCTCTCATTTCATCTCCACATTCAAATCGCCAATAATTCTTTTCAACGATTCTCATTTCATCGACATCAAAATTATTTATCGAATTCACCAATTTTCATTTCCATCGATATCAGTACCGAACTTAGACATTTTTTTTCATTTATTGATATCAGATATCAGAATAAAAATTCTATAAGCCGATGTGTTTCAAGCATCATGAGGGCTTTTTCATTGAAAAGTCCTCCCCTAAGCCTCGTTTGAGGTCAACTGGCCATTTTCTTTTTAATTTTCTGTTGTTGCATTCTTCCACTTATCGATGCAAGTTTACTGTTATCATCGTCGATATAATGATCAACTTTGGTGTCGATAAAATGAACGTCGACAAAAAAATCGTATGCAACTTGGATGTGACCACGAAAAAAGTTGAAATGAAATGTTGATAATCCAAATGTAACCCCTTTTCCGAACACTTGCTGCGACAAGCTGAATAATAAGGTGTGACCAATCGTCCACCTTTGGGAGGACGATCCTTCTTTTGTAGGTTCTACCCTCCCTCGAAAAGTGACCTTTTCGAAGTTTGAAGACTAATCTATAAATCTCCGTATTTCATCGATAACCAGCCAATCCGTTGCGAGTGATCCCTTGTTCATTGATAAAAAATATTCGTTCAATGAAAAAGTAATTATTTAAACATTAACCCTTTGAGTGATGAATACTCTCAGCCTAAGAGCTCCGCGTGGAATGCGCATTGTTTGTTGGAGACGGTGTATTGTTACTCGTATACTAACAATTGCATTGCAGTAAGTGGAAGATCGCAAAAATTGATAAACGCATATATGCGTCCATAGCACTCAAAAGGTTAACACCGAAATGTGTGACCATAAAAAAAATTATGAGTCGAAGAAGACAAAAATTGACAAGCGCATATATACATCGATAGACCCTACAAACAACTTTCGTCCGACGCATATATGCGTCCACAGCACTCAAAAGGTTAACACCGATCACTGAAAAAGTCATAAGGGGAAGAGAACCAAAATTGACAAACACTCAAAAGACGCATATATGCGTCCACAGCACTCAAAAGGTTAACACCGAAGTGTGTGATCACTGAAAAAGTCATAAGGGGAAGAGAACCAAAATTGACAAACGTATATATGCGTCCATAGTCCCTATAAACAACTTTTGTCAGACGCATATATGCGTCCACAGCACTCAAAAGGTTAACACCGAAGTGTGTGATCACTGAAAAAGTCATAAGGGGAAGAGAACCAAAATTGACAAACGTATATATGCGTCCATAGTCCCTATAAACAACTTTCGTCAGACGCATATATACGTCCACAGCACTCAAAAGGTTAACAGCGAAATGCCTTACCACTAAAACCGTCATAAACTGAAGAATACAAAAATTGACAAGCGCATATACACGTCTATAGTTCCTATGAACAACTTTCGTCAGACGCATATATGCGTCCATAACACTCAAACGGTTAATTAACCCTTTGCACTCGAGAGGTGGCTGTTAATCATTTAATGATACTAGCTTCAAAAATGTCCAAATTCGAAACATTTACTATGATTCGCCTATATTACACGTCATTTAGTTTAGTTAGGTGATATACTAAAATTTACATATATGACTATTTAGCTTCTGAGTCTAAGTAATAACCAAACGAACTACAGTTTGAAAATTTGCAAAACTACCATTTGGTGACTAACGGTCACCTCTCGAGTGCAAAGGGTTAACACTCAAAGGGTTAATAGGCATGTAAGCATAATTACAATATAAAATATTACAATGTTTTTATTATGCATAAAACATATCATATAGTTTATTATTGTTCTAATGAATAAAATTTTTCTTTTATTTACAATATTCTTTTTTCTCCAGTTTATTTGAGTTCTCCTTTTAATTGTAAAAAAAATTCACCTTACAAATTTAAAGGCTTATTCCAAATTTCCAAAACAAAAAGATTCGCGTGCTTGCGTTCCAGGAGGCCGCGTCATTCAAAGGTGAGCCGTGTCCGCCAATATACTTCAATCCACCCCTAATAAATAACCCGGTGGTCAGGTACACTCGAAGAACAATCGGCGCTCGACGTAACGTAACGCGTGGCCATAAAAAATCGCTCGTGTTCGCGCGGCGCATCGAAAAACAAACACGTTTCCGGGGAACGTGGTGCATCCGTGTGTATCTCGTTACAACCGTGCATTCCGATATTCTGAATCGCCAAGGAGAATGCTCCTTCTCCCTGGAATTCGACGCGTCTCGCGTACTACGTGCACACACACACACACACACACACACACACACACACGCACACACACGCACACACACACACACACACACACACACACACACACAAATATATAGCACACATACGTGTGTATAAAACGCGAACAGTGATTACAGTTAAGAACAGAGGCGAGGAGCGTCAAGACAAAAAAACGGCGGGTCGATCAAACCCGTAATCACAATTTACCAACGAAATATTTATGGACTGTCATTTCGTAAATTACCGCGAGATTACGGCTCGTTACGTGGCCTCATGCAAACTTCACGGCGCTCGTACGCTCCCGTCCAGGATGTAGCCAGGCATGCTTTAAACCTCTTAACGACATGCACCGTACGAGAAGAATATGTGTGCTCTGCTTGACCGAGAAAACGAGAGGTTTGTGTCTCTGGTGGGAGACAGGGTCAGAAATCGAAAGGTAAATGGATTCGTGAGATATCTTTAGCGTTTCATCGATCGATTGCGATCGCCAGATCCTTATGACGACGGTTATAATTAAGGTCGATGAGTGGAAACTAAAGGGAAACATGACAATCGATCGACATTATAGTATTCTCTGGGTACTGGAACTATAAAATCGCATACAGTGGCTCCAAAGAGTATTCGTGCATTGTATTATAAGGAAATTCATTTACTTCTGAAATTCTGATTTCAATGAAACTTTATATGTGTACAGAACACGGTGCGTCCTGCGTGGAGCGAATTTTTTTGGCGGAAAAATATCTTTTAAGGGGGCTGATACCAAATCTCAAAGTTTCAGCGATTTTTCATGCTTTGAGTACACAAGCTTTTCTGTGTTCTTTTTCTTATTGCAGGGCAATAGGGTATGAAAAATTGAACATTTTCTATTTGAAAGGTTTTGTTTTATTATGCCATTATAAAGTTATCATTAAAAAATGAGAGAAAACTCAAACTGATTTCACCCGTTTAAAATAGCATTTAAATGAAAAGAAGAGATTAATTCATACGTATACTATTACGATCTACATACCCACAAAGTTTTATCAAATGCTTCTATCAGACTCAAAATTTCAGGGTTAATCGAATTTATTTGTGACATAGTGTACGAATACTTTTTGGAGCCACTGTATACTAAGGGTGATTGTTAGTTGTCTAATGATACTAACTTGAAAAATTTTCAAATTTGAAATATTTACTAAGATTCATCTATATTAAACGTCATTTAGTTTTGTTAAGTGATATACAAAAATTTACATATATAACTATTTAACCTTTGAGTCTAACTAATAAACAAACTAATTAAAGTCTAAAAATTTGTGAAACTGTCATTTGGTGACTAACAGTCACCTTTCGAGCGCAAAGGGTTAACACATTGCATATGGCGCTTTGCTCGCCAAAAAATTGAATACAGTGCATACAAGCACCTTTTTTAATTTACACTTGTAAATTCTTAAATGTTAGTATATATTTTTTATACATCGGTTTATTGCATAACAATAAACATGGAAAATGTAACAAACATAAGAAATAGATCAAATTATTTATAGTCGTGGATACGCGCGAGTAAGGAAATATTAAGACGAGATATCTCGTCACCCGTACGCAATGTGTTAAGAGGACAGTCCTTTATTTCACACTGAGCTGTCCTTTAATTTTATTCATTTTCTAAAACAGGCCTTTATTTTGTACAGTCGATGCAAAGTTTAAAAAAATCTTCGTGTACACTATTAAGACCAGTGTTGTCATCGTATCGTGCATTATTACATAGAGCACAATAGTATAGTGTGTTCCTAAGTGAACGACCTTTTAATAGTACCAACGAACAAGATTTAAGCTAAAGATCCTTATCTTTGATATTAGTAATTATATAGATTTAAAATTTTACAAAAAATTTTGACCAACATTTTCCTATAAATGTAATTACCGGTCTTAGTTTTCCAGATATTCCCGAAAAAAAAGATCGGTAGATACTATTACATCGCCTTATGTATTTACGCGATCGCAACAGCGTGTAAACAGATTCTACTATTTATAGAAAGAGATGTTGATAGATGTCGGCAACCGGTACATGTAACGGGTGAGCTAACAGTAACAAATTCGGTTTGTGTGGTTGTTTCTGTGTTTTCACGATTACGCGACCCTCATTTGCAGCTTGTATATAGCTATACTAAAGCGTTCATTTTCTTTAAATAATCTCCAAGAAAGAAAAATTTATATAAAAATTAAATTATAAATAAATTCATCTAAAAAAGATTGAAAATAATACAATTATAATTATAGAAAATATTATTAAAATTATTTTTTTTAAATAAATTATATTCAATCTAGAAAAAAAATTAAATTTTATATAAAATAATATCGATAACATTTTACAGATAGATCGATGGAGATGAAAACTTATTCAACAAATGAATTTAAATTAAAGGTAACAGTTGTTTAAGATATTGCACTAATTGGCTCAGCTAATTAAATAACCCTATTTAAACGATCAATTTGTAATACAAACAATTTCTTCTTTGACTCTATTAACACCTTATTAGTGTCACCATAAATATTTATGACTTGTGGGGAAAGTTTCATAAAAGGATTAGGCTTACACCTAATATAAAGGGTATTAGTGCTTATAACAGAAGGGCCTCAGAACCTGGAGCTTACAATTAGAGGGTTTACTTTAATGATTTAGAGGTATGGCGTATAAATTTTCCACAGGGACTTCGAGTTCATTGATAAAATTATTTCATTTAGTTTTTAACACTGGAACTACCATAGCAATCAAAATGACCAATTGGTAATTAGTCATAGCAATCTTATAAATTCACTGTGGTAAAGCTTCTAAAATTGTCAGGTAATTTTTAATTTGATCTCTTCCATGCAAATAAGTACATTTTAATTGTTAGTAGTTCTAGTGTTAATTGCAATCGAGTATATAAAATTATAAAAATTCAAGTTTTTACAATATTGCAATTTTTATTTTCAAAAAAAGTGCTCTCATCAAATTTACAAATTTATATACCTCAAAAATATTTAGCACTTTTTTTTCTTGTGGTATGCAATTTACTGTCATAAATTAAACAAACTTTAGCTCGATATTTGAAAATTATGGATTCTAGTTTAAAATTGGTATGTATGGAGGCTACCATCCTTTGCTACTTTATAACAGAAGATTTATGTTCCCTGAAAATTCATTTAATTTACATACACCTTTCATAAGCATCGATTCAAAAATCGATGGAAAACATACACCTACCTATATTATTTACACTCGCACCTGCTGTACATTATCAAACAAATAGCTAGATTTATAAAGTGTTGGCAATTTACATATAATTATTTATGTTAAATTATTAAATATGATAGAAATCCTTCTCACTATAAATGTTAAGTGTAGTATTCTTTCAGGAATAGAATTTATGAAAATTGATAACTATTTTTAAACTTTATTGCTGTTATTATATCAATTATTTTAACATACCACTATCTGTTTCACATTATTCTTTTACCAACACAAAATAAAAAATAAATGAAAGAAATCATTGAAATTTTATTTACATAATATAAAAAAGAAAGATACACACAAATTGCAGAAAAATATTGCCTGAAATATTGTCTCTTACAAATAATATTCAAATTCCATAAAATGAAAATTCATGTCATGGAAACGATTCAGATTCGTAAAAAAATGGCGAATACCCTACACATTTTTGAATATCCAAACGTTTGTTTTCCTATTAGGATTCTATCATATTACAACTATGAATTAAAGGAATTGTCGAAAATTACCGTTTCTTTGAGAGCAGCGTGTAAGACTCCTTGGAGCCAGCGCAAAGCCTCATCCTCATTTTGCGAGCTGTCCTGTCGACGCTTCGTTTCTTAGCTATACCTCTCTCCAAAACTGGCATTCAGGCGGATTCGACTGGCGTCGATGGATGACAAAATCGACAACGACGCGCTCATTGAACACCGCCCACGAAACACGAACCACGTACCACCACCACTCCCACGTATCGTTTTTTCTCTCGTGCTTTTTCGCCCGCCGCTTTTCGAACTCTCGAACCACGGGCCCGGCGAAGAATAATCGAGAGATATTGATTAATCGGTTTCCACCCGACACGCACCAGGTAATTATTTCGTCGGCGATTTTTCCGCCAGCAACAAGTAATATAATTTACTGCCGGTAATTCTTGCCCGTTGCTAGCCTTATCGAGAGGAGAGCTCACGCTTTCCACCCACGATTCTTCTCGATATACACGCTACCTCCTACTCCTCCTTTTTTTCGATCCTTCACTCACTCTCCTTCTCTCTCTTCTCCCTTTCTCTATGCTTCTTCCCGGCAACTATTACTGCGATAAGCGAACGCGGCCTCTAGCCAAAAGCCCTCTTCTTCTTCTTCCCTTCATCGATGGCCACTCTCGTTCACTCGTGACACGTTTCTGCTCTCGCAAACATGCCGGGAATCGATTTCTAGATCGCGGCTAATGGACCACGGGAAACGTAACTGCCAAGTTGCACAAATGGATCGCGTGATGAAAAAAGCGCGGGCTCTATAAGTGACCTCTTTGCTCCTCCACCAGGGAGCTCTGTACGCTAGATAAGCGGTAAGTGCAGTAGCAAAAACCCACTGCTTCCAGTTTTCACGCTTCTCGTAGAGATCGAAAGCAACCTCGACAGCAAATGTGAATTTCGATTACGTGTAATCTCGAAAAAATATTGTATCAGTTTTAGTGACCACACAGTTCTTTTAAAGTATACAATGTGCTTGTGATATTATTCTTGCAGCATCTTCCTCTATTTTTCTAGGTTAGATTTAGAACAGATACGAACTCGAGTGAGATTCAGATTAGATCGAACGCTTCAGTTAATGGTCAGGTGCTTCTTACGAATGTTCACTACGAGAACGATAACGTTGTCAACGTGGGGAACACTTAGCACCGTCGAGGATTCGTCGTTCCTGTAGCGTTGCCAGAAATAAACGGTATGGACGATTACACCACCAGTATATATGTATATGAACAATCCATCACGCGTCCCCAGCACAAAGAACCGCTCACTCACCTTATCGCTCGACAAGAATGTCCTTGTACTCGCGATTAAGGATGATCCACGATAAATGACACTGGCACTTATTTACGAACAGGCCAACGACAGCGGGACTCACGCTTATCGCACGCCCGAGACACTACAGTCACGTTCTAATTTGTGAATGAAACTGATGACACTAATGAGCACTCGAGATCTTTAATTTGAATCCAATCGCGTACTAGTCTTCGAGCTGAACAGCATCTCGGGTTACTCGACCACACGCGAACTCGAACGAGACACTGTGCTATTAATGCGAAACTGGATATCCGGTTAACTATAGGAACACTATTTTTTTTTTGTTTATATCATGTAACGAGCCATTTTTTGGAATTCACAAACTTTTAATTTAACCTTAAGTAGACCATGCCATCACTTTTATTTTTGCCGAATAAGATGATACTCTGGTCAAACTATTATAAAGTTTAAAAAATTGTTTTCGTGTGATCTCAAAAATTTGTCGCGAAAAAGACGAATAAACGCGACACGATGTAACTGCTGTGACGAGCACAGATGAATGAGCGTAAACAAAGCAACGACGAAACGAACACGATGCTTGCGTTTCTTCGTATGAGCGTGCCAATCGTCGGACAATCGTGGCAGAGCGTGCTGACGAAAAGAGAGGGGATTGAGAAATCCAGGAACATCCAATGGCATAAGTCAACAAGAGCTCTCGAGGCGGGCGGGAAAAAAGTTGAAGACGTTGTTGATAGATACCAAGAAGCTCCGGCTCGCACCCACGAGAGATACGCGTGTAAATATTGCGTGAGTATCAGTAAAGCGTTCTCTATGTGACGTCGCGTGCCGCTGTAAACCAGTCCAAGGAGTATCGACAGCGTATTTTGTCCGTTTAATCAACAGTTCGGTAAAAACTTTGTTGTGGGTCCAAGAACCTAGCACAAATTCACGGAGCACCAGTCGTCCACCCGTATTAGTCGTTCCTCGAACGTGAAACACAATCCGCACACGTGTGCACAGAGCCGAGTATACAAAGGCACTTGGGGATGGCGTTTGACCGTATCACAAGTGAAAGAAAAAACTGATCAAAACAACCAGAATTTTCCGCTTCTTACGGTAGTGACAAGCAACAAGGTCGGTCGAAATAACACCAGCAACAAAAACTTATCACGCTTATCATTTAACGTGTTCCTCGAAGGCTTCGAATTCCGCGAACAACAACGCTTTGACGAACTTGTCCTTCGCACTCGCGGGCGTATATATCTGGGCGGTTTCTCGTTCGCTGTAATCTTCGATTACGAGAAAAGTGGCAGGAAAAACCGCTGAAAGATCAAGCTTCTCGCGAAACGCGCAGCCGGGAGGCTGCAGAAGAATTCCCGCACGTACAGTTGAATGGGGCCTCGCTGAAGAACACACGTGCGTACGCACCGCTCGACGAAGCGAGTATGAAACAAGGAGAGGCATGCGTCACGCGCTCGTAAGGCCCGATGCTAGTGGCACAACTACGCCGGAGGGGGCACGGCTCTGGCTGGCGGGGTCGAGGGTGGGGGGAAATTGACGAGTGGGCCCCCGGAGAGGAAATATCTCCCACCTTCTCTTTCTCGCCCTCTCTCGCTCACGCTGCGTCTCTATCTCTTTACCATCTTGCTGCCTTGTTTACTCGCCTATCTGTTTCATATTTCTGCTGCTCTCACTTTTCTCCTTTTTCCTCCACTTCGAGCCACTTCTCGTTTATCGAGGCATTGCCGGGGCTCTTATACACTTTTCATTACAGGAGAACGGTAATGTGTTAAAGCCGAGTTCATGTTATATACTAAACACCTTGTATTATAGCAGTGATAAAACTTGTTTAAAAAGGAGGAATAATGTTACATAGTACGATGTTAAATATTTTTCGTATATTTAATAAATTATGTGTTATTTGTATGCAAATAATCAATGAAAGTTTGAAAATATTATCGTATAGCGTGCTAACAATTGGTACAAACATTTCAGTGCCGTTATAATCGACATTTTGGCCTGACTGAAATCTTCGACTAACATTTCCTACTGTTCGATTAATTTTATGTCACTACTTATATTTTTTTCTACTCCTTGGTTTATAATCTATAAATATCTGCTACTGTTTGACTATATATTATCGTTGTTTTACAACGTATAATGTTATATACAAATTTTTTTTTGCTCTTTTAACACATTATAGTTATAATAATTATAGGTATAACTTTACTATATGTATAACATGTTTTATCATACAGCGTCCCAAGTTTAAAGTGTCAAATTTTGTCAGTACATTCTATGGATTTAGATAAACAGAAAATGCTACACAAACATGTTATTCAATGCTTTGTTAAAAAGTTACAAATAAAAACATGAAATTCTAAATAGTAACTGTTCTATTAACACTAATTGAGTTAATATACATTTTTGCTGAATACTAATTATTTCAACCGATTATTTAACAATAATTATTGCTCCAAATACTAATTTTTATTCAGATGTGCAGATACAAATAATATTCCACAACATAATGTCAACTATCATTAGCAATATAAAATCGACAGTGGTTAAAATGTAAATTGTTATTTTACGAAAAGCATTTGCATTTCATTTCATCTTTGTAAATAAATTTCTTGCAGTGACTTCAAATGATCTTAGGTAGTAGACATAGCTCGCGAAAAACAAATTAAATATATTAGTGATATATTGTAATGATGTATTGTAGTAACCATTATTTATTACCATTTCCATAGAATTTCCTATTTTCGTTTACAATTTTTTAACAAAGCATTAAACAACGTATGTTTATATATCACATTTTTTTCTTATCCACACTCAGAATGTACTGACAAAGTTTGGCATTTCAAACTTGAACACCCTATATATTGCAGGCACAGTTTTACATACCATTATCAATTGTTCTAAACTAATATAAAACTTTGTTCATACCATATAGCAAAATTATACAGTTTGGTAAGAAAGAGGCAAAACTAAAAAATTATAAAATATGTTGTTCAACAAAATTCCAAACCAATTTGTTGTATGAAAATGTTTACACACGCAGTAATTTTCTTATGTTTCATCCTTTACGAGAAACATAACGAAACCATTGACGAGATATGTATTTAACATTTTACACGTACTGTATATGTATGTACAACATTTTTCAAAATACAGTGCGTCTAGAATCGAGACATTACATTTTGAGAAGCAGAAGCACGTTTCCTTTATTTGCTACCTGACACCGATACTTATGTGCTCAAAGTCGAGAGGACAGGCGGACAATAAAAGAGAGTGAAAGGGAACATCGCATCGCTTAGCTACCTGACTCGCCAGCATCGGACAGTAAACTCATTAGTTGGGACTACAAGATATTGAATTAAGGTGATTTTTTATTGCATATAGTATAAAAGCCTGCTAATTTTGTTAAAACATATACGTACTATATTTGCATTAATTTTATTCAGAATAATCTTACACGTTTATTAACAATTTTTATATTATAAATATATTATAAATTATAAATTATATAAATATATTATAAATTATAAATTATAAATTATAAATTATATAAATATATTATAAATTATAAATTATATAAATATATTATAAATTATAAATTATATAAATATATTATAAATTGTAGAAAAAGATTTTAATTGAAATAATCTATAGCTCGATCCATTTAATAGGCTTTGGAAAATAATGAAGTTACATGTATTGTAAAAGGTGTTACAAATTTTATTTTATTTTAAGAAATTTTTTGGTGATTGGTCACCTTGATTATATTAATTTTCTGAATCATTTAAATATGGTCAGTAAGAAGTTTTCATTTCGACAATAATTATGCTTTCACAATTTATAGGAAATACTAAGTAATCATGTAAATGTAATTATTTTTTATAACAATTATGATCTTCAAAGTAATGATACAATTCTGACACATTATTTAAAAAAGAAAAAAAGCAGATTTTTCCAAATAATATTGATGACAATTATAATCATGATAACGATAAAAGCTGAAATTGTTATACAAATGAGAAACTGGAAATTATTAATTTCAAATGAATTCGAGTCAGAAGTAATCAGTATTCCATAAATAGTTTACTTGATAATTTGGCGTTTCGTTGTGATAATGGTGAATAGAAAACATTTAACCAGGCTTGGAAAACTTTGAAAGTAAGTGGGACATAATAATTGCGTCATCAAAACCAGATAGAATTCCGGAAGCGGTGAAAATAATATTTAGGAATAATTTATTTCAAATATCCTTTTTATCCATCGACAATGATTTCTATTCTTATTTTTATAAATATAAAAATAGATTTGTTTATAAACAAATTTGGAAGGAAACATTATGCAAGTAATAATAATAATTTTTTTATAACGAAACCTTTAAACGGAACAACATTGGCATTAAATTAAATTAAATTAAGTTAAAAATTAAATAAAATATAAAAAAAAGAAATTATTAATTAAATTAAAAGATGTAAAATATAAACAATTATAATTGCCATTAATAGTGTGAAATAAATTAAATCTGAAGTATGGATTATATGGATCATGTATTATTTCTTTACAAGTAAAAACAATCAAACATTTTTAAGCAAGAACCCAGTCACCTTCAAAAAATACGATTCTTTAGAAAACAAAATTTTTCTCTAAAATCTGAAACTTTAATTTCTTTTCTTTATTTGCATATACCTTATGTTCTTTGATTCATTCACGAATACCTTGAGAAAACTGAAGTTTAATTACCTTAATTAGTAATATCACTTGAAAAGCAGTTAAGAATAACAAATTAGCCTGTTTTCCTATCTCTGCAAACTCTTAAAACGTTTTTAATAAAAGAAAAAAAGCTGAACAGTAGTGTATCGAACGATAAAACTTTTTTATTACCAGTAGTAAAAATTAAAAATGGAAAAAAAAACAGAAATAATCAGTTTCTGTATTATCATTCTCAATTGTTTTTGATATTCAGTAAAATTATCGTGACATCGAGATCGGAAATGTAGCTGCCAGTGATTAAAAGTTTCCTTCACTTGCAATTATCGTCGAATACCACCTACGGTATTCAACCTCGTTTCCAAACCGTCTAGTCACGAAAACATATGCATGCGCATATTTAACACGTAACGGCACACAGAGCGCTCGTAGTCACGACATAGGGTTAACCCGCGGGGAGTAATGAATGAACAGGCAGAGGAGATGAAAAAGAATGGTCCACTGAAAACGGAGAGAAACAGGTTTTAAAGAACCGAACGAAATCTTAAACAGCTAACCTTATAGGCAATTCATCACACTGTCGTTTCGTAATTGGATGTGAAAGTAAAACAATATAAATAAACTTTAATAAATTTTATTATAACTATTAGAAATATATATCTGATCGCGTAAATTAAGTGTAGAAGTGTCACATGTGTGTGTGTGAGCGCATGTGAGCAATTAAAAATTAATAGATTTAATATATGCCAGAGGTCATTGCAACAGCAAAAAGCAAGAGTGCGACGAGACAACGATAGGAAAAATAAAAAAAAAAAAACAAAAAAGTGGTAGAATACAAAGGAACATCGTGGCATACAGAAATAAGGACCATCATAAAGTTATATATAAAAGTGTTACCATAATCATTTAATAATATTATATCTTCATCTTATAACTTACAAATGTACTTTTCTTTACCACTTATTTCGAATACATTATTTACACCATATATTCTTGTATTCGTCATTCATTCCTCTAATATTAAGGTAAATTTGTCGCATAAAATAAATACTCGCGTAAAAAAAGTGCCATGTAAATCGAAGAACGAGTGTACTTAAAATTTCGATATATATATATTTAATTCGATATACACTAAAACTACCAAAACAGTCAAAATGACCAATTAGTGATTATTCATAGCATCCTTCAGAAATTCACTGTTGTAAAGCTTCCAAAATTTATTGTGATCTTCTCCGGAAGGTATAAATAAAAATTTGTTTGCTACAAATTCAATACTTTTTCACACAATTTTCAATTGGATCTCTTCCATGCAAATAGGTACACTTCAATTGTCGGTAGTTCTAGTGTCAATGCGCAGACGACAACTTCGGTTCGATTAATTAACACTAGAATTACCAAAGCAGTCAAAATGACCGATTTGTGATTATTCATAGCAACCTTATAAGTTCATTATGGTGAAGCTTCCAAAATTTACTATGATCTTCTGCGGAAGGTATAAATAAAGATTTGTTTGCTATACATTCAATATCTTCGCATCATTGCATCAAATCGAGCAAATACCATCGATAGTATCGGTATCGATTCCATCGCTATTTCCAGGCCCACTCCCCATTATTCACGAACCATAAGTTTCCAAGCGAGCGGAAAAAGGCACTCGATTCTCCAGGAACCCCTTCATTTTTTCCAACAAAAGTCGCCACCTCGCGTTCTCGAGGGGGATCAGATACCGTGTCACGCGACATATGCACTCGATCCTGCCAATTTTTGGGGACATCCACGGGAAAGCAATTCGGAGGAACCCATAGCAGCCGCAGAAGCGACCGCGCACGAAAATTAAACGGTGTTCGGCCATTGTTGTCGGCAATCAACCGTGAGCGATTTCCCATTCTGACCTACCGGACATTTCGATCAGAAATCATTATGCGGCACTCAATGGGGCTAATTCGCCGGCGAATCGAACCCGCTCCAATTATTCGGACGCGTTTTTACCCGCGATATCCGCCAATTTGACCATTTACGCTGGCGAAATCGTGAATTATGCGAGAGTCGCGTTCTATCTATTGAAATTGAATTGTCTTTATCGATTTCGAAGGTCTTTTTTGTCATTCATACTGATCTCCGTATTGATATACAGGGTGTTCGGACAGCCCTGGGCTTAAATTGAAAGAGTAACTCCCTGAGACATTCTAAGACGAAAATCAAGAGTAACGATTTTGCGTTTGAGGCTTTGTTTACGAGTTATAACTAGTTAAAGATATCGTTTAATCCGGACCGTTTGACGCTTGAGCATCACTGTGGACTCAGCGACGTTACCGACCGAGTTGCCTCGGTTACCCGCTCTCAAGAGTCGAACAGTCCGGATTAAACGATATCTTTAACTAGTTATAACTCGTAAACAAAGCCTCAAACGCAAAATCGTTACTCTTAATTTTCGTCTTAGAATGTCTCAGGGAGTTACTCTTTCAATTTAAGCCCAGGGCTGTCCGAACACCCTGTATATATATATAAGAAAATTCTTTAGCACTCAAACGATTAATGCATAACGTGTTCACATTTATGCGCGAATATACCGCGTTAATTGTTATAGGTATGATACACGCCATTTGTCGGATTTGGGAAAAAGCATTATTTAATTTGTACCTCCCCACCTAAAGGTGTACCGGTCGGGGGCAGGTAATTTTCGGACCGACCCCCGAACCTAGGAGTGTAAGGACGACTAGGAAGAATAAAGGTAGTCATTCAGAGGAATTTACAGAAAGTGGACCTCGAGTTATTCTTATTTAACACGTTGACGCCGGCTTGGGCCACCGGTGGGCCATGCGTGTCTGTTCCGTGGGACGGCTTGGGCCACGGTTGGGCCACGCTTGTATATCAAAAAATACATAGCCAAAATTAAATTTTATTTTAATTATTCAACAGCATACATTAACATTTTAACATTACAATCAAACATTCAGTATAAAACTATATAAAAATAAAAATATTATACTATATAAAAATAAAATAAAAAATAAATAAAATATAAAACTTAACTTGTAACTAAATAATTTAACCTATAAATTAAATATAATTAAATATAATTATTCCTTTCTTTTATGCAATCTTTTAAAGCAGGGTAAACAAAATGCCGGCTTACCCTTACAATTATTGCAAAATGTTTTAACTCTTTTTGTTCTGTTCATTGCATACTGAGTGCCTTTTAGATTCGCTAACCGTCTGTAACACTCTTTGCATCGCCTTCTCGTCTTTCTCATGAGTCCTTCGTAGAAACTCAAAAAATGCTTTCCCTTTGTTGTTGTTATTATTTCCCTAGGGGAATTTGTAACATCCATCAACAAATAATCAATAATTTTTTCTTCGGGCCACGTGAGAATTTTGGAGATTCGGTCTATTCGAATAAGCTAGTGGGTATTAGGGCGCAAGCAATGAACAGTATAATTTGGTGCCGCGCCGTCCCACGGAGCGGACAGCTAGTTGAAGCGCCGCTGCACAAAACAGACAGCGAATATCCGCGCCGTCGTCAACATGTTAATCCAAGTACCCTTGCTGCCCATCCCTAACACGCGTAGCATTTTAGCGCATCTCCGCGATTTTAGTTATTTCAATTCAACACCATTGATCGTTGGGATCGCTCGAAACTAACGTCACGGGGCGACAGTGATTTACAGGTTTTCCTTTACACCTAATATCGAGCAGTGTCTCGATGTGGAAAATGGTGAAAGTAACATACCGGGAGCATATGTGCGGTACTCGTAAACTACACGAGCACAATAGTAGCTCTTCGGTCTGATTGCTATTGTTCCAAAGGTAAACGCACATGAATGAAAGTCAACGATCTTATAGTACTCGACAGTTATACCGGTGGACAATATTATTTATACAGGAAATGCATCGTCAAGCATACTTTTTGCTCGTTGATTCGTTCGAGTGTTTGCAGAAGTTTTGACGTAACTATTGGTCCAACTACAATATTTTACACGTGGTAAAAGAATTCTCGATGTTATTGATTATTTTAGATTCCTTTATTGAGGCAAGTATTTAAATAAAAATTTGTCGCGAGACTACTCAGAACAGCAACTACAGTGGCTCCAAAAAGTATTCGTACACTGTGTTACAAATAAATTCATTTAACCTTAAAGTTCTGATTTCAATGAAAGTTTTTAATAAAATTTTGTAAATATGTGGAACGTAATAGTACGTTTATGGATTAATCTTTTATTTTATTAAAATACCACCTTAAGGAGGTAAAAACAACGTTAATGGTTTCAATAGTTTTTCTCGTATTTTAAATATAATTTTGTAATGGTGTCTGATAAAGCAAAACCTTTCGGATAAAAGATGTTCAATCTTTAATCTTCTATCACTCAGTCATAGAAAAAGATTTCAGAGAAACTTGTATTCAAAGCGTGAAGAATCGCTAAAACTTTGAAACTAACTTTTAACCACTCAAAAAAAATTCCCGTCAAGAAAAAAAATTGCTCCATGTATAACCCATTATGATCTATATACATGCAAACTTTCATTGAAATCAGAATTTCAGGATTAGGTGAATTTCCTTGAAATGTAGTGTACGAATATTTTTTGGAGCCACTGCATATCAGTCTGACTTCTAGAGGCGAAAACTCATTACTTTAACGCTCTCGTCATCCGGAAATCAGCTGTAACCTCCACATAAAAGCATTAACAATTTTTGAGAGATTTAGAATTTTATTATTACACGTTGTTATCATTCTTTTGTTTGTAACTTGTGCTTTATAAAAATTTTTACATCTTCTGCGAAAATGATTTTTTTAAATTTGTTCTCGATTTCGCAAAAAATAATTCTGAAATCGATTCATTTGGTTACAATGATGATGATAGTAATATTACACTTTATTATTATTCTTTTATTTGTAACTTGTGCTTTCTAAAAATTTTTACACCTTCTGCGAAAATGATTTTTTTAGATTTGTTCCTGGTTTCGCAAAAAATAATTCTGAAATCGATTCTCTTGGTTACAGTGATGATGATAGTAATATTACACTTTATTATTATTCTTTTGTTTGTAAGTTGTGCTTTATAAAAATTTTTACATCTTCTGCGAAAATGATGTTTTTAGATTTGTTCCTGGTTTCGCAAAAAATAATTGTGAAATCGATTCATTTGGTGACAGTGATGATAATAATATTGTTCCTACCAAAAAACTGGTGCAAACGTATTTTATATGGAACATACAGCGATAGTAATGATGGTACTATTGAAAGTGAATTAGAAATTGATATTAGGGCTGTGTGGAATGATATTGATATGTCGCAGGGAAGTGATGGAAATAGGGATTTGCTGAAATCCCTAAGGTATATGATCAATTCACGGAAGATGTTAAAATAACAACTTTGTAGGGTGATTTCCCTGAAGAAAATAAGTGATTTGATCAAATCCCTCAACTGTTTTAGTGAAAAAACGAAATAATATTGCTTAGATATTAAAAGTATTTATTTATAAACCATGTATTATTAAATGTAGAATAATTAATACAGTAATAGTTATTGAAACACAAATTATTTATTCGAAACTGATTAACAAAAGAAATAGGTTGGGGTCAATTTTTCACTAGAACAGGTAAAGGATTTCATCAAATCACTTACTTTCTTCAGGGAAATCACCCTACAGAGTTGTTATTTTAATATCTTCCGTGAATTGATCATATATCTTAGGGATTTCATCAAATCCCTATTTTTATCATCTCGCTGCAACAGTTAGAATCATTTAAAGGAATTCCAGGGGTGGCGTTAATTCAAGAATGTCTCGAAAATATGGGCGACACAGCTAAGCTATTTTTTAATGGGGCGTATACGCTCCATTTTGAACTTTTCATTTAAGCCATTGGGTATTCTCATTGTAAAATGAAAATTTTTTAACCCTTTACACTCTGGCCAATTTTTAACACGATCTTTCAGCAACTCCGAGTCATTTCGACTATGAGCTATCAACTACTATGGAAATATTTACAATGTTGCGAGAAAAAGGTCGAAGATCCTGCCTTGTCATTAAAAAAGCTCGTGTACATTTTAAAGACATATTTTATTAACAAAATTGCTAAGCTTGTGCCAAAACATCTTCCTAAGTGTATAAAGCGGCGACAACGGAGTGCAAAGGGTTAAAATATTAAAATTTTAACACGTTCGTCGCCACGTAACCCATATCTGGGTGACGTTCTTTTTCTTAAAGTTAAGTAGGATTTTAAATTGGAATTTTAACCCTTTGCGGACGGAGCAGTAAAGAAAATAGTTACGTCGCGCATTTGTGTTATAAAAACTAAAGCTGTATTTAAATAAGTTTTTCATAAAATTAACAAAATCATAAACAAACAAATTTAGGCCAACTTGACTTCTTAGGCTAGTATACCCATGCGTATCTTATACGTGTCGTTTACGACAGACAAACGCCAGCCGCAGCGCGAGAGTTGGGCGGATATATCCGACACTCGTCCGCAAAGGGTTAAAAGGAATTCAATGGAATAAGCATTGAAGTATAAAATATATAAGTATAAAATACATAAGAATAAAAAGTAAAAATTTTTGCTGTTTTTATATTTTTTTACCCACTTTTCTATACAATCGGATTTGGGCCCAGCGAGAAACTCAATCGAATCACGTTGGCGCGACAAACGTGTTAAAAAAAGAATTTTTTTAATTTTCAGCATTTTTTAAAAATTTTCGAAATTTTAATTATAGTTCTGTACTATTGAAAAATTGTAAGGTGTACATAGGTCGAAAATATTATTTAATCGTAAAAATGTAGGTTGTACACGTCCCACGGAAAATTTTCAAAAAGCGGTCCGGCACGGAACGTGTTAATAAGATTAGAAAACGACCGATTGCGAGAAAATTCGAGGAACGCGGTAGAGTTAAATCGATTAGACCGGACGTGGTACGGTTAGTGTCATTCAAGTCGGCAAACTGCATCCTGTGTATTCATGTCGAATCTCACGAGGCGACACGCGTGTGCATCAGCGTGCATACACGTTCCCATCTCTACCTACACGACACACAACAGTCGCTTGCCCTAGCTATCTGCCTACTTGCCTACCTACTCACCTACTCGTACACCTATCCATTCACCTAACCCGTCCCGCTTGTGCAGGCGCTTTTGCTCTCGCTTGACGCGAACGAACTCTGTACGAGGGCACACGGTGGACAGTCAAAAGCAGACATACTCAACCTGCGGCCCTCTAAGCTTTTATGCGCGGCCCAAGACACTCGTACTCATTTTAAACACCTTGAGTAGCAATTATGAACCTGGTTTATTTAAAGTAGTTAATCCTCTATGGGCTGAATTTTTAATTTAAATCTAAAAGAATTGATGGAACCGAAAATCAACAATTATAATCCTATTCATGCAGATGAAAAAACATTGTCCAGTTTAAACAATTTTACATTATAGAACAAAATTATATAATTAATATGTATACGCCATCTCAAGAAAAAAAAAACAAATTATTTGTTAAAATGTAAATAAATTAGAATGTGTCCTGAAAGTTACACGGGTCCATAGAGGGTTAAAAGCTTATCTCAACATTAAATATAACAGTAGTTTTTAAGTAAACGCTTGAATATATTTAGATTTAGAATTTTGTTTTTTAAACTTTACATTATGATAGGAGGTATAGTATATACTTTGTTGCGGATCGCTTAACCTAACAAAACATGTGTACAGCTAGTCGAAATTCGAATGTAATTGTATCGATTGTAGTTAGACAGAAGGTTAAATACGTAAAAGAGCTGAACTGTGGTTTATACAATTTATGAACTAATAGGGAGATAAAAGTGTTCGGATAAAACAATTTTCGAATAGTAGAACAGTTATAGTTAGTATTTAAATGGATATTAAGAAGATTATACAGTTCTCTTAAATGTGTCAAATCTACAATCAAATGTAATTTTTTGAAATAAAGAAATATTATCAAAAGACGTTCTGTTCGAACAGTAGAATATTCGGTTAAAACATAAGAGAGATTCTACTGCATTGATCATCTTCACACAAGAATGTGACAACTAAATTCTCAAGCAGTTTCGTTGCACAACCGCAAGTTGAGCGGCAGTGCAATGGCAGAAAGAAACGAAGTTGCAAGCCAGCACACCACCACGCTTATAATACTGAACGTACAGAGGATTTCGTAAACAACGAGATTAGTCGACACTCGGACGCAACAAGTTGATAAACGAGGAGGCGTGGACCCTCGCGATAACGTAGATGCCGTAGGCGATAACCTGTGTACTATGAATCACAAACGCTCATTAATATGAAAATGATATTCGTTATTTCTCTGGTTGTGTCCTAAGCGATTCTTTAATCCTGAGTGCGTGCAAGAAAGAAACGGCGCACTGGGTCGGGAAACCTGCTTGACGGAAAATAGCGTTTATTCCCCGCTCGAAGAAAGAACAATGAGCGAGGTTGCGTAACATGCGTTACAGTCACTGTGACCTGTTGCACTAGCTGTTACATACTGCAGTAACTATGGTATGTTGCACTAACTGTGGCATGTTGCGTTCGCTGTGGCATGTTACGCTCGCTGTGTCATGTAGCACTGACTGTGACATATTGCACTAGCTGTGGCATGTTGTACTAACTATGGTATATTGCACTAACTGTGGCATGTTGCGTTCGCTGTGGCATGTTACGCTCGCTGTGGCATGTTATGCTCGCTGTGTCATGTTGCACTAACTATGGTATGTTGCACTAACTGTGGCATGTTGCGTACGCTGTGGCATGTTATGCTTGCTGTGTCATGTTGCACTAGCTGTGGCATGTTGCACTAACTATGGTATGTTGCACTAACTGTGGCATGTTGCGTTCGCTGTGGCATGTTACGCTCGCTGTGTCATGTTGCACTAACTGTGACATATTGCACTAGCTATGGCATGTTGCACTAGCTGTTACATACTGCAGTAACTATGGTATGTTGCACTAACTGTGGCATGTTGCGTTCGCTGTGGCATGTTACGCTCGCTGTGTCATGTAGCACTGACTGTGACATATTGCACTAGCTGTGGCATGTTGTACTAACTATGGTATATTGCACTAACTGTGGCATGTTGCGTTCGCTGTGGCATGTTACGCTCGCTGTGGCATGTTATGCTCGCTGTGTCATGTTGCACTAACTATGGTATGTTGCACTAACTGTGGCATGTTGCGTACGCTGTGGCATGTTATGCTTGCTGTGTCATGTTGCACTAGCTGTGGCATGTTGCACTAACTATGGTATGTTGCACTAACTGTGGCATGTTGCGTTCGCTGTGGCATGTTACGCTCGCTGTGTCATGTTGCACTAACTGTGACATATTGCACTAGCTATGGCATGTTGCACTAGCTGTGTCATGTTGCACAGGCATGTCATTAACCCTTTTGCTACGAAACGCTCGTAACAAAATGTGATCGCTGTGTACGGAGTGCATTACTGACTAGTTGACACTGAGGTACGGAATGCTTCGAAGTAATTATAAATCGTTTCTTATTCTCTAAATGTTATAATAATATTTATTATATTTAGTCCTGTCGATACTGTTTTATATAATGATAGTCAACTGTTTGAGGTATGCAGTATTACCAGATACTCGATTAAAAAAAGTATCACATGTAAAGTATGAAATAAAAGTATATATGGTATGTACGTATATATACGCTCTTCGTATATGAATGGTCATTCTTCGAGGGCGTATATATACGCCCGTCGGAGCGAAAGGGTTAAGAAGGTGGTCCATGACCGCACGGCGATTCTAACTACTGAAAACATGATTAAAACCTCAAAAATAAACTTTTCACTTAGATAACTTTAACCCTTTGCACTCAGCGACATCTCGAACGTTGGCTACCAGCTACTTGACGCCACTTTGTTACAAAGACGTGCAACTCTTACAATTGTAAACAGTTGAAGTGCTCTAGTCACAAATGATCATCGTGGCGTCACAACAGAAACCGTGGCCGGTCATATATGACCAACGTAGCAGTCAAAGTGTTAATCGAATAATGTTCCTAATTAACCCTTAGGAGTCCGTTAGCTCTGCTGCGGAGACATTTTGTATTTAACACGTTGACTGCCATAGGAGTCACCGGTGAACGGCGCGCTCAGATTGGTAGAAATACATAATTTAGAAAAATGTCAATAACTATCGATTTTTTATTATTGGTGTGAAGAAATTAATAAAGTATAAAACATTGAAAAATAGTTATACACTATAACTTATTTATCGTAGGTAATATTCCAATAGTATATGTATCGTACAATAGAAAATTCATCGTGGCCCCACGGGCAAACCCTGTAAAACTGGCGTGGCATTTAATGTGTTAATATAATTACAATTTCAGATAATGTTTTGTGATGTTCGACCTACTTTTATAGTTAAAGACATGGCAGAATATTACGTTGAAAATCTAAAGTTTCTTTTTTTTTATTCATTGCTATAAAACCCTCTACAGGATTATTAGCTATATGCATTAATGCATATTAACAAGAGTATTTTAACATATGCGAAATAATGACTATAATTACAATCATCTATGACTTAATACTATAACTATAACTTAAACTAAACTAACTTGCAACATAAACTGTGATTCCTGAGAATGTTGAGTAAACATGAAAGCGAAAAAGAAATAATGACTATAATTACCTTTATCTATGACTTAGTAATATAACTATTATCTTAAATTAACCAATTACAAGTATAAACTATGATTATTGAGAAAAGACTGTAAAGTTGAGCGATGGCAAACACGTAATTTCTACGAAAAAGTCAAAATTGTCTGAAAAAGGGACTGTTGCACATGAAGAAAACAAACGAACGAAGAGCTAAGGGTTAAAGGGAAAGCGAGCAGCCCTCTCTTGTAAACCGTGCTGAATAGTAGAACAAAGAAAAGGGAGGGAAAATGTGGAGCGATGTCGGAGAAACAGGAAAACAAAGGGAAGGTGGAAGGGGTAGCGGCCCCTTTCAGCGAGGACGTCACCGTTTTGACAGGCCCTGACGAATTTTGACGCGAGCCACCGCCACGGCTGCTCGATTTCGAAAAGCCACGCCAATGAAATTCAGCAGAAGCAAGAAAGGGGGCGCGGACCGTGACGAATAAACAATCAAAGTAATAGTGTAACGCGCGCACTCGATCGTTTCCGCTTCACTGTTACGTGTCCCGCATCGTTTTGCAACAATCGAAGCAACTGCGCTCCTTTTACGACTATCAGCTGCACGTAGGTTATCAAAATTTTTGGATGGTGATTTTGGATAAATATACAGGTAAGAATTAGTCAGAGGGAGGCAAGTAACCTAGGAAAGAAACAACCAAAGATAGTTACCAAAGAACGGTAGATAAAGTTAACACATTGTATGCCGGCCCCGCGAAAACGCGGGTTTGGAAGTCTGTTGCTTTAGCGCCGGGTTTGCGATAATACAACATTATTTTGTTTGGCGATTTGTTTGTTTCTATTTTTCGTTATCGTTAAATTGCATATAATGAATATGCAAACCAATTTTAGTGTTTTACAATAATGTATAAAATTTTAAATATTTTCTACACCTACAGTTTTAAATGCCTCAGATGCCACCGGCATACAATGTATTAAGAACAATAGGACTAAGTATAGTTAAAAGTAGATATTTAAGTATTGGAAAAGAGATTTATGTATTCTAGTAGTAGGTTAGGTTACTGGGTTCTCGTTTTATTTTTATATGTTTTTTATGTATTTCATGTCTTTATGTTTTATGTTTTATGTTTGTTCTATGACGCTATATGATAAAATAATAATCAGAATAGGGTAGAATAAGGAGAGAAGAATAGGGAAAATGGGTAGGTTAGGTTAAGGCTAGATATTGTTAAATAATAAGAAAGTGTAACCGGAAGCCATCCTAACACGAAAGGTGCGGATTATGTATAAATAAAAAAAAAATAAAATAAAGAATTAGTCATAGAATATAATGACTACATCTGTTGATGGTAGTCCAGTAGCTATTAACCCTTCTGCGCTTGAGAGGCGACTATTAGTTGCCAAATGATAGTTCCGTAAATTTTCAAACTTTAGTTAGTTTGTTTATTAGTCAGGCCCAGAGGTTAAATAGTTATATGTGTAAGTATTAGTACATGACTTAATTCAACTAAATGAAGTTTAATATAAGCGAATCTTAGTCAATATTTTGCACTTGAAAATCTTTGAAGTCGATATTGTCAGACAACTATCAGTCATCTCTCGAGTGCAAAGGGTTAACACCATGCTTTGTAATAATATATAGTATTGTCATATTAAATTAACACTATTCCTACCAACACTTCACGTATACCTATTCCTATCGCGACATTCCCACGTAAGACAGACTACAAATTTTTTTCAGAAACTAAACAATGAGAAAAGAAGCGAATATTGAAAATTGTATTATAGGTTTATTTGAGGTAAAGTCTAAAATTTATAGGCGATTCGATTACGTTGTATACGTGAAATTCTAATCGAAATTTTAAAAACAGTCATTTGACCGGTCGTGGTAGGAATAGTGTTAAAATTTCGGCAAATGAAGTTAAACTCGGGAGAAATAAATTTAAACTTAGGGCAAATAAAGTTAATCTTTATGGCTATTAATACCATGCTTTGTAATAATATATAGTACTGTCATATTAAGTTAAAATTTCGGCAAATGAAATTAAACTCGGGAAAAATAAATTTAAACTTAGGGCAAATAAAGTTAATTTTTATGGCTATTAACACCATGCTTCGTAATAATATACAGTATTGTCATATTAAGTTAAACTTTTGGCAAATGAAATTAAACTCGGGAAAAATAAATTTAAACTTAGGGCAAATAAAGTTAATCTTTATGGCTATTAATACCATGCTTCGTAATAATATACAGTATTGTCATATTAAGTTAAACTTGGGGGAAATAAATTTAAACTTAGAACAAATGAAGTTAATTTTTATGGCTATTAACACCATGCTTTGTAATAATATATAGTACTGTCATATTAAGTTAAACTTTTGGCAAATGAAATTAAACTTGGAGGAAATAAATTTAAACTTAGGGTAAATAAAGTTAATCTTTAGGTTAATGGAATTCAACTTTCAGGTAGCTCTAAATTTTATTTATAAAAATGTCGCATTTCTATAATACATAGGCAAACAGATATTCTGAACAATGTATGCTGTTAACCCTTTGCGCTCGAGAGATGACTGCTGATAATCAAAACCATAGGAAGTTTGCAAATTTTCGGATACAAATAATCATGTTTAAAAATTTCAGTCTTTATCTGAATTAAACGAGTGTTAAGATAAATAAATTCTAATTTCTCAAATTTCACTGTTTCATACTTAGAAATTTTTGAAGACAGAAAGTCACCTATTGAGTGCAAAGGGTTAAAGGAAATACTTAATTCACAATATTTTTGTAGACTAGAACCTATTAGATGTGCCCACTTTCCTAACTTTTGAATTGTTCCTAACTGAATTTAACGATAAGCATTGGTGGGTAACATCCGGTTGCAACGCAAGCCCTTGTTTAATTTTTTCAAACGTTTCTCAAAAGTTTTAAAAAATTTCTTGCTTGTCCTGAACGTGGCTTGTCCAATAGATTAAAATCTACGTTTCGAAATCTTTGAAACCACTTTTTGCACGTTTTATACGTCAAAGCGTCATTACTCAAAGCGGAACAAACCATTTCTTTAGCTTCAGAAGCATTTTTCTTCGGTTCAAAAGCAAAAAGAATGCAGTGCCTCAAATGCTCCTTATCGAACGCCATATTGTTTACTGTTATTATGTGAAATTATGCCGAATTATCAGTAATTGTTTTAATATTGCTACTTTAGAATCACCACAGGGCGGGAAAGGTATTTTAATTTGAATGGAAGTTGCAAAGCGTTAAATGCGAAGGCACCGATTTAATTTGCACACCTAATACATTCCTACAAATGAGTCCCAACAGAATAAATAAAATTCTTTTCGATTCCAAGGCAACGAAGACGTCGACAATCTAGCTAAATTGGTTATCAAACACTTATAAACGAAATATTAATGATTCCCTATACAAATTTAACCCAAACCTTACTCTTAGAGTATAATGTTGCTACTTTCAAATCACCACAGGGCGGGAAAGGTATTTTAATTCGAATGGAAGTTGCAAAACATTAAATGCGAAGGCACCGAATTAATTTGCACACTTAATACATTCCTACAAATGGGTCCCAACTGAACTATGAAATTCTTTTGGATTCCAAGGCAACGAAGACATCGACAGTCTAGCTAAGTTGACCATTAAAACACTTACAAACGAAATATTAATGATTCCCTATGCAAATCAAACCTAAACCTTACCCTTATAGTACAATGTTGCTACTTTTAAATCACCACAGGGCCGGAAAGGTATTTTCATTCGAATGGAAGTTGCAAAGCGTTAAATGCGAAGGCACCGAATTAATTTACACACCTAATACATTCCTGCAAATGAGTCCCAACAGAATTATAGAATTCTTTTGGATTCCAAGGCAATGAAGACGTCGACAGTCTAGCTAAATTGGTTATCAAACACTTATAAACGAAATATTTACGGTTCTCTATATAAATCTAATCAGAACCTAACCCTTATAGTACAATGTTGCTAGATTAGAATCACCACAGGGCGGGAAAAGTATTTTAATTCGAATGGAAGTTGCAAAGCGTTAAATGCGAAGGCACCGAATTAATTTGCACACCTAATACATTCCTACAAATGAGTCCCAACAGAATTATAGAATTCTTTTGAATTCCAAGGCAACGAAGACATCGATAGTCTAGCTAAGTTGACCACTAAAATACTTATAAACGAAATATTAATGATTCCCTGTACAAATTTAACCTAAACCTTACCCTTATAGTACAATGTTGCTACTTTTAAATCACCACAGGGCGGGAAAAGGTATTTTAATTCGAATGGAAGTTGCAAAACATTAAATGCGAAAGCACCGAATTAATTTGCACACCTAATACATTCCTACACATGAGTCCCAACAGGATAAATAAAATTCTTTTGGATTCCAAGGCAACGAAGACATCGATAGTCTAGCTAAGTTGACCACTAAAATACTTATAAACGAAATATTAATGATTCCCTGTACAAATTTAACCTAAACCTTACCCTTATAGTACAATGTTGCTACTTTTAAATCACCACAGGGCGGGAAAAGGTATTTTAATTCGAATGGAAGTTGCAAAACATTAAATGCGAAAGCACCGAATTAATTTGCACACCTAATACATTCCTACACATGAGTCCCAACAGGATAAATAAAATTCTTTTGGATTCCAAGGCAACGAAGACATCGATAGTCTAGCTAAGTTGGCCACTGTAACACTTACGATTCTCTATATAAATCTAATCCGAACCTAACCCTTATAGTACAATGTCGCTGCTTTCAAATCACCACAGGGCGGGAAAGGTATTTTAATTCGAATGAAAGTTGCAAAGCGTTAAATGCAAAGGCACCAAATTAATTTGCACACCTAATACTTGCGAGCTACTTAAACCCATCACTGCTGGCCATCAGATAAAACGTTGCGTGTTCGACAGACAGACCGATTACGTTATTGATGACGAAGTTGGGGTCAGTCGGGCCCGAACAAAGCTATCGCGACGGGAAACAGTTCCCTCTGCCTCTGTCTCGTTCGCGTCTCCTTTTGCACGCGCCCCATGCTGAATGTCAGAGTTCATTTTTTGGCGAAAAATTATTCTGGATCGCGGAAGCGGGGCGTTCTCCCCAATACCAGGGCTGCCAATCGTGTTTCAATTTTCTGAGCGTCCACAGATGTCCGGGACAAAGTTGATTATATTTAACTCGAATAAAATTTCATTTGAACAACATTTTGTAAATTATGCTTTAGTAACCCTAAGGCCACCTGGTGTATTCACATATAATTTTTATTTTGTTTCACCTACTAAATATGTGTTCTCTCTAAGGTTTTTGTACAGCTATGTAGGCAACACGTGTCAACATTATAATCTCTAGTAATCCTTTTAACACTATTCCTACCGACACTTCACGTAGACCTATTCCTACCGTGACATTTCCACGTAAGACAGACTACAAACTTTTCTCAGAAAGTAAACAATGAAAAAAGAAGTGAATATTGGAAAATGTATTATACGTATATTTGAGGAAAAGTCTAAAGTTTAAAGGCGATTCAATTACGTTGTATAATATATATGAAATTGTTATAGATATTTTAAAAATGGTCATTTGACCGGTCGTGGTAGGAATAGTGTTAATAAAGACTCTTAAGTAAGACTTGTGTTTTTTATTTTAGCCCAACACATTTAGAATAAGTTCTTTAAACAAATGTTTTGATTAACATTTTATTCGAATAATCTTTGAAGAGGAAGTATTAGAAAATACTTGAAACAAGAAAATAACCAAAGCTACGAAAAATGTAACAAAATTTTCTCGTCTCTATAAGGTGATGGATAGGCGTTACACTACAGCAACTATGTATTGTGTCGATATACCTCATGTACATTAATGGGAATTCATCCAGTTTATCTTTTTGGAGCACAATGGGATTAAAAATGTCCCACTTTTTTGATACTCAGTAATCCATGGTGAGACATTTTTAGACCCACTTCTAAATATTGCAATAACTACATATATTTATATTTAGTCTTACTTTATAAAAAAATAATACAAATATATTCGCTTCAACATGTCAGTATAGATTAGTACAAGTTCATTTAATTTAAAACGCAACAAAATTCCTGTGCAACATATGTCAATAACTCTGAAAGAGTTATAACAATAAATTAAATTAAATTAAATTAAATTAAATTAAAACACAAAAAATGTTATAAATATATTCACTTCAACATGTCAGTATAGATTAGTACAAGTTTATTTAATTTAAAACGCAACAAAATTCCCGTGCAACATATGTCGATTTATTCTCTGAAATCCTGTGCCTGAAAGAGTTATAACAATAAATTAAATTGAATGAAATTAAAACGCAAAAAATGTTATAAATATATTCACTTCAACATGTCAGTACAGGTTAGTACAAGTTTATTTAATTTAAAACGCAACATATGTCAATTTATTCTCTGAAATCCTGTGCCAGAAAGAGTTATAACAATAAATTAAATTGAATTAAATTAAAATGTAAAAATTAATAAAAACCGCCGGTGTGTTTCGCATATGTATGAAAAATTTCTCCGGTGCTCAGAGTTAATAATTTTAGAGATAGCTGCCCTGCCCGAAACAGACAGTCGCGGCAATTCGCATTAGCGTGACGTGAAACGACGAATTCGAACATTAACCATCGAAGCCCCAATCACCGGCGCAATTGTGCCCGACGCCGGTGAACAGTAATTCGTTTCGTTCGTCATGCCAGATTGACAGTTCATTTATTTTCACGGAAAGACCGTGTGCTCGCACCAAGGACCGTGTATGATAATTATTCGTGGAACATTGTGAACGTCTCAGCGGGTTCCTTGTTAAAAATAAATTTGTTCACTGGCACGATGGAGAATATAATCTTTGTTCTGAACAGGACAAATTTTAACGCAAAAATGAGACTCGTTAAGTATTAACCCTTTGCACTCGAGCGGTGACTGTTAGTCGTCTAACGATACTAACTTCAAAAATGTTCAAAGTCGAAATCTTTACTAAGATTCGCCTATATTAAATGTTCTTTAGTTTAGTTAAGTCATATTAAAATTTACGTATATAACTATTTAACCTCCGGGTCTGATTAATAAACAAACTAATTAAATTTTGAAAACTTGCGAAGGTATCATTCGGCGATTGACAGTCGCCTCTCGAGCGCAAAGGGTTAACCCTTTGAGTTAATGAATACTCTGAATACTTTCGGCCGTGTTATTTGTACTTACACTGATAATCGCGTTGCCAAATGCGGAAGATCGAAGAAATTGATAAACGCATTTATTCGTCCATGGTCCCTACCAGCAACTGTCGTCAGACGCATATATGCGCCCATAGCACTCTCAAAAGGTTGACGGAGAAAACAAAAATTGACAAGCGCATATATGCGTCCATAGTCCCTACGAGCAACTTTCGTCGGACGCATATATGCGCCCATAGCACTCAAAGGGTTAAACAAGCACTAGTAAATTCTAGCGATTAATAGAAACGCATGAATAACAGTGAAGTTAGAACAGCAAATTGTTATTGCAATGTACTTTAATTTAATGTTTAATATGCATATGCTCTGGTGAAAATTCATTTACATATTTGATCCTTCCAACGATGGTTAACACGTTCCCTGCCGGACATTTTTTTAAAGACTTTCCGTTCAGGCCAGCGTGGGGCGTATACGCCCCACGTTCTTTTTATGGTTAACACAAACATGCTTTTTGTGGTATAATACACAATATTTCAGTAATTTAAAACCATAAATTTAAAAGAAAGGCATATCTCCTTATAAATTTAAACCAGAAAAGCAATCATTTTTAGTTTATTTGACAAAATATTGTTAAAAGTATGCCTTTTTTTAAAGGCTTTTTTCCGGCGTGGGAGGAAATTTTCCAGGCAAGGAACCTGTTAACCCTTAGCGAACGAATGCCGCTATATGGTTGTAAAATAAGAGAATGTTTAAAAAAGAAAATTGAAGCGATTGTCTGTGTGTGTTTCGTCGATTCATGTCCTTGTGTATTTCAATAAAACAGTTTTAATTTCGTTTTTTTCACTCACACGGAACCGTGGTTTCAACAGTTATCTTAATGCCTTTGTAGGGTATATACAGGGTGTTCGGACAGTCCTGGGCTTAAATTGAAAGAGTAACTCCCTGAGACATTCTAAGACGAAAATCAAGAGTAACGATTTTGCGTTTCAGGCTTTATTTACGAGTTATAACTAGTTAAAGATATCGTTTAATCCGGACCGTTCGACGCTTGAGCATCACTGTGGACTCAGCGACGTTACCGGCCGAGTTGCCTCGGTTACCCGCTCTCAAGCGTCGAACGGTCCGGATTAAACGATATCTTTAATTAGTTATAACTCGTAAACAAAGCCTCAAACGCAAAATCGTTACTCTTGATTTTCGTCTTAGAATGTCTCAGGGAGTTACTCTTTCAATTTAAGCCCAGGGCTGTCCGAACACCCTGTATATACTACAACAACAATAATAAAATAAGCCTTATGATCATTATTGCCGGTACCGGAACGTAACGGAATGGTCCTAGGGATTTTCATTGGCCTCCTTCCCAGGTTTTTTGGTACTTTTTCGGCGCGTTCCTTTTTCCTATAGGCACTTCTGCACTTCTCGCAGTATTGTTATCTTTTAATTGTTAATTGTTAAGTGTTAATAAATATTCTATTAGCGTTGCCTGTATTCTTATTTCACGACAGATCATAACATCCTAAACCTTCTTTAACCCCTTGCACTATTTTGACGAGTCTGACTCGTGATGAAAATTTTAGGCCAAACATGGATGTCACGAGTCGGGCTCGTTGTTCAGTTCCAGACCAAACATGAATATCACGAGCTTGACTCGTACTCGACATTTCAGGCCGAACATGAATATCACGAGTCTGACTCGTGGTCTTAATTTCAGGCAAAATTGATATTTAATTGTTTATTTATATTGTGTCTTTCAGTTTTAGGTTTGATATTAGTGAGATAATCAGAAAACTTATTTGAGTTCAAATACTACTACCGCGGATTTGCTTTTACATATTTTTATTTCGTTATTAATTAATTATATTATTATTACTTATTCAGAATTTGTTTTAATCTTATGTGATAATTAAAGTATATGTAAAAGTTTTTGATTCAAATTCATTTGAATTTCACAAGAGTTCCATCGCGTGGATAAGATGGGTCTCAAGTTTCGGCACGCTCGCTCCACCGCTCGTCCTTCACCGCGACAATTGAGGCAGCCGCGTTTGGCCTGACTTTTTCCGAGGTTCCGAATAGTGCAAGGGGTTAATGGTCGCAGGTTCGCGAGTAACTTTCATGGAAACCGTTCGGTACGTAGTATGTAGTCAGCGATAGGTTAGCCGATAGCGATATGAAACGGGCGGAAAGCCATTTTCGGAGTGACGCACGCGAAAATCTTCACCGTTAATCCGTACATTTTTGATGGACAAAATAACTGAAGCCTGATGTCCAGCGACTATCTAGCTGCCGGTTTACGCGCATCTGCACGTGTAATCCCTGAAGGGTTTATAGGCCACCATCGTCGCGTACGCGTGTATACGTATACAACCGGGCTAACATACCTCCGGAGTGATCAGCTATGGTGTGGAACGCAGGGGGATGCATCCAGGTTTCTACGACCCCCCGCGCTCGACCCCGTCCGCCTTCACTCGTTAATTAAAACCTGCCATGTTCGTGTGAGTAAACAGGACTGCAGCGGGTCGTGTCAAATTTCGCTGATCATTTTTGGCGTATAAACTAGAACAGCTTCCGATAACAATGTGCCGTTGTTACCCTTCGTTTACATTATTTCCGTAATAAACGAGTCTGCAAATGAGTTTCGGTGCCGGCCAGAGCTAAAGAGCAAATAGAAAATTATCAAAAGCTCGCGGGAACGTACCGTAATGAAAATATTGTACAATTTTCGAGCGAGAGAGCATCGTAAAACATAGTTTCGTGTTTTTCAAACGCAACAGAACATCAATTATTCGAACTAATAGAGAGATATTGAGAATCGTTTCAACGGTAGGGGGAAGGGGGGGGGTGGAGCGTTCCAAAATGGTGATCACCAATCTTCATTAAATTTCGGTATTCCGTAGTTTCCGAAATGTATTCCATCGGTATTTTTATTTATTTAATTTATATTAAACGACGTCCGAACAATTGACGTCCTACCACACAACGGTCTACACATTCTCCGTTATTATCGATTGGTGCTGGCAATTACTATTATATTACTATTATATTAGATATTACTATTATATTAACAGAACCGCTAATTGCTATTAATCGATCCTCCTTATTATTAATATCACTTATTGATCGACATAAACCGTGAATTCCGTTTATTAGCATAAAGCAATTGACTGGTATACGAGTTAATTAAATTAAATTAAATTAAATTGACCGACCTACCCCTGATTCCTCATAATCTTTCGTCCGTTGCCGCGAGCCCCTCGCCGCCGACACAGGAACGCCGATGTTCCGCGACGAAACGCCATTACACCGCGTTTAGCATACCGGGCCGCCTGATTTTTATCCTATCGCACGGACTGCACTAGATTGCGGTCGCCCGTTATCCGTTTATGCGCCGCAATGAAGTGATATGCGGCAGTAACAGGGGTCAATATTATCCAATAGCAAAATCGATCCATAATTATTAAGCAAACACAATGGAATGGGTTCTAAAGCATGCCTGGACAAATATGATTACATCGTTGATGTGAACATTCCGATCAATATAAACTGCGCGGTGGTATTCTCTATCCAATTACGCTTATGGGGTCCTGTCTGTAGGTCCGTGGAAATCAATCCTCGCTAACCGGTGCATTGATGGTATCGCCTAATTAGTTTGATTATACCGCGACTTCCTGGACCCCCGCCTCGCTCACGGACAAAGAGTGCGTTGTGCTGTGTGTTTTCGGTTGCTACCCCTTTGCACGTTAACATTTGCACGTGTATTAAGTATATAGTAGTCAGTTTCGACCGGGTAATTCGTTCGGTTCATTTGTGCGTTGGATAACTGCTGGTCGGGTTCAACGTGTGCGACCAGTTTTCCCTTTTTCGACGATACAATGTGTTTGCGTCGAGCTTGTCGCGCAGTTGTTCGAACAACGACATAAATACTGTGTACGATTTGCTGTTGAACCATTGCTTTTCAAACTGACGGTTTCGATGTTTCAAAGAGAAAATAGCGATCCCTAGACAATGTCCAGATGATAACGGAAATTAAAATGGCTATAAGATTAGAAGAAAGTACACTTTTGTTACTTTTAGCTGTTTTGTTGGTAATACTGATCGCAAATGAAACAAGGCGAAACGTTTGTCGAAATTGTATCCAGCACAGTGAAAGAAAATTATGCATCGAATTTCGTAATATTTATTCGCTACAATTTCACATTATAACTATCCCACAACAGTATCAACACAATATTTACAGATGCATTTCTTGTGCATCTATTTCTAATACACGAGTACTAAGAAATAGGTATACATCACACAGAATTTGAAGCTTTAAAGCTGCGAGGGAAACAGATTAAGGTATACTCGTATCGGTTCATCGATAAAGGTCAACAAAAATCGTCGGAAATAATGGTAACTGTTTTTGTAAATTTTGCTAACGAAGTCCGAAGCCCGTCAAATTGACGGCTCTCGTAAACACCTAGTGTTAAAGTGCGATCGCTCGGTTCGTCCAAGAATAAACCGAGAGTCATGCAAAGGTCGGCCACGTCCACTGCAATTTCGTTGGATTTTATTGCACTTCCGGCAACGGCACGATGGAAGAAAGGCCCAAGAACGTGCGCGCCTCGACGCGCGGCGATCGCGATGCGTGAACGCGTGCTCGCGCGTGACTTTGGAAAAGATCCGTAAGCGCGATAAATGACGGAAGAGGCAAAATCACGAGGCTGACTTGAAGAGTTTTCGGACGAGTCCAGCGTGTCGTTCGTTGCGCGTCTAATTAACAGAGCCCGGAGGTGTTCTGACCCCCCGCATTGTGCGAGCCAAGCGCAACGTTTCGTCGGCGGGAGCGTGCCCTTTGCGAGCCGCGAGCGGTGAGAATTTAATTAACCTGCTCTGCATTTGATAGCCGGCAAAAACTTCCGGTCGGTGTCTTTTGTGAAGTGGTCGTAATTAATATTCCAACGGCAAAGAGAAAGGGAGAGGGCGAAGAGAGGGCCGTGGCACAGGGTTGGTTCGCCACGGAGCAGGGGCCCGCCGAGAGAGAATTTCAGACGCAACACGCGAGGCTGCCTCTTAAAGGCGGAGCGGAAGAATTTTCGGATGACGAATTCGTTGCTTTCCGAGCGTTCGCCCCGGACCACAGGCCCGGAAACTGTTTAATCGGACGCACGGGGCTCGTCTATCCGGAACAGTTACGAGTGTTTCGCTCGTCGCCGCTTTCACTTTCACTTTTGATTATCGGGGTTTGAAGTAAGTTCGGTTTAGTGGCCCTTTGACGCGGGCCGTCTACGGATTTAAACGGTCTCGAGGAGATCCCCGTTTAGTTGGCAGCTGAAAGAGAATCTCGCTTAGGGTAAATTGTACGTTAAGTAGCTGAGAAGAGAGCCGAGTTCGAAGGAAGCTACCTTTTTCCGCTTAACGGTGTTTAACGATCGACGAGGAGCGATTCAAACGCTTAGGAAGCTATGTCTTGATTTCTTTCTATGCGTGTATCATCGATCGAGTGGATGCGCGTAAATTTTTATGACTGGCTGTACATCCATCGATGTAGCTCCCAGACACTTCGCCTGGTCTTTTACGCTTTCTACAACACCGCGACGCGTCCAATCGATATAACGCGTCGAAGTTCGAGCGACTGGAAGAAAAGTAATCGGCGGGTTTGGTCGATGTAGCCGTGAAATCCGAGAGCTCGAGAGTGGAGTCAACCTCGTCGAAAGTGAAATACACGTTCGCGTTACATTTTCACGCCGAATTCCATTCATGTAGGACCTTGTCGTCGTCGTCGTCGTCGTTCTCGCGGGGAGAAGAAGCGTGGGCAACTGTCTTTGCATACACGCGTGCACGCGCGCGTCTGGGTGACCGAAGGAAGAAAATGGAGAGGAAAAAGTGCAGGGGACAAGGGAGGAGATCGTATACGCGGGCGAAACACGGCAAAGCAATTTCTGTACAACCACGTTTTCTCGTTTCCGCGAAAGGAATCTTCGCAGGAAGAACGCCGGAGAATTTGCATGCGCGGTTTCGCGCGTGTGCGAGCCAGCCGTCTGTCGGTGAAAAAGGATGAACTCTCATGAATGGTCCCGGAGAACGGTTCATGGATTTTGCCTTATTGCGAATTATTCCGTGGCCCCCGGTACAGCTTATCGACGCTCTCCATGAAACCTGACGAGCTCGTGTACACCGAGAAATTGTGAGAACGCAAAGGGAGGAGGAGATAGAGAGAGAGAGAGAGTGAGTGGAAGTGAGAGAGAGAGAAAGAGAGGGAGAGAGACGAAGCGCTATCGATTTCGCTGTCGTTAATGATAATTAAGGCCTGGCACGATGAGATTTCGCTAATGGAAGATAATATACCTACCCGGTCCGCGGTATCATATTATTACTCGATTTTCCGAGCAAAAGGCACCCAGGCTAGGTTCGATCGAACATTTTCCCATGGTCGGGGATGGTCGCGGCGACTTTTGTTTACCACGTTCGACGATACATTGCAATGTGCATATATAATATACGCTTTATTAACACGCTCGCAACGCTCGACGCGTCCGGCGCCGTGCATGTGGATCCACTTTCATCGGGCGCTACGAGCCCGTCAGTTTCCATTAGCTGTAACACGCGTCGTAGAAGCAGAGCGTGATCCATTGAATTCTACGATTTTCACCGCGCGGGAGGACGTGTTATGACAATACGAACACAGGGTATATTGAAAATTGCACGCGTGCGATTGTGTTCGTGATTCGAATGCTGCAATTAATTTTCATGTTGCCAGTCACCGACGACCCCAAGGCATTCAACATATTAATTTCTCCGCTCTCGTTCTGCGTATTATTGTGTCTGGGTATGACTGGAAAGGTCGATGAAAATAGAACGCATTGAAAAGAGTTACAGAAAATTGTTGATACAAACATATATATATGTATGCTTCGAGAGAAAGCCTAAGCTTCAATTTGATGAATGTTACGAGAGTGCAAACGCGTTTCATCCACGGTGCTCGGTTCGATGCCGAGGAATGGTACGCAGCGAAAGAAGCGAGAGCTCATTATCGATTTCTCTGAAACGTCCTTCCCAACATTTGCCATTTATCGTCGAGCGATTGGCGCCAACCGACTTTCCGCGCTTGGTTATCGGTTTTATTAATTGCCTGCTAATCGAGAACCCGAGAACGATCGTAATGTAATCGCGTGTCGTCCGGGGTATAATCGTTTGAAGAACGCGCATCTGCCTCAGCCACTTAACAACCACTCGCTTATCAATGCCCTCTCCCGCATTAACGACGGCCCGATATAAATTAATAACCAGCGTTAAGGTTAACCGCGAATCACTTCCGTGTTTTCAGTCTTATCGTTAGCCATTATATATTATTCGTTTGTTCGTCGACGAAAAATTTGTTCGGTTCCATCGGTGCGAGATTGGAACAGCGTATTGGTCGATAAGAAACGATAGACGTTTGCGTAACAAAGCCGAGTACCAAGCACCTCGACAGTAATATCAATGAAATAAGAGAGGGAGGAAGATAAATAGAGGGAAAGAGAGAAAGGGAGACGGAGAGAGCTGGTCTCGTTTACTTGCCTTCATTTGTTCCATCCCACGGCCGATATCCATTGCGGATCGATCAAATGCTCGATGACATAAAACCGACAAGTCGGGAAATACCTCGTATCAGGTGCAGCGACGAATATTCGCGGGAAAAATAATATATCTAACGAACTTCCATCATTCTTTCGGTAACCAGCGTAACGTGATTGATCGAGAAAGATCTTTCATTATAGATTTTCCATCCATTTTTCAAACGACGCCCTTCACCCCGCCCGCTAAATAATCGCGACACGCTCCCGCCGATTCGATCCGCGTTTTAGGTACAACGCGGTGGCAACGAGTAGCCCAGGCGATGATAAATCACACCCGTAACGGTTACTGCTAATTATTACGAATTACCATATCGCGTGGCCGTGAAACAAGAAACAGAGTTACGTCGCCAGGGAGGGTAGAGAAAAAACACGACGGCGACGTTCCTGCGCGACCAGGATTCTCTCTCTTTCTCTCTCGCATGCATATGCATCTGTGGTGGGCAACAGGAGAGGAAGTTTTCTCGGTAAGGCCAACGACTCGCCACATATTTATTCCCTCGAACTCTCGTCATCTTGACGGCGAAAAGAAGGGAGAGCGGGGCAGGCCTGCGGAGGAGCAGCGTGTGGAAAAAGTGTTTTGCTGGCCGAGCTGACCCAGGAGACAATCTACCAGGAATCTCTAACTAGAGAAATAATACGCGGGGAACGGGTCTCTCTCTCCCTCGGCTGGAGAGGCACCTCGTTTAGACACCACTTCGCCTTTAAACGAGATTCAACGAGGAGCCTTATCTGCGAGGCCGGTCTATTGCGAGATTGCTGATTGCTCCCTTCGTTCCTTTAATTTACGACGAATCGCGCGCGTTGCACTCGTAATAAGCCTCGTCGGTGTCTCGTGCTGAATGGTCGTAAGGCTGCGTCCAAGTAGTAACTAGCTGGTGTCATAATCTTCGCTGCGTGCGCTGCTACTGTCACGCGAGTCACGACGGAGAGCGGCGGGGCCAGCCTCCGCCGGGGACGATCGCAGCCGGGCACAGGCATAAATAAGGAATTCCCCCGCGCGGCCAGTGAGTTATTATCATTTCTTAATTAACTTTAGAAGTTCCTATTAACTTCTTTCCGCCGTCGGTGCTGCTGTCGCGAGCGTTTATTATCCGGCCGACCGAGCGGAAGCAATGAAACACGTATCCGAGATGTGTACCCTCGATAGAATCCTTACGCGGGGTTGTACGTGTAGGTGATAAAGTGGTATTCTCTTTAGGAGGAGAATTGAAAGGCAATAAAGTAATTTAAACGGTGGATTTTTCTTTAAATTCTAACGGGAAGTTTGGAATTCCGTTACATTCGATTTGAAGCTATAAAATGGTCGAAGTCCAGGAAAATCGGGGTTCGATGAAAATTGTACAGTTGCATAATGTCGAATTTCCTGAATTTCCGAATTCACTTCAATTGCACTCTTGAATAGCGGCACGAGGATGAGATTCTTGTAAGGAGTTCTCGATTTTGAGAGTCAGACCGTTAGTCAGACCGCGAGCCTATGAAAAGGCGTCGATGATTCGACGTCCCTGGCTTTCGTCGCGGACCGAAAACGAAGCAGAGGATAAAACAACCGATGAAACGTGACGAAGTCGTCTGTCTGACGCAGTGACACCGAGGGTGTCCATTTACATAACAAGATCATTTCATTTCCCCGCGAATAGAGCCGTAACGCCGTATGTAAATCCGAGACACGTGAAAGGCGTGCGATCCCGATGTTTGAATACAAGGATCTTCTGATCGTGATTACGCACGCCCTTTGTGCGCCCTCGATGGTGCGCGCAACAAAGAGGGGCGTCGTGATTGAAAAATTCAATGACCGGCATAATCTGTCATCTGCGCCCGGTGGTTCGAAACATAGAAAAGGTCACGCAGATATAGTCACGGCAGAGCGGACAATCCGGTTTCTCCTATGACTGGCGAACGGGGTAGGGGTCGGTTTCGCTGTTTACCCCCTTACAGAACGTTCCTCTAATTAAGTTTCATCGGAAAATGACAAAATGGCATCGAATCGTTTGCCTTCCTTCCGTTTCAAGGGACATTGTCTGCGGCACAGCGAACCGTGCCGAGATCAAAGTGGCTGCAGATTGATAAAAAGACAATACGGCCGTTGTTCAGCCGGCTACGAGCGAGCACTTCGGGGTCTCGTCGTGACGATGGATCGTTAATTCATCGCGAATTCGACAATGGAACCCCGCCGACGTCCAGTTGACCGCTTTATTTGGTCGAGTGCGATGTCAAAAGTTATTCGAAAGTAGGCTAACTGGCCCGAGGGTTCGGTTGGAGGGTCTGTAATCGCGTGTAAGCTCCCGTTTTCATCCCCGTCCGTTCGGATTTTCTCTGAAGCGGGTGGACGCGCGCCTGAAAAGGATTTATATATCGCGATACAAGGGATACAAGGGGCACGACCGGTCATGGATAGCAGAAAGCGGAACGGTGGGCAGAGAACAGCGAGACGGGCAGAGGAAGAAAACGAGAGAACGGGTAGAGGAACGGAGAGAAGGGTGAAGGGGAGGAAGATAGAGCCACGGTAGCATCAAATTCAAGTACCGCCCTTTTGTTCAACTCGCTAAATTATTAATGGCTGCCACGTTGTAAGAGCCACGCGAGCCTCGTTCTACGCTCGTGCAGCTTCTGCATATCCAGCGATGTGAAAGGAGTCGGACAACGAGCGTGACATAAATATGTAACGTAACGCGCCGCTATGAAAAATGTACCCGAGATTATAAGCGAACGGAAACCCCTGTTGCTTCGCGGATGCCAGTTTTCAATGCGCCTCTCGACATCGCCCCGCCGGTGCCATCTTTTGTTCCCTCTACTTATTCGCCTTTTTGTCGCATCAGATGCGTCCATTAAGCTCGCGAAAAAAGAATTGATTAGAGGGAAGTTTCTGATGGAAACCGAAGCATGAATTTTTCCTTAAACCTTGGAACGACCGGATACCGTATCTCTGGGGACATCTTGGACTTCGAATTGGTCCCAGGTGGCAAGACCTGGATCTCTTTAAAGATTCGCAGCATATTTTACAAAGTTTCGGTCGCAAAGTATCCGATACGGATGGTTTGATTCACCCCTGTGACTGGCTCAAGCGCGCACCTTCTTTTTGTCGCTTTGCCTTTCCCGGGGTGTAATCGCGTTACCCGATATATCGACGATATTTTCGGTGGATCTAATATTAATTCCATCATAAATCAGGGCGGATACCTCGGTGAAAGGGCTTGCTCGGATTTATTGGTTGGCAGGTATGACGATATGACGGTATAACCCGATAAAGGTCTGGCACGAGACTGAAAGGGGGAGGTCCACCCTTTCCTCTTTTTTTTCTTTCGTTCGACAAGCTCGCGCTCTCCTTCTTCAATCGTTCACGTCTACCCGGCACCTCTTTCTGCGTCACCGTGTCTCCCTCTTACTCCTTTCAACTCTTCTGGCTGGTGGTTGCATCGTGTGTGGATGTCGGATGACGGGGATGAGTGCAGCGTGCAACACAATACACCACGGCAGATGTGCCCTACTCAATGGAATCACGCATAGCCTGGTTTCCCTCTTTTCGACCGGTCGCACTTTCCCTCTTTCTTCCTCTCTTTCTCTATCTCTCTCTTTCTCTCGATAACTCTTCTCAACCCCCTTTCTACCCCACTCTGGTTCGATTCGTTGGTAGCCTCGTCTCGTCTCGTCTCGATTCTATTTACATTATCTTTCAAAACTTTGAAACCACATTTTTCACCGGAATTTCTTTGGCAAATTTTCGTATAAACCAAGAATTGATATCGTATGCATCGACAGCAGTTTGATGTAGTTTCGTAGCTTTTTAAATGGAGAAATTCCATGTAAATCCCTCATTCCTTAGAATTGTTGCGGTGCTTTGAAACTTCTGACTGGTAATGCGCGTTATGATAATTCAGCCTTTCCTCTGCCCGTGTCTCTATTCTTCGTTTTCTCAGGAAGCCTCTCGTGTCTGCACGCCATGCACGCGCACGCGTGCATAAATTAGCGAGCTCTTGATTTCAGTGATTCGAACGTAATGGCCGCGAAACGACAGCAATTTCGAATATGAGAGGCAAAACGGAATCGATGGCATCCGCTTGATTACGCTTTCTTTTTTTTTTTCCTCGCTCGTTTCTTCGATCGCCCGACGATACGCACCTGGTCTCGTTAACCCCGTTCAATTTGCTCAAACATTGGGGAAACGTACCGCGCCGTGCAGTCGCTTTCAATCCGCAGGGTATCGTGACCGGGTAATTTCTTACATTTCAACCCTCGTAATCGGGCACTCGATTGTAGCCGGCTAATTCGCGGATATTAAACGGCTCGTTCCGCCGGTGCGGATAAGTAATTAGTACGAAGTTTTCTCCGTTTTAAGCGGCTATTTCTTCGCCATTTTTAACCCGACAAAGAGTAATTTCCATAAAACTGGTTAAAATCGTAATGTTAATCCTCTCAGCTTCTAAAAGGTATTACCAGTATGCTAATTTAAGATTTTTAAATTTCTTTCTCGCTATTTCCAATCAGCGAAACTATTCAGGAACAATGCCCTCGTATGAACGTTTTCCTGTAACAGTCCTTGTTGTTTAACCCCTTGACGTACAAATAAAACGAAATTTGATGCATTCAAAAAGTGCCCATTTAATTTGGCTCAACCGAACAATTACGTGCAAGCTTAGAAGTAGAACATTTTGTTTTGAAATTTATTCCGAAAGGGGAGAAGGGAGAGTATCTTGAATATTCTAAACAAAACAGAATCGACGCACGAGTGAAATAATTGAATAATCTAATAATATACTGCACGGAGATCGCTGAAAACAGCTTTTGACAAGTCAGACTCGTCAAAATCCACAGTGGCACGTGAACTAAACGACGACCCTAACTCGTCATCGTATGTCAGTTTGTTAAGGAGATAATCCATAAAAATCACAAACCTGCTGTACATCTATACACTTACAGCAGGTAATTTCTCTCTTATTTTACGAATATTTTCGGAATTCGAGGCGGCAGACAACGTTTGTCCCGCAAACAAATCCCTGCGACCGGCAAACAACGACGATCGTCGGTACCCGTAGCCCCGTAAGAATGATCTTTTGTTTAGAAACGGAAGGTGAAATAAATTGAAGGCAACAGAGGGACGAGAGAGAGAGAGAGTGAGCGGGGTGGGAGAGCACCGAAACCCACCACTCCCGATATCAAATACAGGATCGTTGCACGTGTTCCCACTTGTCGTTTGTTCTTCCTTCGGACCCCCGACACTTTTTCCCCCTTTAGAGACAGACGCACGAATTATTACCGGCAATACGAGAGTGCGCGCGCGCCACGAGAGTGGTTCGAGTATAATGGACACGGGGATAGAGGATTCAAAGTGCACGGAGCACTCGTTCCTCGAGTGCTCGCCAGTGTGCCGGTTGTATCGATGCCACCGATCCCACCCCTGGGGTCGCGTTCGGTATGTTCAATTGGAAATACCGTCTGTCGCTTCGGTGCCGCAAATTAAGACGGGAATGCAAGTGCGTGCTCGCCTGTTTTTTTTTTTCGCGCACGTCGTACGACTCGTTATTTACTGACTCACGTATATACGTACATACGTGTTTGTCGATTCGCTTGTAAGTCATGAGAATCGTTCGGTTGTTCTTTTGTACAGCGGGGATGTGTTTGTTGCCTGGAGGAAATTAGCATACCTTGCTCTGTAATGTTTTCAGCGACTATGCATTAACTGTGTTTAACAGAGAGCAGTCGAAATGACCGATTGGTGATTATTCATAGCAGTCTTATAAATTCTAATATTTATGATTTTCTACAAAAGGTATAAATAAAGATTTGTCATCTATCTATTCGGTATTGTTTCATGTAATTTTCTTCTCTTCTATACAAATAAGTACATTTTAATTGTTTTTAGTTCTACTACTAAATGCTTTTCAATAAGCTGACGTTTAATTTAATTTATTTCCCTTACGAGCCCCACTTTGAATAGATTAAAATACAATTGTTATCTTAAACCGAATTACCATACGCGTGCGCTCGAAAAATCGTAATCACTACAGAAACAGCGCAACGTTCACCCGTAGGAGAACTCGTGCACGAATGACGCGTAATCGAAATAATGAACTTCTGCGGCCTACATTTTCGATTCTCCCGGTCGCAATCAATTAAATTTCATCCGAAAGCGTGGACCGTCCGCTTTAATTGCTCTCAGCAATTTTTTTTTTTTTTCTGTTTCAAACGTTCATCGTTACGATCAACCCTGTGTACGGTCGTCGAAAAATCGTTGCATTCCTCAGCGTTAATGTATTCCCGGTGATAATCGTTTGTCGAACGAGTCAAGTGTTGCCGGTGCACGTCGCGCGACGAGCGTGCTCGTGCATCGTGCACGGTTCGAAAGGGGTTACACGCTTGTAAGATCGTAGATTCGCGTCCCGGTGAAAAGCAACGTTCGACCGCTCGAATGTCTCCCCGTCGTAGTGAATGGCGGCCCCCCTCGGAGGAACGCGCTCGGTGCTTTCGGTGAAAGGCTGCCGGACAACGGAATAACTCTTTTTCGCAATTACCTGGCCGCCTTTGGCGCGCTCGAAAACGCCCGTGTTGCACGAAAGCGAGCGCGTCCCTGTCGCGTATTATAGCACGCCGGCACATACGAGCGCGCCCAGAAATTGAATCGGTCATGCGGAATAGAGAGTATTGAAGGTAATTCGATTTCTACGTTCTATCCTCCGCGGATCAAACAGGTTCTGCCTCGAAACAGGCGGTGGAAGCACGGACAGGGGAGAAGAAATTGTAATCAACGGAGTCCAGTGATTGTGAGGAAATAGAATGTTAATGACGAATAGGTAATTTTGGGAAAGGATCTCTGGTGTTTTAGGAGGAAATCGGTTTTAAGGGATAGTCTAATTGCGACCGCTTCAAGATTTTAATCTGAGTTATACTTTGCTGCATGGATTTAATCGTGAAAGAAGCCTCGATTTCGTTGATTTTTATTCGAATAAATGTGGTCCGATGCGAAAGAAAATGATTGTGTTGTTATTTGAACGTTCCATTATTCGATCACTTTTGTCTCCCTATTACTTTAGATGTAAGAGTCTTTACTGTACTTCATTTTGTATACCGACTACAGTGAATTGTTGCAAAGACAGAAATTTTAATTCAACATTGGAGAAAATGTTTATTAAAATTCCTTCATAAGTAAACAATGCAAAATCGATTATAGTCAAAAGCGAAGAAGCATAAAAGTAGTCCATTTCAAAGCTTCTACCTTTGCTAATTGTTAAAATACAATATTGTGGTGGTTTTCGATCGTCATAACAAATCCGGGCAGTCATAGGACACGGCCAGCTCCGTGCTCGCAACATAAATATTCCACGTGTTTGTAAATTCAATCGTGCGCCAGGTAATACCGTCGGGCCAGTGATACAGCCCTAGGCCCCGGCGATATTGTCTCACGCTCGATGTCGCGTTACCGTCTCGCATCTGCGGCCTTTCCATGTCCGAACATCTGGGTCTTCCCGGTTCGCTCGTCGTCGGAACGCCGGCGTAGAGCTTCCCGATTTGATTCGTGCCATTTTATTAGACCGCAGGCTCGATATTTCCGCGATGCCCCGCGACGGGTGCCTCGGATCGTTGCAATCCGCGAAAATAGACTTCCGTTATTTGCGGTTCAAACACGCTATTCCCCGCGATGCTCTCCGCCCCCTGTCCCGTGGTGCCATTGAAATTTGTCCAGGACCGTTTGTTCAGCGCGCAAATTGGCTGGATAAGCGCGGCTCGAACCGCCCGGTATTAGTTTGCGTTTCACAGATATTTCGCCTGGCAAACTGCGCCTAATTATAGGCAACCATGCCCCACCGTGTTCTCTGTTTGCCACCGCCGGAGAACTCTTTTCTCGCGCGCTCGTTTCGCGATTCGTTCCAGCCCCGTTCGATTCCCGGTCGATTTTTCAGCCCACGCTCGTCGGACATCGGTAAAGCGGAGCGGTATGACGGTTACCTCTGTGACCGCCGATATATATCGAGTCCGTAGTCGGCGGTTTTGGGGCAATATCGGTGGCGCGCGGCAGCAGCAGCTTGTTCTCTCTGCCATTCTATCCCTATCCGTATCTTCTCTCCTTTCGAAATGTATGCCCGCGCCTCTGTGCGGGTGCGCGTGTACGCGCGCATACCTTTTCCTTCTTTTATTCATCCACCGATGTTTGCCCAAACTGGATATCCACCGGTACTTTTCCGCGCGCGGTCCTTTGTAACTCGCAATGACTGCTTTTTCGTCCTTTTGTGCGCCGCTAGTTTTCCATTGCCCGTATTTGCTTTCATTGTTTCTGCCGGACGCAGCCGCAGCAGCCGCCCCCCCCCCCGCATTTTCATGCTTTTGATCTGACAGCATGCGTGTACACCCGCCTGGCCCCGCGTGGGCGGACAATAAAAAACAAGCAGCGGGGCCGAAGGAAAGACAGAGAACCGGTGGCCGTCCTGAAAAACTAACCGCGCCCCTGGACACCCTGTATACTCGTATCGACGAGTTTTTACGCGCGCCGTCAACCCTTCCGCGTAACGCTACCACCATCCCCTAGAGTCGTTGCCTCGCGACGACCCGCGGTGCTTGCGAAACTTTTGAGAAATAAATTTCTGGCCAACCAGAAGCTACCAGTCCGTGCAAATTTTACGTTACCTCCGAGGGGGATTAATATCTCCATTCTTGCGCTCGATTCAGAAACGGAGGGGGGGGGGGCGATCAAACAGTGGAGCATAACGGTAACAAGTTTGGCCGGCTGTTCATTACCGGGGGCAAAGGACTTTGAGAAATTAAAAACGTAATAAAACAGATTTTTGATAACATGGCCCGGGCTGTTCGTTCCCTCGTAACCGCCCTTTAAACGTATCGCGGCGTAACGCGCTAAAGGATCGCGTAATTGTACGGAACACAATGGCGCGTTTACGGGAAAACGCGAGGGGAAAAATAGAGAAAGGCGGGGAGAAAGAAAACGTGGCCGCGTCTCCGGGGGGTGAATTAAATTTTCATGAATCTGGTCGGCCGTTTTTTCTGTCGCGTCTGTAACGCGAATTTCAAGGGAAAACGGCGGCAGTCTGGCCACGTTGTATCCCCTTAGGTTCGTGCGCCGCGCACTCGTCGGTGGTGTGACTGCACCCTCCGGCATCCCTTGGTGCACTTAACCGTGGAAGGGCTTGGAAGCACACAGGACACCATCCACTTATGTCGCGGTTTCCCCATTGGCATCATACTAAACTAAGTGAACGGGAGGAACGAGTATCGTCATTAAGCAATTCCGCTTGTAAGCGTGTTGAAGGAGGAAAACGGACCCGGTGAATTCGACACGGGACGCGTCCCCGATGTACCCAGGCGCTGCTCGTCAACCACTAACCGTGCAATTACTTATTATCTCGAGAGAACGTCGCGTTCCTACCTCTTGTTCGCGAAAAATGGAACGCGGGTTCCTTTTCCTTCCACTTTTCGCACGGCCACTCAAGGAATCTCACGCCTTCGTTCGCCAACTCGAAGCTGGTTCGAAATTAATTTCGCGCGATCCTTTCTTAAGAAATCTGACACGCTTATGTTCAACGACGAGAACACTGTGTTCGTGCGTGCACGGTCATTTGTCATCCAGTTGCGGAGGAAAGTACTACTTGACACGGGGGCCAATTACGTTTAATATTACAGAGTCCACCGCGACGGCGCACCATGTTATTTCGATGGACGAGCGAGGAAACCGATCGCGAGAGTTATTCCCTCGCTGCTTGTTCGGTGTCGTTGAATTTTCAACTGGTTTCCCGCTGTCACCAAGTTTCTTTAAGCTTGAAAACAAGTTCGACCGTTTGAGTCCCACGGAACGCGATCGCGTTGTTCTAATTCCATGTCGAAAAGATCCACTATACTTTTGACCGTTATAAATATTCTCCGGAAGTCAACGTGCTCAACTTTACCAATACATGTCAATCGCATTTTTACTTTCATTTTTTCGAACCGTACGAGTGGTACGCTTTATTTCTAGTTGCCGTTTCAAAAATTAAAAAATATCTGTGAACTAATTCTCAATAAAATCCAACGAAACAAACGCTATCGTACCGCGTGGTTCTTCTAGACAAGATTTTTTCAACCACCCTCGGGACTCGAACGGTTAAGCTTGAACACAAGCTTAAAATTCGAGAGGCCCGTCTCTTTCTATTGGAAATGGGGTTTTATATTGCTTAACCCTTTGCACTTGAGAGGTGACCGTTAATCGTTTAATGATACCAACTTCAAAAATTTTCAGATTCGAAATATTTACTATGATTCACGTATATATTAAACTTCATTTAGTGTAGTTAAGTCGTATATTAAAATTTACATATATGACTGTTTAACGTCCGGGTCTGAACTAAAGTCTGAAAATTTGCGAAACTATCATAAGCTAGGATTACGATGTTCCATGAGAGGGGACAGCCGAGTGCAAAGGGTTAAATAAAGTATGCTCTTATTTGAAATATTATAATAATTTATTACATGGCACGAAGAAGGGCAACCGAACCTTGTGAGCTTTGTCATGAGACTAGCAAAACGCAGTGATCAAAATTCCTTCAACCCCTTCGTTCTGTTTCTTAACATTTACGAACTTTTTAAATTGCCACATGTGGCTTGGGTTCTTATAAAAAGCCCTTGAGGATGTACGATAAGAGAAAGCTGTTTTAATTTTTGTTTCGTTGCATTTCTGTATTCAATTTCTAACGCGTTCCCCTTCGGACCATGAATTTTTGCTTGAAGCACCATCCTCGATCAGAACCGCGAAATAATTCCGCTTCGAGTAATTACGTACGGTTTTGGTCGTCGATCATCAACGAAACCTGATTTACGTAGTCCCGACGTAGCTCGCTGGATGGTGGTGGCATGCGAAGAGATTAATTAAAGGGGCAAAGAGATTAAATTCGACGCCGTGGAAACGCGTTGGCGGAAAAATCGGCGCGCACTGCACGAAAGCTCCGTGTAAGGCTCGCGGTTCTCACGGCTTGTCAGTGTTTATGAGCGAGCGAGACCCCTTCGCGGCCGACTCGCGCCGGGCATTACGTTTGAACAATGAGAACCGTTCTATTGAAATGCAACAATGCCGCATTGTGAAACATCGTGCGAGATGAATATTCAAGAACCGGCCGCTCTTACTTGCATCAACGGTCGCGTTTCCTTCGAAACCGTTGACAAATTCGTTCGCGATAATGCACCCCGTCTACTTTGAGGCTTCATTGATCGATCGTTCGAGCTTCGTTTTCACGGCCGTTGAAGTAATGATAGACTATCAGTTTATCAGCACGCGAAATTTATAAAACATTTTACGTTCAATAGCTTTTTCATACGTGACATTCCGAATTGCCGCAGTTTATATCTATTCGGTCATAAGTGGTCTAAGTGGAAACAGTTAAATTACGAAAGTTTAAGACCAAAGGGTCAAAGAAAGGAAATTAATTAACTGCTAAGAAATGACACGATAAATAAAATTCGTATTCTATGCTGATCAATAAATAGTATTCTACCATAATGACGATAAAAATATTTGCATGCTATAAAACGATGTTTTACAATTTCCTGTCGTCTTAAACTTTTGTCCGCCACTGTAACAAAGGTAGTGTGATCTTTATAAAATAATGGTCTCAATTTCAGGGTTAGCTTTTTATCTTTGTCCAAGGTAGAATGTCGTATTTTATACGCGGACCGAATAAATTATCGCAAAAAGCAGGTTGAACGACCTACGACGTTAAAACGCATAACGATCTCGAGGATGAGTCCCGATTCATTACTCGTCGCCAAGATGAATGCTCAGAAATGACCCAGCGCCACTGAAACTTGCCTACGGCGCGATACTTTTAATCACCTCGTAATTACCTGTAATTTAAACCACCGTATCGTCGAAAGTTGTTGAACTTCGCCGATAAAAAAGGAGGGACGATACAGAATTGCCTCGGTCAGGGGGAGGGGAGGGGGGGTTAGGTCACAGGTCAGCGAACTTGTCTGATAGAAGGAAGTTGCTTCGGGACAAAGACGATCTTCCAAAGTTCCCCGTGCACAAACAGTTTGCCGTATCAATCACCTCCGTAAGAATCAGTTTGCGCTCGAAGTTAGACGCGTTATGAGACGACGGCGCGCCGTGGATGTCGGGTCTCGCAGAAGCGTACGCTTGCCGCGAAATTAGTGGAGCTCATTCTGTCCTATATCCTGTTCGTTAAGCAATTTCTCGTACAACCGCGAGAGATACGCGCGCTTAGACGGGCGGATGTTCAATATCGGCAGGCATTTCCGCGGAAGCGGCGCTGCGCACGGCACAAAGGAAGTACCGGCCTATTTGCGGGGGAAGAATCAGCCGAGTCGGAGGCTGAGTTTATGGGCCAAAATTAAATAAGAAATTCCTTACCTTGTATAATTTAGTAGGGAAATGATAGGACTCAGGTGTGAGTAAAATAAAGCGAATTTCTTAGATAATATAGTACGTGTATTTAAAATAGTTTAATAATAACAATTTAATAGTGTATAATTCAATGGTATAAGCGAATTTTCAACTTTGCAACTTCGACGTTCTTACTTCTTTCACAGTCACACTCTTTCCGTTTCGCATTCAAATTTAAGTCAAAATTAAATAAGAAACTTCCTATTTTTTATTATTTAGTAGGCAAATGATAGGACTCAGGTGTGAGTAAAATAAAGCAAAGTTTTTAGGTAATATAGTACGTGTATTTAAAATAGTTTAATAGTGACAATTTAATAGTATATAATTCAATGGTATAAGCGACTTTTCAACTTAGCAACTTCGACGTTCTTACTTCTTTCACAGTCACACTCTTTCTGTTTCGCACTCGTCATTTTCCCCGTCATATATTCTCCCAAACACACTTTTCCTTTTTTTCTAATTATCAACCTTTTTCACTCAATGCATTCGGTCACGTTCACCCAAAATTCCTCAGTCGCTCAGTTTTCTCAAGTGCTCATCTTTCGCGCCTCAGAAACGCTCTAGTCCAAAAAAAAACTCAACCACTCTTCGCATTTTCTTAAAATCATGCCCACTCGATCGCATTCCTACAATTATGTACAAGGGTAAGAATTCTGCTTAATTATCGATAGCAGCAGCGCCAGCAGCGGAGGGGGTTGGGCCGCTTGTCGCTGATATTGAAATTTCATCGCGACGGGAATTATGAAATTTTTCGCGTTCCTCGGGCGTCGGCCGGTTACATTTTGTCAAACGGCACACGGTCGACCGACGATGTAGGAACGTTAAAATGAAAATTCATATTGATCCTGGCGTTCTTCCTTCTCGCGACACCCGCGCCCCCTCTTTGTTGCGGGGCCGTGTGGACGGTCCCGTGATTAAAAAAGAGGGACGGGATCGTCGTTCGTCCTGATCGACGCGCAACGACGCGGAGCTGGCGTTTTACAAACGCCCCGGCACGGGTTTTAATTGCACGTAATTAGTTGTGTTTCGGTCGGGAATCACGATAAAGCCTTGGACACGGTAATTAATATCTCGAATTAATGGAAAGATCAGCGCCCGGCTCGCGATAATTAAACGTACAATAACGTTTTGCTTTCGCGATTAACGTTCGTTGTGAACGCTGTCACGATCAGAGCTGTGGGACGATACCGGATATTAAATTTTCGGCGGCAACAGGGGGGGGGGGGTCGGGCTGTAACGAATTTCTTCGAACGAAATGTATATACGACGAAGAATAAACGGGTCGACGCGATTGGAAAAATAATGTTTCGGCGATCGTTGCCCGCGCGTAAAAACAGGATTTTCGGAAATTCCACGCTTAACAGCGTTTACCGAAATAATCGTTCGACGCGATTGACTGTGACCGAGGAGGTTAGCACGTGCGAGGGGGATGTTCGTTTGAATTATTGCCAATATTTCCTGGGACGTAATGCACGATGGAGCCTACGGACAACGTTAATCCTGACTGACAATTTTCGTTCTAACGCTATATATGCGTTCCACCGGCACGTGTTTCCGTCTCGTCTGCATACGGTCTTCCCTTAAACTTCGTTTTGCTCGGCATTCGATCGACAACTCGAAATTCATGGACTGTTTTCCATCGGACAGTAGTTGTCGTTCATCGAACCTGTATTGTACATCAATCGATAATAATGTTTCCGTTTTTCGTATCCTGGGTTAATCGATAATGCTTGCTACAGTATTCGATGTAAATATTGTAGTTTTAACTTAACCCTTGTGGCCCCAAGTGTGCCTCTCGAACACCACCAATGTAATTAATAATATAAATATTGTAATCGAAATTATATTACTTCTGAAATGAATAAAGATTGTTTTGAATTACTTTAATACTATTATTTACACGTCATTGTAACGTTTAAAGTCTGACACGTAAAAACTTGCAAGTCAAAATACGACGAGAATAAGTTGGAGTTGCTGGTCGATATTTACACTTAAAAGTAGGAGTGTTAAGGGTTAAAGAAAAATTATATATGAAAAATATTCGACATCCACAATTGTTAAGATCGGTAAATTTACTTATTTATTTTACATTATACGGTAAATAATGTTTCTCAATGCTGGTGTTTCCTTATCTCTCTTCTTTCCACCCTCGAAACCTTTTTAGAACCGCCAAAATGTCCCGCTACATTTGCATAAAAGAAACATTAAAAGCAACTTAATATCCTTGATAAAAGTTTGAGCAACTTTTCATTTGAATTTCCTTCGATCAGCAATTCATTCGTCTTCCACAAACCTTTCGTTATCCTAACAACCCACAATAACCGTCGAACGACAATCGACTCGTTATCATCCCTTCCTCCGTTTCGTATCAACCTTGAGGACGATCTCGCGGCTAAAGGGAGGCGTCTTCTCGCTGCGGCGAGCATAATTTACAATTTAATTAGCCGAGGGACATCGGAAAGTATTTTCAGCGACGAATGAAGATATTCACTCGCAGCCGGACGCCTCAATGAGTCGGTTGTGTGCACGCGACTAACGAATGCCTCGTAACTTGTTAGACATTCATCCGGCGTCGTGACAGCCGCACGTTCCGACTGTCGACGAGGCAACAATCCGTTCGTTAAGCTTTTTCCCGGTATTACGGCAATCAAGTTGAGTCAGGACATTCGATACAGCCGGACGACACACAGTCCGGCGAACAGTCATACCCTGTGAATGCACAGATAAACCGATGAAGGCGTCTTCGAGATTGCTCGTCGCTTCCACGAATGGGGCGGTCAGCCCTGGCTATGATAGTTCCTGTGTAAATATATAGGAAATTATTTAGTTGACCGTAAATGACAGGGGTCAGGTGTGAACAGAATAAAAGTGAAGTGCTTAGAATATTAATAAATGTATATTTAAATTAGTTTAATAATAACAACTTGAACGATTTTACAACTTAGCGACTACTACATTCAGAATCACACTCTTCTGCCTTCAAAGTCAAACTCTTTGCATTTTCTGCGTCATATATTCTTCCGAACACTCATTTCCTTTCTATCTAATTCTAAAGCTTTTTCACTGGATACATTCGGTCACGTTCACCCAAAATTCCTCAGTTAACAAATAATAGGTTAGGTTAACAAGTAATATATGTAGGAAATTTCTTACTTTATTAATTAGTAGAGACATGATAGGGCTCAGGTGTGAATAGAATAAAGTCAAGAGCTTAGAATATTATTAATTTATATTTAATATAGTTTAATAATGACAAATCAATAGTACGTAATTTAATAGTATAAACAACTTTACAACTTAGCAACTTCAACGTTTAGAATCACACTCTTTCTAAGTTCACAGTCAAAACCTTTCTGCCTTCGCAGTCAAACTCTTTCTGCCATGCGCTCGCATTTTTCCCGTCATATATTCTTCCGAACACTCGTTTCCTTTCTTTCTAATTCTAAAGCTTTTTCACTCGATGCATTCGATCACGTTCATCCAAAAATCCTCAGTCGCAACTGATGATGCTCATCTTTCACGTCTTAGAAACACTCGAATCCAAACATTCAACGTTCACACGGCTATCGCTCAACTCAAGCACTCATTACATTTTCCTAAACTCGCGTTCTTACATATACATATCTTATTAAACGGGAAAAGCCCACTTGATACGTTGCAAATAAACATATGCGGAGTTTACAAATTGTTTAAAATATAACTACGGCAAACATCCTGAAAAACGCTAAATAGTTCAATTGATTGGCTGTTATTATTTGCCAATAAAGTGATTCGAGATATAGGATCGGTGTTAAAGAGTCGAGATTTGTAGCCGAAATTGTAAAATTGTAAAATTTTATTAAAAAAAAAGTGCCTGTTCTTTCAATAAAGATTCGCGTGTCGCGAGTACACTATCGAGAAGAAATTTTCAGGTACACTTTCCATCGGTTTGTTTCGGTGTAACACCGCCATAATTGCATCGAGGATCGCTTGAAACAGTCGTCGATAGTTTCCAGGGGGGTTGATCGAGTCGGAAGAAGGGGTTAGAATTCGTTTCGGAATGAGTTCGTTCGAGGTAAATTCAAACGAGAGCATCTGCATTCTAAGTGACTGTTTGGAATATCAAATTGGAAGGAGTTCCTGGTTTGATAGATTCTACAGTATTTGGAAGAGGAGTTTGTTTTCGTACCCTTGGGTTCAATTTTCCTATTACTTTGGACGTTCGATCTCGGTTTCGATCACGAGTTTTAACGTTCGCTCGTTAATCCGAAACGTTCAATGGATACACAAAATATCTTTCGGCTTGGAACTTCCCTACACTTGGACCTCATTAATTTATACCTGAATACTGCAATACATTTTTCGATAACGAAATACATCCTCCAGCAACTTTGTGTCCAAAATACGAGATTCGGTGAGTGCAAAAAATATCTCCCTTCCTTAACACTAGGTTTACGGGACTTTATGAGCAAAATTTGCAAAAACAATTACTATTTACTCCTAGCAATTTTCGCTAACTTTTATCGATGAAACGACATAAATACACTGAAATCTATTTTCCTTTCGGTTCTGCAATTTCAAATCTTGTTCGATGTATACCTTATTTCTTATTATATGTATATTGGAAATAGATATACAAAAAATCTAGTGTTAAAGAATTGTTTCAATGTCATTGTTTGGTGCAATTTTTGTTGACCACAAGGATTTAGGTCCTTAAAAAACAAAATTCGAAAAGCGTCCGGTAACACATACAATGGCTCCAAAAAGTATTCGTACACTGTATTATAAGGAAATTCATCTACTTCTGAAATTCTGATTTCAATGAAACTTTACGTGTGTACAGAGCATGATGTATTCTGCATGGAGCAATTTTTTTAGCGACAAAATATCTTTTAAGGGGGCTGATAACGAATCTCAAAGTTTTATCGATTTTTCACGCTTTGAATACAAACTTTTCTGTGTTCCTTTTTTTATGACTGGGCGATAGAGTATAAAAAATTAAACATTTTCTATTTGAAAGATTTTGCTTCATCAAGTACCGTTACAAAATTATCTTTAAAAAATGAGAGAAAACTCAGAAACTTCAATGCTGATTTCACCCCTTTAAAATGGCATTTAGATGAAAAGAAGAGATTAATTCATACTATTACGATCTACATACTCACAAAGTTTTATCAAATACTTCTATCAGACTCAGAATTTTAGGGTTGAACGAATTTATTTATGACACAGTGTACGAATACTTTTTAGAGCCACTGTACGTTACCATATTTGTTGTAGCTGTTATAAATCATGGATAAAGGGGTTTGAAATCGGGCGGTGTCATCGATTTTAACGCGCGGCATAAACTTTGAAGGGGAGCTTCGCGGAGAAGAAATAAGTGTCGTCGTTGTTGCTGTTTGGAAATGTACATTCGCTCGTAATTCAGACGCCTCGGGGCACGGCCAGCGCCCGCCAAGCCGTTAAGTGTTTCCGCGAGGCCAATTTTAATAATGCGCCGAGCGTCTCGAGTGGCGCAACAAAAGGGCCCCTGCCAGCCCTCAACCGCTTTGACACCGATGTGTACTCACTCGGAGTGTCCTGCGTTTCTCCTCGAGAGAAAGAGTGAGCGTCTCTCTCTCTCTCTCTCACCTTCTCTCGTTGTGTTTCTCTTGGCCTCGCGTTTTCCTCGGCCAGCCTCTCGATTCGATTCGCCACGGTTGTCTTACCCTTTGATCTTATTGTTCCGTTTCTTTCCGGCTACTTACTTAAAGCGATCACGACGCGCCCTTGTTGTGCTCTTGTTCACCCGTTTCTTCAGCCCCGTTCAACCCCCCTGCGCTGTTTCAGCCAATTTAATACCTCGTTTACTTTGATATTTAATATACGAGAATAACGTGGTATGTTTTGATACTTAGTACACAATTTAAGCTGATGTCAACCTCAGTTAGCGTTGAACAACATTTTTGGTGAAATTTATGTAAAACGGAAGCGATAAGATCTGTTAAAATTGAACCCTTAACAACAAATTTTTCATCTAAATTTTTAGCACTGATGCCATTAGGAATTTTGTCAGTCTCCGATTGAATTATGTTGTTTATTAGATAAATGTGATATTGGTTTTTTCGTAGAAGTGGAGTACAACACGTGTTGTATATTTTTGCTGCAAAATACTTCATAGTTACTGTCAAACATACTCATAGCGATAACTTCCAAATCTATTTGTGACGAGAGCAACGAAATTAACCCTTAATTATACGATAGATTCGTTGAAACAATTTATTCACGCCCGTTGTACCTATTCACCTAAATATAATTTTCAAATTCACCGTTTAAAATTTATTCACATATTACACCTTTGTAACCACAATAATAATAGCTATCAATTCGATTCGAACAGCCCCGCCGCAGCCATTATTTCAGCCATAGTGTACACAAGAGTTTAAGTCCCATCGAGGATCTAGTTTCTTCCAACCGGTCATTCACGCGCTGGATCCACAAAACACGTGTATAACGTTATTGTACGTCGAGCATCATTAATGTGTCTAGACATCACATTGTGATTTAACGTAATTTCACTGTTCACAAAAGCGAGCCCCGCCGCGATGAATGGATTGCGTCGCAGCGCGCACGACTCAATTCCTGGCTCTCTTTCCTCTTCTGTCGAATCTTACCGTTCGATTCACCGGACCTGGGCTCTCCCTCCCTCTCTCTCTTTCTCTTTCTCTTTCTCTCACTCCACTTTTTCCCCTCGTTCTACCCTTGATTGCTTCTTCGCTGGCTGCGTCTCTGTCTCCTGCTGGTAACAGCGCGGCGGCCCGGACGAAGGAAAGTCCCGGCTGTCGGCGAGTAATTAGGAGGAGCAGTTGTGGAAGGAAACAATTGGTCCGAGTCAACGGCGGAACTTCCTTCGGTCCTCCGTAACTAATCGCGAGCCGTAACACTGGGAAGGAGAACGGCCGGTCGGGTCGATCGTTCCCGATCGTTACTCACGGATCACAACAACAAATAAGTATTTTCACGCTCCAGAAACGTGAAAATTACTCTTGTTTTTAATAGTCGCGCACGTATGGTATTGGCTCCGTGCCTGCAAGCTGTTACTAACGCGGCCTGTAACCTGGGTCACTTCGAGCTTTATTTTTTCTCGCGGTTGCACACGTTCAAAGAATGTGTAAACAGAGTGAGTGAGGCACTTTTCGAAGTAACGAACGGTACTTAAAGAAAGTGTTTAGTGGTTTCTGCGAGGAAAATGAAAAGCTAAAAAGAAAGTCTGGGAAAATGAAAATTTCGACGGGGTTGTAAGTAATTCACAGGTTGAAGAGTTAAATTTGTGACGTTTCTTTATAAATAACGGATAACTAGTTGATATTCCGCAAAATTTTTTACCATTCGTAATCAAGTAATTACCTCTCTGATATATATATACTATAGTGCTTTTTAAAATTAATTAAAGCATCCGATATGTTTAGATCCCAAGACACAGAAATGCAGCCCCCGTAATCCTTTGACATTGAAATTACAACAAACAAGTACAATAAGTCAGTGTATACGTGTACACTGGTTGTTTGCGCGTTTATTTGACGACAGACCGCGGACATTCCGCGAAATATTAATTTAATTGATACACCATCGACAACTCTGTTATTCTGTTTACTGTGCATCGGTAAACACTCGCGTTCGGACGTAATTCCTGTCCGGCTCATATATATCTACAACAATTTAATTGGATGGGATGATAATTAAAAGCAATCGAGGGAGGCAGAGGGGTGAAGGGGTTTCCGCGAAAAGAATCTCGAATCGCGAGCCTCGACACCGGAAACGTTGAATCGATCCAGCTCGTCGCCACGGTTGACCGTTATTTCTGGATTTCGCTCTTCCTCCCTTTTTCTCTCCGTTTCCCTCTGGGCGCGCGTTCCCTCGTTTCCCTTTGCCCGTCTACGGTTTAACGAGGAGAGACTGACGCAGCAGGTAATTAGTAGGTGCACTTCTTGGAGGAAAGCAGACGTGTAATGCGAAACTCCGAAACAACAAGCTTCGTCTTTCTCATTCTCTCTCTCTCGTTCTCCTTCTCTCTCTCTTCCTTTCTCTGTGTATACTCAGATAGCTGAGGGATAGAGCGCGTGCATCTCGGTGGATTTAAAAACCAGGCTGATTTAGAAACCAAAGAGGAAGCAACTTGGATAAAACGAACAAATCGAACAACCGTTTCGAAACCGTTAATAGGCCGCGTGTAACGGGTAATTGATGCTTCGTCGGGTTAATTAAGCTGGTAGAGCGTCGAGTATAAAATGTAACACACGGGCGAATTGTTTAATCGTACGATCAAAAGTGATGAACTAACCTAATCGTATCGGAAGCAAAACGGCGGGGGGGCAGGACACAGGTTCTAGCGTTGTATCGCGAATTGTATAATGTGCGATCGAATAATAACGTTTATCGGGCACAGCCGAAGTCTGCTACTCTTCGGTGGGTAAATTAGCCAGCAATATGCCCGGTGTTGTCGGCAAACCGTGACGCAAAATTAATCCGGCCCGCGTACAAACAATGAGCGCAATATTAAATGCAAAATCGCTGGTCGATGCGATTGAATTGCTCGTACGCGACGGTAATACCGCGGCATCGCCACGTGAATTTCAATTTGACCGCTCTTAGTCTTCGCTGCCGGTCGTTTCCGCGCGTTCGTTCCTCGAGAAGATCGTTCGCGACGTTCAGGTGTATCGCGTTTCCCGCTTATCGATCTCTGACCCTGAGATATCGATAGGATTTATTAATTTGGAAGCCTTCTGGTTGAGCTTAATAAGTATATAATAAATTATTTCACTAATAACTTTATTATACAGAGTGATATATGTGTTCGCGTTGATTAACTGCAGAAACGAGAACGAGAGTCGAGCAGGTGTCGCGTGAAATGCTAAAACAAAATTATACTGACGTAGTTAGCATGTGCTGCACAGAAATTAATACTTAACCAACCAAATGGGAAGGTCTCCCATTCTTACCTCTGCCATTGATTCTATTTACTTTTGTTATTAGTTAGTCTTGAACTAGCATTGTTAACAGTTCATCAAACGCATTTTCTACTCTTCCAAAGTACAATTTTTAATCAATTCAACACCAGTTCAAAACTAACTAATAACAGAAATAAATAGAACGACAGAGGAAAGAATGGAAGATCTCCCCGTTCGGTTGGCTAAGTGTTAATATGTTTAACAGGTGTCGCGATTGGTACTGTTCTGACAGATATAATCGCGATTCCTCGATTCCGATCCCATGTCCCGATCGCAAACCCTATACACTCGTTCTTTCGTCCTTCGTCCTCAACCTTGGGATCGTTAACGATCGTCTGCGGGACGGCTACTACACGGCGCGAAGATTTACTATGAATTTGCATTGAAAGAGCGCTCAAGACGCGATATCGATGACAGAAACCGAACCATCCGGGACAGCGACTCTTCGACGGAGGAGCAGAGTGAAATTGCATTTGCACATAATCGTCGTGCATGAAATCTTTTTTTTTCGAACGGGCCGGCCGGTTTTAATGACATATTATTAAACCGGGGCCAGAGAAGTTATCCACTCTCGTCTATCTTCTCGCCGCACCGTACTCGTGGCGGTCGCCCCGCCGTCGTACCCTTTGGCGAAGCCGACTTTACTGGCGCTTTTAATGCCGGGTCCGTGGCGCATTACTCACCCGCGATGTAAAGTAGGCGAACATGTGTAGAGAAGTCGGGCTCTCCGTTGCCCTCTCTACTACCTGCTCCCTCGCGAGTACACAGGTAAGTACCTGTGGGCAGCATCGAGTGTATATCGCATATATCACGCGTTTAAGTACCATGCGCGCAGCCCTTTCAACCTCGCTGCCTCACTCGGTAAGCCCTTGAGCCCGGCCCGGGGTCTACGAAACGAAGACAAAGAACGCTTCCGAGGGTGGGAGGGACTCCCCCTCGTGCCCATGGAGACCGTGACCGATGAAATATGCAACGTTGCCTCGTGCATTTCTGTCAAAATACTTTCTGTAAATCTTCATGGATCCGTGATTCATGTTTCGTCGCTGCCGCGGGTTCTTCTTCCGAGCGGGAAGAAAACCGCCGCGGTGGCAGGCAGGCAGGCAAGCAGGCCCTCTCGATGCTTTCAGCCGTTCTTTAGGTTTCTGTGAATACGCCTCCTTTCCTTGGGAAATTCAGGCCTTTTGAGAATACCCTCCGCGCGGATATTTATCATGCTCCTTTTTCCTTAACGGGGAAGGATACTTATTATTGCGAAAATAACGGGGTTCGCTTTGTAGCGTTGGTTAGAGTGCCGCATTGTACTAGATGTCAAAGGGTATGCACGCTTTAGATTTAATACGTAATGATAACAACAAATAAATTGCAATAATAATAGTAATAAATGGGCTAGGTTTATAGTAAACTAGGTTTATGGGACCCGTCAATTTGACGAGTTTCGAGCTCAACGAGCAAAATTTGCCAAAAAACAATTACTATTATTGCAAAAAAAAGGTTCTCAAGATTATTTATTGTTACTAAATGTTATTTTGATATTTTTGGGATATTTGTTCGGGAGCACCTAGAACCCCAACTCTGATTAAAAAAAAAAAATTTCAAAAACCTTCCCGGGGTTAATTTCCCAAAGTTTCACGGCGATTGAATGTATGGTTTTTGAATCTATCGAGTACAGACAGACAGACAGACAGACAGACATTTTTATATATATATATAGTAAATAATTTCCTTCAAACCTTCCGAAATGGAGAACTGATTTGAAATTGTAGTAGGTGAAAAGATCGCTTCGAGATGAATTTTAAAGCTTAAAACCAATCGTATTGGTTGCGATTTCCCATTTTTATTTCGTGTCAAACAGCCATACGACACAATGGCTGTTGATAAGCATCGCGTAATGGCGCGCAATGCGTTCATCGTGCGAAGGAAGCGAAACCATTTCGTTCTAAAGATACAAGCGACTCCCGTGGCTGACACAGGGTTCTGGACAACCGGCATAGTCGGCCGGAAATTAAATCCCATATGTATCTCCTTGAATTTTTTACGAGGAAATAATTTTTGTCTGCGGTGGAAAAGTGTTCGCGTAAATAACGGACTGCCATACGAGATGAAAAAGTCACTCGGTAATAATTTTGACGAAGTTCCTTCCATATTTTGTATTAGATAGGTACATCTCGCTGATTAATCGAACGCAACGGCTCGTCATAAAATTGTTCGTTTGCAAGTGCAAAGTATTCATGATAAAATGAAACAAATCGAATGTACGCTACACCTTAAATCCTTGGAAATCAGATTTCTTCTTACATCATAAATCATAATTCATAATTACAATTTTTACTTTCAACTCTAATCGATCGCCGTATTCTTCAACCTTTGATGCGACAGTATAAATCCGCATAGGCGATTCCAGTTTCTATTTTCATTACAAGCAACAAGTTTGAAAACACCAACGAAATTGCTCGGCTGAGAATGTATTAATCTCAAAGTTGCTCGTCTCTCTCAAACCTCTCTCGCGCTCTCCGCAAAATCAATTACCCTGGACGAGCGTCGAGACACGAGCGCACCGCCCCAACAAAGGGCCCATCCTCCGTTCCACGCAATCACAGGGACGATTTCGCAACACCCGTTCTCCGTTCCGCGACAAACAGCGGCGTAACACGAGAGGCGGCGCGGCTGCGTCGAGTTGAGACCGCGTAGGAGTCGCGACGGGTTGCAGCCGGCAAGGGGCCGCGGCGGGTTGCAGTCAGCAAGGGGCTCGCTCGCGGGAGAAAAAAAGCGGAGAAAGACGCGAATAAATGAATCGGTGGGGCCCTCTCCTCCGTTACGGGGTAAGCCGCGGGACCGGCTACGGGAGGGACGTGAGAAAAAGACGAAGGGCGAGGCCAAGAGGAGGGCGGGAAAGAGAGGGCTGAAACGGGCGAATAAAAGCTGGCGTCGAGCAGATGGCTAGTGCGGCCATTAGCTAATGGATCCCTAACACCAGTACACCAGCGAGTCATCCGCCAGGAAGTACAAACCGGTAGGTGGACCCGCGTCTATTGGTGACGCTGCTGCCTGCAGCTCCGTGGTGTGTGCACCCTTTCACTAGAACGTGAACACCACGCGGCCGACGAAATCGTGCGGCGGCAATCGCGCTAAATCACAAACGGACCGAGGAACGGTGCGCTTTTCCGTCCGCAGCATCCCGCTCTGCCGTGTTCCTCGGCTCGATCGACCGTGCATAGCGCTCGCACCGCTCGCACTACATCCCCGTTCAAAAGTATAGGGGCGCCCGCGAGGGAGCTGAGTAAGCTCGCGAAAATAATTGGACGGTTTACGTTAAAATATTTGAGAAGTTATTTTCTGGTTTGGTGATCCGGAAAATCCAGTGGAACACTTAACGGGTTGTACGAGTTATTTATTTATCTTTTAAAGTTGAAACACATTCGTTGCCAGACCTGAATTATGTGATTTTCTTTGCAATGCCATTTGTGTTCCGAGCGTTTGCGTTTATCTAAGTTCTTTTTTACAATATAATAATAATAATAATCTGTGTTTAACGGGCCAATAGCCCACTTTACACAAAAGTGTATATAAAAAGAATTTTTCGGACGTTGAATACAATTAAACGTGTAAATTTATATAACGTTAGACCGAATGTAGTTACAAGAGTGTCGAATTAATGCTACCCATTTAATTGAGCGCATAGCTGTTTGAATTTTTGTAACGAAGTAAACGTAAAGCAAAACATCATCCTCTTTAAATAATAATTAAAGAATGTTTGTAATAAATTGTATTTATAGCATTTTCTTTCAAGTTTTTTACACTTACGTCTGTGGCCACAGGAGGCTTGCAAATTCGAAACGCTTCGTATCAGAACACGTTTAAAGTACAAATGTATTCCGTGCTGGCAAAGCATAACACCCGTACGGATTAACAATCGCCTCTTCGTATTTCATTTAAAATGCTTTCAAATTCCATTGGATCTAAAATAGTACATCGTTGCAGAACGCGCACGTACATCGTTGCATATTCACGGAAAAAAAAGAGAGTACAGTTTTGAAAACGTAATCCGCTCTGAACCACTCATCCTTTTTTTCCAATTGCAACCAGGAAAGAGGCATGACCGGCTCCATTTGCGTGGACCACCCTGTCCATACACCTATATACACATAAGTGTGGATAAACGATCCCCGCAGCTGCTACGAAATTACGAGGACACAGCGCATGCGGTCCCGCGGATGATTTCCAATCACTTAGCGTGTCATCCGGCGCACGCACCTGAGCTCTCAGGAGCCGAGCTGCTGATCCCCTTTTTACGATCCCGTTCGAAACGACTTACATACGTATACGTACGCCGTGCCGGGCATCCTGATGCGAATCACGCGTCGATTAAGTAAAACGCGGCGGCGTCGATCATCGTTAAGGGACAACGGAAGGGATCGAAGAAACGACGCGGTGAAGTGCAACGCGTAATCGCTGTGGTTACTGGAAATTAGTCGAGCCATCGTCCTCGTTTCCTCGTACAACTATTTTGTAATGGATACCTTGTTACCTGTGCTACCATTCCCGTTTCTTGTTGGTTCTTCTGCTTCTTCTGTAACGAGAACCGCCTGGATTTTTCTTTCGAAGCGAGACCGCCGTAAATTGGATCAAGCACCGCGGGATAGAGTGAAACCAGCCCGGTAAAGAAAGAATATATTAGTCGACACAGACGGTGTACAGGCCGCGTCATAAACTGAGGATTTAATTTCGAAGCTAAATTCCGAGGGCGGGCGCAATGAAAAAGTTTGTACAAACGTTTACTCTGTTCTGACTCGGCTTCTAGGCTGCGGCCCGTTTTTACATCGAGCTGGCTACTCACCCGTCTTCGCGTGAAACCTTACTAGAAATTGCCCTTATTTTTCTTATTTCTTTTTAACCTTGCCTAGCTGTTCTTAATGCATTACAATGAAATTATTTCCGCTGAAACGATCAACCCTCTTAAAATGACCGATCTCAGATTTCAGACGCGCTTCCGAATAACCCAAAGTTATTTCTGTTACCAAATTATTTGTGTTTCGATGAAACTTGGATGCGCGACAATTTCGCTCCTCTTGATAGGCGTCAGTTTAAAGTAAATGAAAATACAGACCGCCAATTTCCAGCAAGAAACAAATATTACCATGATATTATTCCCGTTAAAACGATTGACCCTCTTAAATTGTCTTTTCTCGGATTTCAGACGCGCTCCCGAATAACTCAAAGTTATTTTCGTTACCAAATTGTTTGCGTGTTGAAGAAACTCGAATACACGACAATTTCACTCCTCCTAATTAGCGTCAGTTTAAAGTAAATGAAAACACAAACCGCCTATTTCTAACCGTAAACAAATCATCCCCCAAAAACATTAAAATATCTCCGCAGACCTGTCGCGATAAGAATTATTGGAACGGATCCCTTCTCGTATAGTTTCGTTGCGTTGAATTCACCTCCAGATTTACGCGCGCGTTTCACACTACGACCGGCCATTAAATAGTATTAATTACAACGAAAATCCGGGCGGGATCTCTCCGGATTAATTTTCTCGTCGCTGGGACGGGGATAAAAAAGAGCCACTTCGCGGCGGCGAAATTATTAATTCAGCGAGAATTACGACGTCGAACGTTTTAACGGCCGACGGAGCAGGAAGGGCGCGAGGTAGGGGGGTGGGGTGCAGGACGGCCCGATACAAATTGTCGGACGTTTTAAAGTCTCCCCCCCCGGTTGCCTGCCTATTTTTTTTCTTCCCGTTTCCTCGGGCCAGACGCGTACGCGCGTGCACGTTTTTCCCGGGCGCAGCGGAAAATGCGAGCGCCTGCCTCCCAACGGAAGCTCGGAGGATGGCAGAGTGGAGAGGCGGGTCGGAGACGATTTCGGGGACCCACCTGCCCACCCCCAATTACCTAAAATACACCGGCGTCTGCCGATATCTATAATTAACACGGCGATCGCACGGTGGTGCGGGCAGCGACGCGTGAATTCGGTATCACTTTCCAATTTACGCCTGTTACACCGGCGATGAACGAAGGCAGTCGTTACCAGCGATGATACGACGGTGTCACGGCTCGCTGGCCGCTCGCTAATTGAACATTTCGAATTAAAATCCGCTACAGTTGGCGATTCTCGTTATTATTAACTAAGGGTGGCGAGTAAGCTCCGTTGCACCTTCCCTCTCTCTTTCTCTCATTCTCTCTCTCTCTCCCTCGCTCTCATTTTACTCTCACTCTGTTTCCTCCTCTCTCTCTCACTCTGTTTTCTCCTCCCCCCCTCTCTCTCGCTCTTGTTTTACTCTCACTCTGTTTCCTTCTCTCTCTCTTTCTCTTTCTCTCTCGTTTTACACTCACTCTGTTTCCTCCTCCTCCTCTCTCTCCCTCTCTCTCTCGCTCTTGTTTTACTCTCACTCTGTTTCCTTCTCTCTCTCTTTCTCTTTCTCTCTCGTTTTACACTCACTCTGTTTCCTCCTCCTCCTCTCTCTCCCTCTCTCTCTCGCTCTTGTTTTACTCTCACTCTGTTTCCTTCTCTCTCTCTTTCTCTTTCTCTCTCGTTTTACACTCACTCTGTTTCCTTCTCTCTCTCTCTTGCTCTCGTTTTACTCTCACTCTGTTTCCTCCTTTCTCTCTCGCTATCCGTCTGCGTGCACCTCTGTCTCTCTTCGACTGACGTTTCTGACAATTTCCGTTGCTCGTACGCGCCAAGAGCCGGCTCGGTTAATTTTCGTTAATAACCGGTATCCCGTATCCCCGCGCGATAATTATTTCGCTGGTTGCTTAGTAATTAGACTTACAGCCCGGCTGATTACGGTCCACGGTTGATTAGACACCGTTCATTGGCTATTTCTTGTTATCGCGATTTCACCGTGTTAAACGTATCTCCGGGTAATTACGCCGGCTCTCTCCGTTGCGGCGGTATCTACTTAGCGACAAAGTGGTACTTTACGGGGCCGGAAGTTCGGCGCCGGCCCCCGAAGTTTCTTTTTGGGGAAGTATTTGCAAGTATGTCTTTAGCGCGAAACTTTCTACTTGGTGGAATTGAATTTTCTCCGCCCCCTCCCCCCCTCCCAACTCCCCCTCTCGCTGGCTGGTCGTCGCAGGATAGGCGGGAAAAGGCGGTTTCGCTGTTTCACCGGGGATTAAAATTCACTGGGCAACGTTTATTGGATAATTGCTTTTATACAATTCGAATATCTTAACGCGTGCAACTGCGAACGCGATAGTTTCTCGTTTCCATGTCTTTGCTTCGCCATCTCGCTTCTGCTCCCGGGGAACAGAGCGGATAGAGCAAGCAGCATCGTAACTTCTGTGCAATTAATCCTGAATGCAAATGTTTCGCGATCTATCGAACTCCTGCAACTTTTATCCGCTCAGTTGACTAAAGGTAAAAGGGTTAACGCGAGGTTTTTCGGCATAGAAAGCAAAAACGTTTATTAACTGTTACGAGATGAATACAAGTCAATAACAATGCCGACGTCTGACGAAATCTATGATCGATAATGTATGGAAATAGTTAGGACACCTGTGTGAATACCAAAATTGATGTATTCCAATTCAGCCTACAGCACCGTACCATAAAGTCGAAATAAATGGAATTCAATAAAACATATAAGGTTTCTTGGTTCATGTTGCATCGCTCTAAGCATTATTACAGATCCTCGATAATTAATCGTTGCTTATTCTTAGTCCACAAAAACTTCGTTACAAAATACTCTTAGCCATTCGAAAAATATATCCCAACGCAATTAATCGCACAGCGCCGATCCTGCACTCGTTCCAACTCTCCGGCAATAACAACAGTCAACTCCCCCAAGGTAAACACACGTAACGAAGCTCGCGAAGTTTCCTCGTGTCTGAAACGTAGCGTGTAGTCAGCAGTTTTTGGCGGAGCGTAATTACAGGAAAGCGTCGTCGTTGGCAAGTTGTAAACAACGTCGACGCGACTCGAACGACGAATCCCACCGTCGCCGGGAAGTTAAGACGGCAACACGGCCTGTTTCGCGTCGCGTTACCGAAAGGGTTGAAACGATCGGCCGTGATGGCACAAGGGGGGGGGGGGTGTTGGGCGGTTACCGTTTCCGGTGTCTACGAGGCGTCTTAACGTTTTCGCGCGCCGCCTCCGCTAAATATTCATCGCGCTGAAAACGTAAGCGGCGAATATCCAGATTCCACGAGCCTCCCTAATCCTCGACGTTCCGCGAGTGGCGGAATTAAAACCGTGCTGCGATTCTGGCTGGCGAAGGCGTGCCTCGACGCGCCATGGTTTCCATCAGCCACGACCCAGGGGCAGAGTTTCACCCTCTTTCCGTGGCTTCGAGCCGCGACCGCGGGCAGGAGACGCGCGTAAACTCGTTGAAAAGTTTGCCCTTTTCCCCTTTCCACCTTTTTTCCGTTCCCGTTCTTTCCCTCGATTTTTTTTGTTGCCTTTCCAACGAGCATACGAAATTTCAGTTGGACCGCGCACGCTTCTGGAGACTGGCAAACATGATTCTTTCTCTGTTAGACTTTGGAGGATTGCAGTGGACGGGTTACTCTAATATCCAATATATTTTATTAATACGGGCACACGTTGTACGTGGTTCAGAACAAAGTGACTGATGACACCATGAATCGTACCCCGTATATATAATGACCATAGAGATGTCGCGATTATACATAATATCGACAACGTGGATCTCAGCTAGTGTCTAATGTTCTCGGAGAAAAGAGAGTGGACATGCTCGAAAGATATTGCGTGTGGATGTAACATTTGAAATGGAATTTTGGCAAAGGATATCGTTAGCAAAATTAATTAATTATTCAGGGATAATAATTCTTTTAATGTGATGGTTAGAATCGACATTACAGTGAGGAGCAGCTTTTTGTCTTCTACATTTTGTAAACAAACTTACTTAGGTACTCAAGTTTAAAGTCGGGTAGGGTAGTAGTTATTTTCCACATACACTTTCCGACTCGTCCCTAACTCGAAATCTCAGACAACCGCACAACCTTACGAACTGTTATAAGTACTGTGTAAGCAACCCTTCATTGTTTTCGAATGGATACTTAATCCATAGCGTAACTTTGAAACGGATTCTGCGCGTTAAGGTTCGTCGTTGATATCTGACGCTAATTATCTTCCGTTGAAAAGCTGGGAGGAGCCAAATGCTTGTTCGGATAGTTTACGTTGAAAGCAACTGTAAAAAAACGTCAGAATTTCAAAGGGAATTATCGTGTTCCCGCGGCCATTATGCTGATCTCAAGACCGATTCATTTACACGGCCATTCGCCGCCGCTAATAGAACCACGAATAGCTGGAGGATATCGGAATTTATCGGACAAAGGGTGAGATTTGCTTTTAAAGTTTCAAAGTACCGGCAGCCGTGCCGCATTGACGTGGCCCTTGAATAAGTTACCTCGCAATTCTGCGCACCATCGCCCCCCCCCCGCGCCGCCATTGTTTGTATTCATCCGAGGTATGCACGCTCCTTGTCAGCCCCTTTGAGAACTATTGTACCAAAGGTTCTACGCAAACATACTCTGATCTCAAGGTACCTGCCCGATCTAACTCGATAACCAATGCCTATATGTGCGGGGCAGGACAAACGCCCCCAGGGGCGAGCGAGGGGTCGAAATTCGCCGGTTTGCAAAGTGAATTATGCCCGAATTCGCTACCCCTCCTGCTTTCAACCTTTTTAATCACCGACCTTCTTTGTCGAACGCTCACCGATCTTTGACCTTCGAGAAATCAGGGATTAAACTTTAATTTCCCGCTGTTTCGCATACGTTACAATTATAATTGTATAATAAGTGTTCACAAGTTCGATATACAATAGAGGTTCCCATCGTTCATCTTGCAGAAGCACGTTTTCCAATGAAAAAAAAGCTCAATGGCACGCACAAAAGGAGAAAAGCTTTAAAAGATCGATTCCGAGCCGCGTTTCAGACATTCTCATCCCCGTCGGGTTTGTTTAACCCGGCCAAGGAGAGACTCGTGATTGCCCAGACTCTTCCATCGGTTCAAGAAGTCATGGCCGCTCCTCCTTCAAGCCTTAACCCCGTCTTCCGTGCGCATACGTATGCGTATTCTTCCTGTTCGCATTCAACCACGTTCGGAATAGTAAATAGCAGGTGCTTGTTTCTCAGTACACAATGTTCATTTGATGGGGAAACGCGGAGAATGGCGGCGAAAGAGGAGCGCTCAGGGTATACCCCGTGGCAGGGGCCAAAGACGGAAAAGCGGCGGAGAAGGAAAACGGCGGGGCTCAGCAGACAGGGGAATAAAGAACAGAGGGCACAGCACAGGAGGCAGAACAGAAGAAAGGGGAGAGAGAGGAGGGGAGAGCGAAAGATAGAGAGAGGCTGGCCAAGACAGCGGGACATTGTTCAAATTGCGGAGAGTGGAGACATCGATCACCGTGGTGCCGCCGCAGCTGAGCCCCCGGGGACAGACACAAGCGACCTAACCGTCCCTCTTCAACCTCTCCTACCTTTGCCACCCCCGACTCCGTCGTCCGTCGACGCGTCGTGCTGGAAACCGTGTACCAAGCGGGTGATCCATCCAGACGGGTCCCTCTTCGCGTTTCGTGCCACCTCCGCGTCCCGCCTGCGTGAGCGCCGAATTTTTCAACTGCACCGAACACCCGAAGCTGTTATTATGCCTTCTCTACTCCGGTACAATTTGGTTAATGCGCCACGGGGGAGAAAGGCGAGGAACGGGGCGATTGAAGGGCGACGATAAACCTCGAATTGGAGAGGTTCGTCAGGATGTTTCGAGTGAAAAATGGGGTAGTCTTGAGGGAGCGAGTTAATTCATGTTTGGGTTAGGTTGATGGAACCTAAAGTATGGTATAGCAAGATGGCCGCGTGAGATGCTATATCGGTATGATACTGTAGAACCATACATTGTATTGGAATGAATTTACGGTTATTGGATCGATGTACCTAATAGCTACATTTTTCAGACTAAAATTTTCATAGCTTTTAAATCATAATACTATGGAAAAACACACAGTCCTGTGTGCTATCTGATTCCTAAACTATTATTGTGTTTGATCATTTTTACGATCGCATTATTTCGTTGCCATCGACCATAAATAAGTCCTACTACTAGACTTTGTATCGACGTAGCCTGACACGAGAAAAAGCTCAGAACGAATGACTCTGAGAGGGTGAAGTTAGATACCTTGCCTCGAGCAGTGCGTACCAAAAACGTATCCCTCCCCCCCCCACCCCGGTTTATCGCGGAAACGGACGGAGAAAGAGTTTCTTACCTGGGTGGTGGGTAAAAAGCATCGAAAAGGATCCGGGAAATGATTCGCGTTTCCCCGAAGCTGGAGTTGCCAGCGCGACATCGATAGGTACGTCCACTGCACGTGAAAGTAAGTCGATACCCAGCCGGAAAGATCGAGTGGGAAATGGAACTCGAGGAAGATTTACGACGTAACCGGGAATCGTCGATCGAGAGACGGGCCCGTGGCCCGATGCGAGCAGTCGGTCGTTAAACTTCCTTTCCCGATCGCTTCGCGTCGAGTGATGCATAGCGCTTGGACAGGCTGAAATTATTTTCCGTCCGCCGCTACGATAATTATATTCTGGTCGTGAGATCTTGCACGGTGTTCGCCCTGCGCTCGGTCAGGGCGGTAAGGGGGACGGGAAACCTCTGGATCGAAGCAAATTGATCTTCGAAGGGGATCCTGCTCACGTGCACCGGGCAAGAGGATCGTGTCGATTTAACTTAGCGCTCCGGATAACTTTATCTCGGATTCGGTTGGAGTATCAATTTGTAACAGCTGCGTCGACTTAATCAGATTCAACGGTAATTGATTTCTAACCGAGCGATAATATTTTTACGCGATTCCGTACTATTCGATGCTACGGAAACGCGATGGTTACCGCGAGCAACCGGAAAATTAACGATCGAATCAGTTCTCCGTTTCGCTTCGAATCCACTTTACCCTTTGTTTCTCAATTTACCTACTTTCGCGATCCTCTCGCGAACGAACATCTCCGACGGCCCGATACTTCGAAGGAACGTACTTTCCAATTCCACTTCTCCCGGGATCCTCTTCCGGGAAATCCTACCAGCTCGCCAAGAACTATCCGAGAAGGTCTCAGGACTTATAATCGGAATTAATCCTCGAGGAGGAGGCGAAGAAACGTTCCGAAGGAGAGCAGCATCCGGCGATCGAGCACACAAGCGATCGTTGCACAGAAGGAGGCGAAGGGTCACAAATTGGTCTTCGTTCCAACGCAAACACCTCTCCCCCGCCTCTGCTCCGCGTACGAAAATACTCTAACAGCCATGATTAGCGGCCGTTGGCCTCGAGCAGCACGGCGAATTTCTTCCGGATGAATAGCAACAGCAGCGGCGACGGCTTCTGCACCGGCTCTCGAATTATGCTCTTGTCTAGCGTATTAATGGACGTTGTTAGGAAGACGCAATTCAGCATGGCCGCCGCCGCGCCCCGCCGTGGAGCGCCTCTCTCCGCGAACTGTACAGCAACATCTTCGCGAGTATTAGTTCTGAAACCGCGGAGGATACTTCACGGACTAGAATTGGCTGTTTCAACACACCGGAGCCGTTCGACATTCGCTCCTTCCGGAGCATGCTCGAGCCGTTACTCCTGCGATGTATACAAGCTACTCAAGGCCCCGAGTGCTCCTTGTTGGTCTCGCTTTCTCAGCCAGGAAGCATATTTGGTAAAGCTATACAGTGTTGGATAACAATGGACACTGTTCATCGTTCGACGCTGTTATTGTTTCGCTCATTGGTATTGATGGCCGTCGGGAGTCGGCGGATTGGCAGAATCGAGAAGTCAGGTTCCAAGCTTCGCCTAACGCTGAAGCAAGAGCGAGGAAAGATTTTGTACATGTTGCGTGTGCCTTGGAAAAAGCGCCGCTTGTTGCTTCAGTGTCGCCCAAATGTTTCTGTAAATGTCAACAGATTAGGATATCCTATTCGACATTTTTTCGTCTTTCAACATATATTGAAATGCTGAAAGTTCTAAGCCTTATTTATCTTTTATTAATTTAATAATTAATTTGTATCAAATTTGTGTTTAATATTAGTTTAAAATTGACCTTTAAAATATGCTTTGCACTCGAAGTGACAAAACATTCGGACGAATTTCTGCCCTTCTAAATTAGGATATCCTATTCAACATTTTCTCCTCTTTCAAAATATATTGAAGTGATGGAAGTTCTAAGCTTTGTTTATCTTTTATTAATTTAATAATTAATTTGTATCAAATTTGTGTTTAATATTAGTTTAACGTTGACCTTTACAATATGCTTTGCACTCGAAGTGACAAAACATTCGGACGAACTTCTGCCCTTCTAAATTAGGATATCCTATTAGACATTTTCTCTTCTTTTAAAATATATTGAAATGCTGGAAGTTCTATGCCCTTTTCACCTTTTATGAATTTAATAATTAGCTTAAATTAAATTTGTATTTAATATTAATTTAAAATTGACCTTTAAAATATGCTTTGCACTCGAAGCGTTAACTATTATATTATAACGCGTTAGAACGATATGTTCGCGTGTGCTGCGTGTGCGCAATTCGCGGAGGAAAATTACAACCCCTTTGGCCTCTCGTTGTGCGTGTAGCGCGAGCAAGTTATGCAAATGAGAAGGCTCGTGTTTTCTCCTTAGCCGAAGATAAGGGGAAAGAGAAAGGAAAAAAGGTGGGACGGTCGTTACGCGGCGAGCAACGGGGATTTTATTTTACTTTAACGTGTTAGCCGTAACGGCGAATCGATGACCGACACTGTTACCTTTAATTAAAGCGCTTAAAGCGAATATTATCCTACGATAGCGTAGTAAAGCTCGTTGGCGAGCAACAGTTTAGTCTAATTTAATATTATAATTGATTTGCAGGTTAGGCTTGTTTCGCGACAAACGACTCCGCGATGATTAACGTTGTATCGTTAGACGTGTACAGTCGCTCGCAAAAGTCGCATCATACCTGTACACTTATCGGAGTTCAAATACCTAAAGGTTCCAGCCATTTTATGAACATGAATTCATTTATTAGTTAGAATTTGACGTGTACATTTATTCACCAGAAAATAAAATATCGTGAAATTTATTATATATTTATTACGAGTATAACCATGGTAATTATCACGGCATATTTTATTGATTCAAATATGCTCATGATAATTCTGTGCAGATTTTCGTAGAGTCGTATTCTTTATTATTTATTAAATAATTAATAAATTATTGTTCATGAAATATCTGTAACCCTTTTCGTCCTTTTTGGTTTACATGCTTGAAATTTATCCGGTGCACGTAAGCTTTGGTGAGCGATTATACGATTAGACACGGTAGAATCAACTTCCTGATACACTGCTGCAGATCATTAGTAACTGTTCTTATGAAATGCGGCACGTAGCTCGCAATATCCTCTTAGTATGATATATTTCGTTGCCTGAAATCGCTCACTGTTTACATCTTACGCTGCTCTGTACAGTTCGCTAAGACCCGCCTCCAGAGATATTCCCTTTTCCACTGGCAGTTGTATAATAATTACCATACGTACATTGTCAGACGTAACACAGTGAATATAATCATTTACGGTAGACGTCTGAAATTCGTGGCCCGCTGCTAACAGTTCTGCCTACCACAGGAATAATCCCAAAATAAAAGTAAACCGCTTTTCTTTTAAACGTGTTAAAGAATAATTATAATTATCTAACAACAATTAGAAATCATGTTTCTCCAATATCAAATCACCTTCGTTAATTTAATCTTATGGAGTTATTCTAAAAAATTAGTATTAATTCTACTATTTAATCTCATCCCCGCAAAGTTTCTCCCCGACTAAAAAGTAACCCTAGCTTAAGCTCGAGGCCATCGATCCACAGTCTCAGCTAGAAAGATCACGCTTAGAAAAACAGTAAGGATGAAAAAGAAACATGACCTACGATTAAAATGCTCCATTAAAAGCATCAAAAGGCGACACCAGAGCACATTGATTCCCTTAAAAATCACGGCTGCGCGGCACTTAGGGCGGACAGCCGAGTTAAAGTCAATGTCACGGTCTGTTACAGTCAAATGATCCGATATAAGTCGAGGCTCGAAGTTCCTGGCTGCTAGCTAGCGCCACTGCGAACGTGCCCTCGCCATCGGCCCCCAGTGTTTCGTCCCCTCCCTTTCATCCCCCTTCGACGAAACTTTCGTCCCGGCATAATTCTGTCCCGAGGTTCGGTGTCCTCGCAAAAGTACCCGCTACTAATTAATCCTTTTAACAGCGCTTAAATTTAATTAATCTCAAAGTTATGTGGTCGATCCCGTCTCGGCTGCCGCTGGCCTCCGTCGCTTTTTGTTCCTGCCGGTCGATTTCACGGGGGTGCCAAGGGGGGAGGGGGCAGCTATGGCTGGGAGATCCGCTGGCGGAAATCGCATGCCGTTAAGCGGGCTTTGAAAATCCGATTTCGCGATTTCTCCCCTCCCCTACCCCGATTCTAAGCTCCCTTCTTTCGAGATTCTGCTCATTTTGACCCGTTTCATCCCTCTTCGTGCTCCTTGCCCTTCGATCTTCGGTCCATTCGCTCGGCGATATCGTCCCCGACCAATTCCTCGGGCCAACGTTCTCGAAATTGTACGAATCCGCGAGCAAAACGCGAGAAATTTGTTTGCTGGAGCGACGAAAGAATTCCCGGTCGCCCTCGAAACAATTACGCGACCACCTTTCACCCTTGTTTCCTCGTGTTTCCGACCGATCCTCTATCTCTTTCCCTCCCTCTCTCTTTCTCTGAGTTCGAGTAATAAGCTAGAACTCCTCTTTTTCCCTCCGCACTTCTCCCTTTCTTGTTGCTTCTTTAATACACTTTCCGAAGTAAGTTCCGCAGGTTCTCCGAGCAATCTGATTACACCGCGAAGTGTACAAATTAGAGAGAGGGATGAACGTCAAAGCATTGGAAGTAATAAATCAACCGGGGCCGGCCCTCGCAGCCAGTCGTCGAAATCCGACCGCAAGAGAAGACAAAAAGGGAGGAGAAAAAACGCGAGCACAGACGAGATAACATCTTGCCCGTGGAATCTCGCGGCTTCCACTGCGGCCGGCCACCCCCCTTCGACCATTCCTCCCCCCCCGGCCCCGAATAATGGAAAAACAACATTTACAGATCGCGGCCGATTAAACGCGATCTCTTTCCGCCGCGAAGCTTATCCGGCTTTGCACTCTCGTCCGGTGTATATCTTCGGCGCGGGTCTATGATCTCGAGCGGAGGAAATTTACGATCTCCACACTTTCTACCCTTCCGAAACCCTGGGATCGCGCACACAACACCCACCCCCTGCTCTCCTCCCATCGGTCACCCCTCGACGCCGACGGTTCCCCCCTTGTGCATTATCGACGCTAAGTTTTAGCCGGGCAGGAAACGGGCTGCACAAGCCGATAGGGGATAATCAATCTCGAAACAGAGAACGTTCCCCTGGAGAGACTGTAGGGCAGACAGAAGTAAGGGCGAGAGGAGCGGCGGAGGGGGGTGACGTCGACGAAGAGGGGGGAGGGAGGCTGTGGATACGGCCAGAGCCGGCTACGTGTGTTTGCATTTGCGTGCTAATTTGCCCTAACCTAATGAGAGACCGGCTTGCGCAAACTCTTCCTCTTCTCCGGCTCAACCCACCCCTCCTTCGTTCCTCTGCTTCATCCCCCTTGTACCGGTGGACGAACACCGGTGGCTGCCCAGCGGGCATAAATGTGTTGAAAAATTGGATCGCGAAACTTCGCCACCGACCGCCCCGCTGTGTTTGCCGTGCAACGATCTTTAATGAAACAGCCGAAACGTTGGATTATTTGGCGAGCCGACTCTGTAATTATGTCTGATTAGCGATGCGACCGTAATTAGGGGGCGAACGGGTCTGTGGAGCGAGAACATTTTTTTGGAATCACGAGCTTTGATATTTTATGTGCCGCAGCGAAGAATGGTAACGGATTTATCGCGACACGGGTCGTGCGACTTCTGAACTACGAAAAACGAAGGCAACGAACCGTTGTTGGAGAACTGTTGTCCGCTGTCTAACACTATTCTCATCTATAGTTCAATTTAAGGTTCAGTGGCGAGTGACAATTTCATTCCATGATTGCAACTTGAATTTTTCTTCGTTCCAATTGCATTGAACGTTCGAAGATTTATGACGGTGAAAAGAAAATGACAAATCAGCAGATGCGTTGAAAGAAGTTTGCCATGTCTGAGAGATGGAAGAGAGACGGTTTCAAATTTACTGGTTTATTAGTTGAATTCTCTGAAGAGCTTTTCCATGTAGGGCATTTATTTACCGAGGCTTGATCTTGGTGAATAAAAGGCTGCAGCAACGTCAGAGGAGGAAAATATGCAAATTACAACTGGAAGAAGACTAGGTGATTCTTGGAATCGATGTTTTCCGTACTGCTCCAAGAAACATCTTTACATCTACTATAGAAACACTCTCGAAACCGTTATTACTCTTTTAAACATTTTTTAATGAAACCCTCTAATTAAATGAATACAAAAAAGTATGGAAAGTATAGCACACGTCGTAATGTTCATAAAATAAATCTATGCTTTCATAAATTTGCATAAAGTCCACTTCCCAAAAATACCGAATATCTTTACCATATTTATTAACTTATCGTATTCATAAACTTTCGCGTATGCTTCTTATAGTATATCATAATAAATATTCAAAAATGCGCCACCACAAATTTACACTTTAACCGTTCTTGCAATTCTACCGTTAACCAACAATTTTTCCGATTGCAATTTATAATTGGAAGGCAAGGGGTTGAATGCTCCCTCTCCAACGTTGCTTCGAAAGCCCAACTCGTATACAATTCTTTCAAACTACGAAAATCCACTCTGGTCCCAACGAAACTCCCTCCAAGCTACAATCGCCACGAAAGACACGGTGCGCTGTCCTTTTGTCAGAGCGGCGGTCGAAATGAAATCAAGGTTGCAGCTCACCTTGGACGAAATTGTGTTCGCCCCGGCCTGGATCGATCCTCCTGCGGGGCAAATGTTGGCGCAACAATTAAACCGACGGAAGAAGAAAGGACAAAAGGTGGGAAGACGCTCGCAGGCCTCACCTCGGTGAATGCTGCTCCCCATAGACGGGGCGCGTCATTATACGGGAGGACGAATGAATCGCGACAAAAGGGGGTGGACGCGAGGGGCAGGGAGGGATGGGGGGGAGGGCAGGGAATAGGAAACGGGCAAATGTTTTCGAGTAGTCCCACTTCCACGGATCCATTGTTATTTAACGCGGGCACATTGAGGATGAGCACGGGGATACCGAAAGGGGCGAGGCGACGGAGGGAACGAGAAAAGGAGAAGAGGGCAGGAGAAAGGGGTGGGCATTGTGTCGGGGCGAGTTCTGTTAAATACGATCCTCTTGGCCAGCACGTGTAAAAGGTGCTTGATATTCAGCGTGTTTCTAACGCACCGGTTATCAGTCAACCCTTTTCGCTTTGCTGCCGTAACCACCCTTGAAACTATTCACTTCGTACCGATTCCCCGTGCCGCGGGACGAAACGCGGGGAGTTTATAATTAATCATAACGAAAGTACCCGCTGAAAGGAGAAGTTGTTAGAAATTTTCGCGTAATCCCGGATCGCGATTGTTTAAATACATCTGCCTGCGCTCGTCAGGTACACGTTCGAGTAACGGGGTGAATTTCGAGCTCGCCGTTCGTTGCACGATAAATCCCCTAGAAATACCGCTGATCAAAAGGTTGCGCGCGAAAAACGGAAGAAAGCAAAAATAACGGACGATAACGTGAACCGTTGGGAAACGATCGGAAAACGTCGAAAGCTGAATTTCTGGTTTCCATTGGGAAATTTCAAACAACATTTTTCGTTTCACTTCTTTTCTTTTTTTTCTTTTTAATTTCGAAAAATTCTGAAAGAAATCTTGCCTCCCCGATTTCGCGAAGGCTGAAGATGGAAGGAGATATAAATTTTTCCTGTCCCCATCCACCCACCCTTGGAAAAAAAAAATGTTACTCGTGCACAGACGATACACTCCGCTCGAAACGGACGCAATGCTTCATCGGTCGGCTTAGCGGAGGATTACCATTATGTTTCCAGGATTATACGCGTAGCATTGAAAACACCGCGGCCATCGGGACGCATTTTTTATTGGGAGGAGCAAAAAAAAAACGTCCGACCGATTTCTGTTTTTAATACCCGCGCTCTGCGGGGACGTTGCGTCGCGACGACCGGGTAGGGGGTAGCGGAAGGGGTGCACCGCAGGGTTTTTATTTAAATTTAACAGAGGGGACGTTGGTAATGCGTTGTCGAATTGGAAACTTGATGCGCGTCGGCTAAATGAAAATTTGTTGATGCACACGCCGCGCCGTCGAGGCTCGGCAGGGGTAGGGGTTGTTTCATTGCGGGGGTGTCGATCGAGCACGTGTATGACGAAAATCCCCAGGTGTCGTTCTCGTTGGCGCGCGCTTGTAATTCGAGCGTTCCTTTGATACCTTTATTTTGACATGGTGTCGCTTAAACTCGAAATCGATTGGATGACAGTGAAAGAATTGAAAGGATTCGAAATGGTAAAATCGTATTGGAAAGAGTTCACGAATTGTGACAATACTGCGGAAAAGTATCGTATAATAATAAAAACTTTCCGCTATATATTGAGATTTGTAATTAAGATTTGTAATACAAAATGGTAACAAATATTAATGAAACTTCTGAACTAGGTTAGTATGGGTACTCGCAAATATTTGGGTTTGTTTCGAGTATTCGAATACCAGGAATTTGGAACGTGAAATTGATTAAGTTTTTTGTTTTATTTCAAAATATAACAATTTTTCTCACGTTACTCTTTTCCCTTATAAATTCTCATATTTTGCCGCACGAGAAATATGAAAGTGCTTCCAAATTGAAACTTAGATACCGCAATATTCGAGATTCGATCGACACTGACATGAGATGTGGATACCTGTATTTTTAGTTACTCTAACTCCTCTAATTTTGGAGTACTCAAATTTCTCGAGTGTTCGAAAATTTCGAGTCCCAACTCGATTTGACTCAATCAACGGCTAACCGGATGCAAGGCTCGATCGGTTACCTCTACATCCTTAAAAAGGATTCAAAGAAAAGGATATCATGGAAGATCGGTTGAAAGACGGTTCCGGACGATAACACGGTAAGTCAAACGGTAGGACGATTCGAAGAGAGACGGTTCGCGTATCGTTCTCTTGCCATTTATTGGCTATAAAGTTTGAAAAATGGCGTTCTTGCGGCTCGAGTCTTGGCCGGTGCAGTAATAAAAGACGCAAGAGAGCCTATGGGCTGCTTTACCTCGATACGGTCTTTTATGGCAGCATAAAAATATGATTAAAAGTGATGGAAAACAGCTTGGCAAGAAACGGAAGAGGAGGGCGGAAAAGACGCGGTCGAGGAAAATCAATTAGGCGTGTACTGTCGCGTAAAAACACCGCCAATAAAAGCATTGCCCCGTAAAAGTAGGTTTGTTGTAAGGTTAAATACCCAATTACATCGGTGCAATTTGTAGCAAAAGGGGACGCCCCTGTGTCTATGTACAGGATGATCCATGAAAAACATACAGTGGCCTCAAAAGGTATCCGTGCACTGTTTTACAAATAAATTCATTTAACCCTAAAATTTTGGGTCTGATAGAAGTATTTAATAAAACTTTGTGAGTATGTAGAACGTAATAGTATACGTATGAATTAATCTCTATTTTTTATCTTTTATCTTATATTTTTTATCTTAAAGAAATTTTTCTCCCGCTTTTTAAAGATAATTTTGTAATGGTGCTTGATGAAGCATAACCTTTAATGTTTTATCCCCTTGTTGTAAAGAAAGAAACCAGAAAAAACTTATATTCGAAGCGTTAAGAATCGTCGAAACTTTAAGGGTGGTTATCAGCCCACCTAAAATATGTTTTATTTCCAGAAAAAATTGCCCCATGCAGAACACATTATGCTCTGTGCACACACAAATTTTCATAGAAATCAGAATCTCAAAATTAACTGAATTTCCTTGTAATATACTGTACGAATACTTTTTGTAGCCACTGTACCACCCTATCGGACAAAACTACCTGTACCATACGTGTTAGTCTAAAATCGCGACAAATTTGTTATCGCACACGATGTATAAACTAAAACAGAATTTCGTAGCAAACTCTGGACCACCATCTCGTACACGAGCCACCGCAAAAATCCGAAAACGTATATTTACCAAACTTGTCTCCGTCGGCAGCTCGATGCTTCGAGGGGGCGGTCGGAAAATTTAGTTGGCAGACTGGAAGAACGGAAAAACAGGCGACCGCGTAAGGGCACGCGTGTTACAGCTTGTGTCGGGTTACCTCAAGAATGTTCGTGGCTATTCAGCCATGTCGGGAGGAACCACTCGGCTAAGTATTCCCAACGATCCCCGGCTCGGTGTTCCCGGCTGCGCTAGCTGCCTCGGTCAGATGTACGTGCCGTTGAATAACTCGCGGCCATTAGCAAGCCTTGGCTCCTTTTTCCGTAGTGGAGTGTGCCCGGCGTGTAACACCCTGACGAAATACCTCTCGCCCATCCCCCACTTCCCCCCTTCCGGCCCCTCGACCCTCTTTCGTCGCCGCTCCGCCACGGTAATGAGTACTATTTCGGTAATGAGGTCGCACCCCATTGAAAATCGCGGAGGAGCGCCGCGATCTACGCTCGCAGAAACAGTGGGAGCTAGTGCTCGGGGGACCGTAAAACTTAATGAACGGAGAAATAACCGTTTCGAAAGAATCCCTGGATCTATTTCCTCTCGCACCCCCCCGTGTGCCGTTTCCTCCGTCCTTTCTGCTTCTCCGACACGGGGGCGGCGAATGCCCGTCTAAACGACCGGTCGACTTTTCACTCGCGGAGATTCGATCTATCCGCCCGAAACGCTATCAACGCCGGAAAATTCCGTCTGCTCGGAAACGTGTGCGCCTCTGTAAATCGAGTTTCTGGCCACCGTCCATCCCACCGTGTTTCCTTCCCTTTGTCGCCCTCTGTGCTCGCTGTTCGCGACTCGACCGTTTCTTGCGTGTCCGGTTTACCATCGCGCCGCTTAAATCGCTTTCGAAAATTCGTTGCCGTTTCTGTTGCAGAGAAACGATAACTCGAGGGTGGATTATATAGTTGGGAAATGTTTTCTGTCGATTCTACCCCCTAGCTTTCGGTTTGTTGCCTGAGGGGTAATTTTTAGACGTTAGGTTTGCGCTTTATAGGTATATTCCCGGAAATTATTCGCATGGCTCGTTAAAAGTACCGTTCGCCAAATTTTCGGAGTTTATTCGCGCTCCAAGCGCTCCAAGTTTCTCTTTTTATTCGTTACTTAAGTATCTTGAACAGCGCAAAGAGAACTGAGAAGTCGCACTTGCCTCGAACGTTCAGTAATAAAGAACGCGCTATTCTGTTCTTCGTCGCATCTCGAAGCGCTCGGCGAGAACCCATTCCTTAGCAGCTCTCTCTGTCGCAGGTATTAAAAGACGCGAATGATCGAGTCTCCCAACGGGTTAACGTCTTCCCTCTCGAATTAAATTCCCTAGGCCCGAAGACGGTCCTCGCGAAGGGTGCAAGAATCGAGCGGCTTTAACGATCCACTTCGTTTGCGCGATATTCCGCCGCGTCCTCCCCTTTTATTTTACCGGCGAGGAGGATCAGCGTCGGAGCCAACCCCCCGGTAACTCAATTCGCGCATAATGACGTGGTAAGCTATAGAACAGCATGTAGAAACAGGCTCAGGCAAGAAATTCCCACGAGGAGTCGTTGTCCTTTGGAAAGCTATCGGTTCGCCTCTCGGTCAACTTTTCCCCGAAAAAGATACGATCTAGCCGAGCGGAACGTTATCACCGGCCCGGAAATTTCCTGGAGTCGGGAGGAGGGGGGGGATCGTCGTCTCCGTTTGTACGAAGCTGATTTTCGATCTCGCGTTGTCCTACTTTCCGCTTCCTTCCCGTTCCCTTTGCCGACATTGCTTCGCGACGGCGAACGTTCGAACGGAAATAATCAAGCCGGAAAAGCGATCGTTCCTCGAGCCGGCACTGTTGTCGCGCGTCACGATTTCCGCGCGGACCTGCCCGCGACACGTCGCGCGTACGTGCACGAGCGTGAAGCCTAGATAACGATTTCGAATCAATCATGGCGGGAACACGTCCCGTAGAATCCAGCTACGATCCTCGTAATGGGGCGACAAACTTGGGGTAGTTGCGGGATCCCCGCGAATCTTCCGCGGAAATCTCCCGGATAGTTGCGCGAAACTCTCGACAATCTATTTATCCCGCCGTTTAAACTTGTTCTTACGTGCATTCTGCTCGTTCGCCCTTCTCTCTCACCCTCCGTTGCGGGAGGGACTACGGTTGAGGCCACGCGAGGATCAGAGCCGTGCTCCATTCTGGGGATGCCTGCGGGGATTTCAGTTGCCTTCTCACAATTTGTACGACGGAGGTTTGCGATTTCTTAAGAAATTTGTGCAAAAATGAAACCAAGCCGTACCAGGCTTGTTACGAACGAAGAAAGATTCGGAGAAGTTGAATGAATTTACGGTTCATCCGTCTAACCGAAGATGTTTGTTAAGTAAAGAGCCAACTAGTCCCATACTACTAATGAAAAAAAATTCGGTGCACCGTCAAATAGGAAGTCGTTCAGAAAAAGCTTGCAACAGCGAATGTTCGTGAATAGCGTTCTGTCGGTTACCTAAAAGGACTGTTCCGCAATATTCTTAAGCAACCGTGCATCGTCCCGCAATTGAAATTGACACAGTCAGAACCCATTACGAACGGAAACGTATCCGAAACCGCTTGGACCCATACGTTTCGCTTCGTTGTAAATTAGTCGAGCCCTCTAAAACAAGGATTCCCGGTATCCCGGACAACCAGCCAGTCCGCTTGTAATCTGTGGCGGCTGATTGGACCGGAAAGTCGGGTTGTACGCGGGACACGGCGTACCGGATACGTCGAAACAACACGCCGCTCATTGTGTCAGTGCCCGGCGCGTTCTCTAGCAGCAGGGGCAGCTCGAGTAAAAATAAAGAAAGGGGCGGCGCGGCGTGGACAGAAGCAGCGCGTGTAGACGGGGCTAGGGGCCGGGAACCCGCCGGAGGAAGAGAGTGGCCGAGAGGAACTGGTAGGAGTCGAAGGGAAGGGAAAGAGGGAGAGAGGAAGAGAAAGCAGCGAGAGAAAGAGAAAGCAGGGAGTAGACGTGGGAGTGGTACGGAGTGGAGAGGCAGATGTGATAAATGGTAATTGCGCAAAAGTACCGCGGAGGACACGAGTAACACCCGTTCCTCATTAGAGGCTTGTTAGGGCGCCGAGACACAGAGTGACGGAATGCGGAGTGCGGAGGAGAGAGAAACAGAGAGAGGACCGGAGGGCATAGAAGTCGGAGTGTTCGCGGAGGCGCCTCGTCTTTTCTGCTACTACACGCGCTTTATCCGCCTGTCTTTCGTCTGCTCTTGTTTTAGGTCAACTAGCGCGAGCGAGCGCGCGCGCGCCTGCACTCGCTCGTTCCCTATCCGTCTTAATAACCAATCGCTTTGATCGTCATCGTCGCACGCCCAACCAGATACTCGTCCCCTTTTTTCTTCTCCTTTTTCTCCCCGTTCTCCCTCCATTTCACTTAAGGATATTATTGTTTACTGCGTACACGTCCGGATTTATGAGCGGCCGTTTTTCCGCTCCGCTCATCCTTTCGCCCTCGGTTCGTTACGCCGCGCTTCTGGCGCAGCTGCCGCTTGGAAATCACGTTTAATCGCGCTGAATCGCGTTCTTTCGCGAGTGCCTCCCCTCTTCTCCTTCGTGGCGAAGTTTCTCCATGGTATTTGATTTAATAGGACGATGTAAAAGGGGGTGGGACGTGCGACGCGCCCGCCGCTGAGACGTTATTTCGAAAACGTGGAAGATTCCCCGGGCACAAACGTGTCGCCGGGCCTGCGCAGCCATATGAAAGACGTAATTTAAGAACCGCCGCGTCGCTTTGAATGGAAACTTAAATCACCTCGTTCCTCTTCCCGTCCGTGAACGCGTTTTCATCGGCGCTGACGCGCTTCGTTACGCGGCTGCGTAATTTGTCGCTTTCGCCTGCTGACGGATCATTCAACGGATGGGACATTCGATTAAGTCGTATCGCGAGCTGAATTTGCTCCGGCTTTTGTGCGACAGTGATACAGTGCCTCGGTTACGGTGGTACTGTTTTCAGGCTGACGTTTCCGCAAATTGCTGGACGTAAAGATGGATAATAAAGAAGGTCCTTGGAGCTCAGAAGTCTCCGAAATAAGAATCCACGACGTTAGGATGACTCTGGCTAAATTTGTCCTGTCCAAATTAGCGTCTTTTGTTAGGGATTGATAATCATTTATATTTGTTATGGAAACCGGCTTTGGTTTATAGCCACTGGGTTTGGGCCTAATCATCGTGAATCCTCTGAGTTAGAGCCTAACACACCTGGGTGACCACCATCCTTCAAATTGTCCACTTTCCTCGCCCACCTCCCATTTTTTTGATCCCTTAAAAGGCGTTCGGCATTCATCCACTGGCAGAAGAGAAACTCAAAATACCAGCAGATCAACCAAGAACGACACCCGAGTATTAATAGTCAAGTAATCATAAAGGGAGGAACATCGTCTGCAAGCGCCAAAACAATACGTAGCCTCACGAATTAAAATACGTCGTTGCGGTCGATAACACGTTTGGCAAATCCAAAGTGGCTTCTCTCGTATACTCGAGATAGCGCTCAACCGAATTGTTTCCGCCAAAAAATCGTGAAAAAATTGAATTTACCACATCCCCACAGCGTTTCGCTTCGTCTGTGGTCCGATGGGCGTGGGATGTTTACGCGGCATTATATTACTTCAACGGACACCTGAAGAAGCTGCTGACAATGAGTAGTACAGTTGATGGATCTGCCTGCTCGTTTGTGCGATGATTAACGACTTGTGTCAGTTCCCATTACACACGATCCTCTAATCGCGCAATTACTCCGACCCGTTTAAACGAATCGCGTTTCCCCCGTTGCGGACTCATCCGTATCGACTCTTTTCTCGCTTCGCACGTTACCGTCAGAACGCATCGGAAAACAGGTCCCCGCTTCTACCTTCAGTTTTGTTACGTCTCATCGATTCCTCTCCTCCGTTACCGGGAAGCCGCTATCTCAAAATTAAAATCACGGTTTCATTTCGCTGGAAAGCCCGCGAGCTTCCAGGGCTGCGGGAAAATCGCGCGCTATTAAGGAAGTGAATCTAAAAGAAATTGTGGTAGACCGGATAAAGAAGAAGGGTGGATGGCAGGGAATCGGAGCAGGTGGGACAGAGACGACGAGGGGGGGGGGGTGGAGTGGGTGGGTGGGTGCAGGGATATAAAGAGTCGAAGGGGAAGGCAGTTTATGCATGTAAATCGTCCGTCCTGACTCGCTGTTTGTTGTTCTTTGCTTCGCCAGAGCGCGTCGGCGTTTTACGTGCGCCGCTGTATTTTATTGCGAAAGGTAACTATGTATGCGGATTCCGTATGTGTACGTGTGCAAGCGTGTATGTATATACATATATACATATACATGCGGCGAGGGGTTTCGCTTTTCCATCCGCTTTTGTACCCCTGAATTCTCTTCGCCGGATCGACTCGCGGCGCATGCACTTTTCGCAGAGATACAGTCGATTCATCGAAAATCCATGTATTTGCGTTATGTGTATTCCTATAAATAATGGATTCGATATAGGATGACCGATATCTTCTTCGTCATCTGCCCAGCTTTGACTCACAGCCAAAATTATACGAGCGCATAACGTTGATTTCGTTTCCATCGATTATCGCTCATCCATTTACATATAGATTATTAGTTTCTGGGAATTCCTCTTAGGTTTATTTAAATTTTTACTTCCACTTTAGTACACGGTGCATCACAACTTGTGAAATATTTATATATAGAAAGGGATACATATGGTACTGTAATATTTTAGCATACCATACAATCTTTTTCAGTAACATATAATTCAGATGCAGTTTGAGTTAGTTAAGTTGTAAAAATTATCCTTTATTAAGAGCAAAACCGAAATAAAAAAAAAGAAAAAAAGGAAAACGAAGTAAAACCTACCCTGTTTTTCCCCAATATGTACCTATCCATTGGTTTTTAAATTTAATGCAAGGTACTCGAAATCCCTCGAGTCAGATTTTAACCGAATTGCCCGCTTCAAAATTCCGCGAGCTCGTTGAGAGGTCATCACGATTTCATTCGAGCGGCGGTATTCACTGCGCAAAAACTGTCTATCTATTTGATTAACCGAAATTTCGTCCTCGGCTTTGTTTGCTGAATCAACCGGCGAACGGTGCAGCCTTGCCAACGCCATCGGTTGACCCAAAAAGTTGCACCAATTCACGTCCCCGGGAACCGAGCGTTCTTTCTCGTCCCCCGCCGATCATTATCGCGCGCGCTCATCTCGCGATGATAAATCACGTGAACGGCCAATAAATGCCAACCGACCTGTGCAGGTCAGAGAAACAAATCGAGCACGGCCCATAGAGGTTCCCAGGCGTTTAGAATAAATTTATCGACCGCGATTGGTTAATTAACGGATAAACGTCTAGCACGGTAGCGCTGAACGATCGTACGTAAATACGCGCGACAATCAGGTTCCAAATCTGTCGCGTCCACAAACGGCAATTTTTAGTTTGAGGAGCGTTTAACGAATTTTGAAATATCTGAAGATCAAGCTGTGTCGTTACTGAAAGCATCTTAACTCTTTGACTGCGGAGCGATGTTCGCTTAAAATCGGTCGTTATGCTTATTGACCGAAATGCACATTTACCATTTGCAGTTACTACGTTAGATGAATCGATAAATTCTGTGTTGTGTTAGAACAGTGTAGTAAAATTATTGTACGAAAAATGTAGAAAACGTACACGTATACAGGCCTCTCGTACATATTGACAGACATGCGAGGACGTATTTATACGTCTTTCGTACATATTGATAGACACGTGAAGGCGGATATACATATACGCCTGTAGCAGTCAAAGGATTAAATTTGTCAGTCGACGTCGCGACGTCTATTTGTTTAAGAAATTTAATTTAGACGGTACAATTTAGTGTTGAGGGAGACGGCAAACATTTTAAGCAAGCTTTTAATAAAAAGTAGATTCTATGACGTGAGTGCCAAGCATATTTGTATTTTTAATTTAAGCGTACATCATACACTTAAATTGCGTCGCAAAGAGGAACGAGATGGATAATTAGAGTAACCTGATACTTTAAAAGTTAAGTCAAAGGAGAAAGGAAATTTTAAGAAACAGGGAGATCAGATCAATGACAAGCCTGTTTGCTCGTCATTTAGGGACTAAATTAAAAAAGCCCAAGAACAAAGCTCCATTGTAAGCTCCTTGTAGCCGGACGAGTCAAGACCACCGGTCTTCCGTACCCGCGTCGAATGAACTGATTAAAAGGCTAATTATACGGGGCTAATTATCCCTGTTCACCCTTTGGTAGCTTTCAAGTAAGGGCTGCTCGACTATAGACCTTAAATTTGATCGCTCGAGGAACTACAAGTAGGGGCCATTTACAATTCGGTGTTTACAATTCGTGCGACCGTCATTACCGAATCGCGCTCGTCACTGACAAACGACGTCGGAGAGAATCGACCGAACGATCGACTTCGGTATTCAAGCTGGAAAAGTGCAAATCAGTGGCGAGGATCGGGGAGTGTGATTCAGCGAGCCAGGAGAATTGCGTTTGGAAATGGCCCAACTTCAATTGCCGGCCTCTCTAGCCCCCTTTTTTCACCGCATCAACCGAATGACTCAGCGTTGCCTGTCGTCTCCTCTCTTGGACGACGTGCGCCTTGAGGAAGACTAACGACTCGCTTAGAAGCGAGATTAGAGAACAGATGAACAAATACCGATGTCACCGGGGCACGCAGCTAAGTCGAATAGTTATGCAAATATCGCCGCGTGCGTCGATCGAGCAGTTCGAAGCATTCCGACCGTCTATTTATACGTATGTGTGTCGGGGTGCGACGAAACACGGCTACGTTCGTCGGTATTTTTGCACTGAATGGACGAATCGAATTAAAATGAGCGAAAAAAGGGATACAGTCTGTTTTGATCGGTCAGCTGGGTTACAACTTCTTTTATTTTTGAAATTGAAAAGTAATAAAAAGGATAAACTTCCCTTTATCAAGAACGTACAATTTTCAAAACAGGTTTATTTCAGCTACGCGTAATTTCGATTATGGATGTTGGTTTCGGCAAACAGCACGTAGAAACAGTATTCGAGTGTTTGAGACTTGTGACGAGTGAACAAGTTGAAGAAACACGAAATCACTCGTGCAAACAACACTTTAAACACCTGGACAGTGTCGTCCGCCTTCTCTCTCGAGGAGTGCCTTGTCCGCTTTTGTTTTGCTCCATGAGGAAAGAAACACGGTTGGACCAACAACGTTCAGCGGTGATTTCGTGGAGTCCTGGTCGTTTCAGACACAGTGGTACCCAAGGCGAACACTCGACGATGAATCCGTGTCCCTCCCTCAAGAATAATGGACATTAATGGCACGTCTAAACAGTTCTCTGAAGTGTTTGCGCTCGCGTTGGCGCACGCCTTTCTGTCCACCAGCCGGTAATCTTGGGGTCAAATAAAATTGTTTACGAGCACAATAAAGGACGTACTTTTGGCCATTTCTTCCAAAAAGTACTCGTCACTGGTGCACCGATCATAATCTCTAACGACGAAGCTGCTGGATCATCCGTGACCGTTTCATTGTACACGTTAGACCAGTATGCGCGTCTGCCTCTCAATGGCCGCGGATCGTGGAACGAGTTTCGTGAAATTCGAGCAACGTTTAAGCGTATATAGGAGCAAGCGCGTGCCGAGTTTAGCGTTAAAAACTATTTATAACGAGACGCGGGCCAAGCTAATCGTGGCCGCAGCCAGTTTTCTTAATTGACTTTCTACCGGCTCTTTACAGCCTCCTTTGAACTGTACGCTGACTCTCGTAATCGTTAGCTTGAAATATTCGCGACGATATTGAATTATTAATCATCGTCACCCCGTTGGTCGTCGCCCATTATTTTTGGTCCACCACGCGGAGGGACATTTGCGTCGGAGAGGTGCAAGACTGTCGGGGATAAACGAACCTTTTAGCATCGTTTTCTTAGCTCACCGTTCACATTTGTATAATACATGGTAGATAATGAAAATTTCCTAGAGGACAAATAATATAGATACACAAAATAGACAAATACAAGAATCGGTGAAATATATTAGGATTTAAACGAATGTCGTTCAGATTAACACTAGAACTACCAGAGCAGTCAAAATGATGGATTGATGATTATTCATAGCAACCTTAGAAATTTACTTTGCCAAGCTTCCAAAATTTACTGTGATTTTCTGTAGAAGGTATAAATAAAGAATTGTTTTCTGTATATTCGATACTTTTTCATGTAATTTTTCATGTGTTCCATGCAAATAAGTACACTGTAATCGTCGGTAGTTCTAGTGTTAAGATTATCAGATATTCTTCGTTATGCATACACTAGCGCTCATAAATATTTCCACAGCTATCGAAGTCGTGATCGCTACGATAAACGTAATATTAAACAAAGACGTGTTACCAAAGACATGTTACAGATTTGGTTAGAACACTCTAAAGGGAATAGTTCTTTATTTAAATTTATCACAGATTCGTGTAAAACGAAGAAAACTAGGTGAGCAAATATTTACGAGCAATAATATTTACTCATCGAACACGTTACGCTATCCGTCCATTGAAATACAGTGTTCGCTTGAGAAAAATAGCAAGATTAATCACTTTTTCACCGGGTTTTCTCTCTCGGCCACGTCGGTTCTAGAAATTGTTTCGAGTTGATGGGGTTTTCAGGCAACGAAAATAGTGTAAGCTGAAAAGCACTCCGCCGGTGTTAATTGTAATTCAATTTGCTGTCGACGAAGTTGCAGCAGCAACGAGTCGGTCGCGATGGAATTGCAGAGGATACATCGTCGTCGCCGGGGTTTGTTGGCGTGGTTAGTCGGTGAAAAACCATAAAAGGGTCCTTCTCTTCTTCAAGACGAGGAACGTCGTCTAGCTCTTTTCTAGGAGCACTCGAAACAGAGAGAGCGTCGAGAGGGGTCCCGCGTTAGAACAACGACTTTATACAAGTCAAAGCCGTGAGTATGTACTCCAACGGTATGGCGAGCAGGCGGTTGCTGCACTTGTGCCCCGGTTTCGTGCTCACGAGAAAACCAGTCACATTTTTCACCATCCCGACTTTATACAATGCCACTTGCTTCGGTCTATTTTATTCGCCTTGCAAACGAAATAACGAAAGCGAGTTTTCTGTTGATTTAACCCATTCGCCACCGACTGCTCTCTTAGCGATTTAAATGTTCTGTTCCCTGGTTACCGATGTTTTGTACTTCGCAGTGCTGCGATACAATGAAATTACAAAGAATACGATCGCACTGATTCCAAATGTAAAAGTAACCCGAAAATATAAAGTACCATTTAATTAATTTAATAAGACAAAACCATCTTGCGTGGCATCTTACATTAACACTATTCCTACCGACACTTCACGTATACCTATTCCTACCGCGACATTCCCACGTAAAACAGACTACTAATTTTTCTCAGAAAGTAAACAATGAAAAAAGAAGTGAATATTGAAAAATGTATTATACGTATATTTGAGGAAAAGTCTAAAGTTTAAAGGCAATTCAATTATGTTGTATATATGAAATTCTAATCACAATTTTAAAAAGGGTCATTTGACCAGTCGTGGTAGGAATAGTGTTAAAGCTTTTGTTATATGGCGTAAAGTCTAAAGTTTAAAGGCAATTCAATTATGTTGTATATATGAAATTCTAATCACAATTTTAAAAAGGCTCATTTGACCAGTCGTGGTAGGAATAGTGTTAAAGCCTTTATTATATGGCGTAACAAAAAAATTGGTTATTTGTGCGTTGTGCAAAAAATGCGAGTACAAAAGAAATATAAAGTACCATTTTCTTTTTTTCGTACAGAGCTTCAGAAATACCTGTGTCGGGATCTATAATACTTCTATTTACATAGCTGGAAAAAATGTGTTTCATTCGCATTCGCTTATGTACGTTATTTACGTTCGCGACGCGCATACGCTGTACTACGAAATGTTCATACAGCCAATTCAAAGGGTGAAGATAAAGAAATCACTCAGGTGTTCTCGATCCGTATTACTTCTTTTTTCTGACTAGAGTAACAAGCAGGCTCCTTCCGCTAGCCCATTTCGGACTACATAAGGGTAGGGGTCGGTTGATTACCTGAACGGTACACTGTTCTAACGAGGCTTGGTTAGGTCAACGAGTGCTTTTCTGGCCCCCTTAATTTTCCTTTTAACCCTTTGCACTCGGCTGTCCCCTCTCGTGGGACATCGTAATCCTAGCATATGATAGTTTCGCAAATTTTCAGATGTTAGTTCAGACCCGGACGTTAAATAGTCATATATGTAAATTTTAATATACGATTTAACTAAACTAAATGAAGTTTAATATACGTGAATCATAGTAAATATTTCGAATTTGAAAATTTTTGAAGTTAGTATCATCAAACGACTAACGGTCACCTCTCGAGTGCAAAGGGTTAATAATAGCTTATTTATAACGTACACTAACGTTCCGATACCTAAGCATACACGATTAATCGTCAATGCAAAGCTGCACAGTTCCCTCGTCCTTTTGCAGTGACGGTAAAAATTTATAGCACCGATGAAAGCGTTATACTTGACGTACGGAGAGAAATTGACGTGCAATAACGCGTAATTGAACGCCAATGACAAACCGTGGTCGATTCGTTTATCGATCGTGTGTAAAACGCGAAGTTTGCGGTGCCCGACGACGGATACATGCTTACACGGGTCGGCAAGATGACTTGGTATATTTCACGGTACATCTCTTTAAGTCCGGCGATCAGTAAAATTCTCCTTTCGTCAGCATTGTTACGGAAAATCAGCGCGCATTTTTCACGAGCCGACGCACAATAGGAAGGGAACGCCGAGGCATCCGAAGCCGCCGCCTCCCATTGTGATTTTTCCATCCGCGTTTTCCTTTTACGAAACTCCATCCATTTGTTCGCGGGATCGAAGTTTGCGGATGTTTCGCAGCCATCCGGACCAGAATGCTACAGGTACCATTCTGATAAATGGAAAGTCGACCGGGGGCCCTCCACACACAACGCCATAAATCTAAACGTCGCTGTACACGGTTCTCGAATAAAGCCCTCCATAATTCCAAGGTATCTTATCCGCCGATGTCTGTCGATGCGAAACGATGAACAACAGTCGGTGGCATACTTTCTCCATTACTTTTGCCACGTAGCGCTGCTGCGCCTCGGCGAGGAGCGGAAAATTCTGTTGAAATCGCGGAAACGATTTCCACGACGCTCCTCTACCTCCTTGGGTTTCTTTTCTTTTCTTCCTTTCTTTCTTTCCTTGCTTGTTTTTTTTTCTCCTGCTTTCCCATCCAGTCGCGTTTACGATCGTTGCGGTTAGCGATTTTCATCTTGTGCCACGGGAGACGGAATGTTTGGAAGGCAAATATTTGAAGAAACGTCCACGGGAGTGGCGCGAGTGCATCGACCGGTGGCGTATCGCGTCAGCGAAGTCTGTCACGGACAACTGTTTCTTTTTCGGACACGCGAATTTCGGCTCGGGGCGGATCAGAGTCGCCGAAGCGTGCCTTCGAACAGGACACGGGGATCACGCGAAGGATCGAACCGCAAACTTACCCTGATCCCCGCAGAGCTTTTTCGGCTCGATGTAAAATTCTTCCCCCCCGTTGAAAGGCAGCTATCGCGGTGGCAACAGATGTAGCTTAAACCGAAACTAAGCCAAATGTAATCCAAGGAAACGATCCGAAAGAATATACAAATTACCATTGATTGTAATGCGAACAAATAAAATATTGGGTTGGAGGGAAAGTTCCGTCGTATTTTCCGTTTCCGTTAATTCATGTGGAATCCAAACACTTTGCTTTAACACAAACCCAAGAGATTTAATGTGATCTCCAACAGTTGTATGATGAATGTCAAACTGTTCTGCAATTTCTCGACTTGTTAAACGTGGATTATTTTCCAACATGGATCGCAAAACATCATTATCGATCTTGGATGATCGTCCAGATCGATCACTTTCTTGGAGGAGAATAAAAAGCTTCGATCTTCCGATTCATCGTGATTTTGGTTGCAAAAACGAATTTCCTATCAAATGAGAACCGTTTGATTTTCTTCCAAGTTATTCCAAAAAGCTATCTACACTTTTACAATTTACAATTGTTCCTTGATAAAAAAGGATTTTCAATAGAATTCAACCGTTAGAATCGTTAAAGCGAAGTATCTGCTCTTTAGAATGAATCTTAAATAATTGTCGTGCGACTTCTTTCTACAAAGTTACAGCAATTCAAAGATCAGTTGAACGTGGACTCAGTTTTGCCCGTAACTGTACATGGGTGTGCAGATCCGTTAATATCGTTCAATTAAATAAAATTAAATTGCTCCCCTATTGAAACCAAAGATAAAAAAAAAAAAACTGAAAGAAGCAGAGGACAGAGTGGAATTTATTCTAATTACCCGAACGAATCCTCGAAGGCTGCTCTATCTGGCGAGCGGATCACCACGAAGGCTCGAGCGTGTCCCTTCGTTCTGGACACACCGTAAACGAGCCGCGTTTTTTCACGGCCGAGATCGACACGAGAAGTTCTGTCTGGCCTCGTGATTCCAGAAAACACGCGGGCCGCGCCCACGCGTTACATGCTCGCCGGTTCGGCAACGAACCTCCCACCTCGGGCGTTTTACAGATAATTAACTGACATTAACGTTCCGTCCGGACAGACCACGTACAGTAGCGGACAAAAGTTTAAGACCAAAGGATCGAAGAGTACTGTAGGTTGGCACCTATCTAGGGACAATCGAAACGACCAATGTTGGTCTTCCGGAGTGTGTGAGTGTGTGTGTGTATGTTAAGATGTGTGAACGACGATAAGACAGTAACAGGTAGTATGTGTGAGAGGGATATAAATAAGCGGATCTATCAAACGAGAAAATAAAAGCGTGAAACGTATAAATCTCTGTGTCATCGTTTACAAATTAATTAATTAATAAGAAATAGCACGATAAATAATATTCATATTCTATGCTGATCAGTAAACAGTGTTCTATCGTAATGATGATAAAAATAAGTATACCAACAATAATATGAACCCCTCAAGATCTCTCAGGTCTACTTACTACTTTCACACCAATAAACTACACTTCTCGTTTTTTAAATTCTGACACCATTACACGCATTCACACTACGGCTAATAATTATTCGACGTCTCTCGACTTTTTTAATCAATCTTATATAGAATTTCATCAAAATCAGCTTAATAATCTCATCTAACGCACTCTGTATTTTTACCCCGGTAAATCAATCAGTTTATAGCCCGTAAATAAATAAATAAATACATAAATATTTCCATGCCGTAAAACTATGTTTTGCATTGTCCTGTCGCGTTAAACTTTTGTCCGCTACTGTACGCCCGTATTTCTCCCTCCTCGTTCGCGAGCACACGCATATTTTCGAGCCGGATAGGCATCGCTTTTCCACCGGTGCCTTTTACCCTTCTTCACCCCCCCCCCCCATCTGATCGTTTCGTGTCCGAACCATTCGCCCGGGTTCCGATGATGCGGCGGATTATGCTTCGCTTTCAGGTTGCACGGCCCGCTCTTGCGGACTCGTCAACGCTGCATCGAGCCTCCTATAATCCGTAATTAAGGTCAACGCGACTATCCGCCGGCAACGACTCCTTTTTCATCGGCCTTTTTGCAGGAGAAATCGATCCAGGCTGGCCGCACCGATGTTATCGCGACATCGATTACGTTTTTAGCGCCCTCCCCTAATAAAATAGCCGCTGCGTGGGCGGCTGCGCGTGTTTAATCGCGGAGAACGGAGGGGGGCTCGATAAGCGCGGGGTGCCGTATTTTCTGGACACCTTTTGTTTTGCTTATTTTCCTGCGAGGGAGGAAACTTTGTCTTTGTCGGCTTTTCGACGAAAGAAAAATTCTGACGGGGACTCGTTAGGGACCATCGGGTTGGGGAGGCGGGATGATGTTTGGTTTAGGGGAGAATTGGAGAGGTTGCGAACCACCGTGGCACTCACAATTAGAACGTTTAGTCAAGATGGAAACACCGATGTTCAGCCTTCGCGATACAAGGTGAACACGGGGACAAACAAAGCGTGCTGCACAGGGGCTTGATTACAATAACCACCCCAATTGAGCTGTGACTCTCTCCTCGGTACTAATTGTCTAATTGCTGTTGTTCGACTGTTACTCAGGAGCGCGTAGATAAGGGACGAAAGTAATTCTACTCTATCCTTCGCATCGAATTCGTCAATTTTTCTCATTAAACCCTAAATTAACCTTTTAAATTAACCGATTAAATTAATCAATTGTACGCGTGTGCAATATTCTCTTCTTACGTTGATAGATGTAATCACTACATTTGCGCTACCATTAGAACTAAATTTGTGAAAAAGTGCTCGTATCAACACCCTACGCAAGTTTATGCCGTTCACAAACGTGTTAAGGGTTAAACATTAGAAAACTGTATCCCAGAAATAGTAGAACGCTTGCACTTATATGCAAAATACATTTCGAACCCACTATAGCACACGATATTTATGAAAAAGTGCTCGTATCAACACCCTACGCAAATTTAGGCCGTTCACAAACGTGTTAAGGGTTAAACATTAGAAAACTGTATCCCAGAAATAGTAGAACGCTTGCACTTATATGCAAAATACATTTCGAACCCACTATAGCACACGATATTTATGAAAAAGTGCTCGTATCAACACCCTACGCAAATTTAGGCCGTCCACGAACGAGTTAAGGGTAAAACATTAGAAAACTGTATCCCAGAAATAGTAGAACGCGTGCATTTATATGCAAAATACATTTCGAACCCACTATAGCACACGATATGTATGGAAAAGTGCTCGTATCAACACCCTACGCAAGTTTATGCCGTTCACAAACGTGTTAAGGGTTAAATATTAGAAAACTGTATCCCAGAAATAGTTAAACGCGTGCATTTATATGCAAAATACATTTCGAACCCACTATAGCACACGAAATTTATGAAAAAGTGCTCGTATCAACACCCTACGCAAGTTTAGGTCATCCACGAACGAGTTAAGGGTAAAACATTAGATAACTGTATCCTATAAATAATAGAACGCGTGCGTTTATATACCAAATACATTTTGAAGCCGCTGTAGCACACGATAGATCACCGGATCGACTAAATCGACGGACAAGGAAGATAGTGCAGAGGGAAAACGAGTCGATGCATCGATATTTATCGGGCTTCTATCATTTACTAAGCAGCTTGTAGGCCGACGAGCTTATATCAGATCCCGGGGACGAGCAGACCGGCCGCGTCCATTGTTTGACGAAGTCTCCGAGCCGTGGATTATAACTAATGGGACGACGAGACAAATCGCGGCGGTGTGGATTCGCGACGCGCGCTCGTCCCGGGCTTAATACGCGATCGGGAATCCTTAAGCGGGCGGCGCCGCCGATAAAATATGCATGCACGCTCGCGAATCCGTGTAGGAACCGGTGCTTTACATCCCACGAGACGTTGTACGCGTAGACGTTTCGCGTGTATTAATCTGCATAAACTCATTGCTATGCAAACGAAGAGATTCTACGTCGAACCGGGATATCGCGGGGAGGCCTCCGCGGCTTACACCCCCGGCTTAACGGGGCCTCTTACGTTCGTTCTTCTGCGTGTACACTATCTCTCCCTCCCCCTCATCCTGCCGCTATTCCGGAGCACATATGGGCGATAAACGTATAAACAGCGGGTAGAATGCAGGGTTTTGTGTAAAATACGCGAGGGGTATTTGTTGAGCTTAATTTTGTCGGTTTTCACGAATACACGATACAGGTTAAATATTTGAAAACACCGTGTAATAAAAAAACAAGGATTTGGAAAATAATTGGAGATTTGTAAAAATGTAAAAGTCAGTCGTCTCTAGAAATGGTGATTTTTTTAGAAAATGATAAATACCTTAGGAAAATCAAAAATATCTTTGTTTCTTGGTTTCGAATAAATGCTTTGTGTCTTTTTAATCAGAAGATCGTCAAAAAATCAACGAAAGATTTATTATGGTTGCAACCAAAGTTTTGAATAAAAATTCAGCTGTATCGAATTTCGTGTGATTTAAGCATTTTTCAAGTACTGAATCGATCCAAGTAATAAAGATTATCGGGCCGGGTTTCGTGAAAAACAAAAGCAACTATACGCGACGCCTGCCCTTTCTATGAGCACCAATAATCTCCACTCTCCCCCTTGGAGCAGCAAGATGAAACGAAAACAATCGATGAATAATTTGGTTATTGGACGGACGGGGACACAGGTGACGGGAAATTGATCGGAATATTTCGGGCTGGCCTGGTGATAAGACCCAGAGAGTATTCTATTCAGCCCGTCGTCGAGCGTGAACGATGAACGGAAAAATTTGCATAGCCTCGAATTTCGGGCAAAGAGAACGAGCGGTCAAGCGGCGATCTCCTCGACTTCCTTTGAAACATTGAATCTCATCGTTTCGCCGGGATAAAGTCCCGAGGCTTGTAGAGAAAGTTCATCCAGGCTGCAGTAGACGTAATAGTGGGCGGCCGGGGCACTTTGTTTGATCAGCAATCGAGGCTACCGCGCTTGCACGTCTCGCAACATAAGTACTGACCGAGTTGAAAGAATTTTTCAAAGGCGGTAGAGTCCAACCAGTGATGAAACTGATTCAACGACACACTTATTAATACCACTGTGCACCAATTCTTGAATATCGTGTTATAGAATTAAATGGGTATCGAAATAGGTTGATATTGGTATTTGTATTGTAGGGATATTGTTTATGGAACGTATTTTGTTGTTGAAGATGATTTATTACAAAGAATAATTCGGTTACAAAGTAGGACACCTGAATACGTAAGCTGCCTACGTCGCCATCTTTTTTTACTACTCGTTAGTTGTTTCTTTTTCACATTCAACCGATTTCCTACAGTATATTCACAATTCATGCTGTATCAGCGTGATACAATTATTAAACTACTCGCGAAGACATCGGCAACATGGAAACAATTTATATTAAAGGCTCCTAAATTTTGGGGAACTGAGATCGAATTTCTAGAACGGTAACTTTTCACGACTCGCCTAAAATAAGTTCGTTACCCGTCACTGATATGGGTCGAGACCCATACTTTGGAAATCTCTGGTCTACACGCCATTATATGCTCCACGACACAGATTCTATTTAAATCGTGCTTTGGAATAATACAGTGACAAATACATATTTGAAATTAATAAAATAAACACAGCCATTTTCAGTTCACTTTTAGACAAAAGTTTAAGACGGAAAGGTCGAAGAAAACAGATAAATTAATTAATAAGAAACAGCAAGATTGTTGAGAACAATTAATGTGAATGGTTGATATGAATGTGGTGTATGAAAGTATGTTGGTAAGAATGAGTTTGGTCTGAATGATTGCTGTATGGTATGATCGTCAATTCGTTATTGAGATCTGAGAGAGAAAGTAAGTAAGAAAGACAAAACGAAAGTAAACTTAAAATTGCATAAAATCAAGATAAAAGATAAGAAGAAAACGTTATTGTAATTATAAATGAAATCTATGTTATTATTATTATTAAATATTAAAATCTAAAAGGCTTTCATTTTTCCATTAAAACTAAAAATATTGTCCCTGACCACGTCAAAATCCAACAAAGATAAATAAAAATCGTATTCTATGCTATTCACGAAATGATGCTCTATCATAATGACGATAAAAATATACGAACGTATATACGATCAATAAAAGTATACGAAATGAAAAAGAACAAAAAAAGTATACGAACAATATTTGCATACTATAAAACTATTTTACATTGTTCTGTCGTATTAAACTTTTGTCCGCTACTGTAAATTAGAAATCATCACCGAACCAAGGATCTTAACTAACCGGTTGAACACAAATGTACCGATGGTACCGAGTAACCCTCGATCCCATCGCTAGCTCCAAGGTTTTCCAAGGTAGCACAAAGTGTATACGGGGCGTGTACGCACTAAACTGTGGATTTTCTGCCTGGCCGGCCATAAGTTGCCGCATGTATGTTTAATGCGAGCACGCGAGGCCTACGACCGAGCGACTTCTTACTACCGTTCGCCATTACTTATTCACTTCCGGCGCAATTACCGCCGTGTACTCCATCAAAGTCCAGACACGGGAATCGCACCTTTCTTACGAGCGCATCGCCTTCCCCTCCTCTTTCCTTCCACGAGCAACCACAGTTTCTCTGTATTTCCGTCTGGCGCACGTCTGACGTGTATCGCGCGAACGACGTCGCGACGCACCGCGACGCGTATCGTCGAACTAATAAATCTATAGCCATCTCCCGGTGGCTCGCGATGCTTGTGCATTAATTATTCGAGCTTTCGCTTTCCCACGCCACCTGACGCTTGCATAGCATACAGTGTTATGCATTGTGTCTCGAGATACGAGTATCGCATGGATCGGTTAACGGTAAGTGACACGAGGATACGCGGTCGTATCGCGTTGCTTTATCGAGTATTTATGGTGCGACGTGGGGAAGGGTGAATTGTTCCTTGGTTGGTAGAAAATTATTATTCGTTGACGGTTTTGAGGAATGAAATTGTATTCTTTTGCGCGGAGACGTTGGACGTAATAAATTGTAGACTTTGCTTCGAGGAATCGTAGATTGGCACCTGTCTAGGGACGAGCGAAGCAATCAATGTTGGTATTACTGAGTGTGTGTATATGTGAAGATGTTTGGATGATAGTAAGAAGTAAACTGGTAGTGTGTGTGTGAAAGAGATATAAATGAGCGGATGTATCAAGCGAGAAAAATAATTGTATCGTCTATTTTAAATATATACATAATAAGCGTGAAACGTATAAATTTCGGTGTCATCGTTTGCAATAGGAATCTTATAGAGCATTCGCACCCCTGTTTTTTAGGAATTAAATTAAACAAATTTATTTCGATTAAATTTGAAATTTATTTTGGGTTATTGATATTTTATTGAAATGTTTATTTTAATACAGCCAGTAGATATTGGCGACTACTTGTATTTCTGCGTGTCGTGTGCAACGATCTATCAATGATTCGTGCACAGGATAATTAGGAAGATACATTTGTATCGGTTTAACGACACTCTGTCTGGCTGGGAATAAAAATTGATCGGTTTACATCGGTAAAATGGCCCCGGGGTGCCCTTCGGAGAACTTTTTAAACGCGTTATTTTTCGAGTCGCCCCATTTTGTTGGTTTTGCTTATGTATCCTCGCTTTATCGACAACAAACGCGACTGCAGGTTTGTTGATCGCACTTTTCTCTCTGTAAACGTTTATAAAAACGACAAAAATTGACAACAATAAAAGTTTGCTGCCAATTTTTATTACGATATCACGCGCACGTTTCATCGTGAGCCATTTCAAAGAATTGCATAAAAAAAGCCCGTGTCCCGTATCAAACGCGTTTCAGCGAAGCCTTATTTTCCTCCAAAACTGTTCGCTCCCCTTGATAAACTAGATAAACGAACTCGTTTCATCCACCCTTCCACCCTAATTTTATAATCCGTCGTGCAAACTGGCGGCCAAAAACTCCGAGCGCCCTCCGAAACACAATATTTTCACGTCAAACACTCGGGAAGCTGCACGGCAAACGAAACGAAACATCAATTCCGTGGCGGAAAACAACAGAAACCGAAACTCCCGTCGAGGTCCTCCGAAAAGCGTGCTGCAGCGGCGTTGTAGGCACACATATTTGCGTCGAGATGGTAAAATCGATCATCGAGCAGGGGGCCACTCGACTTCTCGTGTATACAACCGTTGTCATCTCCTGTCCCCTCGAGTGTCATCCCTAACGAAGTCATCGAACTTGCCGCCGGAAGAACTCTCTCGCGCGACGGAAGCGTTCGAAGCGAAACGAGCGTGGAACAACAGAGCCGCCCCGTGCGCGCAACAACCACCCTGGTACACGCGCGCACTCGAAATCCCTCGCCTCTCCCCCTCCCCCGACCCCCGCGGGGCTTATAGCGTGTATCGTTAGCGAAAGGCGAGCCTCATAACGGTACGGTTTCTTTTTTTTGTTCCAGGTTGACGAGGCAGAAATGGCACGGGTGGAGTCACGGTGAGAAAAGGGCGAGGGTGAAGCCCTCGCGCGAAACGGGAGCTATGGTGAAATGCTTCGGTTCCTTCGCCGGGAGGGCAATACCTGGCGTCCACCTTGTGCTTTTCCTCGCTCTGGCCAACGTCGCGGCCGCCGTAGACCTCTGTAAGTACCCAGGCGTCGAGCTGCAATCTGCCCCGCGGCGCTTTATACCTGTTTTCATCGCGAAAACTTCGCCTGTAAGTTATTAACGAGCAAAACAACGACCACGACGGCCTGTACACGTGGCGCTTGACCGCAGTCGACGAACCTTCGATCCGAGCAATCGACTTTGGCCGGGTTCGCTTCGTCGCGTTCGTGGAAAAGCTGGATTTACGCGCTAGCTCACGCCTTGCTACACACAGGAACACCCTGTGTTACAGTGTTCGTCAATCTGTCTCGAGGCAGGATCTCGTTTTTATGATAATCAAGCGGGATCCCTGTAACAAGGATCGAAGTGTTGAGATGTTCACGCGGTGCATTGGGAAATTTATTTATTTTTATTAATTTTGCGGGTATAAACCCACTACTGTCTACATAACAGAATGAAAGTAATTATAATAGTTCAACTGAGACAAGAAGATCGAGTACAATAAAGAAATCGATTAAACTTGATTCGAGATAAGACGCTTAAGTGTAGACTAACTATGCCAGAATAGCTCGATAGAATTTACGTTTCAAAACATTTATAGCTCATTTAACATATAAAAACAGTGATCCCTAATAGCTAAAGCTAAAGTACACATTAAAAAGTTAGCAATATTAAGCTTAAAAGAGACTGTCGAGAGGGCAAAAAAAAATCCAAAATTATACGATAAGAAATTATTGAAAACATCTCTCACTGATCCACAGTAAACCAGTAACAGGTTTGTTACGTTTTTTCCTACAGTTATAGAGAACCCTAGAAAAAAAGACGAAAACAGGATATAGCTATCGAAAAGCTTGTGTCTTTGAAAAACTTCAGTCTAGCAGATGTATTCGTAGAAATTTCCTATAAAAATAATTGCAGCTACAAGTAGTAACCGCTGCTACCCCTCTGAAACCACTTTGCGACCCTCTTGGAGGTCGCGCCCCTACGGGTTGGGAACCCAGGCTACACAATCGTCAACGTCAACCGATATCGACTACTCTCTCTCTCTCTCTCTCTCTCTCTCTCTCTCTCTCTCTCTCTCTCTCTCTCTCTCCGTCTGCTCTTCAAATTGCAAAGTTTTAGGGAGCAGTTGCGTATTTAAACACAACGTTCGGGACACGGTGTGCCCGTTGGCAGGGGCGGCGCCGCGCGAACTCTCATGATACGCTCGCTCGATACCGGGGCACGGCGGTACCTTTGTGCACGATGCATCGACGACAAGCGATTTTGTTCGATCCAAATTACTTGGCGGCGATCGACCAACTTCCGACGCTGGAATTGAAACGGGGGCCCTGTGTATTGGTGCGCTCGAATGGCGGAGAACGCGGCCGGAGGTAGACCGAGGGGAGAGAGGGAGAGAGAGAGTAGATTCGTATTTGCCGCGAGTTATGAGGTTCCATTTTGAACGGGCCTCAATGGCGGGATTACATTTTGCATTTAATTATTCGGATGGTGTGTACGCCGGGGAACAGTTGCCTTTTGTCGCGCTCTTTTCTATAACATCGTTGTACGGTGGAAAGTTAATTCGTTTAGGAATATCGGAGTAATTCTTAATGAATATTAATTCCGTAGAATATTCATGAAATATGTGACGGTATTGTTTTACAGTTTACAATGTTTCAAGCTTTAATACGAGGAGACACGTTTCCTTCATTCCTTCGCGTTACTTTGGAAAGCAAAAGCAATTCGTGTAACGATTAAATGTTTACTTGTTCCTGGAATATTTGTTCACCGTGTACGATATTTACATTGATGCAAAACAACAATTAAAAAATGTTAAAAGTTTATAAAACGTAATACATTTATGTAGGAAACAATTAATAAAAGATTATATATTTTAAAATAGTACAAAAGAGAATTAGGTTACAATTACATGAACATTGCGCACGGAATGAACAAAGGATGGACGTCTTCTGTCAAAAAAAAAGCATTTCGTGACAAAATCGTTTTTACAACAACTCCGTTTCGCTCGCTCACGATCTTCTGCCCTCCGCGCAGGCAGTGCCGCCCCACGAAATAATTTCGCCAACTAAACCTTCATAATCTTAAATCCTAATTAGTATAAATAAAACTTAATAAATCTATGGGTAATTTCTGGCTCCTACATTTATTACCATGTATGAATACATATTTCTTTTTAATTTCAAAAAACGGTAGTTTCTTTTTTTTTCAAATTATTATTCAACAGACGAAAGAAAATTGAATAGGCAAACGGTTACGCGAACTGGAGCACGTAACCGTGTCGTAAAGAAACTTCGCGGCTGTTAGCGTCTCGTAGAGCCTTCCGAATCGATATACAAAAAAGTCTGCACGAGTTTGCTACTTATCGCGAACTCTTTCCCCGAGACAGCAAACGTATTAACCTGTTGCTGGTGCGAACGTCACGAGATTTTTGGAACGAGCACGATAAACGTCAAAGATCGTTTCGCAAGACGAAGGAACCTGGTTGCCGTTGGTTACAGAAAAACTTGGAGCAACGCTGCGAGATAGAATTTCACCGGCGAACCCGTAACATTTACAGTAAATTACCTCGGTTCTATAAACTGTAACAGACACCCGTCCCCCGTTGTACCTCTTAAACGTTCCGCTCTCCACCTGAAACGAGCAAAAGTGGCTGGTTAATGTAACCTCGTACCGCGGAACCGTAGCCTGAAAATCGATCCAGAAATGTGTTTCCTCGTGTTTTATCGAGAAGCCACGGGCAAGCAACGAATTAAGAAAGAGAGAGACCATGAACGGCAGGCAAAGAAATATCGCCATAACTTTAGTTTCGTTGAATCGGCCGTCCCGTTGAAAACGGTTTTTCATTAAAGAAATGGAAACGCCATCGTCCGGGCTGTATCAAATGCCTGCTCTTAATTGCGAAATAAATTTCCGGGAAACCGGCCGAAAGAAGTGTCCTCGTTCCGCGACCATTCATCCCGGCGTCAATAGAGCAGAAGTAATTAATGATGTTTTCTTTGGAACGAAACGCAGCCCGTTGAGGGGGCCGTTGAAAGAGACACGCTGGACAACACGGAAACGAGGCTAACAGGGGTGAGAAAGCACGTTCTCGCGCCGAACAGAGTCAAAATTAACCCTTTCGCTGTAGCCTGCCATTTGGCAAAAGCTGGCAGTGTTTCTTTGTCGGTTAATTCGTGAGCGCAAATTAAACGATAATTCAAAGAATAACTTAGCGAGGATTACACGAAGGAAATTATTAAAAGGGAGTTATAAAATCGAAGAGAATAAATATTTTATCAGTAAAGAATTCTTCTAATTTACAAAAAAAATGAACAAGCATCTATTTGATTTCAAAATTAAATTCCCTCCTATTTCTGTTCTTCGAAATTTATGAAATCATATATTTTGCATCAAATGCTAGTTGGTTTAGAATGTATAGTACCTATTGTGAGAATTGATGCGAACACTTCTTTTACTTTGTTCCATCGATTGTAAGTGAAACACTCTATCGATCGTAAAATCAGTTTTAAATAAAAATGCAATGTGTTAACCTTTTAATAAAGCATCTGTCCTTCTTTGACATTGCTGACAGTTTGCACAACAACGTAACAACGTGCACGTCTTAAATAATGGCGCGCGTTCGCGCATAATTTGCACGATACCGTAAACGTAATCCGTTAAACGAACGCAATCGCTCACAATGTCTACCGGCTGGTTTCCTATAATAGATTACACATGCCAATTTTCAGCAAACACAGAAATTGCTACGCGCCCAACGACTATAACCGCCCACGCTAGCGAAAGGGTTAAACGAAACAAAGTGAAGTAAGTAGAATCGTGATAGGGACGGCAGTTTTCCGCGTCTCAAAATCGTTATTCAGGATCGATTTATGAGCGCGATATCTCACAGCGGCGGCTCGTTAGGGAGGACGTGCCGACAAAGGAAACGGATTCTAAGAGAGAACGATCCAAGTTTACCTCCCGAAGAGGGAGAAGTTGCATCGGAGACGGAGGGTGGCCGTGAGAATTCCGGGGGTGCGAGCGATATATCGTGGCTTCATTAATAATAATAATACGGGGCTTGATCCCCGAGGAAGGGGCTGCTTTGTCCTCCGGCCGCGAATCGTTATTGATTCTTAACGGTGAATTTCGGTCTGCTTTTGATTCATGGGAGTAGTACGTACAACGTATCTTATTAATTTTGCCACCATTTTTAACGTTACAAATTTTTAACGTTATTGTTAGACATTGTACCATTACATAAATTGCAATAATATTGAAAGAAACGACACAAAAGTGGAAATAGAATATGGTTCTTTGCGTTACGATATTTTATAACGATTTGTAGCCTTCCTTAAATTTTATCTACTCGAATGAAAGATATTACATTTAAATTTTAACCGCTAAGAAATGCAAATTATCAATTGTAGATAATCTACTTTAGTACGCAACTAACTACGCAAGTAGGTACACGTAACGAAAATTATGTCTATTAACACTTTATCGACCGGAAGCCTATTAATCGGCTTTTACGTGCTTACAATTGGTCTGAAAATTTTGTAATGTTTCCTTACACGAAGGTGACTGTTTCGAGCGATATCGTATGTATACTCTAAAGACATATTAAACGATCGATTACTCGAAGAAAATCATTGCGATCAATTCATTAACGATGCATCCGCGTCAAAATGAGTCGATCGGAAGTGCGTGTGCAATAAATTACGCGGTCGATGAAGTGTTAAATTCTCGCGTGTAAAATTGTGTGCACAATAAAAGACGTCAATCCAGTATTCGTAATACTTTCTCGGAAGCACCTCTAACCGTTCCCCTGTATCGCCAGGTTTCATCGATACCCCTCTCCTCATAGCCTCCTTCACGCGGCACGGAAGATCGCGGAGATTAATCCAATTACACGCGAGTTACTCGGTTCCCCAAAGCACAGCCTAACGCGCTTTCCTGGGCGAGTTCGCAATCTGTAGGAATTTCATCTTACAACGGCGATAACACGGGTCCCGGATCGAGATCCACCGGCGGAATTACAACGGGGGGTTAGATCCGTCCAAGGACGGCGCAAACTTTTACTGATATTAATGGCCACCTACGCGGGGCCGTTCTGTTTCTCGACGGCTTAGCGCGGATTCCTTCCGTTATAACCTCGAATTCCCAGCCATTAATCCTCGCGGAGTCTCTGGCGCGAGGCTGCAGCCCTCCCAACGCGTTGTTCCGGTGCACCTGCACTCGATATCCGGTGTATTAGGTATTATTATCGTTCTCGTTCGGGCGAACGATATTCCGGCAAATTTTACCTGCGCCGCGTTTTAGCCGCTAATAGAACCTCGATACGCATAAATTGCGATCGATGCGGACGAGGCGCAACCTCCCTGTCCCGTGCGAGTCGATAATCGAGCCGATCCCGTGGTTGCGACCAGACGACCTCGAGCTAAGAGATTTCGACGCTCGTTCCTCGTTTGCCTGCGAGACGCGATGCATAATCGTGCCGGGAATTATTTTATGCTGAATTATTTTATACTTTTTCAGGGTAAACAATTTAACCCTTTGAGTGCTAAATACTCCTGGTCGAAGTACTCTATTAGTGATTGTGATTGCTCTAAATGAAATATCGGAAAAATTGACAAACGCATATACGCGTCCATAATCCAAGCGAGTAACTTTCGCCAAAGACGCATATACGCGTCCATAATTCACGCGAGTAACTTTCGGCAAAGACGCATATACGCGCCCATAATCCAAGCGAGTAACTTTCGCCAAAGACGCATATACGCGTCCATAATTCACGCGAGTAACTTTCGGCAAAGACGCATATACGCGCCCATAGTTCACACAGTTAAAACTGAAAATAATACAGATAACCGTAAATCCCCAACAATAATGTGAATAATGATGGTGACACTTTGCGAGTGAACAAGTAATCTGATTAGGCTAAGATAGAAAGAACACTGTATATGCACACACTCGACTTCTTATATCGGTAAAACTGCGTTAAGTCACGTGTAAAATCATCGTTCCTCTTGTTAGTAATTTTCTCGTGTAATAAATTTATATAAGTATACAAAAGTGTACGAAATTGTTCTATTATCATTAATATCGAATGGAGAGCAGCAAGGCATTGCTATTGAATTTAATAGGTAAACGAAATTGCGTTGGCTAAGTTCTTGTGTTATAAGAAACAACATACTTTGGAAATATCATAAAAGGAATGCAAAATATTTGGAATGGAGCAGCTACAATTTGAATAATAATAATAACCGTAGTAAGGGGTGAATTCAACGATAATCCTCGAAGTTATATTATTTCTCTACCACGAATATCAGCATTATGTTAACGAGAGGAAAGCAGGTTAATCTCGCGTTAATTAAAGATCGTTTAGAAACACTGGCGAAGCAAACTCGGTTTCTCCCACAAACACGAGCACCTACATTCACGACATTCGCCAATCAGCGTTGAAATCGCGAGCGATAACACGCGTTTCGTAGAATTTCAGTTTGCACGAGTTGCTGCTGTTCAAATCGTAATTCCAGCGGCGTCGTCAATTTATTAAGCAAATTCGAAATAGTTGTATTAGTTGAAATCGAGCACTTTTGACGTCAAAAGTACGGTGTATAGCAGCTAAACCTAACCGTGTCACGTCACTGACTGTCAGAATGTAAATTACGGTACTTCGTCCAAACAAACGTAGAAATAACTCGACAGTTTATAAATGCTCGAGTAACAACAGATAGAGTATCTGAACCTGGGTATTTTTCACATTTTCAAGTACTATAAAATTATTTGGGTACCTAACGTGTTGGATAATACAGTAATGCACATTTAACACTAGATTTGACGGATTCCAAATTTCATAAGCAAACTTTGCAAAAACAATTACTATTATTCCTAGTAATTTTTGCTGAGTTTTATCGATGGATCGATACAAATATACCCAAATCTATTTCCCTCTCAGTTCTGCAATTCCAAACTCTTTCTCATGTATATCTATTCCATAATACATGAATATTGCAAGCAGATATACAAGAAAACGTCCGTAAATCTAGTGTTAGTTGTCGCACTTTCAGGAGCGCGACACGATAATTATCTGTGGTGATCAATGTTTCGTGAATCATCTATCGTTACCTTTTCGAATTCGATCACCTCTCGAATTCGTCTAAAACAAGAAAGAGAAACGTTTGCTATGAATAAAATGAAAACAAAAATTATAATACAAAATCATCGCTCATCGTGCGAACAGCAGCTCCGTATAAACAATTGCAGGAAGTGACGAAGATAATTCTGCGACAAAAAGCGCGTCAATAAAGCGTGCACCAATGGCGATAGCTACAGCACGAAGGCAATATCTCCGCGATTGAGAGCGTGCGTTTTGTTGGCCACGATTTCGAAACTTTCGCCATCTTGTCGGCGCGATGCGTGACGCGGCGCAGAACCGTAAATAACGCGGAGAGCCGTCGACGGCGGACAATATTGTATCAAGATAGGCCCGTTCCTGGTAGCAGGATACATTGCGTCCCCGGTAACGCTGCCGTGTTCCCCCATGAAACAATTTGATCGGTCCCGTAGATACGAAAACGTTGAGGTAGTCCTCTCGTCCCATCGTCCTAACTCTTCTCGTTCCCCGTCCTCGCGACCAAGGTGGAGGAAAGGCGGTCGTATACAAGAACGTAAACCGGCTCTATCCGACGGATTCATCTCGGTTAGCTGGTTATTTAGCCGTTTATGATCCGGCGGCGGCGAGGGAGAGCCCGTGTGCACCGATACCAGCGAAACCCTTTCTTTTCGATCCTATGTAAATTTTCACGGTGAAACGAGGCTTCGCTTGAGCGTCTTTTTGGATCGGTTCGGTAGCCGGTGCCGAGATAAACGTGGCTCGACTGAAAACCTTGCCTCCACCCGTCTCCGCTTTCGACGAACGGATAATTGAAGCACGTAGAATTCAACGAATCCAAATGATAAACAGCCCAGAGGGCTGGACTATAAAAAGCTCGAGCGTTAACGCGAACAATACCGATCTACCCGCGTGTGTGTATTAGCTTTCGCGATACGGTAGAATTGTAAAATCGATTAAACGTCAAAAACCGGATATCGTGCGGCAGCGATAGTTATTTCTAGTTGTTGTTGAACTTTAGCTGCATTGATTCCTACCGACAACGCTGGCTAACGGGACTAAATTCTCGAACGCGAAGCAGAGCAAAATTTGTCATTTCTGTGAAGGGATATCTATTGTATGTTTTGAGTTTTCTACGCCGTGAAGGCTAGCTCTGTCGTACCTAGACTTGTGCCTATTACCAACAATATTAGGTACGAATAACTCCACCAGAAAAAATCGCGAACAAGTAAAACAATTTCATCAGTCTCACAGCATCATTTGAATATTTGAGAGAAAGACCAGGTTTGATCTCATGCGTGTCTGCTGTAAGGAGTGTTTTTCTTGGGTCTACGAAGTTGAAGTGTGCCATTGGACATACCCGACGGGAGAGACCCGAACGAAGGGATATGAAAAACACTTGGGCCCTGTTTCTGTAACGATGTTTAGAAAAGTGAACTGAAAGAGACTGTAAGCAATCAGTCTCTCATTTCTTTCGCTGGCCAATTTTTCGCAAACTCGCAGCACGCAAGGCAGTGCACTCCTTCACTTAGACACTGTTTTCGTCTGTTTCAGCCCAATGCATCGCGCCGCTCGGCATGGAATCCGGCGCGATCCCGGACACGGATATCACGGCCAGCTCTACGTTCGACACGGGAAACGTTGGCCCCCACCTAGCACGGTAAGCAACTCTTTTTCATTTCGACAGCCTACCCTCGATACCATTCGTCATTCCTATCTACCATTCGCCTTCTGTTGCACTGGCTGGGCGCCATCGAATTGCAATCAACCGGGACGCGTGTACGATACACAGTCCGGCCACTTCCGGGCTGGCTCTCGAGCCTACCACCCCGGGGGGGCCTGGCTCCGTGTTACTGTCTTTACGACGACGTTACAAGTCCAGGCCTCTATCTGCGAACAGCCGTTATAACGATGGATTTTGCACGGCAACCAGTTTAGAACAGACGGGCTCCGGCGATGAAACTGTGCGACGAGAAACGGTTTTACGAAGGTCGTTGTATCGAGGACAGGGTTTATGTTTTCGGGAAATTGTGATGAGTTTGGTGAGGTGTAGGTGTAAGGGAGAAGACAAGTCTCGATAGCTTAGTATACCAGCCTTACATGATAAAAATGGAAGCGGACTTAAGAATGAAAAAAGAGTGGACTTAATACAGTTTTGTTTGGAGTTCAGTTAGTATAGTTGTAGGTAGTGATATATTATACTGTGATTCTTGATTTATAGACAGCGATGAGCATTGAATTTTAATACGTATTTGAGAAAGGATGAAAAATTAAATTATTGACTGTACATCTGGACTTTAAAGCTAAAGAATGTTAAGTCATGTTTTTCAAATTTTAAAAAGGAGAAAATGAAAAGTGGTGTATTGAAAACCCTTTATTTATTGTTTTAAGAATTAAACAACTTTCAAACAAAATAAATTTTATTGTCGAAAAAGTGGAAACTTTGAAGAAGGAAGCATATAAAATATTGTATAGGAAATTTAGTGGCATTTATGATAATCCAAGAACAAAACCAGGAAACTTAAATAAAGCGATCTTATTTATTGCCATTATACCGCACCTTATACCTAAACTGGTCCCACCTAATCGAATGCACGAGCAGCCAAAGAAAGGACGACACTCGCGATCAGGCCACCCTTCTACGATTTACTTCCACGCAATTATAGCGTGATTATTTCAAGATGTCACCCGACCTCTTGTTCGGTGAATTATTCATAGGGTGACGACGTTCGTTCGCGCGTCGAAAACCCTGAGCAAATTCGCGAGGACGAGATGTATATACCCAGCGTAAACGGGAAAAGTAAATCAACCCCTTCCCCTACCCCCCTCCGCCACCCCTCGGTCGTAGGCAGTTTAATCGCGGTCGAAACGCGTTGGGGAACAGGGAAAATTAATACTTCAGGATTCATTAATCGCGGTGCGGTCGCATGAATACTAAAAACGCGTGTCGCGCCGCCACCGTCGCCGCCGGTGGCTCTCTCGTTAATACGTAAAATCCGGTTTATCGAGTTTGCGTGTGCACGGCGAAAGACGTTATCACGGGTAAACAAAGAGAGCAGAGAGTGGTGGCCGGGGTAATTATTTCTAATCTGACCGCGTCGGGCTTTTTTCCCATTTATATGCGGGGACCACGGCTGCGCCGACTATTCCGCGTTTCTCACTGTCGCGCCTCGTGGCACGAAACGAAACGAGAAAAAAGGAGAGAAAATGAAAGAACGAAAAAAGGAAAAAAAAAAACGAAAAATGGAAAACGTGTACACACGCCACACCGACGTGCGCGGTGCACGCGAGCGCGTGTCGAGGAGAGAAAAAGTGGAAAAGGCGGTTCGATTCGTGGCGGCGCACGCGAGAAAGTGGATGAATTCTAATCGCCCGGGTAATGCATATTCCGGGAAGAATAAATCCTCAGATAACAACGTGCAATTAAATCACCGGCCTTCGCGCATGTTCCGCACTTTTTCCCCGTGTGTTGCGTCGCTCGCCTGTAATTAATATTTACGCCGAAACACTTCCTCAGCGGCTCCGGTGTTTATCCAGGCCGCGCCCCGTTGCAATTAATCCCGTTCGACGATAGTTCGATAATTTCGAGCCGATCGAACGCATGGAAACAGCGTGTTCTGTGCGGCTGGCTGCGAAGGTACTGTACACTTTTCGTGGATGACAGGAACGTTGTAGTTGTCTTCAGGACTTTTATTCATTTTTCGTAATTTTTCATAAATCTAGAGCGTACGATAATTCTGCAACTCTGTTGCAAATAGAACTATCGAAACGTCTGCACTTCCCTGACATATTCATCGCGTTCTGTTTCGGTAACAAAGAATTGCATTATAACAATGCGGAACGAGTTTAAAGGAAGGTCGAAAGTGATTTAATAATCAAAAATGAGCAAAGGGTTCGCTGCCGTCGCTTGTTTGTTAATTATTCTTAGAGGAAATAGGTCGTAGAAGAATTCAGGTCAAATTTCGCGTCATTTTTTATGAAACCTACTCCGTTTTTCATTTAAATGCAAATTCGACATCTCCATAGAAAGGAACTACGAAGAATTTACAAAAATTCCGATTTCTTTTTCATTTTATTTAGAATGCTTTGCATATCACAACCACGTTACACTTGTCCCCGCGTGTAAATTTCCAACAAACATATAAAAAATCTGCTCCCGAAATTACTGGATGCCTCTTCCAAACCGCCCATCCGTCACCCAGGAACCACCAAAGTGTGACCATCCACGTATCCAACTATAACCGCGGCACGTTGGAAGTTGAAGTGCCTTTGATACAATTAACCCGGAAAGATGCTCGACGTGGGTCGGCGACCTAAAAAGAATATTGCACCTGGCCCGGTGGCGAAAGGGTTGGCCGTGTAACGCCTCTTGTAACTGACGGTACAACGCATGAATACGAGATGCGATCGCGGCGCGTGCGCTCTTGCTCTCCTCCGTCCCTCGTCTCTCTCTTTCGGTCCGATTCATGTTTCTACCCCTTTCCTCTCTCGTTCCCTCCCTCTCTCTCTCTCTTGCTCGTCCCTTCCACTGACCCCACCTCACCCTGCCGTCGGTGGCGTTTAGATATTAATGCGTAGGGTCCAGTATTCAGCGGCGGTTGCAGTGCAACAGCGGTTTATACGAATATTCCATCCCACGGGACATATCCGCTCTGCTGCAGGCCGCGGTTGTTACTCGAAGCGAGGGCCAAGCCAAGCGTACAAGGGAGAGAGAGAGGAGAGCGAAAGGGGGAGAGAGAGAGAGAGAGTCAGTCGCCGGCCCCGCGGGCTCTCCGATATTAATACATTCCATTACCGCAGACAATGACCGGCTGAATGGGCCTCTGACTCTTGATGAGCTCCGGGGCGCCCCCGCATCGCATCCGAGTGCCTCCTTCGCTCGTCCACGTCACCGTCTAATTTAATACACCGCGACCTCGGGCGAAGGTGCTTAGAATGGCTGATGACGCGCCGAACGGCACCGGCCAGCAGAAAGAATGACCGAGGATGTTACTCGATGGTGGTGTTCCTCGAAATCCGAGTGCTGGGTGTTAACCTGAACCCAACCTGAACCTAACTTGAACTCCAATCGAGTTCGGATTGGAGGTGGACGATTTAAGCATACTTTGAAGTAGCAAGGAGAGACGTTTTCCATTGAAATAATAACGAATGGCAGCGAATGTTTTAATTTTAATGAGATAGTTAATTTTAAGTTAGGTGTACAGTAAATTAGTTCGGTCATCCATGCGGCGAAGAAAGCTTGATACTGAGAGGGTTAACGCCGTTTGAGAGTAATTTGTTACCAACGAGCAATATCTTTTGCCAAAGTTTTCAGAATTCCGTAATTGTGCCTAAACATATGAATAGCTCCGAACGTGCATCGTATTTACAGTTGTTCGCTGTTAGTACTGAAACCGTTATCGATACCGAAATACCGAAGCATCGATCGGTATAATACACGGTAAATCGAACGAACGCGGGTTTGTCATATTTGGGTCGCGAACTTCGCGAAGGCACGTCCCCCATCGCCAACCTGAATACTGCAATTGATAAACAATCAACCGAGTTCATCTTCCAACGATTCCGACGAAAAATCGAGCCTTGAATAGGTCAAACTGTATATATAAACCTTCACCGCAGAGAATTGACAAAAAGCCGCGACAGGAGGCACGTTGATCAACAAACCAATCGTTCGCAGCCATTTCAATTAAACTCGAATAATCCCTAGTAGGTCGTGTCAATCTCGTTCGTAACTGAAGTATAAAGATAACCCGCCCGAACTGTGGCTCGGAAACGTTCCCCCGGAAACCAGGGCATAGCCTGGGAAAATTAAGAACAGCCAAATAATTGAGGAAGAGCCGCAAACAGGGGAAAGATGAAAATAGCGAGAGATGAAAATAGGAATCGAACGTGAACCTCCATTGACGAATTATGTCAGAACTAATCGAAACCGTTTCACGTTCCTCAATGTTAGAGAAATTGTCTTAATCGCGAAATCTGATGACTAACTCGTTCGACCTCATAATGTCACTAGATCGTCCTTATACATTTATTATAAGATATAAAATCTCATAAAAATCGAAGAATCATATCAATCGTTGATTTCAATATTAAACATAATTGATACAAGAAGTCTGCTGCTCTGTTCGTCCACTGTCCATCGTCCAACAGTCAACGTGTCTCGCAATTGTATGAGCGAAATGGATTCAAAAAATTGCCGCGTTATTTCGTTGGGACGGTTGAAAAAGTTCGCGCCAAACGTGAAACGTGTTCGCGGTTTAATTTAATTAAACGGTATCCCAGCGTCACCTGTTAAGGGCTGCCCGTTGAAACGGTTACGTTGCCATGATAATTTAACGCGTCGACCGTTGTACCAATTTATGATTTAAAAAATTTGACTGCGCTGTGTGTTCTAAAATCCGCAAGAATTGAAAATAACGGAAGACATAGAATCGCGTTACCATAGAAATTTCTTCAGACAACAAGCTGTGAGGATACAAGAAACTGTTATCGATACGAACATTAAATTTGGGGTTTCCGATGCGCCAGATTGACGAACGAATCCCCGAGGATCGCTTCTTCCCGCAGGATAAGAAATTATTAAGCAAATGAATGGAGATTGAGACGAATGCAACAAGAAATGAAGGGGACAAGAAAGAGGTGAAGAAAAGAGGCTCCTTTGAATGCAGCCTCTTGTCCGTCGAAAGGTGAAACACCGGAAACGACATTAGTAGGTGGAGGAAAATCTGGGAGAACCGTTCCCAGGAGCACGCGAAACGGCCATTTTCCATACGGAATACACGCACACGCGCGTAAATACACGCACACAACAATTTTCGAGCGCGCCGTCAACGCAAGAAAGCACACTCGAGCACTCGACTCGGCGCGCTTTTACTCCCTTTAAGAATCAACTGCGAGGCTTTTCCTAGCCAGCTTCTTTTGCGCGTCTCCCACGTCCCCTTTTCTCGTCCCGTGTTTCCGTTGAACGGTATTTCCAGAATGGGCGCAATTAAGACGCCGGTAAGAGAGCGGCCACACTGTATACAAGGGAGGGCCCTGTTCAGAGAAATTGCGGCGGATCGAGAAGTCAAAAGGTAACGTTGCCACGACGGGCTTCACTCGACCTAGCTCCTCATAGCGTGGTACACGCAGTCCGATTCAACGAATAAATTCAATTGGAATTGCCCGGCAGTGTGAATGCACTTCCGGGGAAATGCACTGAGTACGTGGCAACGTCCGGTTCTTCCGCGACGGCTGTTGAACGGAGGTTATTCGCTCGTGTACTTGCAACTTTCGTTGCTTTGGTCTAAATTTTTGAAGGGTCGACAAAACGCTTATCAACCGATCTATTATGCGTGAAAAACGTGGATAGGGTTGTAAATGAAGCTGGGTTGAAAAATTGTTGGAAAACATGTAGAATGCCTTTCAAAGGTTTCAAGTTAAACGAGATGAAAGTTAAGAATTAAGAATTAAATTTGAAGTTTGATTATTGTTTTAGTTTAAGGCAAGAAGTTGCCTAAGTAAACGTGCTTTGATAAAACGCGAGAGAGCGGAATTAGTAGTATCTTTTATAAGAACGGGTATACTACTTTTGCTAAACCTACGACGTCTGATGGTGGAATAACTTCTCGTATCACACGAGCTCTCCCTTCGCCTCTCTGGTAAACACGTAACAGCGAAAACAATTTTCCGCTTTTAGAGGATTGAAGAGTCTTCGCGTAGCCCGTTTGCACGGGGTGATGTATAAAAATTAAAGCTGTCAAGATACGAGGCGAAACACCGGCTACATAGGAAATACGCTAACGCCGCGGCGAGGATCGTGTACGCAGCCACGGCGTCCAGCACGGACTTTTTATGCGAGTAATAGCTTTTAGAGTCATTACTTGATACACTGTAATTTAGAAGGCGCAGATAAGGCTGTGCAGCTACGAGAGAGACGGCCACGCCGGCCTTTATACGCGCAGTCGATTACACACTCGCCTCGGTCTGCGCCAAGGTGGATCCCATTTTCGATCTTCGTTGTGTTGGGTCGAGGGAGGAGGGGGTCATTGAGATCCATTGTACGCGCATGCTACGAGCTTCTATAGTGGTTCCATAATGTTTCGAAAATCTAATAAAATCGAAGAGCTACGATACGATTTCTGAAAGCTGCAAAATATCGAAGGAATTCGAATATCCGAAGGAGTTCATGAAATCCGACGGATTTTAAAATCCAACGTATCGAATTGATCTAGAAGACCGTATGAATGCAAAAAGGTCCAAAGGATCGAAATACGTGATTCAAAAAATGGAAAAAATCTTGAAGATTCGAAAAATCCAGAGATTCCAAGGATCCAAACGATTCGAGAAATCCGAGGTCAGAAAAATCCAACGTCCCTTCTCCACGGGGAGAAGAAATCTTTCAGTCTAAAGCAAAGAAAAATGGTTTCGCGAGTCGTGTCTCAGCGATTTGGGGACGAGGGAAAATCAGGTCCCATATCGTTATTTGTTGCACACGTTTTCGCTGATATCGGATCGAAAACCGGAATTCAATTTGCACGGCTGTGTCGGATCGCACGGGACGGAACAAATTTCAACGGGTTCAATAAGCGGGCTGCTGATATTCCCCGAAGCGATACTAGTCGAGGGGGGGAAAGAGAATAGGAACGACTCTGGATAGGAAGGCCGCGATATAAAATAGCGGGAAACAGCCCGGGAGGGGGAGGCTGTAGTTCGTTTTCTAAGTGCTGGAAATGTCTCCTTGATTTCGCGAAGAAAAACGCAACGAACCTTTAAGATGGTAGCCACCACGGACCTGGGCGTATCGCGATAACGTTTATTGCTCGACCGTGGTGTCCACGATGTTCCCTCAATCTCGCCAAGTGGTCGCTATCATTTATTTTTCGCGATTCTCTCACCCCGAAGCTGCTCATTTATTTTACTCGATCTCGAAATACGGAAACAGGATCGAATAAAACGTTTCTTAGGATATCGTTATTTTCGAACGAGGGATAAAAAAAAAATAACCGCAGAAACGTGACTGCATTGTAACCCCTTAATCTTGTCAGTCAGACATCCCGCGTTCACTAGACACTACTTTCAGCTACAATTTTCCCACACTCCACACCTCGCCTCGTTGTAGTAAAAAAAAAAAAAAAGGCAAATTACCAGAGGCCCCCTCTATCGCGACATTAGACAGAAAGACAGCGAGAGGTTACCTAATTAAAAAACAGCAATCTCGTGTTCTCCGGACGGGCAACGGGAGCCGGCGAGCTCGTAAAACAATCCAACAGCAAAAGCGGGCCGAGCAAACGTCCTCGCGTGCAGCGTCAACGCGAGAACTGCGGATTTACGGTTCAACGTGAGCTCGAAAATTTTCAACAGCCAAAGACCCGGCCAGGAATTACGTCCTCGTTCCCTCCTATTTTCCACTTTTTCCTTTTTATGCTCCTCCTTTTGTTCTGCGCGCGCGCGTCCACGCGGCCTGAATCAGATAAGTCCCGCTCGTATGTCAATTCCGCTGGCCAACGGTTCGCATAATACGAACCGGGTGCATATAACGCGTCGAGAAGAGGTAGCCTGGAACGAGAGACACAGAGTGTGTACACGTGTATTAAAATTAAAATTAAAAAGGAGAGTCAAACACCACGATCTACCCCGTAGATCGAACGATGTATTTATTTCTGTTTTTGTTTTATAAATTCGATCCTTTGTTTTATAAACGTCTCCTCGTTACAACCTTCGACTGAACTCTGACGCTTTTATTCCAATTTTCTTCGTCGACAACAGTCCAGAAAGGGATTAACACCAATTTTACAGACTTTGTCCATGGCACCACGATGAATTTTCTATTATACGATACATATAATGATGAAATATTACCTACAACAAATAAATTACAGTTGTAATTGATGGAGATTAAACACAGTGTGTGAGTGTGAGATCGAAGGAAGGGGAAAATGTAAAAACAATAGAACAGCGTGGTTGCACCGACATGTTTCGGCACCGCGCACTTCTCCCAGGTCCGTGTATGTGAATAGATGTAGAGAATAAGTGATAGCTATTAGTAATTATGTAATGTTTAGGATTAATTATAGAGTGTGTGCATTATTATTATTATTATTATTATTATTATTATTATTATTATTATTATTAAAGTGTTAAAACTTAACAGTAATTAAATAATTTTTAGATGTTTTATACTGCATTAATTTTTCATCGCACCTTTGCATTAATGATGATAATAAAAAGAAATTAATAAGCATTGTCATTTGTCCAAATTATATATTTCCCTGGCATTGAACATGTTAATGCATGGCATTTTGTGTGTCGGTTCGTCTCGCAGATGCCTTGAACAATTATCCGCTAACACGTGTGTTGTGTATACGTGTCACGTCTAAGTTAATTTTGGCGAGTCCAGAACCGTTCGCGAAGCGGTTAACGCGATGGAAAATTTAAATCGGTCACGGTATCTCTTTTTTCAGCCGCGTTCAAATTAATGCGGCCCATCCGTCAGCCCCGGGACTTTCGAAGGTTCCTGAAACAAAATCCCCCTTCCTTACGCAGGACACACGCGCTCGATCGTCCTTTTTTCTTTCGACCGCGGACCACACACGCGGCCCTCGACGCTTTTCTCGAGAGCCCGCCGCAAAAAGCCACTTTGAACGACGCGTGTAGGCCGCGGACGGACGCAACGCCGGCTAAATGCCCGCTAAGAACGGGAATGATGGAACGGAGGAACGGTGACGGGAACGCGTTATCGCTTTCGCGACGCTAATGGTGATTTAGACGGCGATGCCGTTTCGCGAGTAACATTAAAGCGAGAAAACATGGAAACGATCGGAGGATTCGAGATCGAGCTGATATCCGAGGAGAAACGCGTCGGATAAGGTAAAGACGGACGATGAAGAAAATGAATCGGGAACAAATATATTTGTCACGTAGTATTTTTATGACTAGGTGAGTTCGAACTGCCTTTTAATATCCTTTTCGAACCTGGAAAGTTCAAACTAGACCGAGATTTTCTTTCTAACGGTTACTTGGAAACATGCGAAAGTTAGGCTATGCACTGATATGCTAAAAAGTTAAACTGTTCAGACTGAAATAAATTTTAACAACACTTCTTAAAATAAACTTACATAATCCACGTTGTAAATCTACCAGTTCGATACGATTCCCTTGACATCTACATTTGCATACACACGTCCCGAAGTTCTTCGCCACGAATAGCATTAACTTACCTGGAACGACCTTATCTCGCGTTACTCGTACATGTCAGCCTCACACGAGGCACCTATACGCGACACTTCATATCAATTAGTCGTTAATTCCGAGCGGTATCAATTAACGTTTAATTGCAGCCAGTCGCGGGCAACGTTAGATTTTACTGGACCTGATTGGCTCGCGTCTCTCTGTCCCAGCTAATGCCTCTACCATCGCCGTAAACCCGACCTACGCGTCCATTTGTCTATTATTCCCATCGCGGAATTGCAGGTTGCGCCTGGCTCGCGTACTCGTTGGTATCCGTGCGCCTTCTTGTCCGCTGTTTCAACAACAGGAAACCAGTCCGTCCGTGGCTGGTTGTTAAGGATAAAGAGACGGTTGCACCGTGAGAGCTGTAAATCTCGCGGAAACCTAGGCCCCGAACGTTGTTCGCAGCGACGCGTTATCATTCCCGGTTTGATGGTTGGTAAGCACGATTATTAAGCTCGCCACCTCGTCGAGAACCGATTCGATGTCGGGGACGATAGGGGTAGGCGCGAGAAAATCGACCGGCATGCATTCATTTGGCGGCCCGTTGCGAATTATCCCTGGTTCTCGCCGTCCTGTAAATAGCGCGCGGCACACGAAACGGGACGCTTGATCAGGTGAAACGAGTTTAGATAAACCGAACCCGCTTCGATCCCCGAGAGATAGCAGCTGCGCGAGGTGATAGAAGCGTCGTCGTTATTTCCGTTGCACGAGCCAACGGACGCTGTTTGTCAGGCGTGGCAAAGGCACGATGGCGGGATGGGACGGGAATGAAATGTCTGAAATGTCAGAGCCGATCGGATTGCCGCGCGTGTGGAAAAGATTTGGTACATTTAGCTATTTTATTTGATGGAAGCAAGTGCAACTTGTACGAGACGATTAGGCTGTCCAACGAGAAATTAAATCGGTTAAGATTATTATTATTATTATTATTTATTATATACCGGTCAAAATAAACCTTTTGGTATACACGTACGAGCGATACAATGAGTAGTCGTAGGAGGGTAGGATTTGAAATAAGTAATGCGGCACAACTAGATATCTTGTATAATTCAAAAGAAGTCTGACGTTAAATTTCTCATGGGTACTTTCTGCAGCCGCCACAGCTTTAACACTATTCCTACCACAACCGGTCAAATGACCGTTTTTAAAATTTCGATTAAAATTTCATAGATGCAACGTAATTGAATCACCTTTAAACTTTAGACTTTTTCTCAAATATACGTATAATACATTCTTCAATATTCGCTTCTTTTTTCATTGTTTATTTTTTGAGAACAATTTGTAGTCTGTCTTACGTGGGAATGTCGCGGTAGGAATAGGTATACGTGAAGTGTCGGTAGGAGTAGTGTTAACGTCTGAATTCATGTTCGAACAATTCGTCTCCCCGCGGTTAAAGACAAAATATCCTTCCCTTGAATTAGCTCCTCGCGAAAGAAGAATAAGCTACCAATTAAAATAAACAGAATTAAACGAGAGGGAAATCCTAATCTCGTCCGGAGGATCCCGCAAAGATTGCAAGCCTCGCAGCGGCACCCTCTTGTGCCCGGTTATGAAAGAAACCGAATTATCCGTATTCGAAGGGAACGCCCGGGGACAATTAAGGATAGCGCAAATATCGCCGGGGTACACGTTGTTAAGGCACGCCTCCAAATATTCCGGTAATGAAGAATAATGCACGACGTTAAAACAAACTCCCCGGCGAGAGTCCCGGGGGCCGGTTAAACCCCGAAGACGTTGGGCGTCCCCAACCCCCGCCAGCTTTTCCTCTCTTTCACCTAACGCCTTCCGGAAGGATACACACCATTGCAAATTTTGTGTGTATATATATGTGTGTGTGTGTGTTTGTGTGTGTATACGTGTATACACAAGGTATAGCCGGCGACGTTACGACCGGGAGAAGCTCCTCTCTTAGCCAAGCATTTAAACGGTCCACGCAATTAGGGAAGGCGCTTCGCGCCTCATCTTTTATTCATGCCGACTACGAACCGGGCCCTTCTCCGCTCCTCCTCGCTCCACGCTTTTCGACCCCCGAAGATTAAAACCGAAGCACGCCGATGCTACAGCCTGCTGGACATATTAAACGGCCGGGCATCGCGCGTCCTCGATCGGGATCACCTGTGTGTACATGCACGTCAGAACCGAGGTGCATCCTCTGTTCGTGTTGCTCGTCCTTCTTGAATCGCTTCGTTTTTCTCGTCGCCGCGTCGCCTCCCGACAGGTAATGGGAGGTTCTCGGGTTACCCCGTGTCGTCCACCGGCTCGATTTCATGGCCGGTAATTTTTATTACCGTGACGTTGGTTTATGGATGATTTAATTTTCATTTTTTCGCCTCCCCGTGTCGTTGGTCACGCGAGCGAACGGCTGCGAAGGAGGGAAAATACGGGAAAGTTTGAAGAGCAGCACTTTCCATGAGGCGGCGAAGTTTCGCGAGGGTGCGAAGATTTCACGGTGTTATGATTATTCGACGCGTTTTTAATTTTAAATGGACCCCGCCAGCCTGTTTGCTTTTTAATGACGATTGAAAGCCCCTCGCTTGCGGATCTAGGGGAGGGACGAGATACCGGAGGGTTTTCGAAGTTTCGAAACGCGAGAGAAAGCTCCTTCGCGCTGTTTGTTACTTCGCTTCCTTGGGTAAAGTATGGATTCTCTTCGCCGTGGTTAAAGCGCGTTAACGCTAAATTTACAGGACCCGTCAATTTAACGGGTTTCAAACTTCGTGAGCAAAATTTGCAAAAACCATCTAAACTATTATTCCTAGCAATTTTCGTCGACTTTTATCGATGGAGCGATACGAATATATCCAAATTTCTTTCTTTCTCAATTCTACAATTTTTAATTTTTTATGATGGATACCTATTTTTCTTAGTATATTAGAAATAGATGTACAAATAATTCCCGTAGATCTAGTGTCGAAGGTTCGCGCGACAAAGGTGATTTTAAAAGTTTCCAAGTATCGTTTGTGCCCTTTCCCGGGTATCTGCTCGATCTTATTAAATAGTTGAACGCGTGTTTTCTTCTTTTCACCTTTCCCCATCTACTTCTTCTTCTTCTTTCTTCGCTCGCAATTATCGTGCAGGATTAAGAAAGAGTTTAAGTTCAGTTCAAGTTCCTTCGTCAAAGAATGTTCAAATTTATTTTTGAACGTATTAAAAGTTGCCGTTCCTGTTTGCTACGATATCAGAATTTAGTTCGAAAATTTCGGCGCGCTGTAGGAAACGAAGGATCGCGCGGTAACAACCTTTGTTTAAGTAATTCGTTATACTGCGAAGTATTGAAAGGCGAGCTGAAAAATAGTCGATCCACTCGCGAACGCTCAAAAAGGGGAAGTCGAGAGACGGCGAAGTTCACGGAATCTTTCGAAGAATGCTGTGTCCGATTATTCGTTGCCCCGATGTGCAGAAACTTGTTGGGAACGTGCCTGGGGTTACAACCCCTACGATTCCGTTTCCTTTAAACTTCTTTCTCTTACGCTGTTGCTGTCGGCCCAGGAACGCAGAGATTTCTTTGCTGCCTTCTCCGTAACGAGATAATTACACCGTAACAAAACAAGCACACGGAAAATAATTGATAAACTTGTTTGAATTACCAAAGGAATCGTAACACCTTTTTATAGTTGAAGCTAAACGCATTGTCTACGCAATTCATTTTTTCTCTGCTGCTTTTACATACCTCTCTTTATTTTTTCGCAATAAAGAGACACACATACTTATTATCTCCTCAAAAATAATATTTATATTTATGATGTGGTTTTGTCTGCAATATTTTGTTATTATAGTTATTTTATCGTTATCATAATTTTACAACCGATACCTAACAGTACACTTTTCTTAACACTTAGCCGACCGAATCTGGAGATCTGCCATTTTTTTCTTTGACAAAGCAGTGCCATTGATTCTACTTACTTTTGTTATTAGTTGGTCCTAAGCTGATGTTGAATTTATTAAAAATTGTATTTAAAAAAATTTATGAAGAGTACTAGTTCAAGACTAATCAATAATAAAAGCAGATAGAATCAATTGCAGCGTTCTGTTGAGGACAAAATGGGAGATCTCCCCATTCGGTCGGCTAAATGTTAAAAATATGAAGTAGTGGCAGGGAAACGACCTTTAACCGCCAATTATATTTGATCACAATTATATTTAGATTGGACGACAGCAGTTAACCACGAATCGTTATCATCTGTTCCAGATTAAAAGTGGAGAATCTCGGTGGCGCATGGTGTCCCAAGAATCAGATCACCCAGGAAGCCCGGGAATGGCTGGAGATCGACCTTCATACGGTTCACTTGATCACGGCTACCGCCACCCAAGGTCGCTTCGGGAACGGTCTTGGTGTTGAGTACGCAGAGGCGTATCTGCTCGAGTATTGGCGACCACGTCTGGGCAAGTGGGTTCGATACAGAGATATCAAAGGGAAAGAGGTGAGTGGCCTTACCCCTTGGGACTCCATTAACTAATTTGCTGACGCGTGGTCGTCTAGTTTCGGTCCCGCCGCCTGGACCTCCTTGGACTTTTGTCGTAGATCGAGTCCATAGAACCGTTTAAGTCCATGGAACCGTTTAGTTAAAGATAATTTATGCTTAATAAGCCTCACTTTTTGAGGGGCAAATAAATGCTTCCAATACTTGAAAAGATCTCTTAACTGTGTTAAACGTGTAGAACGATCGAATTCGTGAGAAGTATCGATGATAATTCTATGGTAAATTATATTATTTCCAAACGTACAATATTTCGTAGATTGCTACGAACGCTTATTTTATTTTACTTCATCAATAAGATATCTTATTTATCGTAAAATTAATTTTATACTATATTGGTTCCGTTAATACAAAATGCGTCTCTCTTCGACGCCATTAAGTTCCTGCACAGTAATGTGACAGGTAAAAGTTTCAAATGATCATGTGTGCAAGAACACGTTTATGAAAAGCTGTTAAATAACAGCGATGCCTATCATGAACTCGTCGCATCCCCAAAGTTCGGTAAAGCCCCAAGAGCAGCTCGCCTTCGAAGAATGTCTACACGAGCAAAACCGTTCCGTCTCTAATCGAATACAAACGCGAACTGACCGTAACGCTCTAAATATATCGACAATCGTTACGTTCGATCGTGGTAACGTTTCGCAGATGGCGAAACAGAGGGGGTCGCGATCAAAAGTGCACGGCCGAGCCGCGAGATTGATAAAAACGACTCGAGATATCGTGATTTACGAGCGATTCGCGCGCATCTGCTCGCCCGCGATCGGCGGCAGCTGCGCCCAGGAATAGTCGAAGCCGAATAACCGGTCATTGGCCTGAAATAATAATTCCGTTGCCGATTAAAGCGGCCCGGATTGTTATTCCCGACGGTGTGGCCCCTCGAAGCGCCGCCAGAAGCTTGCGCCCCGCGAGAGAGCCCCGAAGCGGACGATCAAGAATCGAAGACCAGGCAGCAGGATTATCCCGCTCGAAACGTAAGCCGCTTATCGCGAATCCGTAAGCTAATTTCGTACCGCGATGATGCGCCACTTTGTCGAGCCTCCTGCTGCGAGGCCGAAGCCAGCCGCGAGGTCTTTGTGTTTCCAAGTATCGCGAGCTGCTTCTGTGTTACTCGGAAGCCGCGGATCTTCGATTTTTCTTTGGATCGCGTCGGCCCGGTGCTCCGGACGGCTTACGTCCAGGGGAAATAGGTGTATTATGTACACGGGGGAACTATGCCGGAGAGATATCTGACCTTACGATGAGCACTAGTGTATCTGTCAGGCGCAGCCAGAGCTCCGGGTGAAATAGATGTTTCAAATTGATACGGTTAAACGGAATAGAGCAGTACATAGCGGAATGAAAATTCAGATTTCCTATCTTTACACATCTTTTCGATTTCAACGAATTAAATTGCATTCTGAAGATCGTATTATAACTCTAAGCAGGTTAATCATTTTTTTACCGGCAGACAAACGTCTCTTGAATATACACAGGGCTGAGATACAATTTTTTGCCCGTTTCAACCGAAAAGTTAACCCCGTCTGAGAGACGTCATCCATTTCATATGCCATTGTAGACTTTAAAGTCTTCGAAACGTCAAAATATTTTGAAATATTTCATACTTTACAGAATTACTAATTTATTATTTTATAATGTTACCTGATTACTGTTCGTTAATAATATACGTCAATCTGATTAAATATTATACGGCAATGCAAATTTCAAAATAAAATGTTCTGTTTCTAAGTTTGCGCATAACTGTTCGGTTGAGTCAAATTAAACAGTATTCGTCGGATGCATCGAATTCCGTTTTATTTGTACGTCAAGCGGTTAATTTAACGTGTACCTCGGGGGTGCATAATCCGACAGATAAAATCTCGAAACAAAAAGTCCTCCACCGATACGATCGGTGCCTCTTGGAACCCTTCGGAGTCCCATCGGAAAACCGATCGCGTTACAGATAAACCTGTCAATAATCCAATAAATTACCCGACAAATTAAGCGTGCAACTAAGAAACTTATCGGAGAATTAAGAGCGCCTCGAACGAAGGGAACAGAGTAGGCAGCTCGAACGAGTACCTATACCGGTTTCAAGCGGGGGCAACTCGAGGCCCAGCAAATAAGGAGTTCGCATAAGAAGCTCGCCAAAGGCGACGTCGCGCTCTTTTTACCAAACATATCGTTCTTTGCTTCTGCCGGTGTTTATGGACTTCGTCGGTGCCGCTATTACGACACTTTAAACCCGATGTCCCTTCGGGCGTGGCCTCGACGCGACGTGCGCGACGGTCATTAATGCAGGAACGGTTCTGGCAGCGCCCGTTTTACGACGCGGCCAAACGAACGATACGCCCTACCCTCGCGAAATGGGGGGGCGGGGGGTAAAGGAGGCAATGAAAAAGCTCCGGCTTCGACCAACGGCTAGAGAGCAAATTGGCCAGCCGATCGAGCGTCTCTATATCTCCAGCTCGGTTCGCTCGGGATCTTATTAATATTGATGGAGCAAGTGAGCCAGGATTAACGTGCCAAGGGACTGCGGTCTCGTCTGCGAGCCACGGCGGTTCGCCGTCGCGTGTTCCGCCTCGTGATTTCGTGTGAAGTCTAATTTCGACACCGATACGATCGCCAGACACTCCGGGGCACGCTTGAACCGTGATTATTGTCCCTTTTGCGAGCAACCGATAGGAATTAGCGCTGGTGGTTGTGCGCGCACGTCCCCCCGGTTCCGTGATTTACAGCCTGCGCTCTGAACGCTTCATTTTCTCTAACGGTTCCCTACCCGCGTGGCCTCCGACGGAATACGGGACTGGGATAATTTGATTGGAAATTTTTGCGCCAAGCGTGTACCACGGTTCAGAGACACCACCAGGGACGTAGAGCGCGGAGCGATTTATCAAAGCCTATCAACGGCGCGAAGCTGAAAGAAATTCAGGATATTGAATGGCTAGCCAGCAGATATGGTCGTTAAATGCAAATCCATGGCTACTAGGCGTCGCGGGATTAATCATCCCGTCGTCGTCGTCGTCGTCGTCGTCGTCAAACTTTCACGTTCCAGGCGAAAAATGCTGGCCTCGTAGCCGGCATGCAAAATAAAACTGTAAATTTTCCCCGGGGAGAGGCGGGTACACCTTTCTCCCGATAGCCCCGTCTCTTTTCAGCAGATCGCCTATCCGATCGGCCATCTCTATACATCCGCTGTCCAGTTACAGCCTTATTAATATTGATGGACCACTTGCGCCGGCGCTAATGCAGCAGCGGCAGCAGACTGCAGAACTTCCCTCTCGGCTTCTCGAGACGACGACCACGACGACTAACGCCTTCTTCGTCACGCGTCCAACCTTATGATTTCATGCAAAGACCAACTTCGATCTCGCTGCCTCATGATTATTCACCGATCCGCGACCGAGCTGTCCCAATTATCGGTTTCTCCTGCAGGGAGACCTGCCTCGTTCGTCCCCGAGAAACGCACACCGTGGCCGACGCGTTCGTAGCGCCGCTTGTAAATTGAACAATTACAACCCGTTCAACATCTGAAAATCGAACAACGCGCCCGGTAATTGAAGGTTTCTTTTATCAAGTAGGTCGCGATGAGAAATGAACGCTACGTGAACGAGTACGATGTTGTCGCCTTGCGTTGCATTCTCGCGGATAAACTGATAACTAGCTTTGCGGAGTTCTATCTTCTTGTTTTCTGTCTTTCGTTTTTCATCAATTATATTGTAACGTAATTGGTGAGCCACTTTATCGCGAGGTGATAATGTTCTCTTATTAATCGTCTGCCTTAGGTTGTCCGTGCGTCTCGTAAACGGGCATCTATAGGGATGCATGGTGCGTTGAAGAGGGTAAAATGGATGATATATGAAATGAAGTTCATGGTAGAAGCCTTCTCTTGCTTCATAACTCTTCGTGATTCGCGCTAAAAATCCTCCAGGCGGTTCTTTAATGTCCAAAATCCAAGTTAGGCGAGTTACAAAAAATCTCTACGAACCAAATCAGAGCTTCCGTTTAACTCTACAGCAATTGAATGCGCGCTCGCTATATCTCTATAACGTTCCAAGGAAATCTCGACCGAAACCATAACCTACGTCTACCTTCAGAGCATGACATTCTCGTTAAACCGGACTAAAAGATTCCTTAATTAATCCCTAGGCCACTAAGACTCTTTTTCGCCGACGAACGCCGAATTTTTTACCTTCCGCCTGGCTCTCCCGGAAGAAGCATCGCGTACACCCTGTCGAAATTTCTCCCGTATTTTCGCGAAATTATCCACCGAACGATGTGAAAAGAGCGTTCTCGAATACCGTTGCACCCCGCGCGTCGCCGGAAGCATCGGGTTTTCAGCCACGTTTCGAGGCCACCGCGTGCAACCATGAGGAGGCAAGAATGTCCTCTCTCGTGGGCTGTTTGTGTATGCGGCCGCGCAAGTTGTACCGCGTAATAATAATTGTCACGGGGCCAAAGACGGCAGCGGCGGCGGCCTCAAAAGAGCGCCGGGGGTAATTAAGGCTCGAGGCGCCAACAAGCTTCTCCTTTCTGCCGGCTCCGCGAGTGCGCGTGCACGTTCGTGTTCTGGGGCAAGAAGGAGGCCTGATTTTCTTCCAGGCGCACCGGCTCGATAACGAACGGTTGTGTTGGATTAAAGCTGCGGGACAACGAAACAACGTTTCACAGAAGCTTACGTATCTCGCGGAGCTGGTCGTAACGTACTCGAGAAGCTCGGAATTTTGTGTAAAAATTCGTAGGCGAATAGATTAGGATCTGTAAGTTGAAACCTTGTAGGTTCGTCGTTGAGAAAATTCGGTATTACGGTTGAGATCAGAGTTGTGGATGATTGGACTATGGATGCTCATACAAATTCATAGTTTTGTAAACACCCTCCGATGTATCTTTTAAATATTGTAATTTTGTGCGATCTGTGAGTATACTTACGAAACGAAGCCTCAAAGCACAAACCCTCGACTACTTTTCGTTGCTTAAGATGAAAACAGCGATCTTCTCGTTGTAGCCATCGAGATCGTCAAACCCGTAATTATAAATCTAAAAGGAAGCAACGATCTCACAATAGAAGAGAAGCATTCTCGCGCTGTAAGCAACATAATAGCAGGATACGATCGGGCTGAAGGAAGAAGGCGAAAACGTGGCGAGCCTAGATTTACCAGTCAACGAAACGAATCATTCTCATGGGCGGTTGTCGGCACGCCTTTCCGCGTGCTCCCGTTTTAATCGCCGTGTCACGCCCCTCCCGTTCCCTTTCCCCGTCCGAAAAAACCGGCGAGAGAAGAAGACAAGGAGGAGAAAAAGGGGAAACCGGAAAACCGTATGGAAAAATAAGCGTGCCGGTGATGCTCGAACACCAAGCCCCGGAATCGCTCCACTTTTTCACCTTCCCTCCATCACGATAGTTTTTAATGAGCACTGACGTACTTCCCGCCCCACTTTCCGCTTCTCCCTCTCTTTTTTCTTGCGCTCGCCTTCAGGCTCGTTATTTTATTTAGCGCAACGTCGGACGAAGGGGAAACGGGGCACGGTCTCATCTTTTAATAACAGAGGTCCGGCGTGTGCGCGCAAAAAAATGCCGGCCTGTCTATTTACGCGAATGCGCAAAACGGTATGCGATACGAAAAAGCGAGATACGTACCCGGCCGTAAATCTCTGAATATTAAAACCATGGGGACGAGACGTGGGCAAAAATTTATTATGGAGAGCTTGTGAGAATTACGGGATATTACAAATAAATTGTGTATAGCAAAATGATCCGTGGTACTGTATCATTGCTAAATATGTATACTGTAGAGACTCCAGAGTTAATAAGGAGGCGGAAGTAAAATTTTGTCAAATAAAAGTCAAGCAAATTAACGTTTCTTTTAATATTTAAGAATGACATAAGCTTTTAGCCTTATCTGTTTAGTCTGTAATCGTAATTTACCCAAATTCCTTAACATAAGCAGCTGTGTAAAAGATTATTCGAGTATTCGAAAATTGAAGGTTCAGATACAGGGGTCTCTACCTATACTAAAAATGACACTAAACAGAGAAGTTACAAAAATTACAGAAAATTGTAAAGAAATTTAGAAAACTTGGATAATCTTATGAAGGTGGTACAACAAAATTATACCCATGTGATACTTTACACATCAAAACGAGAGTTCGTCGTCTCACTACACGTATGTATACGTACATCGTTTACTACATCAGAGACCTGTATCGCGTGCCAGAATTGTTTCAACTTCGGCTAGCCGTCGCGATAACATGTACGATGATTCCCGTCGCCCGCAATCTCATACCGACCACCGTTACCGCTGTCGACCCTACATTTTTCTTCCATCTCGCGAAAATTAAATGTAGCCGAGCGGAGCTCAACCTTTCGTATAAATTGTCGAGAGAAGATAGATGGTCATGCACGCGACGCTTAGCCACGTTGCACGCGTGCACATGTTTTGCGTATGCTACGTGCACCAGCGGCGTGCATAGAGTTCCGTGATTAAGCGACGTTTCGAGATTCAACGCGGCGAGTTTGTCATGGTAAAATCGCGAGCTAAAAAAAAACGCTCGTGAGAGCTGGGCAACGGTAACGGGGTTTGGGAGGGAGAGGTGGGAGGGTTTAAAGAGTGAAAGAAAAAAGAGAGAGAGAGAGAGAACAGTGTATCCCCTGTGTCGAGGGTCACTGTATTCTGTCGAGAAGCATGATTAAGAGCCGTTTTAAAACTGCTGCCGTACACGGGAATACACAGCCGCCTCCTTTGAGAGCGAAACCGGGTCACTCTGATTAATTGAAATTTTCGCGAAAACCGGCCGGCCTTCCCGATCCTTTCTCTATTTTCGTCCCATTAAAATACGGGTAATTAATGCCGCGCCATTCTTCCGCGGGGCGGTGTCGCAGAACGATATACTCCCACCGGGAGCTGACGATAAAAAGATGTGTATATCCTGTGAAACAGCGGACTCTCTTCGTTCTGTTACAGGCGTGCTCGATTTCGATGTGTTAACTTTTTCAAAAACGATTCATAATCTTCGTTAATTCCTCTCATCTTCTAACGTTCCAATTATTATAATACTTCGACAGTATCGTAGCGACGTGCTCGAAATTCAATAAAATACTAAATCACTAACGACCGATAATTTCGATTATTGAAATGTTTGACATCGGGCAATTCTCGTCTGAAATTTAAATTAAACGCGCCCCACCTTCGAACAGGGAGCCAAAATACCAGGGTTACCCCACGGAGAGTCGTAGGTCGTCCAACGCGGGGACCGTGTTCGATTCGCCATTATCGTGTCACGCGAACAGCCACCAGCCCGGACTGTCAGCTTTTCTCCGTACCTCGGCCGGGAATTCCGTGTGGAAATCCGATAATTACGGAAGGGGGATAAGTGGTGCAACGGCGAAGGTGGGCGCGCGAGGGGAGACGAACTGCGTGCGTGTCGACACGCAAGCCGACGTTGCGTTGGTTCCCAGTCTGGAGCATGGCTGAGCCCCAGGTTCCACGTAAATCACGCTCACGCGCGTGTACACACCCACACACACACGTATGTACGCGCATGAAGGAAGGGTGGTTGAGAAAAATAAGGGTGGCGCGCGATATTGCAGCCGGTGTGTAATGTTAGTTATAACGTTGCACGCACAGGAAGCCGGGGACATTAGCAAAATGTTGTCCGCGAGATAATTCGCCGCCGTCACGGAACACGGGGGTTTCGCTCATACCACAGGGCCGATTGTTATTCTAACCGGGACCATAACTGTTTCTAATGGGCCGGATGAAGCTGGTCGGGCTTCGACGGAAACCAGATCCCCGCCGCTCGCTTGCCGGGGATACCGCGGAACGGGAATCGAGCCGCGGACGACGGGCTTGAAAGTTTCACCGCGAACCGCGGAAACGAGAGACCGATACGCGAGATTTACTGCTGCACGAGGGGTTGAACGATAGAGTTATAGGTGGACTTATAAAGTTAGATGCGGGTATTAACTCTTAACGCGTTGCCTGCCACGCGTGCCGTTGGCAAATGAATTTTTCTCGTTAAGAAATAAAGAGATAAGAATAGTTGCTGGTACTGTTATTAGATGCTGTTTAATGGTGTTTAGCAATATTCTGTGTTATTTTAATAGTTACGATAGTTACGATAAAAAATACTTTTTCCGTTCACAAACAGACAGGATGACATTTGGTGAACAGATAGCTTGGCAGGGGATAATTATCCGCTAACACGCGCCAAGTTCGAGATAAGCTAATTTTTCGAGCGACAGATCATGTTTCTAAGCATCCGTTTAGTAAATTCCCTATTCATTTCGTACAAAGCGGTGACACGTTGAATTGTGATTTAAAATGTACATTTAATGTTCGTTTGATACCTCTAGCTAAGGAAATGACAAAAATATTAAAGGGCCTAAAGGTTATCAAAATGTTGCTGAAAGTATTAAAGAGCTTTTGTCCGTAAATTAATGAATAAATTAAAAATGGCACAGCGAAAATGCTTTATTAAATCGTATCATCTTTCGTATCTCTGTGCTACTCTTTTTGCAATAAAATCGCACTTTAATTCAGCTCTGTAATACTTGTTTCGGTGAATACCAATTTTATTTCGATACTACCCCGAAATTACCGTACGTGTGCGCTTGAAGCGTAAAATTGTATGAAATTCTGCCTGGAATAGCGTTCCCCGATTTACCCCGTCCATTTACCGCGAATACGATGTTTGCATTCATGTAAAACGTAATCAGGTGGATCTGCAGATATATAGTTAGAAGGAGGGCGGGGAGGAAGGGGGCAAATAAGTGAAACGTTCTCGTAAAAATATCGTTCTATCGGGGACCGAAAATCCAATAACATTGCTGCGGAGCGTGGTTCACGGAAACGCTCGTCCATGGGAGGTACCAGCGCGACGTACACGCTCCGATGCAATAAATTTCGTTTATACGCCGCCCCGATAGGCAAAAACGGTCATGGGCATAAGTTATAGGTGCTTGAGAATCGCGTATCTTAAGTGGAGGACGCTGCAAAAGCGGCTGGCTCACCGAATTTTTCCGCGAGCATCCTCCGGCATAAGCGATCACTTTTTCAACGACGATCTATCCACTTACGATGCTTCGCATCCGTAACAGACCGAATCAAAGTTGTTAACTGGCCGATCGACAACTCGTTGAAAACTATGAAAATCTACTAAAAAGTTTTAGGAGATCTGGTATGATGCATAGCGGATTCTGGGTTTATTTTAACCAGTTCTGATTTACGGTTTTGATTTACGCGACTTACGCAGAAATATAAGGTGGATGTTAAATAAATGAATAATAGCAGCAATGAGAAATATGGTAGAGTGGAATGTAGTAAAGAACATCTCGAAGCAATTGCGCACCGATGGCGATCATCAGAGATAACTTAGAAGTCAAGAAAAGGTCATGATTCATCAAATAAATAATAGCGCAAGAATTCGGTGAAAAACCTTGTACTGGAGTGTGGAATAATAAAATTCAGATTTGGTTCTGAATAAGCTACAGTTAGTACAGTTTGATTTCATCTTTCAAGAGTCGATGTAAATTTCATAAAAATTAATTACCCGTTGAATACTTTTTCAGGACTACCTTATCGCGAAAATCGCAAAAATGATTTTTTGTCGAAAAAAGAAACCGTTGATCATCGGTTTGATATGTTCCCTTGCTAGCCCGATTGTCCCAGAAACCGTTTATCGGAAAAGATTTGCCTCTCTATCGGTTCGGATAATCGACGTTCTACCGAGTCTCTCTTGAAAAAAAATGAGTTCCCATCGGAAGGCGCGGTTTCTCGATGGCTTTCAATTAACAGTTCAGTTGTACGTGCAACGGATACGCGCATACGTATATCCGGGACAGTGTTTACATTTAATTTCCTTGGTCTATAAAAATGAAGCCCCAATGACGATGTTATGACAAACATGCCTCTTTATACAGTCGGTAACGAAGCGTAGAGGGCAGGGACTCGGTCGTGATTCCGAGACAGACAATAGCAAAGCTCGTTCGGGGCGGAATAATTGGTCTTGGGGAAGGTTTCCGCGTCGTTTCCCCGTTCAAAAATGGACCGCATCCTTGCCTGCGGAACGAGATGCGGCAATGTAATTTTACAGTGTTTGAGCGATGAATGAAGCGCATACAAGACGACAGGTATCTCCCGCGATATTGTCCCGGGTACCCGGAGTTATTAACAAGATCAGCTTCCTTCCCGAACTCCTCTCTCTGTTCTCCCCGTAATAAACACCCTTATTTTCCACGATAGCTCTCTTCATGGCGATTCGTTACCGTAATTAAAAATATTTGTTAGGACCTTTCGAAATTCGGTATATTGTTCCAGGCTGGTACGGTTTCAACTTTTCTAATTTCTTCGTACTTGAATTTACACTGGGGAAACGTAATTTTGTTATTCGTGCTTAATTCGCGGAGGACTGTTTAAGGAACGTTAACTCTAAATTTAAAGGTTAAGTTGAGAAAGCTCGTAAAATTTTTACAAGTCGACAATGGGTGTTTTATTGGATATTTTAAATCTTTCCTTATTTTATGAATCTTTTAAAATACGTGTAATTATAATTTTTTTCTTTTTTTGAATACATAAATAGTGATAATAGTTTTCTTAGATAATCATTCCACGGTGCGTTATTATATTTTTGTCAGAAATACATTACCTATATTACACTTATACTTTTAGGAACAATCGAAAAAAGATTGCATAATTTTTAACGCCAATTTAACTTTATCCGTGTAACCGTTAATTCCACGTGCGAAGGAGATCCTGATTAAGAAATAACCCTAACGTAATAACCCAACACGTTGTATACCGGCATAACGATCGAACAAAAAGCAAGAATGCCAGAAAACGGGAATCACGCGAGCGAACCCTCGAACCGTGAATCGAGGAACCCCAACAATAACGCAGATCGATATCAGCTATAATTGCTCAGCGCTTAACACTTGACCCCCGTGCGCATGCACTGGCGCGTACGCACGCACGCACGCACGCACGCATTCGTGCACCCAGGGGAAAGTAAAAGTAGCAGGAAATTGCATTATAAGGGCACGCACACCATCCCCTTCCCTCCCTCTTGCTCTTTCTGTACGTGTTGCTTGTGTACACCGTAGCAGGTAGAGTTGCAAGGTCGTCTAACGTTTCGAAGGCCTCCAGCAGCTAGGGCGACGGAAAATAATATCCACCCTTTTCAGTCATCACCTCGAAGGCTTAGACACCGAGCATTGGCGTGTATCCGTTCAGTCGGCACTCGTAAAAATGTGATACTATGAGGTATACAGTAATGGCCATAGAAATTACACCATGTTAAATGTACTAGTTTCTGATTTAACTCACATGCGAACGGTAACCGTCTGCGTTATTATTATGCACACTCGTTGCGTTGAAACAGTTGAATGTAACTGTATATCCACATTGCAGCAGTTAATTTGCGTATACGATAAATTGGATTTTTAAGAAGCGGTGCAATTTTTATGGCCACTACTTTAGATATACGAAAATAAATGTTTATATTATTGTCACAAAATGAAGCTATTATTACTCGCTAATTATTCGTCCTACGGTGAACAGTAAATTCTATTACCTTTTGACAATTTTGCCGAATACCCGGTTATTTGCAGTTACACATTAATAATTTAATGGAAGCTTCTAAACTAATTTGAAAGGGCGTAGAAAGGAGCTTAAGACCGAGTTCAAGAGGAAAACGTGTAGCATCGGTACACAGGCATAGAGATTCCCTGGGTTGATAGATTTAGGGTAGCCATTTCGAGAAATTAAATTCTGCTCGCACGCTGCAATCTCATTAAATTTCCCCGGGAACAAACGCGCGCGCGCGCCCGCTTCTACGCCTGTGGAAAGTGTGGCAGCGTTGATGGCGTAACGTGCTACCGGCACGGGTCCCTGGGTGCCCGAAATGAGAAAGAATCGACCCCAGACAGAGGGTTGGGTCGCCACCCTGTGCTCGGTAAGGTATACGCCGGCCATGGGGTAAGGGTTCGCCTTGGGGAGTGCTTTCCAAGTGGCAGTTTCTCGAAGGAAACGATGACCTGCGAGCCGGCCTGGACCACTGCAGGGGCGGGGAAAAGTCTAAGGGATGCTTTCCAACATTGAAAGGCCTTAATTATATATTTATAAAGAGAACTCGCTATAGGTATATAGATACGCCAAGCACATCCCGTATCCTACGTTTCGAGTCGATGGAAAATAAAAGTGGGTTGTATTTGCAGGAAGTATTGTTGGCTCGAAACAGCTTATACAGCTAGACTTTCCTCTTCGCGTGTTAAAAGTAGTGTCGTGTTTGCTTCGCAAGAATAATAAGATAAAAATAGAAAGATGGAATATTTTCTTCGGTTGCACAATATTCTCCAAGGTTATCGCGTTCATCCCCTTTTACGCTTCGCTCTTACAAGCGACCGCAATAACAGTAAGAACCTCTCGGTTAACTCGTTGTACGTCCGAGAAGTAAAATTCGAAGAACACGAAATCGCGCGGGGATACGCGGGTTGTACGCTCCTTCAAAAAGTAACAGCATCAAACGGAAACGTTCGAAACGGGCTAGATCCGGTGACAGTAGACCGGGTAATCCAATACCAGCCGGGGCAAACAATCGAACGGAAAACAGGGCGGGAGGAGGAGGGAGAGAAAAAGAAACGGGAAAAACAAGGCGGAAAAGGTATTTCAATAACCAAGCAAACAAATCGAAAGAAGCGGCCGCTTCGCCGTGCACTGCGAGCGTGTCCCGTACAAAGGAATGGAACGGCGGGGCGGGAATAGAGGCGGTAATAGTAGTCGAAGTCGATGCTTGGTCGCACCAAAAAGAGATAGAGGCCGTCGGCCGACGGTGGCACGGAACGTGTATACGTTCCTAGGAGGGCTCGCGGAGGGGTAGGAAACGTGCGCAGAATGTGTCGTGCCTGCCGCAAAATGCTCTGTCACGCAACTGTGTGTTGCACGCTGGGCCGCGCACACAGCCACCGTAGATTTATCCCCGCGTGGCCCTTGTGTGTACCTACACGTGTACCCCTGTACGTGGCGAGGTGTACAGTAACGCGGTACCTTGTACACAGTACCTCCGTGCCGGTGGCTATCCGCTTTCCCCGCCGGTAACGCCACTTCGCGTGATCTCTTGGGACCGTGCACCCCTTTTCCACCTTTGCTTTTCTACGCCACGCCGCCGTCCACCAGCCTGTGCCAACGTTAGATAAACCGCTTATTTTATTCATATACCCACAACCGTGCAATCAATATTGCATCGCTATGTGCACGCTCCGCCTGTGCACACTGAGGTGGAAACGTAGAAGAGAGAGAGATTGAGAGAGAGAGGGGTGGAGATCAGAACAGAGAGTGGAAGGGAGAAAGAGGAGATTGGGAGAGAGCAACAGAGAGAGGGGAAGAGAGAAACCATCGGCAATATGGCCTTCTCCCTGACCAGGATCAGGGAATGCGGGCGATGGACGTTTAACTCAACCCCCTTGCGATTGTTCCCTCCATCTCTCTCTCGTGAACGTCTCTCACCCTTCCACCAAACTGTCTGCGTCTCTGTGATGCAACCCCCTGCCCAGGTCGACTCAGGCTCGCTCCCTCCCTCCATCATCATACCTAACGTGGTGGAATGCGGGATGAAATTAGTCCTTAGCCCACCGTCTGATGCGATGGAACGCGGTGTCCGTCCTATGACGGGATGTCCACCGCCAGACGATGGTATTCCAGTATGTGCCGAAGTGCAGAAACGCATCTTCCCCGCGATATAAATGTCATCACGGGAACGGGGGGGATGCTTTGACAGAATACTGCGCCGCGTCGAGGGGTCGACCTTGCCGCAGACACGTTGACGCGCGTCGATTATCATACCTTTTTCTGTCGCATGCCGCGTCGGATACGTCGGAACGTCGACGTGGAAAGCCGGGGGATCGAGGTGAAACATTTCCCGCGATCTGTTTGCTGGGAAATATCGTTGCGTCGAGCGTCGTCGTGCACTTTTGTTCGTTCCCGGAACATTAATGCTTTGCGTGGTAACCACGCGTGAAACAAGGTTCATTCGTAACAAAATTGTATTCACAGTTTAATCTACAGTTTCGATCAACAAGATCGAATATTATCATAAACACAAATTATGTATGATCGTTGAACAACGATAGAACAGTGAACAGCGTATTAACCGTTGAAGATATAAAATAGCGGTTTAATGTCTGTCCGTGTAAAACCGGGTCTATACTACTTAAAAAGAAACGCTGCTATAATACGAGTCTCTTTGCAACTCCATTATCCAACATTTATCTTTATAACTCGTTACACGGAATAGTCGTATTTCTTTACCGTCCTTTAACAACTTTTATATCTCCGATACGTAAGACACTGTAAAGGGAAAGAATTGTCGGATGATTGACGAATAACCGTCAATCCGTGCAAAATTGCATGAACGAGAGTTGAACGAAGTTAGAGTGGCTCCGAGTGACGTATACCTTTCTAATGATGTAAGTTGAAGGTATCCGGAACGGTTAGGGAAACAAGGGGCGGGAAAGAAACACACGTTCTCCCGAGGGCTGAAACGGGCGAACTCAAAGGTCAGACCAAAGACCGGAATTGTCCTGGTCTTTAACCAAGGTTTCCACGGTTCCAGGTAATACAGGGTAACACGAACACGTATTTGGAGTCCAAGCACGAGCTGGAGCCGCCTCTGTGGGCGAGCAAGATCCGTTTTCTGCCCTACAGCCATCACACGCGGACGGTTTGCATGCGGGTCGAGCTCTACGGATGTTACTGGAGCGGTAAGCTGTTTGCACTCTCCAATTTTCGTTGAACTTGCCGCCGCTTAGAATACTCACCGGACTGTCCATTAACCCTTATGCCGTTGCCGTGCGTGCAAATTTGCTGTTCAGTATCTTGCTTGTACAATTATCCCTTTCTTCCTTTGATAAATCAACATCGAATTAAACGTTTAACCAAACGGAAAGGTACACACACCGGGGTAACGTAGACTATTATTGTGTCTTGCACGCTCGCGATGCGTGGAGGCCCGATTAATTATCGCGAATCGGATGCCTACGGGCGTTTCGCGATGCTCGTGTACCGTTTTAACCGACACTTTTCAGCGTTAATTAATATTCTAACGGTAGACCACCAAATTAACATTTCAAAGGATGAATTGGTTGAAGTTGTAAAAGTAAATTCTTCCATATAGTTCTCGATTTCAATTTTACGGGAGATGATTTAGAAGGATATTAGAATTAAACCCTTGACTACGGCAGACTTTGAGACGCACCGGCTGTACCGTATGGTAGGAATTCAGTTACGATGTACGCCGAGAACTTTGGGTGAAATCTTGAGTAGGGATTCATTTTTGTGTAAACACATTTTAGTAATCAAAAATCTGAATTTCACTACATTAAAACGATATTATTTATTTCTTTGTACTCTGAATTGAATTATTACCATAAATATCAGGGCGCCTATAAACACCTAGAAAGCCAAACTGCATTGAACGCCTTTAGGCGCTTTCAGTCTCAGACGACCACAGTGGGAGCGCCTATAGGCGTTCTCAGTATCACAAACGCAAAATTTGTAAGAGCCTGTAGGCGCTCACAGTAGCCCAGGGTAGGTTGCAGTAGGATATTTCGTTCACAAAATTTTTCAACGCACCTTTTATAATCATGCTCCAACAACGGGAAAACTAAAGGCACGCGTACGCGCCACAGTGTTTCGAGAGGTTAAAATATTTACAGTCAAATCTTCCGGTTCGCATAGCGTTCCCTTTCGGTTAGCGTTTAATTAAAAATTACACACGAATGCGTTTCACCGTGCCCCGTTACGAGGTTCATTAATTACGCCCGAGGTAGATTACAAAATTAACATCGTATCTACGCGGTTCGTACTCCGACCGTTGAAAACGAGCCCGTACCATTAATCATCGTTCCTTCTTTCTTCATCGAAATCCCGAACGGCACCTCCCAGCGTTGCGTTTCTATACGCAATCGTAACAATGTCCGCCCGACAATGTCAGAGGGGGAGGGGACTCTTAACACGAGTCATTTAGACGGTCCAACGGTGACTTTACACCTTGACCTCCTGGCCCGCAGATGGCGTGGTATCGTACTCGATGCCCCAGGGCGATAAAAGGGGTAATGGATGGGAATTCTTCGACGCCACCTACGACGGACACTGGGACGGGGAGCTGAGACGCGGCCTGGGCCAGCTGACGGACGGCAGGACGGGTCCTGATAACTTCAAGCTGGGCTACTACGATAACGATCGGACCCAGGGCTGGGTCGGCTGGAGGAACGACACGCGCGGTGGACAGCCGGTCGAGATCAAGTTCGAGTTCGACAAGGTCAGAGAATTCTCGGCCATACACATCTACTGCAACAATCAGTTCACCAAGGATGTCCAGGTGAGTGCTCGTTAACCGATCGTTAAATTCTTAACTCTTTGACTGCTATGGGCGCTTATATGCGTCTGACGAAAGCTACTCGCATGAACTATGGACGCGTACATGCGTCTCTGGCGAAAGTTACTCGTGTGGATTATGGACGCGTATATGATGCGTCTGTCAATTTTTCCTCGCTCCCATTTAGAGCAACACAATTGCTAATAGAGTGCCGTTCACACGAAACACTTCGACCGAGAGTATTTAGCAATCAAAGGGTTAATTACCGTTTCGTTTATCTTATACAACTTTAAATTTCACGGAACCCCCAAAACAGTGTTCGTGAAATACTTGTGCATACATAAGCATACACACACCTACACGTAATTCACACACCAACTCTTCCCTGTCGTACTTAAGTCGCCGTTGGAAATTCCATCGGAAACGAACGCTTAACAAAATTCCTCCGGTGATAGCGCTTGAGAGCGTCGCCGATGATGGTTGAATTCCGAAGGAGGTTCGAAATAAAATTCCGTGAAACCGGTGAAATAAAGATGAAGAGGGGATTAAGAGGGGACAGCGTTCGCGTCTAATTACGCGTATCCACGACCCTCCGGCGCGAATACACAGAAAGCGTTTCGGAATCGTTTACCCTCGCTTTGGCGACGTTATTCCACCCAGCCCCCGCGAGGAATGCGCAAGCAGCGTCGATCAACAGGCTTACCGTTCGCAGTTGTTCGGGATCCTTTCGCCGTCACCTCCTTCTGGCCTGGCCGACGCTCGCACCGTCTTCCTTCCCCCGTGTTTCCCCCACGGTTGATTGAATATTCCAGCCGACGCTTTATCAGTCGGACGCCGGTTGAATATAAATACAATCCGAGACGGTAATTCCGGCAGTTCGATATCTGTGGAGCGTGGCTTATTGGCCGGATCGGCGCGAGATTGCTTAAAAGCGAGGAATAATCGCGACGCGTGATCTCTGTTATTAAACAGCCTTGTATTCCCGCCGTTCGCGATCTAACTTTTCGATTACGGAGGATAAAACGGGTCGACGGAAATACTTGAATCCTTGCTTCGCGAGCTCCGAAAGGGAAACGAAATGTTTTGTACACAATTATTTTTAATGGGGAATTTTAAGTGTATGAAACAAATTAAGATAATTATATTCTAAAATACTTATTTTTAAAATATTTCCTTCATCTTATCGAAAGTATGTTTGTATTTAGTCGGAGAGAAAAGGTTGCCGGTTCTTTAGGCTAATATAATTTATATGCAATTAGAAAACGTCGCCTTACACGTTCTTGCTGAAACATTATACTTAAAGTTAACTAAAGTTAAAAATACACCAACGCTGTATCGCTTTAATGCTGTCATTCGGAAATTTTCGCTATAATTCTCGTTAAGGTGCTTGGTTAATCAGAAAAATACGGTAAACATTAAACTCGTGTTGGTCGATATTAAAGCGCGTTCATCCCCGTCCCCTTTCATCTTCCCCTCTCCTGTAAAATTAACGTAAATACATAAATCTAATTCCCATTCATGCGTGCGAGCGATAAAAAAAGAGCGCCATCGTCGTGGCGCGCTCGGAAAAGTTGTCGAGCGTCATTCGTTGCTACACGTGGCGACCGAGACCGGAAATGAGTCCGCGGGCTCGCGTTAAACGGGGCATTCTTCGCCCCGGCACCGGCCAATAATTCGATCCCTTGTATAATTTCCGTTTCGCAGCGATTTCGCGACCCTTCCGCGTCGCTCGCGTTAACTTCGATAATGTAATGCAAATACATCCGCCGCCCTCTCTATTCACCCCTCGCCGCGTCCCACCGCCGCCCTTTATCCCTCTCTGTCTCCCGACTCTTCGCCACCCTCGATATAGATACGATAAAAGCGGAAGCGCGCGCCTCGCATGCGAAACCAGCCCCGATGGCGGAATTATTTCCGTCCGCGGAACAAAATCGCCGATTGATCGTGCAAGAAGATCGAGCTTGAAACGTGTGCAATTCTAGGAATCGCTTCGGGTACGTACGCTGACCGCAGAAAACATTCGTACACCGCAATTTTATTGTCACGTGTATCTAGGAATCGCGAAGATAAATAAAAGTTAAGCAATGCTTCCATGAGACAAGATTTGGGTTATGAGGATCAAGTATTGATGAATTTGATTAAGAGCATGAATATTGAAAAGTAGGGATTTTGTAATCACTACACGAGATCGATGAGTAGAACAATAATAAAAAAGAATTGTTGGGTTCTTAGGGCAATTTAGTTCGTATAAGATGGCAGTAGATCTTGTATTTTTCAATTCGTCTATCTTTTCATTTTCTTACTTTTCATCATATTCTGTGTATCCGATCGTTCATGCAATATATAATGTGTTTTTGTGCGTCTCCATTGTAATAATTAAAAACTTTTCTTATTACTTCATAATAATTGTTGAATTATTGAACATACTAAATCACCAGTCGGAACTCGTGTTTCGAACCTAACAAGAATATTACTGTTGTATAATGTCAGGTTAACCATTTATTCTATTCTGTACGCGTTACAAAAAAGAGATCGCCTGCATTGAATATGCTTGAGAATTAGCTATTCAAATCGCCACGCATCTGTGAAAACTTTCGCGTCGCCTAAATGCTCGAAACGATAGCGCGGCGTGTTCGCAGGCTACGCGCTCCGGGGCGGGCTCGCAAATCCGCTTTAAACTCGCGCGAGTGTTTTGCTCGGCTGTGTAGCGCATTTAAAGATTTGGCGGCGCGTGCGGTGAAATATGCATGGACGATTATTGAACAGTACCGTAAATGGGGAGTGCCCGAATTTTGATTCGGATAAAAGCGTTCCCGGTATTTCGTAGGCGGCACAACGCGCGGGACGATGGTCGGAGGGGGACGGAAGAGGCGAGGGGAGGAGGTTAGCGTGCGCCGTTCAGCTTTCGATCGATAAGACTAAATCGTGCAGAGAGAGAGAGAGAGAGAGAGAGTCGTGCAGCGTTAATCAAGGATCGACGTATTTTCGTTCATCAAAGAATCATTTTCGATAATTGTCCCCGTGATTATTTCACGATAATAATCGCCGACATCCGCGCAGTATATCGGATACAACGGCCGGGTATCTCGCTGATGAACTTTAAAAATTTCATACGCCGTCGTTCTCATGAATACATTGACATCGAGCATTTTATTCGAATAAATAACACCGTTTAATTGAAACGTTCGATTTCTAACGCGGATCGCGACGGTGCGCGCGGCACGGCGCGTGGTGGCAGCAAGGGGGGCACGAAAAGAGTCTATATTTTCGGTATCAGCAATTTCACACGCGGAGCCACGGTGAAGCTGACGATATTTTATTCGCCATGACCATCGGGGGAAAACAGAGGGAGAATCGCGGGGAAGAGAGAAAGAGAAAAAGAGGTAGAGGTAGTGTAGACGAAAAATCATCGGGACGTATCAGCGAGCTCGGGCCGCTCGCGCGCGCACAACCGACGTTTTTCGAGGCAATTAATGCCGAAGATCGACAAACCGAGCGAGCGGGAACAAAAAAAAATCCCAGCTCATAGGAAAAACGCGTTCACCGTGGAACGCAAACATGTGGGGCACCAGCGCAGCGGAAAGCGCGTTTGCGTTCCGATTCGGCGGCGGTCGCAAAGCGGTCTTCCTCTGAACGACCGCGGCGAGCGTTTTTTTTTTCTTTTTTTTTTTTTTGCTTTTTTTCCTTTCTGTTTTTCGTCGCTCGGCTGCGAAACGCGAACAGAGGAACAGAGGTGGGAGGGGTAACGACGCGTTTCGATGCCACCAAAACGGCCGGTCGGCGGATAAAAATTACGCCTATGAAACTCCCCACTTATCGCGGCGACCAGCGGACGCAAATATGCAAGCTCACGAGCCAGGGCAAAGGGCGGAAAACAGAGAAGAGAAGAGGACAGAGAGGGAGGTAGAGAGGGTGTACTAAGCACCGAGGACGGAAGCACGCTCACAAACGCGAGCGACAAACTATAAACGCGCGGACGCTCTTTGACGCGGCGTCCCTCTGAAACCACCACGTCGGTGCCCTCTTCGTGGTCGAGCTTCGAAACAGAAGCGCCCGATCGTCCTCCAGATTCCCTTCCACGCCGCCAGGTTTTATATACAGAGTGACCCCGGCACTGACGGGTCCTCGCAAGCTCATAAACCGGAACCCCTCGCACAATAGCTCTGTCGGGGCTTTGCCCGTGGCGCATCTTTGATATCCAAATAACATTTTCCCCTTCGACGGAAGCAGCCAGCGAAACATGCCGGCTACGGGCGATAATAGACTGCGATACGAAACGCTGCTCCACCTTCTCGCCCTCCTTCTCCTCCACCTCCATCTACTCTCTGTCCCGCGTGAAAACGGCCCTGACGCGCGGCGTTTCGCAGCCGTTGCCAAAAGGGGCGGCCCCGAGAGGCGGATAAAAAGGCGACGACGTCGTCTTGAGAGGCGACACCAAATTAGCTGCGACTGAGCTGCGAAAGGAAGGCAAACTTTGTAATTACTCCAAGATTTCAGGTTCGAAGGCTACGATTTTTTTGAGAGAGCTCAGTTTTTTTTAAGGGGTGGGATGTATCCGTGTTCGATGATGCTTGCGGGGTTGTAATTGGATCGGTAAAAATGTAGAATAAGGTTGTCGAGTCTCGGAGATCGTTCTTCGCTCTAATCTCCTCACTCGCGAATCTTCGTACTTCCGGGTTTTCCACGACTCTTCTACTCCGAAATCTACATTCCCCAAGTCTGACAATTCCGTAGGGTTTTGTTACGCGTCCGACTAGTTCAGGTTCGTTCCACTGATTTTTCACAAGTTTCGTGTCCGTTTCCTTTGACTCCCACGAGTCCTACACGACTTCGACCTGGTTTCGCGGAGGAGGCGAGATAACGATAGTCAAGTTTTACGGGTCCGTAATCCTTCGAGTCTAATTTTCATCCGAATTCCTACGTAGAATCCACTTTGAATGTCCCGGAAAAGAGGAAACGCCGGTTTGAGATCTTTCCCGTTGCTGCCTCTCGCGGCACGTAAAGGGAGTAGCGGCATCGGGTTTGATAAAGGATCGCAAAATGTCGAGCGTAAGTAACGAGATCACTTTATAATTTTCTTGTATGCGCAGAGGAATGTTTGACGTAGCAATTTAATAAACGTAACGACCGAGACGTCTGCGAGTCAATTTACTTATCCACTCCCCGGGCAAGGGGGAGGGACGAAAACGAGCAAACTTACCGCCGCGTCTGATAAGATCTCTCTCGGCTACGTTTCTGACAGTGTGCAAATACTTTTCCTTGGTCTCGTGTAAGGACCCCCGGAGTCATCGTTCCGCCGTTCGCCGTTCCGGTTCGTCAAAGTGCATAAATTTCCGTGATTGCATCCCCCTCCCCCCATCGACTCTGCGACCTAGATGCACCACCCTCTCACGATCCTCCACCCTCTCACGGTCCTCCGTGTCAATTTTATTTACGAATGCTCTTTCCTACGGACTCCATTTCAATTTTGCCCGCGGCCGCGCTCCCTTTGACGGCCACGAACCGGAAGCGCGCCCGTGCATCCCGCGCATAATGCATAAGACTCGACGACCGACTAATGGCCCGAAATCAGACCTCCGCGACCGGTTCGAGTTCGAAATCCGGCTATTCGTGATTCTTTATAAACCGCGACCGCCGTCATCGCCCGGATCCGTTGAAACGACAAAACGTCCGCGCGACTAATTAGGTCGCCTGTCCGCGTTTCGTCGATCAAATTACCGCCGGGTTAAATTGCGCGCAAGGGTCGCGTACATTAAAGGCTGGCGAGAACGGCGATAAATCGATACGGAAAACAGTAGGCGAGGCGGATAAAAACAGCGGGAACGAAAGAGCGCGGTCTCTAAAACGTTCGCTCGCGTACACGGGGGTGGGTACATGTTGTGCTAGGTCGCGGATAGAATGAAGTAATGTCGCTCTCCAAGCGTAAGTCTCTGTTTGCGCGGGCAAACTCTGCAGATACGTTTCAACGAAACCATTTCCCCGGGCCGGGGGTGGAAAAAAGGCCGGGCCGGGCCGGAGCAGCCCGGGCGAGGCCAGGCTTCTCCATTTCTATCCGTTGAACCGTACTGTAAAAAAGGGATTTACTTCCAGATCAGTTATTGCGCTTCATCCGGTATATTATATCGGATAAGCTGCGTGGCTTCCGTCTCTGCATCTGACTCCTGGCTCGGTAGCGCGTGTACGTGCACGCGCGCGCACACACACATACACACACACACGGACGTACACAAACGAGAGAGAAAGAGAGCTTTTCTACACTTGTCCCGCTGAGTTTCGATTGAATACACGACCTGGTGTCGACGGACCTACGCCACCGACGTCCTGTGCGGTGGTAGACGAGGGTGGAGCAAACGAGTTTTATGACGATCCACCGGCACAGAACCGCGGCAAAGCGACGTCGGAACATCGATATCGATAGCAGTGGAATAAACGCCTCTCCGTCTCTACCCCCCTGCTTTTCTCTCTCTCTCTCTTTCTCTCTGTCTCTTCCTGTGCCTCGTCATCGGGATATCGTTTCCCGCTCCCATCGGGCCTGAAACGAATCTTTCGTAATTGGATTTACATGACGCGAATTACGATAACGAAATCATCGGGAGCCGATTCAATGCTGGATCCGCTCCAGATGTTGCCCCGCGGTTGTGACAATCGCGTTATCGACTTTCGGCTCGTACGCCGCCGCAACCCCGGCCGAAGGGAATTTTTCCTGGGATAACTCGATAGGCTGCGAAGCCTCGAGTATTATTAGTTCCACGAGGATCCAAATTGAAATCTCGCAGATTTATTCTTGTAGACTTTTGTGCAACGTATGAATACCTTCGATGCTATGAGCATGCGTCCCATTGAAACGAGTCTCGGTGACTCGTTTCGATTTAAATGTCCAAGGGGAATGTTCTGTTACGCGTAATGGCCCTCCTTGAATAATAATCTTCCGTACGCGATTCAAATAATACACAATGGGGCTGATGAAGCTAATTTTTTGACAGAACTTCGTTTGCTTCGCGCGAGTTGATCGTCCTCGACATAATTCTACGGGCATAAGCGGAAACGGTTGAAGTGGTACACAGCTGACCGGAGTTGTGTGAGGCTGAAACAACGCTGACTTCGAACTCTCTTTATAGCGCTTTGCAGTAGTATTGACCGGTCACGTACGAACAATCGGTCTTCCGTGCACTGTATCTGTCAGTAACTTTTTTCCGCTGAAAATTAACAAAATCTCCAATTACCGCGCGCTTCGAGAGACGCGCGGAACGATTCGCATTATTATCCAATCTGGATTTTGTCACCGGCCAGCCGGTCCCGTCGAAATTCAATTTGTCCTCTACCGCTCGTTATATTTTTGCCTGACATTTTTGTCACCGGGTGAAACCCGACGACGGCTGCAATTTGTGTTCCTTCGTTCGATAGCTTCAATTCTCTCGCATCTTTCGCGCGATGTTTTTACGCGCGCGTTTTTATACAAAGCGGGGGAAAAGAAAAAAACAGGAAAAAAAAAGAAGGGGGGAAACGAAAACGGACGAGATGGATCGTAAAATGCTGAGGCGAGATTATATGGACGCGACGGCCCCCCACGATACAACGCTCGCTAAGTAAAGCCTTTTGCGACCTCGGATAATATCCCTGATTTATGATCAGATCATACACCCTATCGAACTTCAGGGACGCATTAAACTTTTATAACGTTCTCAACAGTCGTACGAGTTTCGTTTTCCCTCTCGCACCCTACGTTCGATGCCAGGATCGTATTTTACTTTGTTCCTAAATCTTCTTCGCCGAGAACCGGGTTCTCGCTCGCGTCGGCTCTATCCATCAACGTCCCGCCTCGCTCGTGTTTGTTTTATTTCGTCTATACGACCGGCTTATTTAGCTATCCGATGTGTTTTAAGGTTACCGCAATCAATCTCCCGAAGTTCCCTCCGCCGTGATCGAAATGGATCTTTGTTCCGCTCCGTGTTCGCCTCTAATATGCAGATTCCTTGCCTCTGAACTTTGTGCTTATCGGATTAACATCGAAAACTTTCGCTCGCTTCGTTTTTTTTTTCGCGTCCCCGGAGGTATTCACGATGATTTTTACATGTTCCCGATGGAATTCTCGGTGTGAATAGAACGGTTTCCTTGGGTATGTAATACAAAGAAACGTGTAGTTGCAATGCAAACTTCCGGAGAAAAGAAGAAACCAACCTAGAAGTGATTAGAACGTACGCGAGAGTACGCTAATTACTATAGCGTAACATTCTAAACGCCTAGGTTTTGATCCCAGGGAAACCTAATGCAAAATCTTAATTTTCCAAATGCTGTAAAAACGATCGTTACGAGACTCAATGAATTCGTTATCGATTCTCGTTTCTTGTTTCTCAGATATTTTCTCAGGTCGACATACTGTTCAGCATCGGCGGGAAATATTACACAGGGGAACCGATCACGTACACCTACATGGAGGACAAAATCTTCGAATCGTCGCGAAACATCACCATAAAGCTCCATCATCGGGTGGGCAAGTACGTGAAACTGAGGCTACATTTCTCGGACAGATGGATCATGATCAGCGAAGTTACCTTCGACTCTGGTGAGTAATTAAACGAATCCATTCTATACGACGAGAAATTATTGAATCTATTGAAAAATACTAGCACGATCTTCGTCAAACTCCGTTTCTTTCTACATTTTTGAGCATAAAACGATACAATGAACGTATACTACCATTCGAAAGATTGAAACCAAAAGAAAGACACTTCATGTATGTATCCCACGTGCGCAACACGTGAAATAGACTTAAATGTGTTAAGTGTTGTACACCAGTTACAATATTTAAAGGGATGAAACAGACCTAAATTTATAAAAATCCGCATTTGCATAAAAATTCGCAGACTACCTATTAATTTTAGCAACATCCGATAAATTTTCGTCGATAAAAAACCTATTAAAACATAGAAAATTGCTGTTGGTCGAAAAATTCGTACAAATTTGGTACACTATAATAGATACGTATCGCTGGATAAAAATAATAGCCGGCAAAAAAATAGTCCTACCACGTGTTGTGTGTTACCTTCAGGAACTTAGAACGAAAATTTCTGCTCGTGACGCAGAATCGTTTTGCGACACGCAGACTTTCGCGAACGTCATAGGGGTAAGAACCGTAGTACGTTTGTACGTACTTCTTTTTGTGATTCCGACCGTTCCGTTCCGATCTGACGTGGCTCCAGTCTGCGCCGAACCTTGCGATTCCACCTTCCCCCACTGATTTTTCAGTCACACCGAGCTGACAGACCAGCCAGCAACTGTCAATCACCGAAAAATAAATCCGAATGAAACGTATAAATTGATACACGGTAATTGACAACGGCTTCTTACACATCTGTCAGTCTAACAATTTCGATTAAATCTAGCCCTTTCGTTACTGTAGTAATTGCTGTATGAGACGATTCAGTCACGAATTCACGTTTTCTTTTACGTTACTCTATCATCAATTTTCATATCATTATTTACTCAATTCTCAAAGCAATTTAATAAAACATTGTTTCTCAAAGTGTTTTTGACCTCTGCACGGATTCCACGAACAAACGTGTACAGGGTTGAAAGTAGGTTATTCCAAAAATGAGCAAAGCTTAACCTTAATCGAGGAAAAGGAAAGGGTTAAATCAAGTAAAATGTCGGGGCTGTTCCATATTACCTTTAACCGAGTTGCTGTCAACCTAAAACAGTTTAAGAACAGCTGAACTAAAACAATTCGAAAAGAATAATCTATATCTACCTTCAGCTGTCATGCTATGCTATACTCAGTCAGAGTTGATAATTGATTTTGACGAATGACTATAATCACTTTAATGACAGAAACATTCCACGGTGGATGACTATAGCCACCTTTTTAAAATTGCAACAAGCACTCCGCCTTAAGCGCTTATAGCAACGAAAGGGTTAAACTAGCACACGCGAGGGGTCCATATCGAAAAAGGCATGACGGACAAATGGATCGCAAATCGAAGCTCATTCTATTGTTACCGTTACACGTTTTATTATCCACTGTTACATTTTGTTTTCCTTCCTCGCTGCTGCTCCATATTTCCCGTTCCACGTCAATGGAAACCTGGCCTGCCGTTCGATACACGAACGGGACGGCTCGTCGTTTCAATAGAAATCAACTTGGCCGGTATTCCGAACGAAGACACGGGGGATGGGGCGGGGGATTGGCGACGACGTGAACGTTAGACAGGGGAAAGCTGCTCTATCAACGGGACGATATAAAATCGCGAAGCACGTCCTCGCGGAGTGTCCTCGATCCTCTTGACCGAGTATAAGTTATATACCGATTTAACGCATGGAAATCGTTTCCTTGCGTCGGGTTTAGCCGTATTTACGAAAGATTCTGTTTGTAACTGTACCGATCTCCGGAATAAAGAGGATTTACAAGGGATACAGAATATTCGAGGATCATCGAAAAAGAAACAGCTTATTACATGATTTTATTGCAGCATAATGTAAATCTAGCTGGTTCCTTCTGTGGAAACGTTAAATTATTTCCTGACAAATCAATCATTATCTTCGTTTAATGCGTGGAATTTGGTTAAAAATTATGACTCGTTGCAGCTTGTGCGAGATTAGAGGGTAATTTAAGTTATGGTTTTAACGATTTCGAATTTGTTGAAGAAATATTTGGCTTCGAATCTTAAGCTTATTTTATAGGAAATATTAGTATGAATAAGGATTTGATGAAAATGATGACGTAAAGAATGATTGAATTTCAAATGGATCATACTATATTACGTTTTGAATAAAACTTCGTACACTGAGGGATAGAAAATGATCTTTAATCTCGAACAACCCTAATACATTTCCTTAGGGAGCATCTCTGTGTATGAATAAACGACGTTTCCTTAAATAACTACATTTTCCTCCGGCAAGTTTTCTTTCCGGAGAAACATCGTTATGTAGCATCGAGCTGGTCGCCATTGTTCGTACCCTTGAATCGCCTCGTCCCGTTCGCGACTCGAATTAGTTCATTTTTCCAAGCGATTTAATCGACGAGCGTCTCCGGCGTTCAGCGCAGTCACGGGAAAAGAAATCCAATTAATCTGAAGATGATGCATCAACCAACGGAGAAAAGCAAGAAGAAACAGAGGAGAAGGAAGATGAAGAAGAAGAAGGAGAAGAAGAAAAAGAAGAAGAACATCAACATCAACAACAACAACAACAACGACGACAAGAAAGTGGAGAAAGAGGGTGAAAGGAGAGTAAAAGAGAGGAAAGAAGGGATTAAACAAGCTTTGGCGTGTTCGGTGAAAAAGGTGCACCGAACAACAAGAATGAAACGCGCCAGAACTCTCCTCTCGTTTCCAGCGAGCGACCACGGTTCTGTGAAGGAAAATTCTTTGTTAACCGTAGCGGAGGGATTAAACGCGACGGTGCTCGAGTCACCGAACAATTGAACAGGAGAGTCCGCCCTCCTCGTATAAACCGTGTCACGAAACTCGACTTCCGAGCTTTATCGTTTAACCAGAGGAGAGCGCTTCTAAATAGGCCTCAAAGACGCTCTTCGAGCGGAAGAATCGATGAATGAAAAAGAGAATCGGCCGCGATCGAGGCAACGCCGAGCGCTGCTCGCCATCGTGGAACCACGTGTGAAACTACGACGACGTACGCCTACGTTACACACACACGCGCACACACACACACATACATACACACATGGACGGACCAGTGTGTTCTTTTCCCCTTTAATTAAATGCACGAAACCGGGTGAATCGAAGATGACGCGACGCGAGCCGAGACCACGATCGACCGGCGCCGCAAGGAAAGACGACTCGGTATTATACAAGGTATTCGTGGCACAAAGGACCCTTTGTCAGCGAGATTTGCCCACCTAACAACAGGTTCATAAAGTGGGCACGAAACTCTTCCGGGCTGCGTTCCGCCGTCCGCTGTTTTTCCATCTCAAAGGATGTACATGGAACTGTACGGCAGACAATTTTCCCGTCGAGCAAATAGCGGCTCGAAAATGCTGAAACGCAGACTGTGGCGGAACGCGGGATCTTCGAATCGATGCCGCGCGTCCAAGGCGGGTAATAATATCCGGAAAGCGGTGCCGCTTAAATATTTGTTGCAAAATCGACGTTTGAAAAGGAACCTGTTGTAACTACGGCGGGAGAAACATGTGTCGCGGAGAGAGTATGATCGTCCATCCGTTCAGACACTGTGCAAGCTAATGAAGAATTGATCGTTATTCGAACGTATTCCAAGGAAAATAAATGATCCCTGCGCGGGAAGGTAGCACGGGGAGAGACCCTTCATAATCGAATTCCATCCTTTCACGTGTTCCCTCAAAGGCGGCCGATCGACGATGTTTTCGTGCAGGTGAACGAATCGCGGCCTCGACGAAGCGAATTCGAGAGGGATTCACCGGTTGAAAGGATAAGGCTTTTGTGAGCCCCGAAATAGAAGCTTTTGCAACGGGCTGTTGCTAATGACGCGTCAGCCCGACTACTTTATTTGGACAAGTTCGCACACCCCTTTCGCCGACAACCCTTTTCTGGGCTCCGTACTCGAGACACGGTCCGCCCCTCTGGACAGATAATTTCATACGGATCTCATTCGCGTGCTCTGCGTGAAATTCATGCCCGTTGATCTAGGGGCATGCGCTCGTTTATTTTGAAAGAAAAGGGCGTACGAAGGGTTCGGGGGGTGGGGGAGAGCAGGAAATAGCAGCGGAAGAAAAATGACCCGGTTTAACGACGCACCCTACAAATGTGACCACTGTGTGACTGATCGTCCGACGAATAATTCCTGTCCGCGAAATGGGAAATCGTACTCGGAGGCACTTGACGCTGGAAATTGATTATCCGAACGTTCGGGGAATCTCTGAAGAGATCGATAACTGTTTTTCCGTTCATCTCTCTGTAACCTATATGCCATGTACATTTTATAATTTTATTCTATGCATATACGTTGGCTCTGTGATGAACACTGGTTGGAAATATTGATTCTTACTTTCCGGATTAAAATAACAAATCGTTATCGATTATAACGTTCACCGTCGTAAACGAACAAAATTTCAATTGTGAAATGTTAACAGGTATTGATATCGTATCGCCCTGTACAAAGTATTCCAAGAAAAATTCTGGAAATCCTAGGGAGACCAAGGATCTGTGCGAAGACCAAATAATCTCATCACTGACTCATCAACACTTCTCCGTACTATCGGAGGATCCTTGAGTATCGAGGGGTCAGCGGACCCAAAGGGACCCATTTAGGACCACCCACTCTTAACCCACACTTCTGTAACTATACTTCACGAAAACATTGACGCCGTAGAATAGCGACTCTCAAAGCGTTGCGATGAAAAGAAGATCCGGAGTGCACGGACGAGAAAAACAAATTGCTAGGGACGTGGCAATCGAGTTTCGCGAGTCCCTCTCGCGAAAAGCCCTGGCCTTACAAAAGGGATTCGTTAAAAAGTTTATCGACAGTCCCCGCCGTTTATTTCCTCGCAATTTCTTTGAAGACAATCGTTCGATCCGCCGGTAAGCACGTCCGCGATGAAGGCGGTAAGAAAAGAGGAAAATTAAGAAGAAAGGAGAAAACAAGGGAACGCCGTAATGGATGCACCCGGTCCAATTCTTTCAAGCCCCCTTCCTCCGCCCTCCGTCTCTCGCGGAGGTCCTGCAGGGATTTCATCGCTGCTCCTTCCTGTTCCCTCTCCGCGAGTAGACGTAATTGGACAGGGAAATACGAGAAGCTGGGCCGTGGATCGCTTTGCCAGGTGGAGGTCTCTGCCCCCCTTTTTCTTCTCCGCCTCTCCGGTTACTGTGGCTGTCGTAAAAATGATTCACCGCCGAGGATCGCTCATCCCATTCTGCTCCTTAAATATTCAAAATATCGTGTCCCGGCCTCTGATATATCGCGAGCATTTACCTAGCCCGCGTCAGCCAGCGCTCCGCGCCTCGCTTCCGCGTTATCGGCCGCCGGAAACCGCCCCCGGGCGTCCGCTGTAAGACTGCTCGAGCCTGGCGCTCGATTATTAATTGACGGAGTGGAACGAGCTGGGACCCGCGAAAAATTCCCCCAAACTTACCTCGTTAATAATCCCATTACCGGGACACCTAGGGCACGTCTGGCTTCGGATTAAGTCGCGGGGGTCCATGGTAAAAGCTTACAAATAGGGGATCGAAATTAATCGGGAGACAGTCCGTTAGAAGAGCCTAGGGCTTTATTAGACGCTTCGCGTAAAATTAATCTCGCTGCTTTTTGTAACGATTTCCGTGTTTAAACGATGCTTCCTGTTAACCCTTTGAGTTCTAAATACTCCCAGTCGAAGTGTTCCGCGTGGACAGCGCTCTATTAGCGATTGTATTGCTTTAAATGAGATATCGAAAATATTGACAAATGCATATACACGTCCATAACTTATGGAAGTAACTTTCGCCAGAGACGCATATATACGCCCATAACAGTCAAACGGTTGATTCCGCTGCGATACTTTGATAGGAAAGCAAATTTCATCAATTTTGATGAAGTTGGAAACGCGTGAAAAATCGTATCGTTCAATCGAAACTTATGTATTCCCCGAAAGGAAAACTGATGTCACAATCGTTGAACGACAACTTTGCATCGACTTATCGATTCTCAGATTCCAGCACGAGACTCGGCCGAACGATAAGCTCGGAACACAGGATCGGTCGAACAATGGACACGATATCGGCCAGTAAATAAAAGTAAAATGAGGGTGGACGTATTAAGGCAGCGATTGGCGGCGACGTCTGACGTGCTCGAAGCACCGGAAGCATGCTTTCGCCAGACAATCCCACGGTGGCCGGTTCACAATGGCGGACGTTCGATTAAGCGCCTCCTCGCTCCGCGGTTGAAAACGAGGTCGAACGCGACGAGAGAAGGACCAAGTTCGCGTCTCCATTTCCATTTCTCGCGATAAATCAAAGGGCTTTTAAAATTGCCGCCTCCTCCTCGTATCCACCTCCGCCCGCCTCTCTTATTCGCTCGCTGGGGTGCGCGTCGCGAGATCAAGGAGCGCATTAGTTGCATTTGACGTGGAGCGTCAGCTGCATGTGCACGCCGTTGCACGTGTGTAATCGTCCTCTCATGGCTCTGCTTGTCCTTGTCGGGACTGTGGCGAGCCTGTTGCACGAACTCGCGGAAAGGAGGGGAAGAAGGAATAAAAAAAAAGGAGGAGGACAGCGAAAGAGCCTGGTGGCGCGAGGAAACCGCGAGACGAAAGAACGAAGCTTCTTACCGAACTCGAGCTCCTCTTCCCGTGCACACCGTGCTCCCGTTGATTTTATTTTCGTTCCCGGCCCGAAGAAAGGCATCTCCCGTTGCATCTCCCGGTGCACGATGATTTATACGCGGAAGATCCACCTACGTAAGTTATGGCCCACCCTTGTCGCAATCGCGCAGCATCCTGATCCGATCGTAAATCTGGCCACCGCTGTACTGTGCACTCCGCTAGGCCGCGGAGTGTGTATGCACAACCACACGGGAGAGCGACTCTGTTATTGTTTTGATGGCGAAATAATCGCGGGGCTGGAGGGCCGCTATAATTAAACGGGAATTCGGTATCGCGGGGAAGGAGGGAGAGGACTAGGAACGGGCGGCCACTTTGGAAAATATTTAGTCCAGCCAGGAGAGTAACGTATAGCACGTCGCTGATTCTATTTCCAGTCGGCAATTTCCTTCGTTTTCGGTCGGCTGGGTCCACGCGCAGCGAATCGAAGCACGGGGGATTGGAAATTGTTTCGGTAACTTTTGCTGGATTATAATTTGTAGTCTTCTTTTCGTTGAGGATTCCCGGTTCCACGTACAACTTCGACCGGAAGCATGAAATCCTCGCGGCTTGGTAAAAATGTTGATCGTTATTTACTGAAAAATGAATAAACGAGAACTGTGTCGGGATGTTACGTATTTATTTTTTTGAGTAAAATATACGGCGTGTAAACTAAGCCTAATTTACACAAAAACGAGAATAGTGATGAAAATACATGAAAATTATTGGTATAAGATTAGGTAAAAAAGATAAGGTTAAAAAGATAAGATTAGGTAATGTAAAATAGTTACTTAGGTTGGTAAGAAAATTCTGTAATTATAATGTTTATAACTAATAACAGAACTGAGAAGAATACAATCCTGAATAGATAAAGATAAAGATAAAGATTAAATTGTTGCAGAATTAATATAAATCATAAGTCAGACGGTCTTATACTTTTGGCTGCTAATGTACGTGGTCTTGATAAATGTGTTGGAAGTATGTTACAAACACATTTCCAAGTTACCTGGTGTTGTTCTGTGTAAGGACAAAATTTGTCGATCAATCGTAAACGCAAACCGGACGTGCAATTGTACGTGCGAGTACGCGCGCGCGCAACGAATGTAACGAGCAGACGGGCTAAAGAATTTAATTGGAAACTCAATTCGGGATTATGACACTCGAAGTCGTTTGCACGCGCGTAACCGTGACACAAGGATTTAATTGTTTCACAGAAACGGGAACACTGTTTAACGCGTTGTTTAGCACTCTGTTGTTCGCGAGCGCGTTTTAATTTAAACCTCGCGCCAAGTATCAATCGACATTTCTTCCCGCTCGTGTGGCAGCCTCTGTATGGAAGTTGCCTTCGCGACAGAATCCCATTTCCTATTGCACAACGGGAATCGTTTGTTCCGAAGTGGGCGGAACCGACGGAAACAGAAATTCGTTTTTCAATCATCCCGGCTCTCGACCGCGAACAATCGATTGTAGCCAGGTATTATGGCCACGATTATTCAAGTATCAATCAATCAACGAACAATACATCCCCTTACCAACGATAAGAGCTGTAACTGTTGGCCCGCGAAAATTGCTGTTCGATCGTCTTCTCCTTTGATCCTCTCGTCTTCATTTACCGTCGAATCAATCCTTCGCGCGAGAACGAGGAGAAACAATTATTGAGGAGCGATTGAAAAATACTAGAAAATTGAAATGCTGTGAAATATAATAGAAAGAGTAAGCTGAAGAGCAAATCATTGAAAAATTCGAGAATTTCATTCCTCCGTAAATTCCTCTCTTCCAACTCGGAACTTTTTACATTAGGCTCCTTCACCTTCCATGCATGGATTACAGAACGCGATCCAACAGGTCAGTCCCCACAAAGCTACCTCTGTCCTCAGCGAAATTCATTTTCATCAAATTACCGCTCAGCGTGTACCCGCGATTGCTCAACAAAGCACGCTTCCGGATCTTAATCAACGCCGGTCAACGCGTTCTTCCACGGTAACCGCTCGCACAAAGGAGAGCGCCAAGCCAGGCCATATTTACCGATTCCTGGAAACCGTTCCCGGCTAGGCAGCGAACAGCACAATGAAAATCTCGTTCTTCAACCACCCTTGGCTCTCGTCAACAACACCTGCAACCCCGCTGCTTTGCATCGCATGCATACTCATTTCCATTAGATTGCTGAATGGGAAAAGAGGAGTGGCCAGAAAAAGCCAACGGGAGAGATAGAGAGGGAGAGAGAACGTGAAAACAGTCGGTGCAACGTACCCACCTGACGACGTGGCCTTCCCGAGACAAGACCCCCTTTTCACGGTTAACCCCCTGGGCCACGCGAAGAATGTTTAATATCAGATTTCATACGGGATGCACGAGAACGATTCCGCTCGGTGGCGACAGGAAGGAGAGGGACAGGATAACCTTGTCGGACCGTGTAAAGACCGATATCAAGCGCGGCGACAGCTTTGTTTTGTACGGTATAATCCTGCCAGGAATCCACGGAATACGGATCTATGCGACGCGAAACCACCACGAACGAGATAGAGGAGTTCTTCGTAAGGAAGAACGTGGCGGACCACCAACTTCCTCCCGTCGATCTTTCCTTCTTTCTCTTTCTTTTTTCACGTCGCCACTATTTTCACGTCACTTTGACTGATTCCGTGGCACGGCACGTCGGTGAAATGGCTGAAGAAATTTTATTTAACCAAACAAGCTTGGGGATATAATTAACGAACGTTCGGGAGGGAGGCAAAAATTGTTGAACAAGCGGACGAGGAAGAAAAGTGGTTCGCTTGGGTTTTATCGGTGTTGTGTTTTAACCTAATACTTTAGCTCTGTTGTTATAAAACGTCAACCCTTCCGCGGACAAACTGGTGACGACTGTCGATGTCTCCAAACTTCAATAGTCATCAATTTATCTTTACAATACATAATATATTCATGAATTCTTTCCTTAACAAGGGCGTTTCCGCAACAAGGGCGCTGCCATTGATTCTATTCACTTTTGTTATTATTTAGTCTTGAATTAACGTTGTTCACAGTTCGTAAAATGAATTTTCTGCTTTTCCAAAGTACAACTCTAAATCAATTCTTAATACGCGATGTGACACCGTGTTGTGTTAGCTAAATTGTTAATAGGTTCCCAATCGGTGAAGCATTAAGCTTATTTCTTTGATCTTCTTGTTCGCATGATTATAACCTTCCAAATTTTTCAAGCGAAAGGGTAGAAAAAACCAATTATTTGCATTCTATAACCACCCATGCAGACCGCAAAACAGATGATACTCTTCGAAGATCGAATTCGAAACCTTTCTTCTAGCATTTGCAAAAGCAGAAGATGAAATACAGGCACTTTTCCGCTTCGCGTGGACACTTCGGTCTCGTAGCAGAGCGGGAGAAACTAATTTCGTGCAAGGCGGAGCCTGAATTATTCGAGGGCAAGAATGCATGAGCGAGATAAAAGGGCCCGTGCGCAAGAAACACGTGTATCGCGTCAAGAAAATCCGTTCAAGACTCGCGCGCGCCCCCGGTTTAATTGCTTGCGACAGCGCGGACCGTGGTTTCCGTCACCACTCCGCGAAACATTCTTATTCCGGTCGTTTCGCTGCTCTAGAGCGGGATCTCGCCGTGTTGAGGCTAGCCGGGAATTATTAAAAATCCCGTCCCGGCAGCGCAACAACGGGAGTAACGAGGATGGTAATTAGACAACCGGATCGCTCGACGGCGGCGTTTCAATCAGGCAAATGGAAAATTCCGCGGAGAGCTGCGCGCTTTTTTTCCCATCGGGACTCATATAGGTTGATTATGCGCTCTACATGCGCTCGAGTACCTTCTTTCCGTTTAATGATTCCGCGTTTAACCGCTGGCTCGTACGTTAATGTTTTTCTGCCCCAAATGCTCGCGGTCGGGCCGGGGCTTCCGTAGAACGGCGGGCGCGTTACGCACTGTGCGGTCCCATAAAAAAGACAAACAGCCCTGTCCTCGCCTGATCTCCCCCCACCCAGAGTAGTCAGATTTTAATGCTGCGAAATAGAAAAAAATGAGGATAAATAGCGTTGCTGTTCCTCCGAGTGTTTCCCGATATTCTGCCGGTATCCTTGTTTCCTGGTCCGTTTCATAGCAGGGCCTACTTTCATAGCAGGTATCGATTCCGCGAAAGAGAAAGCTCGTTTAATGTTTTTTAACACGTTGAATGCCACACCAGTTTTACAGGGTTTGCCCGTGGCACCACGACGAATTTTCTCTTATACGATACGTATAATGTTGAAATGTTACTTACAGCAAATAAGTTACGGTGTGTAACTACTTTTAGATGTTTCTTCACAATTTCCTCACACCATTGCATTAACGGCAATGATAGAAATTGAATACAGAAATACTATAAAACAAAAATTAACCAGAAACCAGCTTTTTCTTAACGTACTCTCTGAAGAGCTTCTTCCAAGAACCCAAGCCACATCTGACATTTTAGAAAGTTCGAAAACGTTAAAAAATGAAACGAAGAAGCTGAAGGACCCGATCGGGATCGTAGGAATTTCGACCACTGCCTTGTGCTAGTCTCATGACAAAGCTCGCAAGGTCGGGTCAGAATTGCACCTTCCTCGTATCACATAATATAATAAATCAAAGTATTTTAACGCGTTCCATGCCAAGCCATTTTCACATGACTTGTCGTTCAGGCTATTTGATATTTTTACTAAAGATTGATATATTATCACACAATATTTCATTAGATCATTATTCCATAAGTAGTTATCTTGTTTAAAGTAGTTATCACATCGTGTACCACTTGTTAGGAACGTGTTAAACAAGAGTGCATTTCATTTAGTAAATATAAAACCCTATTTCCAATAGATGGTAATAATGAAAAATCGATAAGTATTGACATTGATATTGACATGATCCAAATGATGTATTTCTACCAATCCGGGCTCGCCAACCAACGGTGACCCTCATGGCGCCACCGCCAAGTCGAGTGCCGATCACCGGTAATCCCCATGGCATTCGATGTGTTAACGATTATCCTGTGCACTTCGACTGTTTACCTTGATCGTTTTCATGGTGGCAGACGTGGCCCATGGCAACTTCACGCCGGAGGAAGCACCGACGACCGAGTCGCCGATTCAGAGCGACGTCTTCGTGGAGAAGAACGGCGCCGCGGAGGGCGAGCTTCCGGTCTCGACGGCGAAGCACGACGACCCGACGTACATGGCGGTCGTGATCGGCGTGCTAACCGCCGTGATCCTGCTGCTGGCTGTGGCGATATTTCTGATTGTCTCGAGGCACAGACAACGCAAGTGTTTCGCCAGCCCCATGACCGGCAAGGCGCCGTCGCATCTCGGATCTACCTGCGCCACCGTCGAGAAGGGGGCTGCGTTGATGGCGTACACCTTGGAGGACGACGAAAGGTACTTCGTTGTTCTCATTAAAATTTATTCGTTTACAGGGATGTGCGGGTACTCTGAGATTTCGAGGTCAGGTTGGGAATTGAAACTTTGGGGCATTTATAAATCGCGATAATGTTGCAGACAATTAACTGATGACGTGTCGATATCTTTCAGTATGTATCGGCTGAACACAGATAATAGATAATCAGAAATGGCTAATGAAATATCGAAATTCGTCGATTCGATTTTAGAATCTCAAGTATTCGCTCATTTCTATTCACCTATCAATTACTAAGTCAAAGCTTAAAATTAGATAAGGTACGTTATTTGTGTTTCACCTTGCTAAATGTTTGTCTAGAAGTGTAATTTTGTAAGTGAAACCGATTAAGTTATTGAACTAGTTAAATTAAACTAGGAACTTAACTAGGATCGATATTTTAACTATCCTATTGTATGAAGAAACGAAAATATTTTATTGATAACCACCGGGTAATTGAAATAACGCCGGGTATTCGTACAAATATTTGGAATCGAATGATAACGTTTCGATACAATACTGGCGTCGCGACGTCCCGACCCGATGAAAGGAAACGATATGGACACAAAGGATTTGCGGCTTTCGCTGTTACAGTAAATATTACTACTAATAATATTAGCTTTCGAGATAGGCCTACGGTTCCGCGTCGATTTCGCGTCTACCTTGTGCAAACATCCCGGTTTACCGATTTTAATGCCTTACTTAGGTCCCGACGAAACGATGTTTGCGGACTGTCGGCATGAGGTCGTTTCAAAGCTGCTATATACCAAAAATCGATATTATCATTATTGTTATTGGCATAAAACAATGCAAAGAAATGTATCAGAATAAAGCATAGATTCGTAAATCACATTTAAAAAAGGATATAAATCTATAGTAGCTTATCTATCTATTAATTTATTTGTATGTACAAGAAAACTCCATTAGTATACATGTATAAAGATATAGTATAAAAATTATATATAAAAGGTGAAAATAGTAAACAAAATTATGCACTCTCAAATTGTTTTTCAAATTCTCTCAAATTATGCACCTGAAACTCTTGGAAAGCAATTTAGTTATCGAGAAATGCTCATTAACATGAAGGAAGCAGTTACGATCTAGCATCCGGTGAATTATAAAAGCGACCAGCTTTGGATATGAAAGCCTCCTAATAACACGAAACTTCGCAACATCCTTCTCAAACTTTACAACCATTCACGGTGCTCCATGACGACGGAAGCCACCTTCCAATAAACTTTCCATCCGCCGTGCTCGTTAGTGGATGTCCAATAACGTCCAATAACGAACATCCTCGGGCAATATATCGAGTTTGTGTGGCAGGAATGTCTCCAGACGAGATCCTCCACCTCGGTTGTAACTCGGCCGCGACCTGCACGTTTCAACACTGATCTTTCAACCTTGGTGCGCCGCTTTGTGCAACCTGATATTATCGTTCCAAAAGAGATGGAGAAGGAGAATGTGAGAGGAGAGAGGGTGGTCCTAAAAGGGAACGCGCAGCAAGCGTTTCAAGCGCATGTACGAACGCTTTACCACCCTTTGACGAATATCTGACGTGCACTTAAGTTAAACGGTGAAACTCGCGGGAGTAAAAAGTATCCTCCACTCGAAAAACGATGCAGTTCAGTCGCTGTAAAAGACGTTTTAAGGCCGACCCTCTTTCGCGACGTTCTTTTTAACAAGCCGTCCTCTTCGATTAATGGTTTACGTCCGATTCCCTAACTACCGTCATCCCTTGCCGGTAATCCTAAGGTCACGATCGTACCAAGGTGATTTTTTGTAAACTTCGTCCAGATGTAGGTCTGACACGATATGGAATATACTACTTGGTGTTTGACGGAATGAAAGCGAAGTTTAATATTACGTTAACAAGGGAAAAGAGAGGAAAGTTTTCTAACTGAAACTATACACATGAAACCATAGAACGATATGGTCACCATATTAAGCATCTCTCCTTTGCTGACACTTATGATTAAGGTTAAACCTTAACTACTGACGCGATGGTTGATAGACTTCTAAATGAAGATCATTGTTTACTGCCTTTACTGCCATTTTTCAACCATCCGATTCATGCATTGCCACATATCAATCCCAGCAAAGAAACAAGAAAACAAAAGTACCGCCAAAAGCTGACAGACCTTTGCCTCTTCGTATTCCCATATAACCAGCCGCAATCACACTCGACGCATCGCCTGCACACAGCAGACTGCCGCGGCGGCCAGACATAGCGAAACTAGTCCCTGTTCTCTGTTCTGCGCCAGATACGCCGGTGGTTCGCTGCCGACACTGCCGCGGGACCTGGGGAACCGTTTTCTGGACATCGTGAAGCTCGACGACTATCAAGAACCCTACCAGGCCCTGAAGTACGCGCCGTACTACAGCTACAGCACCGTGGTTATGGAGATGAAAGACATGATGCTGAACAACAAGGGCAGCAACATCAATCACTCAGGTATGCCGTGCTCCGGGTACGCCGCGTTGTTTTGCGCGAATACGCGGACACACACAGACGCACATCCCTGTGCACACCTGTGTACACGTACGCACAGCACACGCGTGTCTCTGCATATTTATACACTGACACACATTCAAACGGTGCCTGTTACGATCCACTGCCGGTACACGTACATACGTATGTACCGAACAACAAAGCATTCGCCTGACCGCAATCAATACAACACCCCCTCCCCGTCCATCCCCCCGTTGCAACCAGCCCCGCGACCCCCCATTCGCTATACGGTCACGCTGCATTCTGCACCCGTTCCTCCTTTGCTATATCATCCACAGCGGTGTACGCGAACGGTGCAGTTGACACATCGTACGATTATGCGGTACCGGAACTCGGCACGGTGCCCCTGCTCAACCAGGACGGCACAGGACGCGGCGGGCCTGCCGTTTCCAGTGGCACCAGTGACCAGGACAGCATCTTCTCCAAGACTTCCTCCCGCGGGAACAAGACGGAGAACAAAAAGGTATGTGAGCTGCTCGATTTGGTACATTTAGGAGCACGTTGCTCGTTAACGCGTTCGATACGGTACCAAAAGTAGGAGAAGCTGGAGAAGATTTTAGAACGGCAGATAGATACGTTTATCTGACTAGGTACTATTGTATACTCTTGGATAATATATTGTATTGTATCGTATATAGTAACATTGATTGTCTGTGCAAAATTAAAAATTGATATCTGGAGGATGCTTCCTTTTTGGAAGACTACCCATAACGCGAACGCACATATCACTCAACATAGAATAGGATATTTGTTATCATTCACGTTATCCGCATTGAATGAATTAAACCTTTCACGGTGTTCGATGTTAATACCAAAAATAATACTTAAACGGTAGTAATAATTACTATTACGCGAAGAGGTTAATGGAAAGAATTTTAGCGGTATTTATGCGGTACAGTTGGTACACTTAACGAGATAATTATTCTCGCGATGGTATTCCGCTCGTTATTTTTATTGCCAGGAATTTCGCGGAAGCTGGAAGCGAGTTACAGCGAATAAAAGTTTAACACAACGTCAGTCGGGAAGCTGTAATTTATTAGCGCGGAGAGATAATCGCGAACGGAACAGTGTTTCGCAAACATTTTAATAGCGCGGACGGAACAGTGTTTCGCAAACATTTTCATAGCGCGCACGGTAAAACTGCCCACGGAACGGACCGTGGCTCTTTGATATGCAAACTCTAATTCGATTTCGCGACGCGAAGATATGCAAAATGGCAGGGGGACGCGGGGGAACGGAGGGACGTGGACGGTATCGGGGCTGATAAAGCGACGCCCGGGCAATGGAGGAAATAATCGTAACGTTCGATCGAGGACAAAGTAAACGAAGGCAGACACGCGGAAATTCAACTACGTTATCGCGGAATCTATAAATAATGGCCACCTTCGGTCGAAGCGTGCGTAGGTACTTGTATTTCTGCAGCAACCATTAAACGTGCACTCCATTCGTCGAGGGAAAGTTCGCAATTAATAATTTAAATCAATATGGCGGAACGAGTGCAGACCATTTGGGGTAGATATACCTCCCGTGGGTACAGTATAACGTAGCTCGTATCCGGAATACCAGAACGGTGCGCCGGGACGTGCAGGGGATGGAGGACAGCGTGGGAGGGGGAGAAAAGAGGAAAAAAGCGGAGGAGCTACGCACCGTCGACGTCGAACGCGCGAGACGTTCCCCAGGGCTCCCTTTTGGCATAAAAAATCACCGGATCGAGACTAAAGGTCAATATGAAAACGTCAGATCGATAGTACAGGCTTTTCATCAAATTGGCTGATAATCTGGTACTTGTCAGTTGTAACAGAAGTATACAGTGTTATGCAAATCAATGCGATGGCGCATAATTATTTGAAACTCTTACGTGTAATCACATTATTGCGCAAAAATTTAATATATCAAAAAAGAACACTTTTTGTTATTAAATACTCAACACGACTTATTGGAATTTCTGCTTAAAATTGATTTCATAATCAATAAAATGCTTTTCTAACGAAATAAATTAGCACAAGTGTTCATATTAATTCGCACTGTATTATAGAAGCTTCTATCGAAACTGTACAAAGCTAAACTTCACAGTTTACACCCCCATAATGTTTTACTTCCTTTGTACCCACAAGATCGATTCAGGTTTCCCAAAATTCTATTTTGCTTGTTGCCCTCCGACCATTAGATCGATGAAACGAACCGAACCGAACGTTCAGCCCCGCATTCGTAACGCTACAAAAGCAATACAAACCGTGGAAATGGTACGTCAATCCCCTCGCGTGAGCATCAAGACACTCGTCACAACGGCCGATGCTGTTTACACGTAACAAGCAACGCGAAAGGGTTGCTTTCGCTGGCAAACAAATAAAGTATCGCGCGTATTCAGCAACGTTTCCGCGCAATCTGCAGAATCATTCGATTGATCGGTTCGTCGACGTATAAACGAACTGCCGTCAACGGGCTGCGCCGAACCCTTTCGCTAGTAACCCTCGGAGCAACCCTCGTGGAATGTATCATCATTACGCGGTCCGGTGGCTTCCGGGCCAGTTCGCTCTGTTAATTGCGGAGAGAAAGCGCGTCGTGTAATCACGTTTGCAATCCTATCTCCCTCCACCACCCCTGTCACACACTCTCCTTCTCGCGTTCACTCTCTGACTCTCACTCACTCTCTCTCCTCTATCTCCCTTTTGTTTCCACTTCCCCTCCCTCGCTGTCGTTTTCGTCCCATCCCCCGATTTCTGTCGACTCGCGTGCCGACATCGCAGAAATATTACACGTGGGCGGGTGGTTGATTCGGCAACCTGCGCCTAAATCGTGCCGCCGCGATCTGCCGGAATAAAAATACGCCGCGGCAAATTTGTAGCGTGTCGGTGATTTATTCCCGGCAACGCGTAACACCGGGGGACACGGTTGCGCGAACCGATGGAATGACGTATTTTTCGAGAATACCGATCTCACGCGCCCGCGCGTTTCATCAAGCACCCCGTCATCCATCCCCCGATGAACATCTTCGGGGTCGTAGGGAGGAAAACAGCGGATTGGACGGCTGAACGCGAATCTGTCTCTTCTGTTCGTGAATCAGATTCTGTATCGGTTGACATATCGCGTACAGATCGAACAGATTTTTCTTACAATAGATCATCGTCGTTTCTCAAACTGTGCTCCACGAGCCCCTACAGTTCTATCTGATATCTGTAAGAATCGAGTCAACGGAGAAAGGTATAAAACAAGTTATCGCCAAAAATAGACAAAGCTTGATCTTAAAACGTGAAAAGGAAACAAAAATTAGAACTTTCTTAAACGCTTGGAGAACCACTGCCTTAGATAATCTCAGTGAATCTTCTTGAAGGACAAAATGATAGATCATCGAAAGTTTCGCCAGTTCCCGATACAAAGGCGTGCACGCGTCTCTCCGATGAACCGATTTCGGGGCGATTTCCGCTGCCTGCAGCCAGATTGATTCGAGCACAATGCTCCGAAAGTGGTCGTCTACGTCGGGACGTCTGCGCATGATTGACAGCCGACAGCGCCACTCGAAACAGTCAAAACATTTCGGGGTGGCGCGTCGGGCCTGGCCTTGACGCATCGTAGCGACGCCAATCATTGTCCCCGCGTGATCCGTCATTAGACCGAAAACGGGCGTTCTCGGGAAACATCGCGTCGGGGGCTATCGGGTGGTGGCTCCGGGTAGTTTTACAATGGGCCGTGTCGAAAGTTATACCCGTCACGTTCGACTGGTCCTTTCCTCGCGATCCCTCGAGTCTGCATTTTTTTTTCTTCTTTTTTTTTCACTCCATTTCATTTTATTTCATTTCATTTCACATATCGGTAACAATGAACAGTTTTAACGATAAATCGAGAGTATCGAATATCGATGCGATATCGGTGTCGAGCGAGCACGATTCCCAGCTAACAGACCCGTCGAAATTATTCCAAATAGATATTCGACGACAGGAAGCTTTTGAGGGGTGTCAAACGGGCTGAATCAATGACGAACGGGAAATTTCGCACCGAGAGAGAGAGGGGGGGAGGTGAGAGGGAGAGGTTCAATTTATAGCAGTAATTTTGCCACTTAAATTATTGTAAGTCTGTCGGGCCCGTGCAATACATCACGGAGAATTTACTGGCGCGGGGCTCAACGAATAATTCATCCATCGGTCGGCCCTCCATGAAACTCCCTTAATATCGGCAACCAGGCAGCGTTTGCCGCGGTTAGCGTGATCATAGACCGTTGATTATCGGCTGATGTCCCGCGAACGATGCATTGTTCTTTCCTTGTTTCAGTCGCCGACTCAACAGGAGGTGCTCTCAGCCCTGAAGAGACGTCTGGAGCAGACGAGCGTCCCGCTCTTCCCACGGCATCGCCTCCGCATGCTCTCGAAACTCGCCGAAGGGGCCTTCGGAACGGTAACGACATTGTTATTACGGCCAAGCCACGTATCTATTTTAAATTAGACACGCGAAGTTGGCCGCGACTGCGATCGACGATTCGTCACGTCCACTTCGATAACGAATTACCCCTCCCCACGTGTTAGGTTTGCTTTATTATCCTCTTTGAGCGGTGTAATCGATGCTTGTACCTTTGCAAAGTTCACTTTGATCTCGGTTGTACATTCAACCCCTTGGTTTTCGACCTCTACCTTTATTTTAATTTCACTTGCGTAGCGACTTTATTTATGAAACTCTAAAACCTCGATTAACACGATCGAATTCAAAAGTTCCGTGCGCATAATTTTCTTAACTCCCTTGACGTGTTTTAACGAGTCTAACTCGCGATAACAATATTGGACAAAACGTGAACATCACGAATTTGTCTCGTAGAGTAAAATTGGGGCCATATATACTAAAAATAGTTTGTTGGGGGTAGTAACGATTGAAACATTTGAAACCTTTTACCGGTTAGACCCGGAAGTCTCTTCGTCGAGCTAAACGTTACGGCAAGGGGTTAAACTTTCCCTTCAACGTCACACGAATGCCATTTTGTCTTGCACGTTCACCCCAAAATGGCAAGATTACCTGTTTCGCAACGCTACGCTACTTTCACATCGTCGGCGTAACGCTGGTAACGTCAAACCGTCCGTCTCCGCGCGATTCTCCGGGACATTATCATAATACACCCGGTGTTTGCGAAGTGTCGCATTACCCGCTAATGCAGAGCAACGGAAACACCTGCTGAAATAGCATCGAGCCGCCGCGGGGTTCAATTACAAACGGCCGATATCGCGAACGAACCAGCGGCCGGACGAGGGTGACCAGGTACAGTCGGGATCGACAAACGGTCAGAGGCATCGGTGGGCAGCGTCGCGGCGCCCGATTCCACATCGATTCGGAAACGTAACACGGGCACCTGGCTCCGCTTCCACGATGCTCGACGACGAAGAGAGAGAAATCGAGCCAACGGCGGGGAGAAATCAATCCGTTTGTTGACCGTATGCGAACAATTCGCCGCCGGCTGCGCGCAACAATACGTCGATTAACGAAGTGTCCACCCTGTTATTCTTCAGCGTCACAATGGCGCCCCGTCTGGCTCGTCGAGGATAATCAGTTTAGAATGCGTTAGAGCGGCTAATAATTCCCTTTTGTTTCCCGGCCGGCCGCCGGCACGCTGTTAATGACCGGGCCAAGAGACGCTGCCCGTTCGAGTTTCGCCGGTGTCAGCCAGAGTCTTGCACCCGCGTACGCGTTGCATCGGGTGTGCGCCAGATCGCTTCGACCCGGGGAATCTGTCACGTCAATCTCGATTGCGGGTTCGACGAGGTATTAACACTACCTGTCGCCCGTATCTGGGCGAAGCGTAAGTTTCCACAGGCGATTTGACAATGGAAATACCAATCGTGTTAGATTGACCAGCGAACAACCTTTCACCGTACCCTACATATTTAATCGTGCTATGTGGATAATTACTCAACTTACTTCGCATCGATGAAATTAAATTAATTACAACGAAAACGGAGTCTGACATTTGATTATCGAACCAGAAATTATTTGAACGCACTTTTAAATACGCTAGAGTTCGCGTAATGATTAATTCGTACATCGGGACGAGTGCGCGAAGGGCTGCCCTTAATTGCCTTTACCAGTAAAAGGGTGAAATTGAAATGATCAAAAATTAACTTTGATCCTCTCCAGAGATCCAGCTCGAAATGCAGTTAGCACTCGAAGTGTTAACCCTAGCGGCGTGACCCGGGCACAGCAGTCGGTGGTCGCAGGGCGCGCCGGTAGAATATTGCAAAATTCCGAGCACGCGAGGAATATCGTCGCGGATACAGGACGAGCCAGGCGTACTCGTGCACGCGTGTTATACATATAATCGTTTATCCGACTTCCTGCGCCCGACTCCCCGTCTACGGTCCACCGTCCACCGGCCAACGGGCGAATATACCTGCCTGTCCCCTTGCAACGTATAAAAGTTGCGCGATAAATTCGCCCGGGACGGATAATCAAATTCAGGGAGATCATCCATTCTCGTTAGACGAATTTATGGCTCTAACGAGGATCCCGCGGTCCCTCGACTTTTATTCCGTAATAAACGCGGCGCCCGAAAGGATGAGCATGGCCGGGCTCTAGCGAGTTTTTCCTTTCACGGCCGACCAACGATGGACCCGAACGATTCTCCATGTATAAACGTAAACAAATTATGCCCATAAAGGTGTACGTGGCGGAAGCGGAAGGGATCCCGGAGTACGGGACGACGACCAGCGTCGGCAAGCGTCTCGTCGCCGTCAAATTTTTACTGCCGGAAGCCAGCGAGAAAGAAAAGTAAGTATATGTATGTGTGTGTGTGTGTGTGCGTGTGCGCGCGCGTGTGTGTGTGTAAGTATAGAGTGGAAGGGAGGAGAACGGGAAGCATGCGCGCGCCTTGCTCGCGCAATTTGCATTCCGTTTCGCTGTTACATAGCGCTCGATCGAGCCATGGTTTCGCAGCTCCTGCCAGCCTCGTTCCCTTTTCTTCTCGACTCCGTGGCGATAAACATTTTACAGCCGTAGGAGAACGCAGCTCGGTTGCACGGGACGTGATTTTACTCAAGGTTCGTTTCTTCCGTCCTGAAGAACATGATCGTCGAAACTTTCGAACGTATGGAACGAGCGTCCCAGTGACGAAAGCTTGGCTCGATTTAACTAAACCTTTTAGTATTAACGTATTTGCAGTAAAATTGTCTAGGTAACCGTACCCTGAACGTTCATACTTACTCGATTTTATATAACAAGTGGGAAGAGCGTTCGTAAATTTTTACGATACGAATAAGTTTGACTTTTCGACAGAAGTCAAAAATTTACGCTAACCGTAGTATAGGAACATGATACCAGTAGTTTTTATCAAAAATAAGCACGCGCTTGTAATACCACTCACGTAGGTACAAAATAGCATCCCCTAAAAACTAAAAGATCCCATTCTCCCCCGAAACGATCGCGATTAGAACGGAAAAACACAAACGATACCGCTGGAAGGAACGATCCTCCCTCAACACCGAACCTAACTGCGAGGCACACAATAGCATAACACACCAGAACGGAGTCTATTCCTCTGGCTGGCGCGTGTGCGCAGGGATGACCCTGTGCATAGGTCGCGATGCAAACCGATTTCGAATGCATCCAGCGATCGCCGTTTAGAAATGGCTATCCCGTGCATAAAATTCATAGCGGAGAAGGTTCTTCCCGAATGCGTCCCGGTTTCTCTCCCCACCAAAAGTCAGGTCACCGTTCCACCCCCTTTCGTCCGCCACCCCCCTTCCCAACGGTGGTCACATCCGTGGCCGTGTCGTTTTATAGAGAAAACTCCACTGGCGGTGAAACGTCCAGATATACCGGCGAAGACGATCGTTCTCGCGGCTATCAAGCTAGACATCAGAAAAAGACCAGTTCGATTCCACGAATGGAATAGATTTGCATACAATGACCGGGGAGATAGGGTATCGAGAGTTTCACCGCGCTTCGTGGCGACGCGAAAGAAGGGGGTGACCGGCCGGAGGGACAGCAGGAGCAAGAAAGCCGGGCGAGCGAATCTGCACCGAGGCAGATGACAAAGCTTCCTTCCGAGACGAAAATCGGTGACGTTCCATCGAATATCGTCGCCCTTCAACTTCGGCGTCGACGCAGAAGTTTCGCCGGCGTGAACGAGTTATCTGATGTTTGGTGAGAGGACGAGCGGAAAGGCGATTCGGCTGTAGACGACTTTCAAGCGCCGGCTGGATTCGTAACTAATCCCTGGAACCGACGAGGAAGTTGTGTATATACGTAGTTTCGTGTCACGAAAACAGATTTTACCCTCTTTTTTCGGGCTCGAGTAAGGTGAAAGCGCTCGATTAACGCGCAGCTTGCTTCAACGTCTTGAGGTACGTGTTTGAAGATGAGGTAATGTGTGCTTTGCAGAAAGGCAGGTACTTTACATACGAAATTTAGTCGCTCTTTTATGTCCTCTTTAACACTGTACACCTTCTAAGAAGAAGGTTACTCAATTTATGAACAAAACGTTAAGCGTACAGCGGGTCGACAAAATGTCCCGCTGGTGTGTAATACGCGCATGCAAATAAGAATACATGGTATATCGCTTCTAATATATAAATCTAATATATTTTGTAAAATAAATTTCAAAGAATGTCAAATTCAAGGAGAAAATTATTTATAAGTACCAGTGACTGATAGATTGCAAAATTCTCTTTCTCCCTCCAGTAACATTAGCAGAGGTAACCCGTTCACGATTCGCAATTTATCGCGTAAAACGATCGTTGCTGTTAATTTACTCTTGCCTGTTCCGCTTTATCGTGATTTGCGTAAATAACCAGAGTTTCGGGGGGCCCGTGGTTCACGCACCATCATAAATAAAATTCGGTCCCATCCGATCCGTGATTTCCACGATTCCTCGAGCGTTCGCCTCACGCAACAAGTCTCCCGCCGTGAGGATGACTTATCGCGCCCCTATCGTGACTGGAACATGCTCCATTTCCTTTTCCACATCGTGTCCACACAATCTCTAGAACGGGGACAAAGAAATCGCTTCTCCCTTCGGGCTTCCAATTCGCAATCATCGTCCTCTCACGGATATTCGTGCAAGCGCGAAAGGATCAACCTAACTTCTTGCGAAACTGTCCTACATTCATAGAGTACTTTAACTTGTAGCTAGAGCTATGACGACACTTATACTAGGACATTTGAATATTTAAGAGAAATGCGAACAGACAAAAATTATTCGATCACTTGAACGAACGAAATAGTTGAGTAATTGTAGTAACTTTTTCACAGAAGCTCTGTAAATCTTATTTCTCATTATTCTCAATCGTTATCAATGTTAATCAAAAAGTGACAAAAATAAAATTCGCTGTAAAATCAAGATTCTCGACTATTTTCATAGATATTCGATTAATTCTTGTCCAGCTGATATCTCACAGGTACCCTGGGTACCCTGGTGCCTCATAAATAAACAGCTTTACCCGTGACAGATAAGAAATGCTTTACGCGTTATAACCGGTATCACGAAGCACAGTTACTGACTCTCTTGGCTGCATGCGTTTTGTCCAAAATAACGCTAAATAACGAGCCGGCTAACGCAGCCCCAGAAAACGGTGCTCTCGTTAAAAACAGAGTTACGCGTTGAATCCTTCGGTTCCGGATACGCGATACGATTTGAATCCCGTTCCCGTTTCCCGTTCGCGGCATCGACCTCGTACCGTTTTCACCGTTTCGTATTTTTGTTCATTATTGAACGCACAGTTTTTGCCCGTTAACAATCGCGGCAACTATTTTTCAAGAGATATGTTTAACTTCGACCATGCAGCACGGAACAATGATATCAATTTCAGCGAACAAACACGCACGGCTCCGTTTGAAACATTCTATTATATTCCGTGAAATTCAATTTTTCGGAACTATGTTTTTCAGCAACGTTGCTTAGGTCTATTTGTTGTTGATCTTTAAACGGTTTTCAATTGTACTTTCGAAAACGACCGCGTTGCAATTGCATGAAAAAATACTAACTTAAACAACACATCTCTTTTTCAGTTATAACACAGAATTGAAAGTGAACGACAACAATTAATAGTTCCCAAACATTTTATCAACCGATTCTGAAACTTGCAAATATTGAAATACGTTTTCAACTACGGTCGCCTCGGAATTAATTAGATTTCTTAGCGAAACTCTGATTGATCGTAACATAGTTAAATCCGATAATAAAGTTAGAGCAAATATATCAGAAAAGAATGAAGCCGCTTCATTCAAATCCCCTTTTCCATACCCGTGTCCACGGAAACTTCTCGTTCCACCTCGTTGCTCAATTTCTTATCTCCCTCCTCTGCATGAATATTCATTCGAAAAATTAATCGCCCCTCTCGCCTTATCGACTCGGACCGCATAAAGTAATAACGTCTCCTGGACGCTGGATCGCTCGCCGAACCATTAGATAAGATGGCTCGGTACATCGACGGACGGGTGCGTGGCAATTAACCGGCATCGACGCGGGCAACGTATTATTTCGCCTACAAATTTAATCCCCAGTCAGGGCCGTACCTGTCGCCCACACGGCTCCAAGGTGTCGGTGCGCGCCAGAATTCGCAGTTTATGGGGAATCGATACGAGGCACGTAGTTTTGTTAACGGCCGCATTAAGCGATCACGCGAGAGTGCCATTACCAAGTCGATCGTAAGTAAGGCCGAAGTAACGATGCTGTGCGTGGAAACGCGCCTTGTTAACGTATACGTAGGTATACACACCGGTGGAAAGCGGAGCTGCCTTCTGCACACGGAGGGACCCGAAGCTGGTTGGTGGTCTAACTCGTTTCACTTCGCGTAGTTACCAACACCGGCATGCAAACGAGACGCCGAAACTTTGTTCGAAAATCTTACGGTTATCTCGCTCAATGGACACTGTCGCGCCGAGCAATGGGTTCCATTCGCCTTAACAATCTTCTCCGGATCTCTTGCGTCGATGTAAAATTAAACCCAGCACGCAGCGTTATTTTTTTTTTTTTTACGTTTATTCCTTCTTCTGTCGCGAACAGTTTCCGTTTATATCCGTGGAACGCGAAACTCGATGAAATATAAAAAGGTAGCCCAGTTGTAAGTTGATTATATGCCTGGGAAAGGACTGCACACGGTCACTGTACTGGAATTCGAATAGGGAGGCTTTTTATTCGCCGGACGATTGAACCGCCTAAACTGAATGTTCGAAGATAACAGTTACACACCGGTATACGTATATACTGTGAGTTACTAAATTCTCCGGGGTTCTGTTAAGGTTGGATTTCCAACGGGACGTCAGGATCCTGGCAGCCCTGGAGGATCGCAATATCGCTAGAGTGCTGGGGGCTTGCTGCCGAGAAGAGCCATACTGCGTGGTGATGGAGTACCTAGAGCACGGAGACCTCTGCCAATTCCTCAAGACACATATCACTGCCGAGGACGCCCATTCCATGCCGATCGGTGTCAAAACGCTCAGGTAACTATCTGTGTAGCAATGTCGGTAAATGTTCATTCTACTTAATCGCGTGCAGCTCGTTAACGTAGATATTCACTTATATCGTTTCGCCGTTGCGTATCAATGGCAAACGGGTGAGCATCGCATCGTTGCGTATCAATGGCGAGTGGGTGAGCATCGCATCGTTGCGTATAAAAATGTGACACCGATATCACGACAGATCGTGCAACGACGATACGCAACGATGAAACAACACAAGAAAATACACGTCTCAACAAACGTATCGCAAATTTCACTACCGTCCTGAACGTATCGATTCAAAAAAAGGCAAAGAATGCAATAATGCGGCTCGTGACCGGAACTTGATGTCGAGTAGCTTATGAAAATGAATTGGACGCGAGAATTTCAATAATTCCCCTGTGAAACACCGGCGTTCGTCAGCAAGACTCGAGATTTAGTTTCATCCGCTGCGGGAAGGCGTCGCGAAGTTAACACCCAATAACTTTCTCTCGGGGCGGAGTTTGAAGCGTTTATTAATCGTGAGCGACGCAGTCTTCGCTACAACCAGCAACCCCTACCTCCGTCTCTGTCCCGCCGCCCCGTCCTCGTTGTCCCCCTTCGCTATCGCCCCTCGCAAAACCTCTCCGTCCTCCCCGCGAAAGGCTTGCAACTGTCTCACGCCTTAACTTTGTGTCCTCTTGCAACTCTCGCCGTTTCCTCGTTTCAGTTTCAACTGTCTCATCTACATGGCGGCTCAAATAGCGTCGGGCATGCGGTACCTGGAGAATCTGAACTTCGTGCACCGGGATCTGGCTACTAGGTGAGTACCACGGGAAGTTCGAGCGAACGTATCCGACCGGATCTCTCTTTCCCACGAGGATAAACGCGTCTTAGCGGCGCGCATCCAAACTATCATCGTTCCCTCCGCAGCGCGGACGTTTTGTTGCTCCCGTCTGCGAAGAGAGACGGGGAAAGAGATACGTAAACGTTGTTTCGACTTCTGGCCCCTGTTGGAGCACACCGGCAAATACCGGTATAAATGGCGTCCTTTAATCAAGCTGCTTCGTGCTCCTCGCGATTTCATTTCCCTTTAACCGCCCGCCGGTGTGCAGCGACTTGTAACCGAATGCCGGGGAAGCAAGTTTTCAGAGTAACTGAAGGGATTACCGTGATATGATGCTCGCGGAGAAAGAAAGATTTTTACCATGCTCTCCGCTTTGAGATTTAAATGTCCGTTTCCCCGTTTAAACTCGATTTTCTAAGATATTTCATGATTTCCAACGGTCACCGTGATACGATGTCCGCGAACAGGGACGATTATCTTCGCTGCGACATTTAGCTTTGTAATTTTTACTTCCATTTTCGCGCTTAGCTTTGTTATTTAACAAGTGTTAATAATCGAGGAGGCTGTAAGCGAATGTTTCACGAAGAATAGCGTCGTTCACCGATACATGATGTTAAGCACAGATACATTACGCAGAGCTGGAACTTCGATATCGAAGTTCGCCGCAACGCGCTTAAGTTGAAATTAAATTATAGCCATCCCAGGGTGCATTTCCATAAGCCCTCGAAACAAACGAAGCCGCGAAACCACATGGGAAATCAGCGATTCGTTAGCGATACGTCGAGCGGAAAACAGGCAAGAACGGTAGTTTATTTTCGCGCGGGATAACGATTAACAGAATAACGCTGCAGTCATTATCGGTTGTACGTCAACATCAAAATTGTTTGCCTGGCTTATTACAACTATAAATTAATTCGACCCGATTGTGCCGTAAAATCTGTTCGATCTATACGCTCGCGCAGAATTATCGCGGCTTGAATCTTCTCCCAACGTTCTACAACCCGAATTACAATCCGATACGATAAACTTTTATGGACTGTGTACACGCGTGACTCTTCAAAAGAATTTCTGTAGCGTAACACCTCCAATTTGCCGAGATATTTCAATATTGATGTGATCAACTTTTTCCAATATTTTTCGCGTGACATTTAATCTCGCAATCATTATTCCGCTAAATAACATTCCCAAACAATTTCTTTGATATTGAAATTTTTTAATATTAAAATTTTTTAATTTGAAATTTCTCATATAAAATTTCTTTCGCTATTTTTTAATATTCGCCGAATTAAATATGCTATAAACATACGTTCGTTTCATCTCGCCGTTCAAAACTTTAAGCATTTTTAATTTTAATGGAGACAAAAGATTAGACCGAAAAATTGAGTGAAAAATTGAGAGAAAAATTGAGAGAAAAATTCGGTAGGCAAAGCTTAGCGTACACGTGTGAAATCGGATGATCTTTGACATCGTACAGAAGGCGTATAATATCCAGGATCAGGGACCCCTGACTTTCACAGACAAAAGCTTACAGCCCGTGTATGCAACGAAACCCATCCACGTTCCTGTTATTGAAATGCAATGGCCATCCCTGTCGAACCGATGGAAGTATAGATGCGCATATGCGCATATGTGCTCTACATACATATTCACGGTAACCGCGGTGCTCTTACAACACGTGGAACCTAGTTTCCGGTTGACCAGTGTCTCTCAAACGACCGCTCGTAAATCTTAATAGAATACCAGGATGCGCTTCCGGTACGCTCGTCGTACCATTATTACGACATTGCACGTGCTTCCAAATGCCTGTAGGACGATTCAAGTTCTATCGCACCGTGATCAACGCCTAATCGACTAAAAGCGTGAGAACACTAGACGTGTCTCTAATTTTCAAGCCATCGATTGTTTTACGCTGGAAATAACGGAATGGTAAAAACGGTTTATTTCTAATTTTTCACGAAAGTTTCACAAGCTTATGAAGATGCACCTTTTACAAATTTTCATGATTTTCTGTAAAAGATACAGCTAAAAATTCTCTGCTCTTATATTATGTATTTTTCGGTATAATTTTCAATTTAATGATTTTGATGCAAATAAGTATACTTTATATCGTAAGTGTTTTTAGCGTTAGTATTTAATTTTCACAGGTTATTCTTTTTGAAAATGTGGTGGTGATACAATTTCTATGACCGTTATTGTATAATCTCATATAATGTCAATTTTGTTGATTTCTATTCGAATAATTGATGTTTAACGCAAGAGAAAGCGATTGTTCCTATTGTCCAAACATTCCATTGTTTTGCCACTTTTGTATCTCTATCAATTCAGATACAGGGGGTCTGCTCTGTACTTTGCGGGTTCGGTGTTACTTTTGTGCAGAAATTACGATTTTATTAGTGGTGAAGCTGGTGGTTAATTGTAGCAACGGAAACCCAAAACACCAAAGTTAGTCCGCTTTGAATCCAGAAACTATCGGATGAAAGATTCGGGGAAAACGTTTTCCGGGTTACCACAAAGCTCGGAACGAACCTTTGTCGGGTTCAAAGCAAAGAATCCTGTTGTAAAATTACAAAAACCGTAGTTGTTCCATCGTGTCGGCTTTATTAAATCTTCAACGTGCGCGTATGCATGCGTGAAACGTTCGCGTTCACCGGGGAACTGCAACACACAAGGCGTCACGCATGAATTTCTCTGAGAGGCAAATGGAAAAATAATTGAATCGCGTTCGATCATTAACGTAAACGTGAAACGGCTTACGAAATGTTGGACAATAAACGTGTTCCGTTCGCCGACGCATTTAATATCCGCAGCTTTACGATTCATTTAAACAAAATAATAACCAACCGGGATATTTTATAAGCAAGTGAACGCGTTCCCTGTGTTTTTCAACGTTCCGCTCACCTATCACCGTTGGATATTATTCGACTAACGAACAACGAATAAAACTTTATTTTTTCTCCATAAAAAGCTGTTAATTTCTTTTTCACCGGGATATTAAATTTTCTCCCGCTCCATAGGTACCGCATAATACATATATTCCTCGCTATTCGTTTCGAACAACCGATGAGTTTAATTGATTTCTTGTTTGCCAACGATAACTAATTAATTTGTTCATTATTCTCGAATGAAAGGTAGATCAAATTTATTCGTTACTCGAGATAATTTTTGCAGCCTGTAAAGTTTAATCAAAACCGTTGCACCGGCTTCCTTTCATTCCCAACGCACGAAATTATACGAGAAAAAAAAACCAAACGATTTCGAAAGGCGGAAACTGAATAACAACATACGTGTCATCGAATTTCGCCCGGTTATTCAACGCGAAACGTTTCACTGGGTCAAATCGTGAACGCGACCCCGTGATCGAGGCTCGTTTCGATTTTCGAACATTCGTAACGAGGCGACCGGGAACGGGGTGGAGCCGACGAAAATATTTAACCGGCTTTTACCGTGAACGTGAACGAGCTGTTGTCGCGCGGTGTAACTGAAGTGCGGCCGCAAACGCGGGCGAATCCATTTGCAAAGGAATCAGAATTTCACGGTAACCCGGAATTTAATCAAAATGTAATGCGGCAGGTAAACGTCCGTCCCGACGATAGCCGTCGACGTGACGAACCGACGATTTCCAGTGAAACATATGACTTTGCGGAAATTTCGCAAGTGGCAAATTCTTCCCTGAACCGTAGACGCTAAGTCTGTAACTACCCGAATAATCTAATATTCGAATATTCCAAGCAGTAACCTACTAATCCGAATAGGTTACACGTGGATTCGATGAATCTATTCAAAAATCTTATATCGATTTATTTCACGTTATTGGGGATTTTGGATTAAAAGGAATAAAATAAAGATAACTCTTCTATTTAAAAATTCACTAAAATTTATTTCTAAAGGAAGGTATATCGTTTTCTGAGCAAGAGGCAAGACTCGAATCAATAGAACAAGCAAAAGGACACAATTTGTTATGGTCCTCTAATTCTTACGCAAAGCGTGGTAAGGGAAAAACATTTGACCCGTTCCTGGAACCTCCTCAACCGATAGCTCGACCTTAAATAAATATTTAATAAATAAATTTTTGTTTATTCGTTAAGACACAAATTTCCAACACACGTATTTGTAATTTCCACTTTTTCAAAATTAGAGCCTTCATTTTTTGATGATTATACATCATCGTACAGATATCGTACGGAATCCCGAAAAATAGAAAATCGGCAAGTACCAGATAACTAGTGGTTAACAATCGATGTATTAAAGATATTTGGATATTTCCAATAATTCACATAATAATCATTCTAATCATCCATCTGGTTCTAACCTATACACCTACGCGTTGAAAGAAAAACGCGAACTTCCACGATTATCTCGCATGTGTATGTGCTTGAGTACCTGTTCTCTTTTGTAAAGGCCGAACGTCATCGTTCGTAGGAACATCACGCGTGCATCGCGTGCCAGGATCAGTTAAGCTTACAACGGGAAGAAGAAAATGTTCTCTGTGAAGCCTGAAGTAGCTCTGAAAGAGGGATTAAGAGAGCAGCTCATTACAGGCCCGGCTCGTAATCCGAAGCTTATAATCTCCATGGCTAAAAATTCCCTTTTAGAAACACTCTGCCCCGTATTACGTTTCTGTCGTTCTACTAGCCGAAACTAATTTGTTAGTCCGTCGGGCTAATTACAGGAGAGGCTATTTTATATTCAGATTCGGGTTTAAGTTACGTTCTCGTTAGCCACTTAGAAAACAGCTGATCCCAAAAATATCCGGACATGTTACGTATTAAACGAATTTCGTGCAAAATTATAGGCTGTTAAGTAAACAGTGGTACAGGTTTAAAAATCGTCGTACAAAATAAGAATTGATCCACACCAAAAGAAGAATTTTATACGTAATAGAAGAAATCACCTAATCAATTTTTATAAACGCAGTCAAATTGCTGTACCGTAATCGATTGTCCATAACGACCGAGCGATCGATGCAACATTCAAAATTATAATATTTTAAGAAAACCACCGTTTCATAAAGGTACAGGCAATCCCAATACGAATCAATCGGAGTTTAAGCGAGCATGATGAAAATCTGAGTGGTGCGCAAGGGAAAGAATCAATTGGAAAGGGTGCGGGCACGTATAATGTATCGTCGGAGGTGCCCCGCAGCCCCGACCGCCTATCCTAACACTCGCCAGCCAATTTCTCTTGGCACCTTATTTTATTCGCGAGCGCGCGCCGTATAAAGTCATTCTCGGAACCGGACCGAGTGGAAAAGAGGAAAGAATCGATTGCTGATCAAACGGTAATGCAATTCAATTGACCCGATCGAAGAAAGAACGAGAGTGAACCGGAAGGGTTCTCCCCCATCGTCTATATCTCCACTATACCTATGTATGCTCGCACGTATGCGCGCGCGTGTGTGTGTGTGTGTGTCTGTAACGGTCGGAAAAAGGAAGGACATGCGTGTGATCGATCACGAGAGTACATGGGTAAGCACGTATGAGTGAAACACTTAAGGATATGGTGAAAGACGACATAGAGGAAAGCAGAACGCGCGCGTAAGTACGGGGAGAACGGTGTGCGGTCGACGCCGATAGGAAGAGATACCGATAGCTCGTAGCGGTGATGGTGTTACCAGAAACGGTGATAGCGGTCGCATACTACCGCAAGAGCGTGTAGCTAGACCGTGGAGAACGACGAAGACTCAATGTAGGTACTCCACCCCCGACCGAAGCGAGACCGCCTTTGTTCCGACTTCGATTACAAATGTAGAGAATGCCTTTCTCTGCCTCCCGCCACTTCCTGCCGCCCTTTCTTCTTCTTCTCCTCCTCCCTTCCTTTTTTTCCCTTCTTCAGATCGTTCACCCCGCCCACGACGACCCCCCGTCTTTCGATCTAACGCGGAGGCATCGCGAGGTCGAAGTCCTTGGCCGATCGCGCATCGTGCCTTCGAAGCCCTCGCTCGACCACCTCTAATGCCGTCTAACGCGAGACCATCGTCTAAAATACCTGCTCGAACGCAATGACAATCGATAATAGCCTCACTCTAGTGACTCTTCTCGTCTTGACGAGGGAAAGTGGTTACCCTCCGTCTTCTGGGAGGATTCTTAGTCTGGCAATATCGAACGAGAACTTCGTACCTTGCAGGATTGTAACCCTCTTAACGTTTGCTACGATCTTTCCTTTTTTCTTGCAAGTAATGTTATCCTGTCTTCCGATGAATAGGCAAATTATCATGATATGTTAACATTTAACGCGACCCACTCAAAATGATGGATTGCGATCCGCGATTGAAAAAACGTCCGTCTTAAGTCTTAGACAATGAAAATGATTTCGAATGAAAAGCCGACAATGAGGGTTACTCCGTAAGAAATTACCGATGAAACCTAATTAGCGATAGAGCGTGCTACAAATAGAGCAGGTCGCGTTGAAATTAGAACGGCGGCGGTTTGAGGTCGGCTCATCTGTCGTTACCTATCGCCGGCTGTCGCGAAATCCAATTACAATCGAGTCAAACATAGTGGTGTCCGCAGATAGACGCTTCCACTTAATATAATTCACACAGAGGCTCAATAGGATCCAGCGAGTGAGCATTGCTTATTGCATTAACGTTCTGACCCGGGACTTCCCCGTTGGATCGGGTCCACCCGTCGGCGTCGTCTGTCGCCGTCGTGGTCGCCGGGCGAACTCCAGGAGCGTGCGGTATAGCCAATAACGGTGATCGATAAAGCGCGGCTAATTACCTGGGTTCTGCCTCCAAATTGAAGCTTTGTTCCGCCGTCGAAATTAATTGACTCCATTCACTCGATAACGCTGGATACTCGAGCACCGTTCAGTTGCTCGTTTGTCTCGGCGAGAATTATAGTTCGTCTTTGGAAACAGAAGGCAGGTGTACGTGTAGCCGACACGACGCGATGCTCGATACCAAAATTGGAATGCTGTTGGAACAGATATTCCGCGGGGTTCGGGAGTGTCCTTCACCAGGGCGCAAATTTACTCCGTTCACTTCAGCGGGGAATGGATACGGCCGTTGTGCTCGACCGTTTAATAACTCCGTGCCGGTACCGATTCGTTCCTATTAACGAACAAACTTTGCGATGCGCGTCGCTTATCGAACGACGATGTTCTTTTCCCTCCCGAACAAGCTGATCTTGCTAATTTTCCTCTTGAGAGAAAAAGAGAACGAGAGAGAGACAGGGAATTGGTCTTGAGACCTTAACCGATCGATAAAATTGTTACGGTATTTCTCGTTTTTACGAAAAAATCTTATCTTCGCTCTTTGAATATTTTGCACATTGCCACCTCTAAAAATCGCTGGACCTACTCTTCTATTGTAGTATAATTGAAAAGTTTTCAGATGTCGATAATAACAGTAATGAGTTGGTGATCGAGCATTGTAGTGCAAAATTATTAATCGTATCTTCGCAGTTCGGACCGGTACAATAACATTAATTTACTTCTTACAAATTGTGCAAATGATTAATCATAAGCATGGAAAAATGTTCCGTGTTCTCCGGTTCTAGGGGTGAGTCCACCCCTAGAGAATTTAAATACTCGAATCTGGCTGCCTTAAGCCTCGCTAATTATCTCAAACGATGCGATGTTCGACGTTTTGAAAGGAGTGAAAAGATAATTAAGCATAGATCGTTGCAAATCGAGCTAGAATTAACCTGAATGCACACGTGCATGTACACACAAAGTAGGTGTATATACAGCGGCCTCGCGTATATACATAATAGAAGCGAATGGCTGAGTTTAGATCCACATTCTCCCGCGACCACGTACCTTATCCCGCCTCATAACGATCCATGATGATCATTCAGCGATCCAGCTGGTCGCCGGCAAACTTTGCCACAACGCTACGTACAATTGTAGAGTTGCGTGTGCCTGTACAGGAAACGTAGCTCATCTACACGTACGTGCAAATGCAGCCCGCAGGCAGCCATTCCTGCTTCCGGTCGGCTGCCATGCACAGAATGCGTACGCGTATGCAGATTGGCGGCCGCACTATGCACCCTACATACCGACGAGAGAGATCGATCTGAACTGCGCCTTTTTCATTCGAAATGAATCGCTCGGAAAAGTATTTGAATTCCCTGGCTGCCGAAGTCGAAACTGATTCGCGTATCTGCGGCCGGTCTAGGATCGTTCCCAAAGTGTTCCCGATACAAGTTTCCCCTTTGAGGTTCACAGGAAAACTGCACGCCCTTTTACACGCGAAACCTACCATAACGAAACCGGTGAATATTCACCTCGATAAATTAATTTAAGGATGAGCAACCATATATACCTTTTTATTTTCGTAACCGATCAAAGTTGAAGATTCAACAATCTGTATAGGTTACGCCAAACTTCATTTTCACATATTTAATTTCTTAATTGAAAGAAATTAGTAATTTATAGAATTGAAACGTTTATTTTTAATAGATGTGCAGCACGGGAATGTAATTTTATTTATAAATAATTGTGATTAATTTTCAAAGGAGAATATAAATTAAATGTAATAAGTGTGTAATCATTCTGAAAAGCTCGAACATTGAAGGTTTTTCGTTAATTATAATTCGATTAATGCGTGTACCGCGTCGAATGCAAAAATAGTTTATTTTGGTTGATTGAAACGCAGAGCGCAAACAACTTCGGCGGCCCGTGAGTAAATAATTGGCTGGCCGCCGGTTGCTCGTCACTGAATTAGATGATCGTTAATAATAACGATAATAACGGTAAAAGCTCGTTCGATGTTGCTCCGGAAGTTAATTAAATGGTGTGCATTGGAACGTTTGTAGAGCAGAACGGTCGATTCATTGTGTTCATCGATAACGATGATTTTCGATTACAGGAATTGCTTGGTGGGCAAAGCTTATCACATTAAAATCTCGGATTTCGGTACGGACAACGAACTGTACGCGTGCGATTATTACAAAGTCGATGGCACGGTGCCCCTGCCGATACGCTGGATGGCCTGGGAATCCATATTCCTGGTAAGCTTTATACACCTTGTTTGATGCATGTTCGTTCTCCCCTGTTTGCTAATTATTCACAAATACTCAGTTTGCATAAATCTGCTACAGTTTCAGAAATTCACTCTACAATCGCTGGATTATATGTACATATTCCAACAGTCGTGATATCGGTATTGAAAACCAAAATGTTATGCTTGTGACAATTTCATTTATAGCGGAGTCCAAAATAGTAATAAAAATTAAACATACTATATTAGAAACAATAATGTTACACAGGGTACAATTTTCAAAAACCCCAACGTATTAAAAATTATGCTTCTCTATGGGATGTTACCCTAACGATAAATGTTTGAAATAAGAACATTATAACTATTTTTAATATTGTTATTTATTTTCTTATGTATACCAATTCTTAAGTTCCATTACATTAGTTTCTATCACAATTAACTTAATAAAACATTCTTTTATGCATAACACCGAAGCGACAACCACCTAATTTCACATCACCTAATTATTAAACGTGTGTGAGGCAACGAATACGTTAACCGAACTTTTGGCTCCTACTATAAAATAAGAATAATTTTTGCACGATCTCACGACTGACTAAATGCCAGCTTCGCAGAAACACAGTCCCGTAATCTATACGATCTTCGCAGGGCAAATACACCACGAAGAGCGACGTGTGGGCGTTCGCCGTGACCCTGTGGGAGATCCTGAACCTGGGCAGACGTGTCCCCTACGAGCACTTGTCGAACGAGGAAGTGGTGCAGAGCTTGCGACGATTGCATCGCGCCATGGAATGCGCCGACACCAGCGACGAAACCGGCTGCAAAGAGGGCACCGATAACCTCTTCAGCTATTTACCTCAACCCACCGCGTGCTCGAAGGATATTTACGATCTGATGCTCGACTGCTGGCGACGCGAGGAGTCCGAGAGGCCTACCTTCCGGGAGATCTCGATGTTTCTGCAGCGAAAGAACCTCGGTTACGCGCCCACGTCCTGATATTGAACAACCGACAAAGTCGAGGAGCACGTGGTCTGTTGCGATTGCCACGCGTGCCCGGCTAAAAGACGCTCGAACGCAGACCATGGATCGGTCGAAGACGCCGTTTACCCGCACTGGATCACCGTGAGGACGAGGTTTTGAATTCCGAGGCTGGCGTTCGGCAACTGATCGAGCAAAAAGAGATCGGGACTCGTGACCAAGAGGAAACGAAGACATCGAAGAAGAAAATACAACGACAAGGTTTCCGATCTTGGTTTCCGGCAACGAGATCGACCGCTACAGGTTTCCTCTGCGCGAGACGGAGTTAGGCTCGAGCGAGGCCAAGTTAAGAAGGATATTCCGTGGGAACCGCGAAAAACTTTGAAGGGACTCGTAGGAAGACTGACCCGAAACCGTCATCGCACCGCTCTGTTACTCATAACCGTAAGGGACGTGTTCGTGTCGAGGTCGAGACGGTAGGAGAAGGTACTCGAGGTTCGTGTAATATTGTATTCGCTTAGTACGTAAGTGCACGGGAGATCGTCGGTATCGCGACGATCTCGTTACGATAGAGTGTTTCGAGAAGGCCGTTGGTTAGACGTAAGACGATACAAAAACGCGAAAACTGTGAATTCGACAATCGAGCGAGAGGAATGCGAGGGGCGACGTTTGTTCGTCGAGATTGCTATTTTGCATGGAGTCCCGTGGCGACCGTGTGTGCAGGTTCGAGGACCCCGAGAGGTTCAGGGGTCCGTAATGATCGTCGAAAATTTAGGAGCAATATCGTGTAATCGTAATACTGCTGTGAACATTCCTGCATGGGTTTAAAGATATATCTACATCTTCGAGATAAGTAAGGGATATTCGTTACTTAAGAGATTAGAGGTTAACCCTTTGGAACAAGAATGTCTTTCCGTTGCGTTGTAACGAGAGAAATAAAAGTGTGGGGCGAAGGGGAGAGGGAAAGATACGCGTCGATGTGTACGGCAATACGGTGACTAAATTATCAAGCTCATCCTGTGAGCTGTTAATCGAGCAGAGGAAAGAAGGGAGGTTTTTCGTATGGGTATGAGTGAGTGTGTTTATGAACGTGTAGGTAATTATAATAATTTATCGTGCGTCAATTTATCATGATTATTATCAGGCGCTCGATAGGGCTTTCGTTTCGAACGAAGCGAACGGAAACTGTCGAATTTCTCGTGTAACTAGTACACGACAGAGCATTCATCGTGTACGTAAGAAAATCGTGCACGAGGAAAATTCGTCGTGAACGTTGTTTCTTAATTTAGAACGAATGAAATTTAGAAAGAGAACCTGAACCGTTAAATTATTAAAAAGCATCTCGTGGGACAGAGTGACGTCGAACCGTAGATCGGAGAGCCGATGAAGTTTCGAAACTTAGTCGAACATAATCGAAACGCGTAATTTTGCGCGAGGGCTCGGCGATATCATTATACATACATAATTAATTCGTGATTCATGAAGAGGAATATCGTATACGTATATTTCTCTGTTGATGAATGGTGGCATGCACCATGACTATGACACATCATAATTGTAACTTTATATAATAGGCGGGATCAATACAAAGACAAAGAAAAGAACTAGTATATTGTTGTACATATAGGCGTACATCCAGAGATAAGAAACGTTTATAAATCGCGTTCACGCGAACGAGACGACGGGATTTTGGCGGAGGAAGAAGCAAGAAAATTCGAATATCGTTTTTGGGACCGTGTTCCTTTCTGTCCCTCACGGACACAGTTTCGTTGGTGATGCCAACGAAACCGATTGTTCCACAAAATGGGAGGAGGGGACAGAATTCTTTGGCGTGAAGTCTGGAACGTTATCAACATATCGGAGTCTTCGTTTCGCGATGGAACGAAGCGAGAAACGCGAAGGAACGATAAAACGGCGGCGAGTTTGTAAGATATCCAAGCGAAACGTTCGTTTATCGATGCTAATTCTCCACGCATAATGATTAGGCTAATTAATCATTCGACTCGTTATGTTCCATGTATTTATACCAGATGAACACTATTAATAGCATTCGCAATATCTAGTAAGTAGGTGATGTTACCGTTATAACATTAACAAAAAAAAAAAAAATACTATTTATATATCTTAATGTAACGCCGCGTAAGGAGTAGGTATATCCGAGACATAGCCATTCGTAATTAAATTGTACGTACGTTGAATTTAAACGTAACAAGAATCGCTTCTCTGCAATTGAACGAAGGAAAGGGAAAACCAGGAAGAGAGGATGAGAAAAATGATGAAAGTGGATGAGATGGATCGTCGTAATGAGAATTGAAATTAGCTTAGCTCAATTTACGAACCTACCCCGTTAACCCATTTGCATCATTCCTCTACTTAACACTTAATGGGGAGATCTCCCATTTTGTCCTCAACAGAACGCTGCAATTGATTCTATCTGCTTTTATTATTAATTAGTCTTGAACTAGTACTGTTCATAAATTTTTCAAAATACAATTTTTAATCAATTTAACATCAGCTTAGGACCAACTAATAACAAAAGGAAATAGAATCAACGGCACTGCTTTGTCAAGGAAAAAATGAAAGATCTCCCCATTCGGTCGGCTAAGTGTTAAGTAACGGTCAACTGATAAAAAAAAAAGCAGTCGTAGGCTCGCAGAACATTCTTTGCTTGATGATAGCTGACAGTCGCCGCTCGCGGATTATTCCGCGCTTGGATGCAAACGGGTTAACGAAGGAATGAAAATATCAAGAGACACACAGTTTTTCCGTATCAATAACGTAGGATGATCGAACAATGTAGAATTTTGTACTGAAATCAGACACAGTTTGTTGAGATATAGATTCCCGCGAATTCGTAGTTGCCACTTCGTTAGTCTTAATGAACAAAAAGAAGGATAATCGAAAATAAACTGCCATCATCCGCTCGTGACATTAAAGAAAAAAAATAAACGAATCATAGTTGCGTTTAGATTCATCGATATAAGCATATTGCTGCCTTTGGCTGTATCGTTGCCCCCTACTGCTAACGAGTAACTCACTTGTCTACTCATGTGATAATTTAGTATATCTCTGCGTACCTACCTGTACCTACACCGGTTCGGAAATATCTCAGTAGTGAAAAAGGATTATTTATCGTGTGCTGCGTTCTATCTCGCTTCGTCGGCTGGCAGAGCTATCTTTGTTTATGAAAATCGACCCATCAAGAACCGACGTTGCGTTAACGCAACATTTCATTTGTCGATTTCTTTTCGGTCAATTTGCAAAATTTTGTTTTTTAACATTGTAATTATAAACCTATAAAGATAATCGAGCAAATCTCTGAAATTCCTTTTCGTAGCCACGATGCTGGAAAATAAAATTTGGCAATGCAAATTAACTCAAAAGTAATCACAAACGAAATGTTACACTGATCTAACGTTTGTCCTTAATGGGTTGAAAGGAAAATTTTTTTCAACAGTATCTTCAAGTAAAAATAAATTTTTAATAAAGGAACTTTATTTTGCATTATTTTGAAAGTTCATCAATTTCTCAGAGAACTTTCTCGAGGAGATAGTCTGTCAGCAGACGTTCTTCGTCGTTATCACATCGATTGCTTCAACGAACCTAATGTTTCATGAACGTCGCTTCGGTTCGTGAACTCTACGTTGACTTCTACGATCCCAAGTTTTAACGGGGTGAATTGGAAATCGGTCGAATCTTCGGAGGCAAACGCAACTCGTTTTCTGTTTCGATTAAAGAAACGGTCTACGACAAGTGTACTATCGACAATCACGCTTGAACCCAAAGGCTTCTGGGTTCGTTCAATCTTCCATGTTGGTGCTGTTGCAAATGGTATTGACAGTGAGAAGAAAATTGCGTAAACAGTGGAATTACCTATTTGGTTTCGATTTTCTTCCGTAGATATATGTAAATCAGAGTTCACGAAGGATCTCGTACTGGATTTTGCGAAGTATTTATTTGGTTTGCATTTTCCTCAACCCGTATGTTTCAGGTACGTTTTGCATGATACAAAATAACAAATTCACTTTAGTGTAGTATTCACAAATTGCGACGAGAGATTAAACAGATTAAATGCAATTTTTTTTGTAACGATTCCTCGATATTTCGTTTATCCTCAAAGAGGTGACAAGGAAAATGACAAACAAAGTAAATACGGTATTTTAAAAGGGTATATCATTTGAAAAAATGGATAAAAAATACTCAGTTAACTAAGATTATTTATTTTACGGTAGAATAGGAAAATAAATGTAACTTCTTCAGGGTTAATTTGCAAATCTATGTTCACCGAATACTTTTTACTTGTTTTCTAATCAATGAAACTACATCTTCGTGAGACCTAATCCTTTTTGCCGTTCGACTCAATTATTTATCAAGAGGAATAGAACATCGTTATATGAAACGAACTTTCCATAGATTCGATTGCTTTTTTACAGATCTTTTTCTGTATATTCTCGTGAAGAGGAAAAAAAAGGAAGCCGTTACTTGTGATCTTACTGAATCTGATTCCCGGCGCACCCGATTGTTAATCTGACATGGAATTGAGAAAAATGTAGAGGTAATCACGAAAGACTGTAGAGAGCTCACCCAGCTGTATCTTCTATTCAGGCACGGGCAATCTCTGGCTTTTTCACTGTAGCATACCGGTGCAGCATATCGTTCGACCTTTTGTTTCCCGTTTTTATCCTACGTTATTCTTTTTCGTGAAACAATAACGGTGAACCGTCGACAACGGAGGCGAGCACAGAAAATTATGACATCGTCATGCGGCATGATCGGAAGATAATAATGTTCCGTCAACTCGACCAATTTCTGTGCCTTCGCCTCGGCATGGAGTAATGCAACGCGTAATTCTTCTTATTTTATTTTCGGGCGAAAACAATAAAAGGTAACTAATTGTACAAATTTAACGAGCAATGTTTGTTCATCGATTTGCGTTGCGTTAAATTGAATCATTGCAAATGACCGTAAAAGTTAACGTTAACGCTACAGGATTTGTAAATATCATGCTCCAGAAACCTGGGATAAGTGAATCCTTTATCTGAACGATTGTCATTATTAACGAAATATAACGAAATAAACAAGAGGATCGGGGAAAGAAGGGAAAGGGAAAGGAAAACCTGCTGATAGGCCGTGAAAGGTTGCCTAGGCCTGCTCTACGCTATCGAACCTTAATCGTTATAGTCATAAAATTATTTTGTACTAAGAACTGTTTATAATTTTGTATCTAATCTCTGTAAATACCAAGCAGATTGTCTATGGCTAATAAAGCTTGAACAAAAATCGATATAAGTAGACTATGTAAAGGGAATTACATATATATATATATATATGTATGTATGTATTTATAATATATATATATATATGTATATATATATTTTAATTAGCCATAAGAAAACGTGCGAGAAAACTGTAATTAAATTTCACTGGAGGACTGGTAATATACCAATGTACAACGATCTAGGAATTATTTGTACTATACAAGTGACAATTTAAGGGACAAATCATAAAAAGTATACATGTTACTCGATAGCCACGTATGTGTATAGGGTACACACAACTGCATATTTGTTCTGAGATCCCGAATGGGAATAATTATTTTTAGCTATGAGAAAATAATTGATTCACTTTGTCGTGAGTTTTGAAGGGACTACATAAGTATAACGTAAAAGCCCAAGATGCAACTACTTTCAAAGTTACTTGTCACACCAGATTGTTAAGAAAAATCATTTTATTCGTATGTACTTTCAGTTCAATCAAATATGTACTAACGTTAATTTCTGTGTAAGCAAATAATTGTCGAGGATTTTTGGAAGAAAGTATTTCGGCTCCTTAAAAACCCTGTACAGTATTACAGTGTAGATCCAACTAGTCATTTATGACATTTAATAACAAGTAAAATCTTTTACGAAAAAAAAAAGAAGAAGAAACCTAACATACGAAAACATTGTTGTTTTAAATCATGTTTTATAATAAACCGAAAGAGAAAGAGAATTTAAACGTTTGCAGTCTAAAAAGAAATGTTTTCGTGTGTACATTTAACGTAATATTCTTTTAACTTTCTTTGTTTCAATTACACAAAAATGTACATCATCAGCTACCGTATCAGTTTTATTTCTGTCTATCAACCTCTAAATGCGAACTATCACTTAAACGTTATTGACAGTAATCTAAGTCTTGCGCAAGATAATTCTATTCGTATATCTTACATGTATGTCTCGATAAAGACGGAAGTACACGTTATAAATTTAAGTACGCGGGAAGCACAACGATAAAACCTATTTGTATCAAACAGTTAAGTGAAACGATATTACACATTTCACTGAAAATTTATGATTCAATGGAGTTCTTATTTTCTCCTTCTTTACGTTAAGTAATCATAAGACGTATTTGTTGCAAAGCTGCATTTATATCTTGTCGTCTAACACAAGATTAACTCTTGTCGGCTGCACTTCACTTTATGGGACCAAAAAGTCATTACTCTCTTTTTTATATATTGCCGGTATTTGATAAATAGAATCCAGAAATGTTAACTTCGAAGCAAGGAATTCATGATGTTGAAAGCTATAAATGTTTAACAATACAGCTTATTACGACTGCTAGCACAAGTTTCAAACAATCAAGCGTCAAAAGAAGCCCAACAATAATCATTTTTAAGCACTTGTAACTTTTGGCACAATCAGTTACTCGCTTTGTAACTAACATTTTTTGGTTTTTACACGTCAAACACCATAAACTAGTAAAAACAAAAGTACTACATTTTTAGTCCACTGAAACGAGGTTTAACCATGACAATTAAGTTTTATCCAATTTTGTTTCAATTCTCTGCTTCGTTAGTCGATTAAAATCATTTACTATGAATTATTGTACAACGGACGTTGTTGTGCGATCTATCGATCAGCAGGTATACTAACCGGATTGTTATTTCGGTTAATATAATGAATATCGTATCAAATTAATATCAAATAGTAATGTGGGACATAATAAAGAAGTAACATACTAAAATTTCACAGGACTGCCGGCTGCAATTGCTTTTTTTTACGAATCGAAAATTTGATCGATTTATGAACACAAAAACGCTATAACCATCTAGCGGTGAAAAGGTAGTACTATTCGACCACACATACCTTCTACAGGGAAATACCCCCCCCCCCCCTTCCGCTACGTACACTATCGCAGTAAACGCGAGTACGTGAATTCACAGTGTTTCGGACGATATCGGAAAATCGAGAGAGAAAACAAATGAAAGACTCTCTCTCGCTCTTGAAGCGCTGAAATTCAACCAATGTGGTTGGATTCTCACCAGAACTCACTTTACCTGTAGCTACGTATATGTACGTATGAGTTCCCATAAGGAGACAATGAGTAAGATCGATGAAGTGCACTGCACTCATCCTAACACACACCTATTTATTCGTACATTATTTTACCGAATAAACGTGCATCACGTGAGTGCATCACGTGAATGCATCCCACGTCGTCCTATGTAATGTACTGCAACGCAGTAGAATTAAGGATTGGAATCCTAGGAATATAACAAGGATGTGAATTACGCGGCAAGGGGGAGGGGGGTATGTTGGAGTTCATACATTCTCGAAACGAAAGTGTTGTAATGGAATAAATGTACGAAACCACGGAAAAAAGAAAAATCAGACGGAAGTCTGAATACACGAGCCCCGATGTGCAACGAAAAACGGATACAACCGACAAAATGGAGAAAGGCAAAGTTACTAATAACATGGGTGGAATAAATAAACTTATATTAATGATAGAACATGATTCAAATAGTAAATTAACGAGCTGCAACACGAGATTACATTAACAAATTAATCGGTTGGGATATTTCGCACTAATGGATCGATCCATTCGGGTGAATAAGTTATTGGACGGTATCACAGATCGCGACGGACGGAGTGCGGTAAAAAAATAGAAATTGCAAAAGGTTGAAAACACTTTAATAATTTAATCGATCTCCAATCGGTTTAAGACCGGGAGCAAAAATACGCAAACTCTAAATTGAATCGCGAACCATGCGTAGCTCTTAGCTTGACGTAGACTTCCAAAGATCGTGCATTCTTTGGAAGCCGACGTCAATTACCGAGTCTCACCTAGGGGAGGTGGCTACGCAACGAGCGAGACTCGTCTGAAATTCATCCTACGTGTCTATAATATATGATTCTAACGTTAAACAAATAAGAAAAGTGTGAAACTGTTTAATGAAATGTAGAATGAACTTCAGATTAACATGAAGTTACAATGATTTACGATTGTATGTGGCGGATATCCTACTCAAAGATGCGCTTGTTCAACTGAAAGCGAATGGAATAAAATGAAGCTAAAATGCACTTTGAAACTGTCGTGCATTGCAAAGGGATTTCGGTGCGGAAAACTAAGGTGTGACTCTAATTTCGCAACACTACACTATACGCAATGATCGACTGATCATTAAAAAGCGATCCGAAAAGCACCCAAAGTGGGTGTTCGGTAGAAAACGCGAGCAATTGAGAATCGCGACGCGACCGAAACTACCGAGTTCGCAATCGCTGGCCAACATCGTCGAGCAGTGCACGACGCACTCTCATGCACTTAATAACGCCATGCTAAACGCGCTCTCGAGAGCCGCCCCCGCCTTCGACCGTGGCACGATATCCATGCCGCGACTTACGCGGTCGCTGGGGCGATGCCATGGCGATAAAACTCACGGGGCCCAGCTAGGGTTCGAGCACGGCCCTGTAGATGGATGCAACAGTCCACCCCTGCCGACTAACGGATGCAAGAACGCGCCACAAACTGGCGACGCGCCTCACAACGGCGACCAGTGGAAGGAGCATGCCGCTGTCCCCAACGCGTAGCGCCGAGACCCGTCCACCTGCAGGACCTAACCCTGGTCGGGAGCAACCACCGCTCCCTTCGACGCAGCGCCGCAGTTCCCCGGCTGGACACCGGTAGTCGCATCGACATGACGCCGCCCCAACGATCGCGGCGCGAACATGGAGTATCGTGACACGAGCGAGATTGGTGAAGACTCGCGAGAGCGTCTGACAGAAGCATGGAATCATTAAGCGCATGTCGCACCACGGCGGCGAGCGAGTGCGCCATGCAAAAACTCTCCGACACCGAACGATTACGAAGCTATATACGCGCGAGAACATTGCATTGTTCTATACGATGTGGCGGCGAAGGAAAATGGAAAGCGAATTTCTTCGCTTTAAGTTGAACAAGCTTTCCTTGCAGGAGAAGCGCCCACAATAAAATTGACAAGCTAAAACTATCTTATGGATAGCTAAAACTACGTCGCACGCATCCCTCGACGTCCTATACGATGTACTGGTACCTTCCAACGTAGAATTATGTACTGGGAAGCTAGCTGTATAAAAATGAAACGGGTTGGTCGGCGGTGTTTGGGGGGGAGGGGTAGGGAGCCCAAGGCAATGCATTGATACGGGTTGATCGCGAAATATAATGAATATGAGAGAAGGAGGCAAAGAAGCAAGCCCCGAAACAGATGACAATGAGAAGGGAGCGAATGCACCGAGCCCAGTTGTGCAAACAGAATCATCGACGATGAAATTGGGAAAAGGGGAAATTTTGTGGGAATAAAATTGTATTACGATTACAATACATTTAAAATGATAAATTAAATACCTGCAATACAAGAATATGCTAGCATATTATTCGGTTAGTATATTACGCGACCACTTATTCGCGCTGTTGGATAGGTCCAATTGCGCGAATAAGTAGTTTTGTTTCACGATATTATAAATCGCGACGGACGGAATACGAGCAAAACTGAGAGATTATGCATAAATTGCGAACAATTTTACTATTTTAATAAATCTCCAATCGGTTTAAGACCGGGAGCAAACATGTGAAAACTCTAAATTGAATCGCGAACCATGCGTAGCTCTTAGCTTGACGTAGACTTCCAAAGATCGTGCATTCTTTGGAAGCCGACGTCAATTACCGAGTCTCACCTAGGGGAGGTGGCTACGCAACGAGCGAGACTCGTCTGAAATTCATCCTACGTGTCTATAATATATGATTCTAACGTTAAACAAATAAGAAAAGTGTGAAACTGTTTAATGAAATGTAGAATGAACTTCAGATCAACATGAAGTAACAATGATTTACGATTGTATGTGGCGGATATCCTACTCAAAGATGCGCTTGTTCAACTGAAAGCGAATGGAATAAAATGAAGCTAAAATGCACTTTGAAACTGTCGTGCATTGCAAAGGGATTTCGGTGCGGAAAACTAAGGTGTGACTCTAATTTCGCAACACTACACTATACGCAATGATCGACTGATCATTAAAAAGCGATCCGAAAAGCACCCAAAGTGGGTGTTCGGTAGAAAACGCGAGCAATTGAGAATCGCGACGCGACCGAAACTACCGAGTTCGCAATCGCTGGCCAACATCGTCGAGCAGTGCACGACGCACTCTCATGCACTTAATAACGCCATGCTAAACGCGCTCTCGAGAGCCGCCCCCGCCTTCGACCGTGGCACGATATCCATGCCGCGACTTACGCGGTCGCTGGGGCGATGCCATGGCGATAAAACTCACGGGGCCCAGCTAGGGTTCGAGCACGGCCCTGTAGATGGATGCAACAGTCCACCCCTGCCGACTAACGGATGCAAGAACGCGCCACAAACTGGCGACGCGCCTCACAACGGCGACCAGTGGAAGGAGCATGCCGCTGTCCCCAACGCGTAGCGCCGAGACCCGTCCACCTGCAGGACCTAACCCTGGTCGGGAGCAACCACCGCTCCCTTCGACGCAGCGCCGCAGTTCCCCGGCTGGACACCGGTAGTCGCATCGACATGACGCCGCCCCAACGATCGCGGCGCGAACATGGAGTATCGTGACACGAGCGAGATTGGTGAAGACTCGCGAGAGCGTCTGACAGAAGCATGGAATCATTAAGCGCATGTCGCACCACGGCGGCGAGCGAGTGCGCCATGCAAAAACTCTCCGACACCGAACGATTACGAAGCTATATACGCGCGAGAACATTGCATTGTTCTATACGATGTGGCGGCGAAGGAAAATGGAAAGCGAATTTCTTCGCTTTAAGTTGGACAAGCTTTCCTTGCAGGAGAAGCGCCCACAATAAAATTGACAAGCTAAAACTATCTTATGGATAGCTAAAACTACGTCGCACGCATCCCTCGACGTCCTATACGATGTACTGGTACCTTCCAACGTAGAATTATGTACTGGGAAGCTAGCTGTATAAAAATGAAACGGGTTGGTCGGCGGTGTTTGGGGGGAGGGGTAGGGAGCCCAAGCAATGCATTGATACGGGTTGATCGCGAAATATAATGAATATGAGAGAAGGAGGCAAAGAAGCAAGCCCCGAAACAGATGACAATGAGAAGGGAGTGAATGCAACGAGCCCAGTTGTACAAACAAAATCATCGACGATGAAAGTGGGAAAAAGGGAAATTTTGTGGGAATAAAATTGTAGTACGATTACATTACATTTAAAATGATAAATTAAGTACCTGCAATACAAGAATATGCTAGCATATTATTCGGTTAGTATATTACGCGACTACTTATTCGCGCTGTTGGATAGGTCCAATTGCGCGAATAAGTAGTTTTGCTTCACGATATTATAAATCGCGACGGACGGAATACGAGCAAAACTGAGAGATTATGCAGAAATTGCGAACAATTTTACTATCTTAATAAATCTCCAATCGGTTTAAGACCGGGAGCAAACATGTGAAAACTCTAAATTGAATCGCGAACCATGCGTAGCTCTTAGCTTGACGTAGACTTCCAGAGATCGTGCATTCTTTGGAAGCCGACGTCAATTACCGAGTCTCACCTAGGGGAGGTGGCTACGCAACGAGCGAGTCTCGTCTGAAATTCATCCTACGTGTCTATAATATATGATTCTAACGTTAAACAAATAAGAAAAGTGTGAAACTGTTTAATGAAATGTAGAATGAACTTCAGATCAACATGAAGTAACAATGATTTACGATTGTATGTGGCGGATATCCTACTCAAAGATGCGCTTGTTCAACTGAAAGCGAATGGAATAAAATGAAGCTAAAATGCACTTTGAAACTGTCGTGCATTGCAAAGGGATTTCGGTGCGGAAAACTAAGGTGTGACTCTAATTTCGCAACACTACACTATACGCAATGATCGACTGATCATTAAAAAGCGATCCGAAAAGCACCCAAAGTGGGTGTTCGGTAAAAAACGCGAGCAATTGAGAATCGCGACGCGACCGAAACTACCGAGTTCGCAATCGCTGGCCAACATCGTCGAGCAGTGCACGACGCACTCTCATGCACTTAATAACGCCATGCTAAACGCGCTCTCGAGAGCCGCCCCCGCCTTCGACCGTGGCACGATATCCATGCCGCGACTTACGCGGTCGCTGGGGCGATGCCATGGCGATAAAACTCACGGGGCCCAGCTAGGGTTCGAGCACGGCCCTGTAGATGGATGCAACAGTCCACCCCTGCCGACTAACGGAAGCAAGAACGCGTCACAAACTGGCGGCGCGCCTCACCACGGCGACCAGTGGAAGGAGCATGCCGCTGTCCCCAACGCGTAGCGCCGAGACCCGTCCACCTGCAGGACCTAACCCTGGTCGGGAGCAACCACCGCTCCCTTCGACGCAGCGCCGCAGTTCCCCGGCTGGACACCGGTAGTCGCATCGACATGACGCCGCCCCAACGATCGCGGCGCGAACATGGAGTATCGTGACACGAGCGATATTGGTGAAGACTCGCGAGAGTGTCTGACAGAAGCATGGAATCATTAAGCGCATGTCGCACCACGGCGGCGAGCGAGTGCGCCATGCAAAAACTCTCCGACACCGAACGATTACGAAGCTATATACGCGCGAGAACATTGCATTGTTCTATACGATGTGGCGGCGAAGGAAAATGGAAAGCGAATTTCTTCGCTTTAAGTTGAACAAGCTTTCCTTGCAGGAGAAGCGCCCACAATAAAATTGACAAGCTAAAACTATCTTATGGATAGCTAAAACTACGTCGCACGCATCCCTCGACGTCCTATACGATGTACTGGTACCTTCCAACGTTGAATTATGTACTGGGAAGCTAGCTGTATAAAAATGAAACGGGTTGGTCGGCGGTGTTTGGGGGGGGGGGGAGGGGTAGGAAGCCCAAGGCAATGCATTGATACGGGTTGATCGCGAAATATAATGAATATGAGAGAAGGAGGCAAAGAAGCAAGCCCCGAAACAGATGACAATGAGAAGGGAGCGAATGCACCGAGCCCAGTTGTGCAAACAGAATCATCGACGATGAAATTGGGAAAAGGGGAAATTTTGTGGGAATAAAATTGTATTACGATTACAATACATTTAAAATGATAAATTAAATACCTGCAATACAAGAATATGCTAGCATATTATTCGGTTAGTATATTACGCGACCACTTATTCGCGCTGTTGGATAGGTCCAATTGCGCGAATAAGTAGTTTTGTTTCACGATATTATAAATCGCGACGGACGGAATACGAGCAAAACTGAGAGATTATGCATAAATTGCGAACAATTTTACTATTTTAATAAATCTCCAATCGGTTTAAGACCGGGAGCAAACATGTGAAAACTCTAAATTGAATCGCGAACCATGCGTAGCTCTTAGCTTGACGTAGACTTCCAAAGATCGTGCATTCTTTGGAAGCCGACGTCAATTACCGAGTCTCACCTAGGGGAGGTGGCTACGCAACGAGCGAGACTCGTCTGAAATTCATCCTACGTGTCTATAATATATGATTCTAACGTTAAACAAATAAGAAAAGTGTGAAACTGTTTAATGAAATGTAGAATGAACTTCAGATCAACATGAAGTAACAATGATTTACGATTGTATGTGGCGGATATCCTACTCAAAGATGCGCTTGTTCAACTGAAAGCGAATGGAATAAAATGAAGCTAAAATGCACTTTGAAACTGTCGTGCATTGCAAAGGGATTTCGGTGCGGAAAACTAAGGTGTGACTCTAATTTCGCAACACTACACTATACGCAATGATCGACTGATCATTAAAAAGCGATCCGAAAAGCACCCAAAGTGGGTGTTCGGTAGAAAACGCGAGCAATTGAGAATCGCGACGCGACCGAAACTACCGAGTTCGCAATCGCTGGCCAACATCGTCGAGCAGTGCACGACGCACTCTCATGCACTTAATAACGCCATGCTAAACGCGCTCTCGAGAGCCGCCCCCGCCTTCGACCGTGGCACGATATCCATGCCGCGACTTACGCGGTCGCTGGGGCGATGCCATGGCGATAAAACTCACGGGGCCCAGCTAGGGTTCGAGCACGGCCCTGTAGATGGATGCAACAGTCCACCCCTGCCGACTAACGGATGCAAGAACGCGCCACAAACTGGCGACGCGCCTCACAACGGCGACCAGTGGAAGGAGCATGCCGCTGTCCCCAACGCGTAGCGCCGAGACCCGTCCACCTGCAGGACCTAACCCTGGTCGGGAGCACCCACCGCTCCCTTCGACGCAGCGCCGCAGTTCCCCGGCTGGACACCGGTAGTCGCATCGACATGACGCCGCCCCAACGATCGCGGCGCGAACATGGAGTATCGTGACACGAGCGAGATTGGTGAAGACTCGCGAGAGCGTCTGACAGAAGCATGGAATCATTAAGCGCATGTCGCACCACGGCGGCGAGCGAGTGCGCCATGCAAAAACTCTCCGACACCGAACGATTACGAAGCTATATACGCGCGAGAACATTGCATTGTTCTATACGATGTGGCGGCGAAGGAAAATGGAAAGCGAATTTCTTCGCTTTAAGTTGGACAAGCTTTCCTTGCAGGAGAAGCGCCCACAATAAAATTGACAAGCTATAACTATCTTATGGATAGCTAAAACTACGTCGCACGCATCCCTCGACGTCCTATACGATGTACTGGTACCTTCCAACGTAGAATTATGTGCTGGGAAGCTAGCTGTATAAAAATGAAACGGGTAGATCGGCGGTGTTTGGGGGGGGGGGAGGGGTAGAGAGCCCAAAGCAATGCATTGATGGCGGGTTGATCGCGAAATATAATGAATATGAGAGAAGGAGGCAAAGAAGCAAGCCCCGAAACATATGACAATGAGAAGGGAGCGAATGCAACGAGCCCAGTTGTGCAAACAGAATCATCGACGATGAAAGTGGGAAAAAGGGAAATTTTGTGGGAATAAAATTGTAGTACGATTACATTACATTTAAAATGATAAATTAAGTACCTGCAATAGAAGAATATGCTAGCATATTATTCGGTTAGTATATTACGCGACTACTTATTCGCGCTGTTGGATAGGTCCAATTGCGCGAATAAGTAGTTTTGTTTCACGATATTATAAATCGCGACGGACGGAATACGAGCAAAACTGAGAGATTATGCAAAAATTGCGAACAATTTTACTATTTTAATAAATCTCCAATCGGTTTAAGACCGGGAGCAAACATGTGAAAACTCTAAATTGAATCGCGAACCATGCGTAGCTCTTAGCTTGACGTAGACTTCCAAAGATCGTGCATTCTTTGGAAGCCGACGTCAATTACCGAGTCTCACCTAGGGGAGGTGGCTACGCAACGAGCGAGACTCGTCTGAAATTCATTCTACGTGTCTATAATATATGATTCTAACGTTAAACAAATAAGAAAAGTGTGAAACTGTTTAATGAAATGTAGAATGAACTTCAGATCAACATGAAGGTACAATGATTTACGATTGTATGTGGCGGATATCCTACTCAAAGATGCGCTTGTTCAACTGAAAGCGAATGGAATAAAATGAAGCTAAAATGCACTTTGAAACTGTCGTGCATTGCAAAGGGATTTCGGTGCGGAAAACTAAGGTGTGACTCTAATTTCGCAACACTACACTATACGCAATGATCGACTGATCATTAAAAAGCGATCCGAAAAGCACCCAAAGTGGGTGTTCGGTAGAAAACGCGAGCAATTGAGAATCGCGACGCGACCGAAACTACCGAGTTCGCAATCGCTGGCCAACATCGTCGAGCAGTGCACGACGCACTCTCATGCACTTAATAACGCCATGCTAAACGCGCTCTCGAGAGCCGCCCCCGCCTTCGACCGTGGCACGATATCCATGCCGCGACTTACGCGGTCGCTGGGGCGATGCCATGGCGATAAAACTCACGGGGCCCAGCTAGGGTTCGAGCACGGCCCTGTAGATGGATGCAACAGTCCACCCCTGCCGACTAACGGATGCAAGAACGCGCCACAAACTGGCGACGCGCCTCACAACGGCGACCAGTGGAAGGAGCATGCCGCTGTCCCCAACGCGTAGCGCCGAGACCCGTCCACCTGCAGGACCTAACCCTGGTCGGGAGCAACCACCGCTCCCTTCGACGCAGGCCGCAGTTCCCCGGCTGAACACCGGTAGTCGCATCGACATGACGCCGCCCCAACGATCGCGGCGCGAACATGGAGTATCGTGACACGAGCGAGATTGGTGAAGACTCGCGAGAGTGTCTGACAGAAGCATGGAATCATTAAGCGCATGTCGCACCACGGCGGCGAGCGAGTGCGCCATGCAAAAACTCTCCGACACCGAACGATTACGAAGCTATATACGCGCGAGAACATTGCATTGTTCTATACGATGTGGCGGCGAAGGAAAATGGAAAGCGAATTTCTTCGCTTTAAGTTGAACAAGCTTTCCTTGCAGGAGAAGCGCCCACAATAAAATTGACAAGCTATAACTATCTTATGGATAGCTAAAACTACGTCGCACGCATCCCTCGACGTCCTATACGATGTACTGGTACCTTCCAACGTTGAATTATGTACTGGGAAGCTAGCTGGATAAAAATGAAACGGGTCGATCGGCGGTGTTTGGGGGGGGGGGGGGGGGTAGGGAACCCAAGACAATGCATTGATACGGGTTGATCGCGAAATATAATGAATATGAGAGAAGGAGGCATAGAAGCAAGCCCCGACACAGATGACAATGAGAAGGGAGTGAATGCAACGAGCCCAGTTGCACAAACAAAATCATCGACGATGAAAGTGGGAAAAAGGGAAATTTTGTGGGAATAAAATTGTAGTACGATTACATTACATTAAAAACGATAAATTAAGTACCTGCAATACAAGAATATGCTAGCATATTATTCGGTTAGTATATTACGCGACTACTTGTTCGCACTGTTGGATAGGTCCAATTGCGCGAATAAGTAGTTTTGTTTCACGATATTATAAATCGCGACGGACGGAATACGAGCAAAACTGAGAGATTATGCAAAAATTGCGAACAATTTTACTATCTTAATTAATCTCCAATCGGTTTAAGACCGGGAGCAAACATGTGAAAACTCTAAATTGAATCGCGAACCATGCGTAGCTCTTAGCTTGACGTAGACCTCCAAAGATCGTGCATTCTTTGGAGGCCGACGTCAATTACCGAGTCTCACCTAGGGGAGGTGGCTACGCAACGAGCGAGACTCGTCTGAAATTCATTCTACGTGTCTGTAATATATTATACTAACGTTAAATAAATAAGAAAAGTGTGAAACTGTTTTAGTAAAATGTAGAATGAATTTCGGGCTCGCACGAAATTTCAACAATGAGCAACGCAAAACGTTAAAATGAATTTGGAATTGATATTCTCATCCATAAGTCACTGGACACTCGTGTATTTTATTTAAACCGTTTATTGATCAGCTATAAGGCGAACAATTAATGAAACTGAATAACTACGTTGCGCAAATGTATTAGACACTTATCACATCAGTCTAAATTTATTAAGTGTCCAGTGAATTGTGGATGAGAATTTACGTATTAGTCTACAATGACATATGTCTATATGTAAAACTAGGAAGGCTTTAAAAATTTTGAAGATTTAATTTATTCTAAAAGACCGAAAAGAGTTTTTTAAAAACTTATGAATTTTAGGATTTACGCGTAGTTCTTAGCTTGATATCGCTTTACATAGAACATGCAATCTTTGAAAAGCGATATCAATTCCCAGGCCTCACCACGAGGAGGTGACTACGCAAACGAGACCCACCTGAAATTCAAACTACACATAATTATACAAAAGATGTGAGATATTGAGGGATCCTGCTAAGGAATAAAATGAATTTCATACATCCATAACAAATAAATTAACAAAAGCTATAATAAAACGAAATAGGTACCTACGGTACCGTACGATACGGTACGATAAAACAGATTTGTTCAATCGATCGATTGAAGAAATAAAATAGAATTGGCCGTGTGATATCAACACAGTTGTGTCAAATTTGCGAACATTATAAAATATGCTTGTATGCACAGAGCATATTAAAATGTGCTGGTCAATTAGTATATTATGCTGGTACCGGACATTACGTATATATCCGATAACTTTAGATTTATTTAACATAGAGGATTGATGTGCCCCTGAGAGCGTTTTAAAATACGCAAAACCAATATCAACAGATTTTCGAGCAACCACATAAGGCGCTTTGAAGTGCGCAAAACCAACGACGACCGATTTCCGAGCTGCCACAAATGCGCTTTAAAATTCGCAAAACTAACAACGACAATCAATGTTAAAAACTAAGTAAAATTATACCTATGAACAAATTTGATAAATTTGATTTCACATTTTGTAAAGGACCCTAACGCGAGAAGTACAAGAAATCTCTATCCAAAGCTAAGAAACGCGCCATGGGAGATGTAACATATATGATTGCTATTGTATCGATGTGCAATAAAATTTGTGAACAGTACGTTCGCGATAAAAAATAGGTAAAGCATGCGACTCACCGATCGCAGAACATCTTATGGTACCGCAGAACTGCTCAAAGTGTAGCACCCCGTTCGAATTGACCAGGCAGCCTTTGGAGATGCAGTGGCAGTGCCCTGTAAACATTTAATCAGAATTTTAGTCGAACTAGTTTTAAAAGAGGATATGTGAAATCATGCAAATGAAGTCACAAACACTCATGCAGACGTATACGAAAATTCAAAAGATATTACAGGCATGAATACGGAAAATGTACGCGAATATGTATACAGAATAGCACGCGGAGATTTGAAAACTAATTAGAAAAAATGAAATGTAATGCGCACAAAAATGTTTAAAAAATAGCCCGTAAAACGTACATTTATCAAAATAAAAACGTTTGCGAACGTACACGGTAATCGGTAGAAAAACATTCGCGGAAACATGCATTAATCGAAAAAAACATTCACAAACGTACGCGGTAATCGGTAGAAAAACATTCGCGGAAACATGCATTAATCGAAAAAAACATTCGTAAACGTACGTGGTAATCGGTAGAAAAACATTCGCGAAAACAACCATTAATTAAAGAAACATTTGCAAAAGTACGCGATAATCGAAAAAAAATATTCGCAGACGTACGCGGTAATCGGTAGAAAAACATTCGCAGAAACATGCATTAATCGAAAAAAACATTCGCAAATGTACGCGGTAATCGGTAGAAAAACATTCGCGGAAACATGCATTAATTAAAAAAAACATTCGCAAACGTACGCGGTAATCGGTAGAAAAACATTCGCGGAAACATGCATTAATCGAAAAAAACATTCGCAAACGTACGTGGTGATCGGTAGAAAAACATTCGCGAAAACAACCATTAATTAAAGAAACATTTGCAAAAGTACGCGATAATCGAAAGAAAATATTCGCAGACGTACGCGGTAATCGGTAGAAAAACATTCGCGAGAACAACCATTAATTGCAAAGAACATTTGCAAAAATACGCGGTAATCGAAAAAAAACATTCGCGGAACGTGCACTAATTAATACGGAAACACTCGCGGAACGTGCACTGATTAATACGGAAACACTCGCGGAACGTGCACTGATTAATACGGAAACACTCGCGGAACATGCAGTAAGTCAAGCGTGAACACATTTACTAACCCGGAATGATGTCCACCATAACCACTGCTGGACGCACGTAACACCGGCCGGAACACTGCTCTCCACTCGCGAACACACGCGTTACCGAACGATAAAACACTCGCGGAAGACCGCGGGTACGCGCGCGAACCCATTACTATACGCGCGATGTGTCAAAATATGTTCGATAACATATTGACATGTTGACGTGCACGGTAAGACGGTCGGACAACAACTGATCTGCTGAGATGTCCTCTGCAAGTTGCGCAGTGTACTTTAGCGCAAAGTGCACTGAAGCATAAACAACCGTTCTTATGGACTTGTTTACTATTCATTTAAATATAATATTTCGTTATTTCTCTTTATTAGTAATAATTTATTAAATCTTAATTGTTTATGCAATAAATTATTATAGTACCTACTAGCTTTCATCGTTTTTTTTATTTTTTAATAAGCAAATATAGCAAATTGCTGGTAAAAAATAGAATTCTTTTAGATTTCATGGTATTTAATGAAATACAATTAAATAGTTAAGAATTTCTTATAATTTTTAAACAACTAGTCAATACTTGCAGTTGCTTTTGTAATAATTTTAATCCTTTATTAGAATTTTAATAATAAATGAAAACAATATTGCGTACAGTGTGTTCTTTTAATAATTATTCAATCTCTTTGGATGATAGATTTTCTAATGCCCTTTATATTAAATAATTTATGTAATTTCGATTGCTTCTGCAATAAATAATTGTAATACTGATTACCTGGTATTGTTTAATCATCTTTAATTATGCAAATACAAATGATTCTTAACGCTAAATAAAGGCATTACTATTATACCTTGTATTCAATGGATTGTAATTACATTATCAAAAGTTTTGTATGGTTTTTAATCTATTTATCTTATTTACTAAGTTTTTTGCGATTCCTTTAATATTTTATTAAATTATTTATAGGAAACATTCAAAAGGTATCTAGAAGACAATACTGTTTTACGATTAAAACATATTTACAGCTGCATTTACCTCTTAATGCTTACATGGTAATACTACTTTATTAATCTAGAAATGTTATTGTCACTGTATAGTTTGTAATTTGACGAATATTTATAGAATACTTTCGTATAATACTTAAAAAAATAAATTATACTTATTTTAATATAATTTTTAAGTTGTATTATTTTTTATTAAGAGGTGGTATCTTTTGAAAATGAATTTATTATAAAGAATTTGCTCAATTTTCTTTGCAACTGTATAACATACACAATACTTGCTAAATATTCTGCTGTCATTAAGTTATTAGTAAAATTCTTTATGTAATAGCAAAGACATAAAATTAAAGTCTATTGTAATTGACTGAATCTCATAAAAATTCGAGCCCAAAGAGAATGCAGAATCTAGAAAACAGGAAGCAAATTTAAGCGTTGAGAAACCATTTCTTTCGAATTTTTGGGTAATTGTTGGAGAATAGCGAATATTATCTTATGCAAATTGCGGAGTTAACATGTTTATTTTATTTTTATTACAAATATTTTATTATATATATATTTATAGTTTATTAATATTTACAAACTCACTTATTCTAAATGAAATTCTAACAGAATTTACATAAGTAAAAATTATAGGGACTATGATGGAAGAAATAGGCATAAAAGTTCATAGGTAACTTTTAGAAATACATTTTTGAATATGTTTAAAATATGATCGATTTACCGACATCGAACACTTACCACCTAGCGATGACCATGCGTATTAACTGTAATGTTATTTCTGTAATTATAATGAATATCGTAACGAAATCGATGTCAGAGGAAAGTGTGGACCTTACCAAAAACACAGCATGTAAAAATGTTACAGAATTCGGGCTGTAAATACATTTTTTTACGAATTGAAAATTTCATCAATTTCTGGACACTGAAACACTATAACCATCTAACGGTCAAAGGGTGTTACTACTCATGCGTATACCTGTCACGGTAGTTCGGAGTAATCACTTTTGATTAGCAAATAAGGCAGTACATTGGACCGAAATCGTATAGATATTAATTCTTAGTATTTGTTCTTTTATTTGAGGTGCAAAAGGTTCAAAAATTCGACCTGAAAGCTGAAGAATTTGGATTAGTATCCTTCTACGTATGACAGGTATACTTGCGATTAGTACTAGCTTTTCACCGCTATGTGGTTATAGTGTTTCAATGTCCGTAAATTGATGAAATTTTTAATTCATTAAAAAACACGCTTGCAGTCCAAACTTCCGGATATTTTCGTATGTATCTTTTCTGTTAGTATGTATATTTACCTCTCATATCAATTTTGTTACGATTTTCATTATAATAACAGAAATAACAATCCAGTTAGTACGTCTTGTCGCTGCTAGATAGCGCCGCAATGTCCAAAATGACAATAATTTATTATAACTGTTTTTAATTATCAAATCAGACGGAAAAAAGTAGCAAAATTGACTAGAAATAAATTATAAGAACCTCTTCTTTGATTTGAGATGCGGAAAGTACGAAAACAATAGCTATAAGCTGACAAATATATATTTACACTCTTTTCCACATAACCAGTGTAGAGGCGATTAGTATCATCCTCTCACCGCTAGGCGGTTATAGTGTTTCGATGTCGATAAACTCATCAAATCTTCAAATCGTAAGAAGAAACGTATTTACTATCAAAAGCTTTCAACATATTTGCATGTTTCACTTTTGTAATTTTGTAATTTTATTGCGATATTCGTTATAGTAACGAAAATTACAGTTCAAGTATTACTCTTAGGTAACATAAGAGGAGATCGCAAATATTTGAGTCGATAAGATAGTTACTCCCGCTTGGTTCACATTTCTATTGATAACTCTGTACTATCGGTTTGACCACATCTCTAACAGATGTCGCGAACAGTAAAAGATATAAAACAACTTCGATCGTATAAATCCCATTATTCTTTCTTCTTACAAAAGTTTTAATACCGAGCAGAACTACTCATACAAGTATTTATACACGAACATACAACATTTTATCCTACATTCCAAACTGTGTTATTCCTCCAACAGTCAATCCTATCATACCATCTTTATGATAACATAAAAAAGCACCAAACACCGCTACACTTACCCATCATTCCCAAATAAAATTCCATCGATTCTTCCTTACCCTGACAGCGACCCTCAAAATTAAATACCTTAACCTACCCCTACAAAAGACCTCTAATTATTAATAGCAACAGAAACTACTGTTCCCAATAGCACCCCCGCAAAAACCCTAATCCTCTAGCGAATATTCCTCCCGGAAACCGGACAAGCTGCACGTTCTCTCTTCAACGAACCCGATCCTCGAACCTAACCCAGCGCCTCGCCTCCCCGAAACGCTTCTGCCCTTTCGTGGGCGCGTTTGCTATCGATCGATCCGAACGCACGCGGAGAGATCGCCTAACCAGCGGCACAGGGACAGAGGGAGGGTGCAGAAACCCACCCCCGCGCTAGTGGCCGCCGCTATAAGTACCGGACGCGAGCGGAGCACGGGCTTATAGGTCCCGTTGCGGTCTTCCTCGTTCGTTCTCCGTAATCCACCGGCTGATCTATGAATAGATCCCCAATTCCGTGACCGCCATTTCGATCCTCGCGTCGAAACGGAGATCGATCGACTCGCGGACGAACTACTCTGTGCTTCGTGGGTTAGGTTCAGGGGGTGGAGGGTGCATGTCAAGGTCGTGGATCGACAGAGGATTCACGCGACCGGAAGTGGGCTTGGATCCACACTATTATTTATATTTATTCATTTATTTATTTATGTGCGTTTGTGTATCAGAGGTAGGGACACAAGCAGAGAACAATTTCACGGATTGGTGATCGATCGACGAGCACGCATCGAGGATAGAAGAGTTAAAGAAGGAATATTAACGGAAGAAAGTGAGTTACAGTAAAGGATCTAGGGAACACGTGATGCGGATCGCCCGCCGGCAGGATGAAGCACAGCAGATCGATGTTGGACATCGAGGACATCTGCGGATGCTCGGGGCTGCCCTCGATCGTCCCAAGGAAGGAGCTGCCGCATCTCAGGTCCACTTCCGGTGAGCTTGAAATTGTGCAGGGTGCAGGGGTGGTAGAGGAGGTCGCGAGTATAGGTTTGTTCGAGCTGCTTGTTTCAGTCGAGTGAAATCGAATCCTCCTCGTAGACACTTTTGGATCGATTTCGAGTACAATTCTATTTAGCAGATTCTGTTGTGAATTCGAGGATTTTTATTTGAAATATAAGTTGTTGAAGTTAGATTAGATGCGTTTCGTTTTCGCAAAGCGTTCATTTGAGTTGGTAAATTTTTACTTTCAACTCGAACGCAGAATTTCAGTTAAGTATCCTGAATTTCGATTGAAATCCTTGCTTCTAAATCGATGAATTCATTCTAAAGCTCTGAGCAGATTGTCCTTGCCACTTTGATGCGTTGACAGTCTTCTGGATCTTGTTTTCGCGCGACATTCGCTGGAAATTCGCCGGAGATATCGATTCAACCGTTTTCCATGCTTCCGCAAACTTTTTTCCCTCCCTGTACGACTTCGACGAAGATTCTTTCCTCTCTGCTGCACGAGATGGCTATGATCCTGTTAAATTTAACGTGATTTCCGCGGAAGCACCTCCGATGCCGGCTTAAATTCCACTTTCCACATCGCGGTTTAAACACGTGTCGCGACAACGGATTCAGAACTTTAGGTTAACGCTTCTACCATGCGTTGGGATCAATGCACCCTCATTTCAACTTAAAATTCAATAAAATCGGATTTTTTCACCTCGAAAGCGCATGAGATTAATTTCATTAAGTTTGTCAAAAAGGCGTAAAATAATTAGGGTAACTGTTTGCCGTGAACAAACCGTGAAACTTTTACGTTAGGCTTTTTAAACCGACCTACTTCATATTTTACATATTTTACATATTTTACCTATACTTCATATTTTGATTCTACTGGTCCGTTTAACAGAATTTGTAATCCAACCAACTCACTTGCGAACTTAACTTTTTCAATTTATCCTCAGATAGTTTGAAAGCTGAGGAAATCAGACTGCTAGGGGCTACAAATTTTCAGTTTTAAGTACTGCACTACTTCGCAGTCTCCCTTTGCATTCTTATGATGTAGAACAATGTATCCTCCTAAGTTTGTATGTAATTGTACTCCTTTTAGTTTTATTTTACTTCTGTTTTTAATTATTTTTCTTTTCACTGTATTACTTCTTTATAAAGGGTGTTTATCCGTCAAATGAATAAATAAATAATTACATCCCCCCGAAAAAGATAATGATCTTAACATCTTGATTGACATTTTGAATTCTTTAATTTTCAATTAAATTTCAACGATTTTAAGGTCGAGGATGTTGTTACAATACCTAAGTCAAATAATATCTACGAAGTCGTGTAAAAGTTACAACAAAGTGGCGATCGATATTAACGCACGTGCTCGCGAAGAGAAAACTCGGACGATCGATACGGCCCATTGCGAAAACCGCTGTACACCACGAAACCTTGAAGTAATACTAATCGCGAGCGTGATCGCTGTATCGTCAAAATGGCATGACGAAAGATTTCATAAAACATCAATAAACCGCGATTTCTCGCACAATCTCACGGAACTCGAAAACTTTCAATTTGCTTCCCCTTTAGAAAAATCTTCCCAGAAATCTCATCCCTCGAACCTTCTTAACACTTAGCCGACCGAATCGGGAGATCTCCCATTTTGTCCTCAATTTTGAGTTGCCCCATTTTGTCCTGCATTTTGCTACAATTAATTCTTTTCGCTTTTGTTATTAGTTAGTCCTGAACTAGTACTATTCATAAATTGTCCAAAATACAATTTTTAATAAATTCCACATCAGCTTAGGACCAACTAATAACAAAAGCAAATAAAATCAATGGCATTGCTTTGTCAAGGAAAAAATGGGAGATCTCCCCATTCGGTCGGCTAAGTGTTAAATTCTTCCCCGAAATCTCTCTTGTCCTTAAAAAAATTATTTTCCACCATGTAACGAGATTGCTTTCTTCCCTCCTGAATGGCCTAAGAGGTTAAGTAATGTTTTTAACCTACGTAGGCCTTTCAATTTTCGGATAGAACAAAATCATAATTAAAATTTCTTTTTTTAATTCTTCATTTTACAACGAGAATACCCAATTGACTGGCTTGAATGGAAAGTTGTCTTTAACGCGTGGAAAAAAGAAAGAGAAATAACCCAAGAATACGTTATCTTCTCGATTCCGCGGAATCGAGCGCTGTTTGCGTTCCGTGTGCCACGAGATTCTTAGAAGGACTCGTGTGCACGGAGAAATTTATGAAAAATTATATACTGACGCCAGAGGATGAGCTATAACACCGGCTATGTATATAGATCATCAATTTCGCCCTTCTCTCGCGATTCCTTCCGTCGTTCGCGACTGCTCCCCGTCTAACGAAAGCGTATCAATGGGTGGATCCAGCTGGATCCTGTACCAAGCTTTACGAGCAGCCTGATAGGAAGCAGCTCTGGATCGACAAGGTCGCGGAGGAAATTGGCTGTTCGTTCGAAGGATCGATTTAACGTTATGATGCTGGATAAAATAAACGTCGATAGAGGATGGCGGTCGAGCGCCGCGCGTTGAACATCTGTCGGCGATAAATTGGTTTAATCGACTTTCAATTAACTCGCGTAAAACAAGCGCACCTCTCCGTTTTATGGGCGAAGACGATCGAATGGAAAATGCGGTCGTCGAGTAGGGGTTGATGATAAGAAACGAACGAAGGATGTACGGTTGGCAGGAGGTAGAGAAGGAATTGGGAAGAAAATTTGGCGAGGGAGAAGGAAACATTTTGAGAAACGCATAAAAAGATTCGCTGGTCTGGGAAAAATATTTCTTTTTCCAAGATCTCTTGCTATCTCTGGAAAAACATGCCAAGGAAATTCGAAAGCTGCAAGCTGCACAATATTTCCACTTTCTGTGAAAAACATCCCCCTCTCTCTCTCTCACACTCTCTCTCTCTCTATCTCTCTAAACTCTCGCTCTTTCTCTTTAAACTCTCTCTCTCCCTCCCTCTCTTTCTATCTATCTCTATCTCTCTAAATTCTCGCTCACCCTCTTTAAACTCTCTCTCTCTCTATCTCTCTAAACTGTCTCTCTCTATCTCTCTAAACTCTCTCGCTCTCTCTCTTTAAACTCTCTCCCTCTAAATTTTCTCCCTCTCTAAACTCTCTTCCTCCTCCCAGCCCTCTCTTTCTCTCTCTCTCTGCATGAGTTTTGCATTCCCCTCAACTTAAAATATCCGAAACCAGAAGCGGCGTAAACAGCAGGCAAAAAGACGAAAAATAACACGGGACGGAAAAACGATTGCAACAGCGAAACGAGCAAAAAGAAATCAAGTAGCGTCGAGGTGACGCGTCGCGTGACGTTTTGACGCTGTATCTTAACCCGTTCGCGAGTTGTCTTTTGTGCAGGATGTTAATACAAGCATCCTACACGCAGTTTCAATTTAAACAAACACTTCCTGTACAGCAATACTTACGATCAGATCCGTTGTAAAACTTTGAATATAAGAAACGTAGATTGGACAATCAAGTAATCCTATTTACCAGCTTTTCTCTCGTTTTTATTTCAACACAAAAATTTCAAAACGCAGAACGTTGATCGGATCCGAGAGAAACTGAAATACTGCAATTTGCAGTAAACGTCTTACTTCCGTCGACCGTTCCAACCGTTTCGTTTCTGGACCCTTCGTCAGAGGCCACGGATTCCCGTGGGCAGTCGTTAGCTCGTGGTGCTTCATTCTCTCTTCCTCTCTTCCTCTTTCTCCTGAAAAAAAAAATAAGAATAGCTCTCCTCTCCGTCGGAGAAGCTGTCGGCGACGCCAGTTTCGATCGTTCCACGGCGTCGGCAACACTGTTGCACCGTTCTCATCGTTTTCATCGTGCAGCATCGATCGACGAAACGAATGGATCGTCGATTAATGATGAAGACCGCGCGAAAGTTATAGATCCTGGTGAAACTCGAACTACGAGCATCGCGACTCGGTGAATGAGATTCGCCAGGCTTGAAGCTGTAAATCGTTCGCCTCTGGGCCGCGGAGTTTGCTTTGACTCGAAACAGCAAGATTCGCGAGCAGAAAGCTTGGGAAACCTGTAACCCAATGGTGGAACGATATTCGGAAATTGTATTCAGAATTCTAGTAGCCGCTCGGTAATGGAAAATTGGTGATTAAAGCTACTTCGATAAACTTCTTGCAAACAAAACGAGCAACATTGCTCTTCGGCGTGACAATAATTTTAAAACATTATTTTAAAAAATTGTGATATTAATCGTGCAATTATAAACGCAACATTTACTCTGGTATCGAATTTTGGTTAAATTTTCCTTAAAAGATATAACCTGTGGTTAATCTTTGTCTGTATTATTAACACTTAGCCGACCGAACAGGGAGACCTCCCATTTTATCCTTAACAGAGCGCTGTAATTGATTCTATTTGCTTTTGTTATCAGTTAGTCTTGAACCAGTACTGTTCATAAATCGTCCAAAATACAATTGTTAATCAATTCAACGTCAACTTAGGACCCACTAATAACAAAAGTAAATAAAATCAGTGGCACTGCACTGTCAAGGAAAAAATGGGAGATCTCCCCGTTCGGTCGGCCAAGTGTTAAGAAAGAGATACTGCAAACAAAACTGCATGTACAGACTTGTATGCATTACGTTAGATTCAAGAAACACTTGAAAATCATACGTTGTGCTATCGTTTTGTCGCGTACTGTAAAAAGATCCCCTTTCGTGACGAAAGGAAGGACGCTTTCTCCGTCACGGCGAGGATGACTTTAAAAAGCGACATGCGAGAGAACAGCGTGACGCGGCCGGTCTCCTAGGTTCGTTGGGTCTCGTCATCTCCGCGGGGTGTCGCTTTCAGTCCCCCCCGGCTGGGACCGAGGCCCGGGGCCCCAGCAGGTGGAGCACGCCGTTTCCATTCACCGTGACGTAGCGCCGTGGAGCGGGCCCGTGTGCACGCTCCTGCGTCTTCGAGGAAAACAGTGTCGTTTGCTCTTCGGCGTGACGAACACCGCAGTCGTCGTCGCTGCGAACAGTTCCAGAAGCAGTTGGTGCAACCACGTTGAATATAGAATCGAGTGAAACGATGAAAGAGACGATGGTCGACGTTTGGTTTTGAAGCTTCCGGGAACGACTTGAACTGTTGTTTTAGAATATACAACGGTGCAATTTTCGTGGCAACCTCGATTTGGACGTTTTCGCGGTGATTTGTACCTGTTCGAGGCGTTCGAACCGGGATAGCTGTCGAAAAGGAGATTAATCGTCGACGAGGTTGATCTTATTGGAGGGCGAAACGTTGCTTCGCAGAGAGGATCGCGGGAAGCAGAGGATATAAATAGTTTGTTGGGACGAGACGTGACATTTTTCACGATGAGAGAGGACTTCGAGAAGACCTGATCGAAAGGGAAAACTGAAGACATGAGTTGTTCTTCTTAAAGAAAACAGGATCGTGCAACTGAGGAAACGTCAACATGGTTTTCTTCGGGAGAAAGGAGAAGATAGAGGATCGCCGATTGTTGGCCAGCATAGACGCCATGAATGGGGCTAAATTGTATCAAATAGAAAATGGTAACTCAACATTGAACATTCTTAAACGAACAAATTTTGAAAAATTAAGTCGCAGCTCCATTTTACATTACTTTATTAGGGTTCCATTAGAAATCTTCGATTATCCGTATCCCTAAAATGTCTACGTTCAATTTTACCTACATACACCGTTAGATTGGTTTCCAAATTCATTCTTAAACGAAAAAATTTTGAAAAATTAAGTCGCAGCTCCGTTTTACATTACTTTATTAGGGTTCCATTAGAAATCTTCGATTATCCGTATCCCTAAAATCTCTACGTTCAATTTTACCTGCAGACACCGTTAGATTGGTTTCCAAATTCATTCTTAAACGAAAAAATTTTGAAAAATTAAGTCGCAGCTCCATTTTACATTACTTTATTAGGGTTTCATTAGAAATCTTCGATTATATGAAGCGTCTACGTTCAGTTTTACTTGCAAACACCGTCAGACTGGTTTCCGAATCTTTTCGTTGCTTCCATCGATGTTAAACCGAACGAGAAATAGGTCGAGGCGTTCCGGAAAGACGATATGCGTTATGGCTATAGCGTTGCGTTATGGCTTCGATACCTTTCCATAACCGCACACGCTCATTTATCATGCAATAGTTCCGTCGTCGGCATCGGTTATCATCGTCCGCTCAAGTGGCCAGTCCTCGTTTATCGAAGCCACTCGAAACCCAGGAACGTCGTTTCTTCGACGATTAACGCATTAAATGCAGGATTTCAGAAATTGACGTGAAAATTTTGTCCTAACAACGATAACATAACCATTTTGACTATTGCGATCGCACCATTCTCAGAGATTTTAGTTTCGGTCGATGTTCCCGCCAATACTTTTCCAACAATTGAAGAGATTCTTCTCGAGAGATCTATCGATCTCGTACTGAACGTGTCAAACGCCATAAAGCATGGTGGCATTGTTGTATGCCTACGCATAGTACTATCTTAACCCTTTGCACTCGGCTGTCCCCTCTCATGGGACATCGTAATCCTAGCATATGATAGTTTCGCAAATTTTCAGACGTTAGTTCAGACCCGGACGTTAAATAGTCATATATGTAAATTTTAATACACGACTTAACTAAACTAAATGAAGTTTAATATACGTGAATCATAGTAAATATTTCGAATTTGAAAATTTTTGAAGTTAGTATCATTAAACAACTAACAGGCACCTCTCGAGTGCAAAGGGTTAAGTTAAGGCTACCAACTCATCCTCCAGTAAACATCCCAAAATCCTTTCGATACCCTCCTGATTTCACCCTCCTCAGTTATTTTCGAACTTTGTCCGCAACACCTCATCCCTTACTAACCACTATCCCAAAATAACCCCCTCCCTCCATTTTAAAGTTTATAAAAGCCCCGAATCGTTCCCTGGAAAAAAGAACAGTTTGGGTCGTCTTAGGATTCACGTCTGTACCGAATATTTCTCCGATATTTGAAATAAAACCTTCGACTTTTATTTCGCTGGAAGTTGCATTACTTTTATATGCAAAAATAACCTGCGAATTACGACGGAATACAACAGTATACGAATTGGCAGATCACTGTTCGTCGGAAGAGCAAAGCAAAAAGAAAATAAGACGCTTTTGTCCATGAACGAAAGAGTGAGGTCGAAGGGGCGAGAAAAGGTGGAACTGACCGTGGACACTAATTAGTCTTCGCTACTTGTGAATGAATTCGGTGTTAATTGACACCAGCTGGATGCTGTTGTTAGCGACAGGGTGATTCTTCGATCCTTGAGCTTGCTCCAGATTGTTTTTCAGCGCGAACGCGGTGTTGTTTAGTGCTCGTTGATCATTATGGATTGAAAATTAGGATTGATTATGCGATTCGCAGGCTCTAATTAATTAATCTATCCGGTTTACAGAACTGTACCGTCGATTGTCTATAACCTAATCTCTCATTAATCCTGCGCCATCAGTTCGATATTCATCCATACTTATGAAGAAATCATCTGGTAGGATCTTCAGGTAGAAAAAGTTATTTTATGATTTTGTGACTTCGATTCGAACGGAAATCTACATCACAGTTATTTATCTATCTTCAACCTAAGCTTTCACTTCTTCAAATAAATAATCTCGATCAGCTGATTCCATACACTGCTGAGAGTAAATTTAACTTCAAAGTTAACTCTACAATCTTGGTACGGACAAATTATTAAGATTATTCGAAAACTTCTTCCAAACCCAAAAATCCACCCCTACACTTTTACCCTTCGCTAAACAAAAAATCTCTTTCGCGATCAATTAGTTCCACACACTGCTTAACACTAGGTTTACGGGACCAATTTTTGCTGAGTTTTATTGATGGTGCGATACAAATATACCCAAATCTGTTTCCCTCTCAGTTCTTGAATTTCAAATTCTATTCCTTAATACATGAATATTAGAAATAGATATACCAGAAATGTCCGTAAATCTAGCGTTAAAGTATAATTTAACCCCAATCCAAGAGTACGATCAGATTATCAAACTCAGTCGAACGTTTCTCCCGATCCGGAGACTGCTCTCCTCAAAAGTTCACCCTCCACTTTCAACCCCTGCTTCCCGCCTTTCGATTTTCCCCACGAAATATCGCGTGCTCCGACGCTGGCCACCTGTGGCTGTCCCAATATTGATCCATCCGATGGTGGCCACACCCGGCGTCCCCTCGCGTCGCTCTTTCACACCCTCGTCCCGACGCCGGTAGTTTCATGTCGTTGCCCCTCGCGCGCGTCTCCACCATCACCGTGTTAATGGAAAAGTGTCTGGTCGCTGTTCCAGCCGCCTTCATGCACGTACGCGACAACCTGGAGGAGCTGGGCAAGGTGGCCGAGGACACGGACCTGCTGTTCCTCAAGGGTCTGCTGGACAGCCCTGTGGTCACGTCTCTGGTGAAGGTGAGTACCGAACGAGCGATCAGCTTCTCACGCTTCTGACTCCTCTCCGTTACATCATCGCTCTTCCATTTTGCCTCTTCTCACGCTAAAAAGGAACCAACGCGACGTTTAGGACTTTTCGATTTGCACGTCCATCTTGCTTTGTCTTCAATCAGTCGAAACAAGGGAAAAGACACCCGAAGACGCGCCGAACAACCAGTTGTCTGCATGGACAGTCTGAGGGTAGTTTCGAGAGATTTTGCTGCACCCTTTAATTGTTCACGCAGTCGCGATAGTATTATGGAGAATAATATATGGAAACATTCAACTTTTACGTTATGGAGGTCTCCGACTCGAGGCGGTCACGTGGTGTGGCTGCAAGAAAGGCGTGCTTCTCGCTGAGGAAGTTGAGAGAAAAAAGTTATTTAGCTTGGTGCAGAGCTATTTTTGAGTTAACCAAGAGCAGGATGGCTACATTCTGCCAATTGTTTAATTTAATTTTAACATAGGATCCAGGGGAATTGTTCAAAAATGCTCTAATTGTGATGACGGTGAACAGAATAGGTTATAATAATTATAAGCGACATTCCCTGCAGAAATTTAACACCTAGCCGACCGAATACGGAGATCTCCCATTTTTTCCTGAACAAAATGTTGCCATTGGTTCTATTTGCTTTTGTTACTAGTTGGTCTTCAACTAGTATTGTTCAAAGTTCATCAAATGCATTTTCTGCTTTTTCAAAGTACAATTTTTAATAAATTCAACACTAGCTCAAGACCAACTAATAACAAAAGTAAATAGAATCAATGGCTGCATTTTGTTGAGGAAAAAATGGGAGATCTCCCCATTCGATCAGCCAAGTGTTAGGAATCTGACGTGAATAGCTTATTGCAAGCTCTTAGATCATCCTATCGCCTTTTCGACAAGCACATCGTATTTCTTTTTTCTATGCTGCGTTAAACGCGATTAATTGCCACCGTTATTCCCGCTTGTATATTATTTTCGGCCGCAGGGAAACAAACAATAGCGTGCGTCGTTGGATCATGCGCGGAGCTGGCGGATGGCACCTCACACATGCCTCGTGCCACGTGTTTACTACGACCAGCTCAATTTTTACGAGAGCGGGACTTGCTCGTTTTACGGGAATGGCCCCCGCAAGATCCCCGTACAAATCCATCGCCGTGGAACGTAACGCGGCCAGCCGTTCAGCCCCTCGCCTCGATCGGTAAAAATCCATCGTGTCGTTGAACCCGTTTCTTCTACGCCCGAGACTCGCCTCGGATCGGTTTCTCGACCCGATCGTAAAAATAGGAGACGTACGAACTCGTGTTCTAGAGTAGTTCTAGACTGGTTCGTTTGCTCTGGTATTGTTCTATAAAACATTCGATCGATCGATCGGGACGATTTACGCTTTAACCCTTTGCACTCGAGGGGCGACTCTTAGTCGTTTAATGATACTAACTTCAATAATTTTCAAATTCGAAATATTTATTAAGATTCACCTACATTAAACGTCATTTAGTTTAGTTAAGTGATATACTAAAATTTACATATATGACTACTCAACCTCTGAATTTGATTAATAAACAAATTAACTAAAGCCTGAAGATTTGAGAAAGTATCATTTGGTGACTAGCAGCCACCTCTCGAGCGCAAAGGGTTAATTTTATGCTCAGATTTAGGAGACCGTGGATCTTGCAATTTTAAGAACTTCCTGAATTTTTGATGATCGTTTTTAAATAGAATTTCCGATACTTACGATAGCTTTGAAAATATGAAAGCCATTGTTTTAGTTTATTTATTTTTTTTTTTATCACCTTGATGCATTTCTCTGTCTACATTTTCTCCACAATAAATCGTTCGTTCCTATTTCCACAGCTTCATAATTAAAAACGATGCTTAACTCCGTGGGACGTTTCGTTTTTATTTCAAGACCTGTTTTCACTTTTTCCGCAATAAATCGTTCGTCTACCTCGTACAATTTTCTGCCACATAAACACACCTCGTTAACCGTGTCACAGCTCGTTTCCACTTCCACCGTTTCACAATTGAGATTCTAGCAAACAGAGACCCGCTGCTCGCTCGACTTTTAGTTTCGATCTCCCACGCCGTTGCAACGTGTTCCATTCTTACGTTGACCGATCACGCTAATATTCACACAACCCACATTGTGTGATGTCTTTTAAAAGTGCGTATCGAGTCACCAATTTCGAATATCTGAACACGTTGTACGCGGGAAACAGGAATTACAGTCTTTAAGGCGCCTGTAATCTCTATAATCACTGTAATCCCTGCGTATGAATACCTAATAGTGATAGTGGATGACCATCACTATTAAAATTGGGTGACTGTCATCACAGTTAACATAATTTAATCGATTATCGCGAATATCTTGACCCACAAGCTGGATACGCCCGCGACAAGTAACAAGTCACACTCAACCAACCCCGCATACAATGTTTTAACACTTAGCCGACCGAATGGGGAGATCTCCCATTTTTTGGGACTTTTTTGGGAGGAAATTGTACTTTGGAAAATTTATAAACAATACTAGTTCAAGATTAACTAATAACAAAAGCAAATAGAATCAATTGCAGAGCTCTGTTGAGGACACAATGGAAGATCTCCCCATTCGATCGGCTAAGTGTTAATAAATGACCAAAATCGTGCACACACGTTCCCTTTGCGCGTCGTTTACATCACGGCCCCGTAAAACGCGGACATTATTTCGGTCGTGACACGGATTTTCCGTGGAAACGCTGAGGGAGTACGTCAGCCGTCTGTGAAAATATTATTATCCGTCGATCGTTGTGGATCCGACCACGTGACGCGTCGATCGCGTCACTCCTCCTTTGATCTTACCCCTGTTACGCAATAATTACGAAACTAGCAAGCGTACAAGCTCGGTATCGCGTTGATTCGTTTACCGTTGCATCGTTTAAAAAATTTTTGATTGAAATACGAATATTAAGTCTAGATTCACGGACATTTCTTGTACATCTATTTCTAACATTCAGAAGAATTTGATTATTGCAGAACTGAGAGGGAAATAGATTCGGGTATATTTGTATCGCTTCATTGATAAAACTCAGCAAAAATGACTAAGAATAATAGTAATTATTTTTGCAAATTTTACTCGTGAAGTCCAAAACTCGTGAAATTAACGGGTCCCGTAAACCTAGTGTTAGTCACCTGTTTCATGGTAATCATTTCTTGCAGCGAGATCTATGCGCGTGCCATTTTTGTTCCCCTTTCTTCGACTACGATCCTACAGAGAACGAGATTTCAATTTTCTCAGCCGTACAACAGTGCACAAATCTAAAGAAGCCAATCTAAAGACACCGACCTCTCAAACCTGTCCGATGGTACTCTTCATGGCGCCTCGAGTTTCTTTATTTGTTTACCGAATCTTTTCAGCTGTCAGACTTGCCCAAGCACGCTCTATATCTTTCGAGAGGAACGAAGATTCACAGCCAGTAGTTTGTAATTTTTACGATCGGACGTTTCGATCGTTTTGCTCGTGAAGAGAAAGAGAGAATCGAACGGAACTGCCTTGTCTTGGGCGTGATCCAACAATGCGAGCATTCAGGTTTCTCAGAATTGTAAATCGAAAAGAAAGAAAATGTCGACTTTGTATCAGCTTAGAGGAATCCCAAACAGGCTGTATTCGAAGCGTCTGGGCCGGGTGACCACAAACGGTTCGAATTATCTGGGCCCGATCGACCAGGCGCAACTTTCCTGCAAGACTTTAGGGCCCGTTCACACGTACGGTGCCTCCTAACACACCTGCCCGGTCCCACATTCCATCCCATGCCACGGGCCCAGCAGGTAGAAGGCACGGTCGGTGCCGAAAAGTCGTTAAGAAGCCGGTGTCCGTTTCCGGTTGGGATTATCGCAACAATAGAGATCGCTGACAGTGTTGGTTTTGATGAAAACCGCCGCAAACAGCCGTGAAAAGCGGCCACGGGGCCCGGAAAATTGGGCAACTAATACGGGCCCGTGGTTCTGAGGAAAAGTGCGAGAATCTTTGATTCCCTCGAGACTTGGAGGCGAACGTATTTGTGGATGGTATTCCTAGAATAACGTGGACGATAAAAATTGCTAGTATGTTTAGGGAGGGTCTTAATAACTCAGTGGGACCTCGTTAAGCCTAGGTAATCGGTGTACAAGGTCGCCCTGGTAATAGGAGAATTTTAATTAATTAGATTAGACTAAGTTGTGTTAAACAGGAATGGGAAATTGATAAAAATAGAGGAAAATTTCATCCACCTTGTACAATTTCATCTCATCTTCGAGAATTATAACCTTACACATATTAACTTATCATTCCCATCGTTCTCGTTGAAAGAAAACACTTTACGGCACTGATTTCGAAATATTCTAAATAACCAGAAAAAGTTCTGTTGAAGCATCAAATTCGAATCATCATTGAATATTAACTTTCAACTTTGTCAGGACCTCCCCCTTAATAGAGTTTATACAAAAGCTACCGGTTTCATCCTCCCCTTAACCCGTTCCTCCTGTAACGTCTTCAGCGAACGCTTCTCAGAGTTGTCCGGCAGATAGCGTACAGAAAAGCGGAAACCGCTAGCGTCCTCCCCGGGAACAAAGGCGCTTCCTGCGCAGGGAAGAAGGCAACCGTGAATCAAGCGGTCGCGCGCCAGCGGCGCAGGAAGTCGTCGGGGCGAGGAGGATAGTCGTGAATAATCCGAGCTTCTGTTAATTGACAAATCGTTGCCGCGGGACCCCTCTGATATCTCTGTTAATTGGCCGCGACCCCGCTGGGCCCGGCCAATTGGCCCGGGTCAAACCGCCACGAGTCATCCCGCTCGTGTCCGCTCGCAGAAATCGCGAGGACGCGACGCGTGCACTAACGTACACACGCCAAGCACGATGTAATTTCAACCGGCTTTGTAACCGCGCGAAGGGACCAGGAGGAGAACGTACGCGCGCGCGCGCGAGCAACAGTGGCGCACGTGTAGGTGACAGGGACGTAGCCGATGATATCCGGCGCCTATGGATCCCACTTCGCGGTGGTATGAAAAAGTTTGGAAACTTGCAGGGTTTGATGATCTGAAAAAGCGAGGGAAAGTAAAACAAATTTTTAATTTAGAAATTTATAGGTTTTGGAAGTTGAAAATTTGGAAATTTGAGGGTTGGAGATCGGAAATTTGCAGGTACGGAGATTGGAAGGTTTGAAAGTTCGGAGAACTGAAGATCAGGGATTTAAAAGTTCGAAAATGTATAGATTCGGAGGTTTTTAAATTTAGATGTCTGGAAATTTGGGCAGTTGAAAGTTTGGCGATTCGAAGATCTGTAAATTTGAAATATCGAAGGGTTGAAAGTTTAAAAATGGAAGGGTTGAAGGATTAGGAAGATTTAGAATTAAGAGATTTGTATATTTTTAAGTTTACGGATCTAAAGATTCGATAATTCAAGAGTGATGCGGAAATTTTTTAGATTTGAGGGAAAATTAAATCTTCCTCGATTAACATGGTACCAAGGTTCGCTAATCTCTCGCTAACGATAGCCGTCTTTAACACCGGAGCCACACGATCCCGTTGTATCGAATAACGGATTATTGTGTATCTTGAGAAGGGTCTACCTGTGTCGCAAGATCGACAAACCGATCGGTGTCAATGACTGCCAGACTTTTTCGCATCGTCCGTTATATCCATCGCCTTGTATGCGACCGAGTTGCATAATTACTTGGATAAACGACACGTACGCTAAATATTCTCACCGTCCGCAAGGATAAGCACGATGGAAGTTTAGAGTAGCCACGGAAACGTGTCCAAGGACAAGAACGAAACGAAAGCTGGGCTCGGATATGCGTGTGTACAGTTTTGTACAGGAATGAAGTACGCAGTCAGAATGCTTGAGCAGCTACAGGGACACCCCTCTACCCCTTCTAATACCTAGGATATTTAACATTCCACGCAACAAGGCACGTTCGCGTTTACACATCGCCACTCCGCTTGAACCTTGTTATTTTCCCGCGTCGAAAGTGGCGTCGGGAGCTCCGACAATGATACCAGCCAGATAATAACATTATCATGTATCGAGGAGGTGAGACATGCCCTACTTACCTGGATCTCAAGTCTAAACACCTAATTATTAGCAGGTCTACTCTACAGTCGCATATACTAATCCTACACAAGATAAAGACACATTACCGTGAAACACTTTGTTTAATAAATTAGCAGTTATCCTTCTGAAGTTTCGACTTAACGCAGCCTGTACAACTTCATTTCTATACGCATCTTACCTACCCTCATAAACTTCCTATTGTTCTTTAAAATGGCACTTCCACCATTCAAACCACCTCCAAACAAACCACCACCACCGATTCTCGAAAACGTGCAATTAGTTCGACCCGCCATCAAAATGGCACCTTGTCCTCTACCCTGTCCCTTGGCGATTCTCAAAAATTCGAGTCACCCTCGAGAACGCGAGAGATCCCGCGATACCTGAAGTCGAGCAGAGAACCGGGCCCGAGTCGACGCATACGGCCCTGGAAGCGAACGTAGCGGAGTGTTGCATACCATCCGAAGAAGGGCCCCCACCTGTTTCAGCACAGGCAGCCTGAACGAGCTGGCGGTCGTCGAGGTGGGGGCGAAAGAAACGTCAGTAGGCGCGGCAGTTTTCTGACGCCGCTTACCTAAGCAACACACACGTAGTGCGTGTCGTCCGAGCCGCGTTCCTGTCCCCGTGGAAGCCCTTCGTCAGCGTCTCCCTCGTGGCCCGTTTACCCCTACGCTGCACAACCCCGGGTGAGCGCACCCTCGCCGATCGATACCAACGGAAGCGCCCTCAGGTTCCAGGACTGCGGGCCAGCCTCGTTCTCCAAAACGGCTCGAGCGTCGTCCTAGCCTACAAACGGCGACCTCTGCCACGGCGTTTCACCAGTGCGAGTCGAGATCGCTACGCGGACGAGCTGTTCTCGACGACAGTTGCGAGTTTCACGATCCGGGGAGGAGGCGGTGGTGAGTTTTCGGGGTGGAAGTCTGTAACGGACCTAGGGTAGACTGTTGCGGATATGGTCACGCGTGAGACCGAGAGAAAGCGCGATCTGTTTGGCCGTTGGCCCCTCTCGAACGCCCGTTGATGGTGGATCTTGAGGTTGGAGCCTGTTCCTCTAGATTTGAATGATTGGGAATCGATCGATCCGACTTGGTGAGATTGCATTGGATATCATTTCTCAACCACGCGGATACTGTTTCTGGATCGACTCGGTTCAAAGAGAGAAAGTTTGGGATTCTACCTTCCGGTTTGATCTCGTCGCGGAAACAAATTGTTACCGATACTGTTGTTAATCTTGTGGATTAATCGCAGCGTGGTAACGTGGGAAACAGTAACACGCTTGATCTTAGTCTTTTGTGTAGAAATTGAATCGGTATTGTGATACGTTTAAAAATCGTAGGGTTTTGACTAGCAAAATGGTACTCTAACGCGTTAATAGTGGTCCGCAATTCTAGTGCGCTATCGCTGATCATCTGCTTTGGCATTAATTTTGATGTTGCACCTATTTCAATCCAAATAACGTGATATAAGCAGAGAGCGTGATCTGATTCATTGATCAGTATTTTCCGCGGATTCTGTCACGAGATCACTTTTAATGCGTCGCACTTCCTAGCGACACTGCTCGAGGTTTCTATCGTAAAAACGGGATACGTCACGATTTTATTGATTCTCGCTCCAGAACTACAGTGGGAGTGCTACAGCGGCGGCGAACGAAATAATTGACAGAGAATTGCCGTGCACAAATATAAACGTGCAATGGTAATATGAACGTCGGCGAAGGAAATAATTGACAGAGAATTGCTGCGCACAGTTGCTCCGCTGATCACGCTAGGTAACGACGACAACGTCTCGTTATCGATGAGCGCAACGAGCGAGTCGATGTTTGTTCTTCGAGCGCGACAATCCTCGTCCCGCTCGTTTCGTGAGAGCCATTTTTTTTTCAGGGACGTCACGGAAGAACAGGGGAATTCATTACAGGCTGCGACGTCCGTTGAACGCCAGCTGTTCCACTGTTGTTTCCACGACAAACGCAATGTAATTCGTGCCCACGGCGATGACGATCTTGCGACACATCGAGAAATACCTGGGCCTCTCGAGTTTTCGTTCCACAACCAATGGAATTTCTAATGATTCATAGGCAGTCAATTACCATTTTCTCTCCTCGAACTTCCCCTCAAATGTTCTTAGAATTAGCATAACATTAGTTCAATGCGTTCTCCTGAAAAATTCAATTCTTAAGATTTGATACTTGGCCTTCGCAATTGCATCAACTTGCTACAAATTAATTTTTGTCATCCAAAAAAAGAATTAGACGCTGGAAAATTAACGTGGAATTTAGTATTTCAATTACTACATCTTGTCTTGGATTAACCCTTTGCACTAGAGAGGTGACTCTTAGTCACCAAATGATAGTTCTGCAAATTTTCAGACTTGAATTAGTGTATTTAGTAGATGAACAATGTAAATTTTAGCATATCACTTAATTAAATTAAATAACGTTTAATGAAGGCGAATTTTAGTAAATATTTCGAATTTGAAAATTTTTGAAGTTAGTATCGTTAGACGAGTAACAGTCACCCCTCGAGTGCAAAGGGTTAATTTTCGTTACTCCAGAGGTTTTATTATTAAAATTAGCTTTCTACTAAAATTAAGCTTTCATTGTAATTTATAAGATCGCAGAGATCCCCTCGAATTTTGACGTGCACGATCCATTCTTGTAAATCATCGTGTGTTTCCCCAAGTTTCAAGAAAAACACGGTTCCTAGCGTTTTCTTTGATGTACCACCTCGTCGACTGATATACGCGTGTCTCGTATACAAGTCGCGTGGGCGGAAGTTGAAATCGAACATCGTTGGTTCCTTTTGATCCTCGTCCCTCCGGGACATGCGATTTTTCTTCCCGTCAATCTGTGCCGTGTAATTTCGTGTAACTCGTGTTGCAACGTTGGAATTATGAAAATAACTCCGTGCATCTGCGGTGCACATGTATCGACGCGAATGATTCGATGATGAATCATCCCGGTCGCGGGGAACGGTGACTTCGACGGCCACGTTTAGCAATTTTCATGGCGGGCACTCGCGAAACGTCGAAAGAAATCTTTCACCTGAATTCCGTTTAACCCTTTCACCGTGGACGGAACAATTTCAATCTCGAATCTTCTGCTCCAATTAATTGGCTTCGCGATTAAAGATAATTTCTTGGCTCGCAGATTGCAAGTTTCAACTACGAAAATATGTTTTGCTCGTTCTATTGGTGATTCGCATTTTATATTCAACTTTTGTAAAATATTATTACGATTAATATTTTACACTTTTGACGGGTTTCGAATTTCGCGAGCAAAATTTGCAAAAACAATTACTATTATTCCTAGCAATTTTTGCCGACTTTTATTGATGGATTGATACGAATATACTCAAATTTATTTCACTTTCGATTCTACAATTTTTAATTCTGTGCGATATGTATCTATTTCTTAGTATATGTATGTTGGAATTAAATATGCAAGAAATGTCCCTAAGTTAGTTCTTGGGTAAAATAAAATTTTCGAATTTCTTAGAAATTGACGAAAGTATGGTAAAAGCTTCCTTCGTTCGATTAGAAACTAGTGAAAATTCTGCGTACAATCTGCTGTTTTCTAAATCATAATTTTTTCGAGATTTCCCCAGCTCTGTTTTTCAAAGAAATTGTATACAAAGGTGTTCCAACGATTGTTCGCCGCACGGCGTTCACCGTCGCGAGCTGTTCAGGTATCAAGCATTCTCGAAGGTGGCTCTGAAACGCTGAGAATGACCTACTTTCGTAATTACTCGTTCATTGTTGTAACGTTGCATCGGCTGGTTCAACGTGGAGTACACTAGCCTTACGTGGTCGAAGCGCTAATCCAATCAAACTTCGTTGACGCCGGGTCATCGTTGCACAATGACGATTTGACACTCCTAGGTGACAAATCGTCAAAACATTTTGCCATTTTCGTGACCCCCCTCCCTCCAAAAAAAAAGAATCGTTGCAATCAACATTTATGCGAAAAAAATTGTACTCTACTATTAATGTTAAAATATTGTTAACGCATACGTTATATAATTCATTCGTGTAAAAAAGTAAAATTTACTATATTTTTTTCAATAAAAATGTCCATTACATAATAGTAGGTTACAGTTTCCACGTTAATGGTATTTAAGAATTCCAATTTTTATTTTATGAATCCTTTTAAGGATGAAAAGTTTAAAAAGGAAAAGTGGGAAGCATTTTTATAATTCATTCGTGTAAAAAAGTAAAATTTACCATATTTCTTTTTAATAACAATGTTCATTACATAATAGCAGGTTACAGTTTCCACGTTAATGGTATTTAAGAATTCCAATTTTTATTTTATGAATCCTTTTAAGGGTGAAAAGTTTAAAAGGAAAAGTGGGAAGCATTTTTTATAATTCATTCGTGTAAAAAAGTAAAATCTACCATATTTCTTTTTAATAACAATCTTCATTACATAATAGCAGGTTACAGTTTCCACGTTAATGGTATTTAAGAATTCCAATTTTTATTTTATGAATCCTTTTACGGGTGAGAAGTTTGAAAAGGAAAAGTGGGAAGCATTTTTTAAGAAGCACATATAAATTTATCGATTTAAACGGAGGCTAACAGCCTTCGTTTCTCCTGAGCTGTACGAGGGGCAGCCAAGGTTCCTCGTACGGTGAATTTAACGCGGAAACCCGTTTCGACTTTCACAACTGGCTACAGCTAAGCCGTTCACTGTTTGTGGCTTCGGCTATATGTGAACACGTAGCCCAGAAAGGAATTGGAGGAGACGTGTTGGATGGGCTCGACGAATCTACCTTGTTTTGCCCACGAAAATCGAGCCATTCCGTATGCTTTCGCAGCACGTAAAAAATATTACCCAATACAGAAAGCAATACGAATATACATATAAATATGAACAAAAATTTTATTTTCTACTCGATTTACATATTACAATTCCATACCACTTAAAAAAGCTTTACCACCAAACCTTTCGAAAAGCTGTGCAATAATTATCACACAAAATTTAAAATCGTACAAGTTTAGCTAAATTTAATTTTGAACCCAATTCACACATTACAGTTCCACTCACAACCCTCTCGAAAAACTATCCAATAATCATCGCAAAAAATCTAAAATCAGTTAAGTTTAGCTAAATTTAATTTTGAACCAAATTCACACATTACAATTTCACTCACAAATCTCTCAAAAAGCTGTCCAACAATCATCACAAAAAATCTATGATCGTATAAGTTTAATTAAAAAAAGTGACTATTAACTAACTTAAGCTATACATAAAACACAGAAAAAGACAGCAGCAATTAATCATCTATAACAGATAAACTATATTTCCGTTCACCTAAAATCGCCCTCAAATATTTAGCGAAGACATTTGTGAGCCTCCAAGCCATCGAAGCGTTACATGTCGCGGAGAAAAAGAACCTAATCCCGAGCCAGGATTCAAAAAGTCGCCGGTCGAGTCCAGTTAGAAGGCGAAAGAGGGCTGGAACGAAAACCAGTTCCCGTGGAAGCCTTCCAGTACCGACAACCGTGACTCCGTTTCAGGTCCAGGAGCGTCTGGAGGACCCGCCGCTCCACGTGGAACCGGTATGCTCGTCCGTCTGTGACATCGTCGACGAGGTGTGCTACGCGTTCCGTTCCTCCAGAGACGAGAACGCGCGCGAGCTCGTGCGATTGCTTAGGAGCTCGCACTTGAAGGCGCTTCTGGAGACGCACGACGCGGTCGTCGAACGGAAGGAGGCGCCGTCGAAACCGGAACCACCACCGCCGACGATGCCCACCAACGAGAGAACGGAAGCAGTCAGGATGGTCGGCCTCAGGAGGCAACCGGATGAACCTCTGGTGAGTACAGCACTTCAGATCTTTATTTATACTTTCTGCGGAAAATCATAGTAAATTTTAGAAGCTTTATCACAGTGAAGTATTGTTATCCAAGTATTGTTAACGCTAAAATTACCGACAATTAAAATATACTTATTTGAATGGAAGAGATGAAATTAAAAGTTACATGAGATTGATTATTATGGGATTCCTTCGAGAAATTCTTTGTTTTATTCAATTTGTATAAATTTTAGATGAAGATGAACGTTACACCTTTTGAATATTATGCTGAATATGTACTTTGTTTGGTATTTAAGAATTTAACCGAGAAAGACTGGAAAAGTATATTTAGGTTAAGAACACCGGACGATTTGCCTAGTTTCTGTGTTTGTCGGTTAGTTTGGTCGGCAAAGAAAATGGCAAAAGAGGAGGAGAAGGAAGCGGAGGTGCGTAACGCCTCCGTCAACGAAGTAGTAACCGTTCGCGCGGACTTTCTCGATCGGAGATCTAGTTTTAGAGGTTTACCATTCCGTCACGCGAGAGAATTCCTATTCTGAATCGGATTGAACAAGCCTGACCAAGGAAAAGACGGAAATGCCACTCGCAGTTCATAAATACTTCGAAACGTTTATTATGCGCGTGGTGCCGACGCAGGGCCACGTGGCCTCTCGGAAGAATCTGGCAGGTTCCCGTGAACCAGAGACAAAAAGCAATCAAACTTAACGCGAAATCAGTAAAATTCGCTAACAGAAACATAAAACATCTTTCGACAGAACGAACCTAACTTATTTATTTTTCATTCGATCCACCACCATTTCTTTCTCCTAATCTCTAACCTCAAGCAAAGATTAAGCGAGAACATGATAAACCTTCAAACGAAACTGATCATTACCATTTATTTATTTTCTAACCGAAACTTTCTCCTCGAATTTATAAAACCCGCCTCTCCTTCGAAATACACAATTTACAGGAAACAAATTTCTTGATTTTTTAACCAAAATTTTCTCCTCGAATTTATGAAACCCCTCTTTACTTCGAAACGCACGATTTACAAGAAACAAATTTCTTTATTTTCTAACCGAAACTTTCCCGTCGAATTTATAAAACCCCCCTTTCTTTCGAAACGCACAATTTATAGAAAACAATTTTCTTCATTTTTTAATCAAAATTTTCTTCTCGAATTTATGAGACCCCCCTTTCTTTCGAAACGCACAATTTACCCAAAAATCGCTAGACCTCCGCGGTATTCGTTCCCCAAAACAGTCATTCTTCTCAACGAATAAGAGTAAAAGGTCGCTGATCGTGAACATTCTCTTTCATCGGTCGTTCGTTTACTCGAAGCGGGAACAGTGAGTCTTTACGAACAAGCCGCGCGACGAGACAGACCAACGGAATCACCGTCAGCTTGCGAGAAGAACCGTCGATTGTTCTCCGAACATGCTAATGGCGATTCCGGTCGTCACGTTTAGCGGGAACAGACAGGTTTATTTTCACTGATCCTGTTTCTTCTTTTTTGCGCAGGGCCTGACGGTGCAGGTCGACGAATCCGGCAACTTGATCATCGCCAGGATCCTGGGCGGAAGCACGGCCGCGCGCCAAGGGCTACTGAGAACCGGCGAGGTGATCCTCGAAGTGAACGGAAAGGAAGTGCACAACCCGGAGGAGCTTCAGGAAGCCATCCACGAGGCGAAGGAGAATTTGACGCTGAAACTGGCACCAGGGATCGCCAGCGACGGCAACCGACCCGTGAAATCCACGGTGAGTGAACGCGATCCGAGTGAACGTGACGCGAAACATCTGTTCTTTGTTTTTGTATGAAAATTGGATACAATCTATGCATATAAAAAGACACGTCTTGACTGACTGACTGATTTATCATCGCAGAGCTTAAACTACTGAAGCTAGAAACATGAAATTTCGACAATTGGTTACTTTTATGGCTTAGACACCCACTATGGGAGGATTTTTTAATATTGCACCTCTAAGACGGTTAATAGGGGATGAAAGGTTGTTTGAAAATCCGCCGATTTTGAAACAAGCACTATGAAAGCTGGTATTTAGTTTTTTGGTTAGGAATAAAGAAATACGTGTTTCAACGTTTTTGGAAAATTAACCCCTAGGGGGCTAAAATAAGGGATTGAAAGGTTGTTTGAAAGTCCCCCGATTTTGAAGCAAGCACTATAAAAAAAACTCGGACAACAGCTAGTTTAATATATACCTCTTGCTCACAATGACTTACGATAGTCGATACGAATAAAATTTATATTGAACGATGTAAATCTTGGGAGAATCGATAATTTATCGCGAGAAGCAACGTGAATTTTGGGAAAACCAATGGAAACTAATTTTGTCCAAGGGAACGAGATGGAAAGTGAGACAGTTGTTACACGTTTCTTTGATTAAATTTGAATTTAAGCTTGGATAAGATTGTGGGGAATTAGAGATAGGAAGAGAATTTAAAAATGGCTGGTTTGTTGTAAAAGCTGGATAAAGTACCGGGGGCACGAAAATATGACCACTTCAAGATTTTACGAGCCGATTCAATGGCGTCTATTTCGAACTCGCGGTCACGGTTTCTGGTGATCCCTCGACGAGAACGGCTCTTAACGCTATTAAATCGAAACTCGCAGGATTTTACTGCTTGGTTGATAAAATTCGGCCAACCAAACACGTAGCGGCGGTGCTCTAAATATAAAATCCGTTGCTGGAAATGGAAGTTCCGTTGGCGCGTTTGCGTCCCGCTCTCCCTCGTGCGTTTCGTGTGTAAATAAATGATAAACCGAGCCGAGAATGGGAAACCTTGTTCGTCTAGAAACACTTGCGGATAGACGCTGGACAACGTACTCGCTCCCTGTAATATCGATTTTCGCGACAAACATCTGGAGAAAATTATAAGCCAACGAACCGGGACAATTGAAGCACAGAAGCTTAGAAGCGAATGCAAGAATTGTGAAACAGCAAGAAGTATAAGCCTAAGCTCTCTTAAAATACAATTTCAGCTTCGAAAAATTGATTAATTAGTTCCAAAAGATTTAACTGTATCTTAAAAAATATAAATGAACGTAGTCATTAATAAGTACAGCTTTAGTTACATAAATGTAAATAATAAAAAAAAAGATTATCACGGTCTGATGAAATAAAGAACACTGTTGAAATAAATATCAAAGATTTACTATCAAATAATAAAAAAAAAATTTATTTTTATAGAATTAAATCCTAAGATTAGTATTTTCAATTAATAGAAAAATTTTTATTTTAGAATGAATCATTTTTTATTCCAGTAAATATTTAAAAATAATACTTGTGACAGGGAAACTCAAAAAGGGGAAAATAATTGAAAGACATAAATGCAAGCGAAAAGTAAATCAAAAATTACAGCTCATTCTGTTTACTCGCCTCACCACCGCCTCCCTTCTTCTCACAGTGTTACATGAGGGCACTCTTCGACTACGATCCATCGGAGGACACCTTGTTACCCTGCAGGGAGATCGGACTTCCGTTCCAGAAGGGTGACGTGCTGCAGATCGTGGACCAAGCGGACCCAAATTGGTGGCAGGCACGACGAGTCGAGGGGGAGGGCCTGGGTCCGCCAGGTCTGATCCCGTCTCTGGAGCTCGAGGAACGGAGGAAAGCGTTCGTTCCTCCGGAGGCAGACTTCGTGCACAAGATAAGCATCTGCGGGACCAAGATCTCCAAGAAGAAGAAGCGGAAGATGTATCAGTCGAAGTCGAACGGCGAGTTCGACAGCGCGGAGCTATTGCTGTACGAGGAGGTGGCCAGGATGCCGCCGTTCAGACGCAAAACCCTGGCCCTGGTCGGTCCTAGAGGCGTCGGTCGCAGAACGTTGAAGAACAGGCTGATAAACAGCGATGCTGAGAAATTTGGCACCATTGTTCCGTGTAAGTTTGTTACGACGAAAGAGGGGTGAAGGAAGAAAATTAGATGGTTGCTCTTCTGAAGCTGACAGGGAAATCGCCTCCTATGGCAGAGGCAATTTTTATTTATCCGGTTTTTGGTAATTCGGGTGTACAAGAGTTTACTATAGCGATAGGCAATTTTTCAAACAAATAGTTACGAAGTCATGATTAAGATTTTATTATTTCGGTTACTATTTAACATGCCACTTTAATTTAATTGAAGTTAATGTATTTTAATTTTTATTCGCTTAATTTACTTTAATTTATCCTAATTCTTAATTATATTTCATTGGTATTATACATTCTGCCTCACCGTTTCACTATATTTTGTCATGTATTTATACCAATGGGACGTTTTCCCGTACAAATAAATTATTGGCGGCTGCATACAAATAGTGATCGCTTAAATAATTATGGTATTTTTCCGGCGTAATGCTTGCACCATCGCGAGATCTTCACTCGTTTACGGTTTTCGATTCAATTGACGTGGTCGTTACCGTTCTTTTAGTCACCTCGCGACCTCCCAGAGTACTGGAAGAGGACGGCAAAAGCTACTGGTTCACCGATCGCGAATCGATGGAGACCGACATCAGGGAGCATCGGTACCTCGAATACGGTGAACACGGCGGCCATTTGTACGGCACGAAGCTGGACTCCGTGAGGGACTTGATCAGGGCTGGAAAAATGTGCGTTTTGGACTGCAGTCCAGCCGCTCTGAAAATATTGCACAACAGCACGGAATTCATGCCCTACGTGATCTTCATAGCTGCGCCAGGAATGGAGCAACTGAAATGGTTGTATGATTTAGCGAGATCGACTGGAACGAGCAGTCGAAACTTGACGGTAATTATACACGTACACGCAATAGTTACCTTCCCGTTTTCTTTTGTCATTTTGTTCAAGAAAAATATTGCGAATGTTTACGAAAACAAGGAACGTACGAATGATTTTCAGGTATTTTCTTATAAGCATCCGCAATCGAATACAAGTTTTCGTTTTTTTCGTATGGATAATGCAGTGACAAATGCGATTGTGCCTTGACAATGAATGTGACCTTTTCTTTAACACTAGAACTACCGACGATTACAGTGTACTTATTTGCATAGAACAGATCGAATTGAAAATTACATGAAAAGATATTGAATACGCAGAAAACAAATCTTTATTTACACCTTCTGCAGAAAATCATAGTAAATTTTGCAAGCTTGGTAAAGTGAATTTATAAGGCTGCTATGAATAATCATCAATCTGTCATTTCGACTGTTTTTTGACGGTAATTCTAGTGTTAACGATAACGATACCGACATTTCGATAAGTCAGTTTCTCGTCAGCCGTCGAGGTGCCTTTTTTTCCGCCGACCAGATTCGTTCTCTTGGAAGTTATATTTAAGCACGGATCACGAGTCGCGAATTCTTGGGAACATTTTCAAGTTTCTTCGCGCGAGAAGAAAGGGAGGAACGAAGAGAACCATTCGCGATGGAACGATTCGAAATTTGTGTAAAGAAAAGAAACGTATATCGATGGCAGGGGGCGCGTTTCAAACAAACACAGCCATCAAATCTTTTACGATGCAACACGTTCGGATCTCTGCCTGCCAGCCGTGTGGTGGTCGTGTAAATGCGTGTACAATTATAATTTCAGTAATTTCTCGACAGCGAAGAGTTGAACTTCGTTCATTGAGTGGATTGAACGATAAATTTATTTATCACCATCGTCAATCCTAGGGTACAACGTTAAAAGAATTAAATTTTTGCATTCGTCGAAATTATCCCCGTTCAGTAATTTCTCGATAGTGAAGAATTTAATTTCGTTCATTGAGTGGATTCAACGATAAATTATGTATCACCATCGTCAATCCTAAGGTACAACGTTAAAAAAATTAAATTTTTGCAATCGTCGAAATTATCCCCGTTCAATAATTTCTCGACAGTGAAGAGTTTAATTTCGTTCATTGAGCAGATTGAGTGATTAATTACTATCGAACCAGCATCACTATTGTTCGCCTACTGTAAATGTATCGCATGCACTTTTCTCCAGTTACAACGATCGCTAGTTCCTCCTACGAAGTTTTTCCTGCACACAACTCTCATTTCCGAACACTGTATCCTCCCTCTTCATCGAACATTTTTACCGTACACCGCTCGTTGTGTAATTTCTCCCTCGCTCCTCGATTTACGTAGCGTTCTTTATTTAATCTTTCGTATGTGTTTGATGTTGGCTTTGCTAGTTTGACCGCCAGAGTTCCATCAGGTACAGCTCGAGAAGAGCCAGGACGTTGGAGTCCCTCGCTTCGTTGTACGAGGTTTGTATCGCATGCATATCGATTCCTTTCGTTTTTTTTTTCTTTTTATTTGTATTACTGCACCGTGCCAGTTTGTAGACCTGTAGCGTAGTTGCTAAAAATTTACCACCGCACAGAATCACGTACTGTCTAAAGATAATCTAAACGTATATCATATCCCTGAGAAGATTCTAGCTCACCTTCTATGAGAAGATCTATACTAATAAAATCGACAGAAGTAACTTTAAATAAAATCATTGCAATCATCACGATTAACCCTCTATGGGCCCGTGTAACTTTCAGGTCACATGCTAATTTATTCACATTTTAACAAATAATTTTAGTTTCTTTTCCATGAGATGGCGTATACATATTAATTCTATAATACCAAAATTCATGACGGTTGCTAGTACCATCAACCTGAAATAATAAAAAAGGTGCAAACATTGTAAGCCATCGTTACCTGAAAGTCACACTTGGTGAATTTATTGTAATAAAATTGTTTAAACTGGGAAACCTTTTTTCATCTGCATATATAAGATTAACGCGATATAAAAGTTACACGTAACAAAACTAACAAATTCACGATAAACGATATTGGAAATCACGCTCTTACTAACGCACCGATGAAAGCTTCGTTTCACACGAAACGTCAACGAAAAAATGTCGTTAAAGGGAATCTGTTGCTTGATCCTAAACAGGAGGACGACCTAAAAGCCACGTTGGAGGAATCCGCGGCCCTGCAGCGTGCCTACGAGAAATACATCGACCTGGTGATCGTGAACGAGGACTTCGACAACACTTTCAGGCAGGTGATCGCTGCGTTGGACGCGTTGGCCACCGAGCATCAATGGGTTCCCGTGAACTGGATCTACTAAACGAAATCCTCCAGGCTCTACACGCGTAATACCGAAGGGAGCAAGCGGTTTCAGGGACGAAACTCGTGTTTTCGAGCACAGAAACGAATCGTCGGCGGCTCTGTCGAAAAAAAAAAAAATGGTACCTTGACCATTTTTCAATGCCGTGCTCGAGTGCATCGTTATTGAGATTGTATTTATAGCGTATTGTGCCGTCGTGCAATAACAGCAACTTTATGGCCGTACTATGTGTATACAGAGTTTTTAATGTGTTGTGTATATCGTCCCGATTGAACGTGTACAGATTAACATTTATGTTAATGACGCACTCGACTCGAGCGAATCGGGGTTACAAGTACAGCCTGCGTCCGCTTAAATGTCCACGAATCATCCCAATCATCGTTTGACCCTTGCACTGTTACGGTGAACAATGTCTGAATCTCGTCTGAAACCCTGTTTTAACCCTTTTTGCACTTTAACCCTTTCGGTATGGCTGAATTGACCGCGATTATACATTCATGGTACATTTTGTGGAATTTTTCCACAAAACTACGGCAGCATAAGCCGTAAAAATGTGTTTTGCGGTATTCTTAGAAATCTCGAGCGTGATTGACAGTAATCCTTTCATCTGGACCGTGACAGTCATCGGTGACTGATGGTAGTACCCAAAAATCGTTTCGCCAATGGGCGGCAGTGGTACCGAAAGGGTTAAATTTCGAGAAAAAGCTTGTTCGGGCTCGGTTTCGATCGGTGGACATTTAAGCGGACAGCGTTGCACAGCGTTGTATAACGCGAGTTTCTTGTTCGAACGAGCGGGCTTCGAACACGCCCATGTATTCTTTTATTTTACGTACGATCAGAGAGACGTACGATTTACATACTTCGGGCTATGAAGGCAATCGTGGATCACGAGGACATCGTCCGCGTTACGACGCCATCTCTAGCAAAGTACAATCGCCTAGCATTTACGTTAGTTTGTTTTAGGTTCGCGAAACGACCCGTTCGCCTGCTAAATTTCGCGCACAGACAACGCAAACAGATGTAACACGAGTTTTGCGAATACGTAATCGAAGGAATAACAAAGAATTGGGCACGCTTCGCTGACGCAATCGTTTTCTTTTTACACGCGAATCACCGGTAATCTCACTGAAAATTCTCGCATACATTCCGTTTTTTATCGTTCAGAGCTAATAATAGAGGGGGGGGTGGGAGGGGAGCAGGGAGGGAGAGAGAACGGGTTACGATTATTAAAATAAGCATTAGACCGCCGTCCAATTAATTTTAGGTACCGCCTAGTTTTTACTTTCTTTTTCTCGAACCACGAGCCTGCATATATGCATACGTTTCTTTTTTTTTTTTTTTTTTTAAACACGTATCCTCTAGGGTGTACTTCATCGTTTCTTTTATAGAGATACCTATCATATATGTATATGTGTATACGTATTATACGTTATGTACTTCATGGATCCTGTTTGTACCGCTCGTGCACACCGAACACATATTCCTGGCATAGAGTGCCTTAATAGCGCAGCCCTTTAACCGGCTCGCGGCGAAGACCTACTATGTCGAGACAAGATATTCTCTTATACTCGAGAAGTTTCACGTAAGACGCGTTTAATAACACGTTTTTCTTTTTCTAATACTCTGACGTGTACGCATGCGGAAAACGGCCGTTGTGGATCGTTGTACGTGCATCCGGTCGGGTGCACCCGATCGTGCCACGTGATACATAGAAAAATAAAGTTTATCGAGCGTTTGTTACGAATCTGAATCATTTACACCCCTTTCATCGCTCTCACTGTTTGTATCCATTGCAAGCTTTCCTTATCATTGATCTGTCTACGCGGTTGATCATTTTTCACGGGAAATTATGAATCATTGCATATTTCTGACGGACAGTAAAATTGTTCTGTCGTTCTGAAAATTAAGATATGAAAACTATTAATCAGAGATTCAAAGAAATTGCTTTGAAGTCTGCTTAAATAATCGTACGTTAAATGTAATAAAAATTTTTAATTTTTAAAAATTAAAACGAACTACACCATCTTTGTAACTCTGCAACTGGAATTCCTCCAGGAATGAACAGCTTTTAAAAGAACTATTGAATGGAGTCTCAGAAATGATTGGTCAACAGGATATTTCTGATGTACCGACAGCAACCAATCGCCCTCTGCCGCCTACCACGTTTCCGGGTTTGTCGTGTTGTCACATACGAGTTGCGGGAAAAGTTACAGTATACAAGAAGAACAGTTTGGGTATAGTTTTAATTGTGTCAACGTATTTATTTTGTTAACTAAACATGCAAATATTGCGGAAATTAGATGTACACCCAAAGGTGCGCGAAGAGGCGGATATTCTTGTGCGAACTTTCAGTGGTGCCATTGGTAAAATATTTTACTTGTCACAATTTACACGCGTGCCGCTTATCGGTTTCGTATATCTGTCAGCTTGCAGCATATTTTCTAACAAATAAATTAATTTCCTAACATCGTTCTAATGATCTATAATTTTAAAATAACTTCTTTTTCACAATGTAATGTAACATGGATGAGCAGATGTAGTTAACCTCAATATTCGGCAATATTTTTATTAAATTCAAATAGTTTTTCTTATGTTTTTGTTTCTTAAACTGCATACTATTATTCTTTCTATTATACTTGAACCACGTTTCAATCCTTATATATTACGTTCGTTAAAATCTTTAATTATCTTTTGCCTAATGTTTACATCCGATATCGAGCGTAAATAAAATTTATAACCTCCGTTCACCATTTGTGTACCTTTGTGTGTGATTTCAGTGACAATTATTAGTACCGTTATCATGGGTATTTTATTTCTATCCGAAGTAAATTATTATCTTACCCCAACTTTAAGTGAAGAATTGTTTGTAGACACTTCAAGAGGTTCAAAATTAAGAATTAATCTAGATATAATTATTCCTACAATATCTTGTGATCGTAAGTTTAAATTATGTTGTATATATAAGTGCTTAATAAATAATAATGATAAGTGTATTAATTATCCATATCACAGTTTTATCAATAGATGCAATGGACACAACAGGAGAACAACATTTGCAAATAGAACATAATATATTTAAGAGACGCTTAGATTTAAGTGGCAGACCTATAGAAGACCCTCAAAGGACAGGTATAAGATTATTGGAATTAAAGGAGGTTTAAAACATATGAAACAAATAACAGAAAATCAACATATTTTTTTTACTTTATTATAGATATTACTGATACAAAAGCGCTTAGTAAAACAACAATAAAGGTAATTAAATTATCTGTTGTTCTTATCATTTTGCAGTCTAATCTTTTGAAGTTACATTAAAAGAAATATAATTTTTCATAGACAGTGGAAACTACTACTGTAAAAGCATGTGGTGATTGTTATGGAGCTGCTAGTGAAACTATCAAGTACAGTATTTTAAAAATTTAAGCATATATTTCATGAGTCTTTTGTACAATTAAATTAATTCTGTAGGTGTTGTAATACTTGTGAAGATGTAAGAGAAGCCTACAGACTTAAAAATTGGGCCCCTCCTGATCCAACAGAAATTAAACAATGTAAAAATGATAAATCGGTAGAAAAGATGAAAACTACCTTTACTCAAGGGTGTCAAATCTATGGTTATATGGAAGTAAATAGAGTAGGAGGAAGTTTTCACATTGCACCAGGAGATAGTTTCTCCGTTAACCATGTACATGGTAAATAAGAAATATATTACTATCTCCTACATGAAATAAAATTTCTACATATTATTATGTCTTTTAATTGGTTTACAGTGCATGATGTTCAACCGTATACATCAACACAATTTAATATGACTCACAAGATACGCCACTTAAGTTTTGGATTAAATATTCCAGGAAAAACGAATCCTATAGATGACACTACTGTAGTTGCACTGGAAGGTATGCCCTTGTTCCATACAGATAAATTATTAAGAAATCAACAGAATATTTTGACAATCCTTTGTATCCTAAATGTGAAAGGCTTCAAGTACTAGCATCTTATTCCAGTTCCTATGGCCATAAACGTGCCAAATGTTCCACCACCTTGAATCATTACTTTTCCAACATTGTTTATCAGTTCCCTTCCTCTTAATCCATATCTAACAATAAATATTCCATTACCTTCTTATTCCAAAACATATTAAGAATTTATTGATGATAAATTTATGTATACCTAAGAGCAGAATATCCCCCAAATAGAGCACCAGATGCCATGCCAACACAAAATCCAATCATAAAACCAAGTTTCATCCTATCCCAGCATGAAGGAGCTTGTTGATATACTCCTGGTACGACCGGCATTTTACACTACGAATATAGTTTTGCATAAAAACATATGCATGTTAACCTATATCTTTTTTTGTTTTATATACTTTTCATACTTAAAAATCGATTGAATTTTTTAATTCAGTACTAAATTTGTTATTTTTAACGTGTTGCAAAATTTATTTCACTAATTATTCCCAGTGTACTAGATAATTGTATTTCTTTTAATACGTGAAAAAAATTTAAGGAGGTCTTTTATAATTAATATCACTTACGATTTAAGTATCTGGCTCTGAAACTTGAACTGTGTTTTCGTTTTATTACGGTTTTTCGTGTTTAAAATGTATAAACCTCTTACACGATTTGTTCAACACATTGCACCATCAGAATAACGTAGGAAAGGCGCCATGTTAGTTCCCTCCTATACGACACAAGAAGACTGCTTTTACTACTTCCGTTTTCTATGACGTCACTTTCAGTGGCGGACTACTCAATTTATACACAAATGTTTCATACAATACTTTATTGAAAGTTATTTTACTTTCAATTTTGAAATATAAAATTCTTAATTTCTTTTCAACGTTAGTTGGCGATATCACGTGCTGTTGTGATTGAAGTTTTGTACAAATATTTCGTTGCTTTTGTTTCAGGCGCGATGATGTTTTATCATTATATCAAAATTGTGCCCATGACCTATGTACGCGCTGATGGTTCTACACTATTAACAAATCAATTTTCCGTAACACAACATGCCAGACAAATATCTTTGTTTAGTGGTGAATCAGGAATGCCTGGAATATTCTTTAATTATGAATTAAGTCCATTAATGGTAAAATATACAGAGAAAGCAAAATCGTTCAGTCATTTCGCAACGAATACTTGTGCGATTATTGGTGGTGTATTCACTGTTGCCGGATTAATAGATTCATTATTATATCACTCGGTCAGGGCGATACAGAAAAAGATAGAATTAGGAAAGTTTAATTAATATTTAGCATGAAGAAAGTATTGCAGAATGCCGAAAAATATTTTTTACAACGGACGACAAGATTTCAGCTATGCCTGTCTGCTGTATAGAAGCTTAATCTTTTATTAGAGAAAAAATGCTGATATAACGATATAAGGTCTATCAATTTTTTATATTGTCTTATTGTCAGATGATATTGGTACAATTAACACTGTTGTGTAAGATTTATAAAAAAAACTGTACATAAACATCTATAAAAATGTGTAAAAAATGCTTAGTATCTAAGTGAAATGTATGTTAATGAATATGAATAAAGATTATGCTGCCACAACAAGAAAAAGCTGAAAATGCAGATGTTTATAATAATACAGGTGTATTTATTTTACACATTATAATGTCTTTAAAAACTGATTGTAAGTATCAACAGAAGTTTTTGCAATTTCGTTACAAAAATCAAGATCACTACCCCTGACTAAAGTAAGTGGTGACACATACAATGGCTCTGAAGGGTTAAACTGGTCTCTACTTAATGATACTAAAAATTTATGTCTTCTCTCTAGCCTGCTTCTTCTACAGGTTAAAATCATTGGTTCTAAACAAATAGTAGTATGTGATAATTTCATACAATTATGTAAATAATCAAACGTATCTACTACTAGTCTTTTAGCTGAAATAAAAATAATATTTTTTATTTTAAAGAATTAGTCAATTTTAGTTTTAGTCATTAATATATCAATGTTATAATTCATATTTATTTTACTTACCACGAATCCATACACGTGGTGCTTTAAGCAAAATAACTTTTGTTTCATCTTTGTCAAAACCCATTTCCTCTTTCACAGCGAAAGTACTATTTCTTATATTTTTCATATTATATGTAATAAGTTTAGCACAGTTTGTTGCTAAATATCTTACCTCGGAACCACTTAATTTAAAGATATTCTGAAAATAGCCCAGTCTTCTGTCTATTTCTTTTGTTGGAAAAGACAACCAAGGAGGATGGCTATTTACTATTTTTTTAATCATCTCTGTATCAAAATTATGAGCTCTTAAATATCTTATTCTTGTATAAAGATCATCCATTTCTTCCTTAAAAATCTTAGGGTTTCTAGTGATAAACTTTCCAAGATTTTCTGAGTCTACACCACAATCGTGTAAAAATTGTATGTATGGTTTCATGTGTTTGTCAAAATCAAGACTTAAAAACATTTCTAGTACTTCTGGATCTGATTCTAATTTATATAATTCAACCCCTAATTTTATTAACTGTTGAAGTGTATGCGACTCATTTGCAAATTTTGCAAAATTATAGGTAGGTGTTATATTAGGTCCAATATCAGACAGATCTTCATTACAGCGATCGAATGGCCCTGGTAACTTTTTGTATTCTTCTTCCAAAGCATCATTTAAGTTATATACAACTTCATTATTATCTGATTGTACTAATTCACTATGCTCTGTTGTAATATTATTATTTTCGTTTTTATTGTCTGACATAAGTGCTTCATTTTTTAACCTCTCGACATAGCCTACATTATTAAGCGTAACGTTTTCTAATGAACATTTTTCATCTTCATTTTTAAAACTATTTACTGAAAAACAAGCAGAAAGCTTCGAACTTTTCGAAATATTCTGAAGAACATTTTTAACCTCACCAGTCTTACGAGTTAAATTTAAAAATATATATGGTCGTAAAAATATCATATTACAAAAACACAAATATTATGAAGTTATGTGAAATATTATTCTTTAGTTGGTAATAAATATTTTTACACTTTATGTCATAACAACGTAAGTACAGTTTACTTATTCGTTTCACCATAGACAAGATATTGAATATAATCTAGTATAAGTCTAGTATATGCCGCAATGCCCTTGTAATGAAAAAAAATGTCGAAAAAATTTTTGTCGCTGTTTTAAGACTCTTTGGTTACGATTTGATTATTTAAAAAAGAGTCTTTTCCACATGGTTTTGTGTGTAACAAAGTAAAACATCAATGACAGAAATTCAATGTATGTAAAAGTGTATAAAGTATAACTTAATAATTATTGACTATAAAACTGTTTTAAAAGAATATATTATAATTTTATAAATTACAACATTTTATTTATTTTTTCTTAATTAATGCTTTACTTCTTTTACACGTTACAGTTCAATAAATCTATGCGAACATACACATACAGTTAAGCATTAGCAACTTATAGTGGCATACAATAATTATACAATTTATCTTATTGTAATAAATAAAATCATTTTTAAATTTCCCGCATTTTTAAGACGATAATCGTGCCATCTATCCAAAAAGTGTCCAAACTGGTAGTAAACATTTATCGACAAGTAAGCAAAAGTGGTAACGGACTTTGATGAGGACTGCCATCTGTCAAAGAAACCCGTAAACAACTCGCACATTTTTACCAACAATAAAAAGAGACAGAGAACAAAACGGCATAGCTGCTCCATCTATACGGTAAACAATAGAACTACTTCGTTAATAGTTTCAATCATTCTTCAATAGATGGAGCCGCAAACTAAAGTTACCTATCTTAAGCGCGAAATTTAAAAGTACTTTCTCTGTTGATCTATTCACTTAAAGCTTATTTTTCCAAATTCTCACTCGGTTTTTATAAAATATGATTAATCTCTGTCGGACGGAATGACGAAAGAAATATGGAGGAGTAAAAGTCGAATTATACTGTTGTATCCAGGCTGTTACATCGATTTCAAGTCTTCGATACTCCTCTGAATTTTTAACTCCTGAATTTTCCATAGAAATTTATCTCGCTGTTAACTTTTCGATGTAACTTTACCTTTAATTTTATATAACATTTATAACACGAGGTGCTACCTCAAGTTATGGTGCTTTGAAAAAAATATGTTGCATAATTTGTGGAATGTTTTTCATGAGGTAGGTTGGTGGAAAGGGCGGCTTCCTGCACTTATTTTTTTTTCCATTGACTCAACTACAATTAGTATAAAAAAATCGAAGAGTACAAATAAATGATAAAAGCCATTAATTTAAAGATGCAAAAGTTGCACGTTTATTAGGTAATATAATGTACAAATAAATAGATTTCCAAATTGCTTGGATTTCAGCGCTTCAAGAACAAAAGAGAAAGGCTCATTTGTTTTTTCTCTTGATTTCCCGAAGTCGTCTGAAATGCTGAGCTCACGTACATGCGTCTCCTACGGTAGTGTGCGTAGTAGAAGGAGGTGTTCTCGAGAACTCCCATCCTCAGTCTGACATCACAGGTATAAGCACTAGACAGACTTCCAACTCTGAGTGATATAATAATACATTAGATGTCTTTATATGTTTTGTTTATAGCCTTACAAAAATTTTGATATATCGAAATTAGTTTTAAATGCAATTATGGGCAAGTATAAATTAATGTAGGTAAATAGTTTTTCTCAAATATTTATGATGCCGACGAGAGATTTTGCATTTATCCTCTCCTCCAGTCTAATACTTAAAAAGCATTTCACCACACCGAGTTGGCATTCTTTATTTAATTCAAAGGAACTTCTAAAATGTATTTCGGATAAATTAGGAGAGAAAATACACAGTTCTAAGAAGAAATATTTTATTATTTAAACAGATTAGTCACGCATTAAATATTACGACGGCAAGAAGTTATTCATTTATACAAATATATAACACAAGATGCTTAATATGATGTAATATACTCGTAATACAATTTAACTTTTTAAAGCAAATCGCGATTCTGAAAAATTTATGCTCATTCATCCGCACATACACACATGCATACATATATACCTATTATCTAATTATGCCGTTTCCATCAGCTTCTTGTAACAAGCAATCTGTTACAGTAATAAGTACATTGGTAATGCTTCGAGAACACTGATTCGTAATGAACATTTTAACGTTAAAATAAATGTGAAGAACTATCGGAATGTACCTTAATATAAGATAACAACATCCTCTTAAGGATCGCATAATATTTCATTATTTTCAAACTGCGTGCCGCTTCGCATTTGAGCATATCGTTGATTCGGAATAAATAAGTTATTTTCAAGATTTTGAATTTACATTCTAGTTAATTATCGTACTTGCACAGTACAAGATTGGAAGTACAGTCTACCAAATGTGGAACTGGTTAACTTCAATATGAATTACAACAATGACTATGACGGCAGTAATGTTTTAAAAAAATGCTGTGTTGAACCATTCACCGAATTTTATAACGCTGTTATATACCATTTCATTTATGGTGAAAATAAGCCAATACTTGTTTCTTCACAGTAATGGACATGCGCATGTTTCATTTCTCCATTTCTTCTTATTGGACTAGAAAGATTACTCTTGCTTTTCTCTCACGATAGTACCATTTGCATTTGCAGACTCATCTTCTATTTCTCGATTCCTTGCTTGTTGCCTTAATTGGGCTCTTTTTAAGCTCGTCATTAACTGACTGGATTGATAAAGCCAACTAGCCTAAAAATCAGAACAAAAACAATAATATGTATAAGTTAATCTTGAACTTTATTGAAGCTATTGTCCACTTACAATCATAATCATACAATTCATCAAGATAGGCACAGAGAATACTACAGATATGAAAAGTCCATTAGAATCAAAATATTGCTGCCTTGAGAACAACCTATAGATAATGTATGAATATATTAGTATACATTTAATTATTAAATTATGCAATTATTAAAATAACATTATAAGCTTCAGTAATTTTAAGATACTTACATCCAATTTGATGCAGCAACTTCATTGATGCTTTCAGAAAAGTATACCAAGAGTACTATAGCATGAATATATAAATGCATTAATGGTAAATAATAGATAATCAATTTATAACGTTAAGTATACTTACATAGAGCGAGAAATAACATAATTTGAAAATTAGCATGATTCCGGGTCATTAATGCAGTCATTGTAACAGCAACATGGAAAGTCAATAATAATGCAAGCCATGGATCTCTCCATTCAATCTGCAATGAATTGTAATTTAATTCAAATGTCTTTATCTCTGCATTCTCTTTACAATGATATTACATAATGCAATAAAAATACTATGCACTGGCAACAGTACAAGCAGTGTCTGAGCGTTAATAAAGAAACGAAATACAACGCGCGACACAAAATACGCGTATCAGGCAATTTGCATAATTATACTTTGTGTATGCATTAAAATGCCAGGTAATTTATGTTAAATAGCTGCTCGGAGTCGATTGTGCTTGAAATAATGTCAAATCATTTTCAAAGAACGAAAGAGGGAACAGTATCAGCTCCGCAATCGATTTATGAAATTGTACAAGTTTTCTTCATGAATCTTGAAACAAGATAGGAAAAAACGACCAAATCGTGGTATAAATTAACGGATCATGATGCGTGTACTAAAAATAAGTCTTTGTCAGTAGTAAACAACCGACTTTTGTTTGGTGTTTTGTGTGGATTTTTATTATCGCGAAAGAACTCATGAAATTATGTCATGGGACGGGCGAATCTGTTCTCCGATAAACCTGAGTAAAATTGGCGAATTGTTAGCCGTACGGAGTGACATGTGCGCCAGGTGTTCTCGTATCGACGCCTTTTTCGCCGGTCGTATTGAAAACGAAAGTGGTCCAGAACGAAAGGGAAGGAAAGAACGTTGTTTCAATAGCTGGAGATCGACGAGAGATTAAAACTCGAAAAGCGACAGCGGGCCGATACGTAACGAGGCTTGCGTAGGTGAGGATAAAAAGAAAATTGCAGCACTCACGCTTTGTAAGAACGGCAGAATACCGTCGATCGGAGACTTCATTTGGTCCTCCGACATCGTGTCGCTGACGAAACTCCCGGTCTGTACGAGAGAAAACTGCACATCCGCGAAAGAAATACGGGTTGCGGTGCCCTTCCGCAACCTCCTTTTAATCGACTTGGCTGATGACGGGAAGAACAAGCAACGCCAAACGGAGATAAATGCCGCGGACGCGGCGACGCACGAGAAAAACAAATATCGCAGAAGAACCGTGCTCCCTCTTTTCCTTCTCGGTTGTTTTCGTCTCTCGTTTTAACGCACACACGCGATTTTGCAGGATTCGACAGGGCCCACACGCTTGGTATACATTGAAGATTCGCCGTATGAATGCGCCACGACATCTGGCGGGCACGCTTCGAATTTAAAAAGTAGCGTCTATGGTCGTCGATATGGGGTATCAATATTAAGGCGTCTCCTATTAAACTGCTCGCGATAAAAAGCGATACATACCTCGAAAATAACACGATCGATTCAATACCACAGTTTCACATTTATACGATGATGACCTTCGCATTTACGCGAAACAACTACAGGTTTCCCTGGTGTATTCCACAAACGAAAGCAATATAAACTCGATAATTGCGAAGAATTCAATCTCTTATACAGCGTTAGTTTCAAACATTCGAAATTTATTATTGGGCCACATTTTTGTAATACATTTCTGTATACATGAAAATATAATATGTTCATAATATATTCCAGTATGCAAAACAGCATTTAATCAATGGATAAATGAAATCAGATCGTTTCCCTTATAAAGATAATTGTTAATTACCTACTAACAAGTAACTGGTCGGTATGAAAATTGTATTATAATATCTGGAAGCTTTCATAGATTAACTAGTACATATTACACTTGATCTATCAGTTTTCGTACGTTTTGTAAATTGTTCCTAATTAATTTATCTTCCTGTTAATGACGATGTGTAACTGGGTTCAGCATTTTTCCACGAGAGTGCGCAACCTGCTGAAGTCCATTAACCACCTGCACTTCACTGTCGATAACGATGTGCGACCAGTTTGAGCGTTTTGTGTACAGAGGGTAGCACCATCGAATAAAATTAGCTGATTACGACAAATCAGTTTATCTCTCGCTCTTTTTCTTCAAAAATTTCGTTTATAGCATTTGTTCTCGTAAACCTAGTGTTAACGGCCAACAAAACAGAAAATTATGAATTCCAAAATAATACGAGTCCACGTTTCGGTGTCACCAGGACTTCTAACGTTGATAAAAGAGTTAGAGCCCGTTTCTAATCGAATTTGACGATAAATTCATCGCTTTAATCGAGGAAAAGAAGGGAAGCTAGTTACAGTAGGTGGTATTGTGGTGATAAACACGGTGACCTTTTTCCTTTCGCTTAATTTTAAATGAACAATCTCTGACCCTTGACATTGGATTAAGTCTTGATGTAGGTTCACAAATTGCGACGTACGCCGATAACATTCGACTTTCCAGATAATAATCGAACACCAAGGATATCGTCATTTGTAAATGTCTCATCCGGCTAATTTATATTCCAATAATTTACAAATGAATGCTGGTTATCGGTCTCTGACGAAACGCTCCTATTCATATTTACCCGGTTGGTTGCCGTTTTCGATTTTCGGGAAACCATCAATTCGTGCCTTTTGTTCGGCGTTCACGCAAATCAACACCTTTGAATGAGCAAAACAACTGAATGAACAAAACCTGAATGAATGGGACGTATTGGCTGATATCGATGAATGTGTGGTGAAACGATTCGTGAAAAGTTAAAACTTGAGACTTCGTTCTTGATTAGTTCAGGTCACGTGCTACGAACGAATAAAAATTGAACCCCCTGGCTTGGATCACTCAGAAGAAGCCATTCAGAAAGTACGTCAAGAGAAAGTAAAGGTTTATGGTAAATTTTTGCTTCGTAATATTTCTGTATTCAATTTGTAACAATGACGTCGTCCATCGATGCAACGTGAGATAATAAAAATGTCGAGGTGTCGTTTATCCGTTATCTAATCGATAAATGATCGTTACGCTTAAGGAAACGCGTCTTTGTTCGAGTAGCAACAATAAAAATGCACAACACAAATGTGCCACGGACACACGAAATCTTCGCGATCGTTTCGTTGACCATGGACTACCAAACGTTGCCCGTTTAATCGTTCCTCTTCTTTTCATTCTTTCGTCACGGGGGCACATCGATGTAATTGTTACATCTGGTGTATCGGCCACCCCACTGGGTGGAAGGAGTACCTTGAGCGTTAGCTTATACCTCCCGCCCCCCTCCCAAACTGGGGAAGGGGACTCCGAAACTCTTTTCCAACGAAACCGCCACGGTTCTGGACCTGGAACAACCGCCGGCGTCACCTTTTTCATCGGATCACTCGCCCGAGGATCGAAGACTACAGCTTGACTCTCCACGTGCCTGTGTAAGGAAGTTTAATTTTGGGTTGTATTGTGGTAGGGGACAGCCACAGAGACTGCCCCACCGCCACACAACCCGTATGTAGTTGTTACAGTGTGTGTCTGTCCAAATCCTTGCAAAGTCACTGTTTCGAGTCAGAGGAATTATTATGCTGGACTTTAGCCGCGTTCGTATCTCGTCGACCGTCATTATTCGAAAAGTTCGCGAGCAAACGGTGAACCGGGGTCGAAGAAGCGAACTCGTTCGAGTAAACCAAATTATCGATCACGAATCGTTGATCACGTACAATTCTCAGCTTATCGAACGGAGATTCTTTCAGTATCTTCGATTGAAGCTGTGCGAGAAACGTTTTAACGTTGTAACTAGAAACGATTAAGGTATACCTATTTCTGATGAAGAGGTCAACTTTAAAAATTATATTAAACCTTCGACTGCCACGTCGAAACCACGTATTTTACTGAGGAATCTACGGAAGTACATTGCTAGATGCAATGTTTCATAGAAATTAACCCTTTTCATTCGAAAGGTGACTATTAACAATATTAATGTAAAAGATTTTCAAGTACAAAATATTTACTGAGATTTACTGGAGTTGTTAGTCGTCCAGTGATACTAATTTCAACAATTTTCAAATTTGAAATATTTTCTAAACTTCTCCTATATCAAACTTCATCTAGTTTAGTTATATCGTATACTAAAAGTTACATATACGACTATTTAACTTTCTGGGTTTGATTAATAAACGAGTTGACTAAAGTCTGAAAATTTGCGAAACTATCACTTGGCGACTAACAGTCACCTGTCGAGCGCAAAGGGTTAATCTTCCATTTTTGATGTTCTAGTAAAAGTGTTTAATTGTTCAGAAATTCGAAGGGACAATTATTGTCAACTGCTTTTATCTCCGATTTGATAAAAAGATCAATTATCTGAAACGTTTTCCGCGCAACGTGTAACATTTCACCGGGTTATATTTATTATTTGTGTTGCGCAACCGATAGCGTTGATGTTGCATGAATGGAATAATTGTTTGTACCCGAGAAACGGATTTTGTGAGGGTGATTGCTAATTTATTGACGTGTGTATGTTTGTTTGTGTGAAAGAGATTCTAGAATGAACGGTCAAGAAATTAGAATGAGAAGCAATGTATGGAAAAACAAGAAGGATAAAAATATGAGTGAATGGAGTAGAGAATGAAAAAAGTTAAATGAGGATCGTGAGTGTATACCTTTTGTTTGGAGATTGATTGAGAATAGAACGTGTGAATGGGATCAGAAAATTGTTACATCAAATAAATAAGTTTATATATATTTTTAACATTGTCGTTTTCCTCAACAGATTTTTCACCAAGAACGACGCGATTAAACAAATTAACCATTTGCATCACGACTCTACTTAAGGTGCCCTGTTCAGGCATTAGCGAAGTCCAACTGACGACTGGTCGTTGCGATCGTTCGTGTATCCAGTACTTGACTTCCGAATTGTTCATGGAGATTTCCACAACAAAAAGAATGTAATGTCAAGAATATTGTTGGAAATTCGTATCCTAACGAATAAACAAAAATCAATCGCCTCGAAGAAATATTTATGTAAGGTCGAGATATCGGCTGAAGAGGTTCCGGGAACGGGTCAAGTGGTTTTCCTTACCACGCTGTGCGGTGTTAAGAATTAAAGGACCCTAACGAACTGTGTCCTTTAGCCTTTTTCTATTCATTCGAGTCTTGCCTCTCGTTGTGTAGAGATCAGGTTCAGAAGCCAACGTTCACAGCCCAATCTCTAATCGCCTTTACGTAACCAGCCACCGATAAATCTGCTCCAAAACACTTTCCACAAGCTTTCCCCTGTACCTCTTATCTTCTTAGATAGAGAACCAAAACGACGAAATGGTATTTATCTACGATTGTTGGCAAACATTTCTCCCACAAAACAGAGTCAGGTTGCTGTCTGGTGAATCCAATAATATAAACCAGCCGTGGGCAAAGAAAACGGTGAAGTTCTATCTTTTCATCTTCTTCGAGATACCACCAGCACGTTTACCCGTCGTACAGAACTAACAAACTGCCTCTTACTTCTTTCGATACTTAGATCACAAATCTACCCTTGTCTGTCTAACGCAAAATGGTGTTTCTTTATCTTCTTCAAGATTCCAGCTTCGGTTCCACCCTTAATCATCGAACAGTATAATTTCAAGAAAGACAGAAGCATTCTGAAACAATGTCTACCACCTCCACCCTCACCCTCGTCCAAAGATCTAAGCAAACCTTCAACACCGGATTTCCTCCCTTTCCTTGAAGTCCCTCATTTGGGTTTTAAGAAGGAAACGAGTACTCCAAGGCAATTTCCTTCATAATGAAAATCTCATCTTCACCTTCATCCTCATCCAAACAAGCTTTCCTCACCTTCTTCAAGGTATCACGTTCAGATACATCCCTATACATTGTACAGCTATCATAAGCTCAAGAAAGAAACGAGAACTCTAAGACAATTTCTGCCTTAACAAAAATCCCATCTCAACCTTCACCCTCATTCAAACGAACTTCCCTCGCCTTCTTCAAGGTACCACGTTCAGATACACCCCTATGCGTTAAATAGCAAGCATAATTTCAAAGAAAGAAACGAGAACTCCAAGGCAATTTCTGTCCTAACAAAAATCCCGTCACCACCTTTTCCCTCATACAAATTTTCTTCACCTTCTTCAAGATACCACCTTCAGATCCACCCCTAAGCATTGAACAGCAAGCATAACTTCAAAAAGCGAGAACTCCAAGAAAATTTCTGCCCTAACAACAATCTTATCTTCACCTTCGCCCTCATCCAAACAAGCTTTCCTCACCTTCTTCAAGGTATAACGTTCAGATACACCCCCTATACATTGCACAGCTATCATAAGCTCAAGAAAGAAACGAGAACTCTAAGACAATTTCTGCCCTAACAAAAATCCCATCTCAACCTTCACCCTAATTCAAACAAACTTCCTTCGCCTTCTTCAAGATTACCACCTTCAGATTCACTTCTACGAATTCAACAGCAAGCTCAACATAACCTCAAGAAAGAAACGAGAGCTCCAAGACAATTTCCTCCACAACAAAAATGTCCGGTCTCCCCTTTCACCTTCGTTCGGACATTCGATCAAACCCGCGGAAACGGAATTTCCTCACCTTCACCAAGCTCCCGCCATCGCCTCCACCCTCGATCCCATCGAATGCTCATGTTGGCCGCTCTCCGGTTGCATGTAGCACCGTGGTAACAGCTCGACGGTGGTGATTCCACGGCGAGTCTTGTCCCCGCCACGATCGACGACGTTTATCAGCGCACGTCGAGCACCGCGCTTCCGGGCCGCGGTTTTATCAGGCGACGACGCGCGCGGCCGCCGAGTCTCATCTCTGAGCCGTACGCTAGGCGGCACGAAATCGGTCTACGGGGCAACGGTGACGGAATCCGGGCTGCGAGCCGCGTGCCGATTGGACTTTGAGCGGTCAAAGATTGGTTCACGAGATGGTGGACACAAGAGGAGGCCTGCCTCTCCTTCTACCCGCGCGAGATATATCGTGGCCACAGATATATCGTGGTCGTCCTGCTGCGAGGATCGTTCCGTCGGTGGCAAAGCACGTTCAAACGATCGTCGATCGGCGCAGGAAGCGGAAAGGATGTCGTTCGACTTGCACACGCAACCACCTGGACCGGAAGCGAGGGCCGTGGCGGTGAAGGAGCTCAGGGAGACCGAGGAGAACGTGAAGGAGGCGGTCGCGGCCTTGAGGAAGTACCTGGAGGGTGAGTCCACGACGGGGGTGGGTTCCTTCCGGGGACGCCACGTTCATTTCAGACGATCCTCGTTGGTTTCGAGCGAGCAAACAGGTTCCTGTCAGGGATTCAAGATAGTAGTCACCTTTTGAACCGACCCGTTACACTTCAAATGTTGATTCTACCGATCTGTTCAACAGAATTTGTAATGAGTTAAACTTCTTCAAGTTACTCTCAGATAGTTTTAACACTAGAACTGTACCAGATCAATCAAAATGACCAATCGGTGATTATTCATAACAGCCTTATAAATTCACTGTGGTAAAGCTGAGAAAATTTACTATGATTTTCTGCAGAAAGTATGAATAAAGATTTGTTTTTTTATGTTTTCAATGTTTTTTCGTGCAATTTTCAATTTGGGTTACGTTTCGTCGCGTTTAATGGTGTATTTTATGGGATGGAGGGTTGCGACAAATTTTGGATGGGCGAAACGAATTGGTTCAATGGAAAGACGTGGACATGAATATAATAATAATAATAATAATTTTATTTAACGGGCTAGTAGCCTTTTTACATCAGTTGAGAATCGTATAGGATGTTTGAGGGAACTTACAATGATATAAATAAATAGTTGGTACAATATAAAAGGCGAAAATACTTTTTGAGACTATTGCACCCTCGGGGTTCAGAGTTCGAATTAGTTTTGACGAATCTGGCTGAAGCACAATGGGATTCGCGAGAATTTTAAGGAAATTCTTATAAATCTATTTTTCTTATAAAAAGAAACTACAAATTTCAATTATTCATGAAATTATAGCATAGCAAAGGTATATTTAAGAAAAATTTGGGGTAATTCTTGAGAATTGTTTACAGGATTTTTAACACTAGATTTACAGATATTTCACCTGTATCTATTTCTAATATATAGTGTTAATTCTTTGCACTCGAGAGGTGACTGTTGGTCGTCTAATGATAGTAACCTTAAAAATTTTCGAATTCGAAATATTTACCAAGATTCGTCTATATTAAACCTTTATTCGCTCGTTTAGATTAGTTAAGTGATATACTAAAATTTACATATATGATTGTTTAACCTCCGAGTCTGACTGATAAGCAAACTAACGAAAGTCTGAAAATTCGCGAAACTATCGTTTGGTGACCAACAATCACCCGTCGAACGCAAAGGGTTAATGGTACTCCGAGGATGTAGCTCTAAATTTGTCTTCTGCTGGTCGAAATATTGTTTACTTCGATGCAGGGCACTCGATAATCGCCGATAAATCGATGGTAATCTAGTTTCAGCAATTTTATCGCTCGTAAACAGGCGAAAATCTGATCTCAACATCATCGTTCACGACTGGTTGGACGATTGTTTCGAATCTGTTTCTTTTGGTTGGCGAAACCAGTGGAAAACAATGTTGCGTTCCTATCTGCGTTTTCTCTCCGTCATCCCAACAGCTCGATATGATTTATCTTATTTTCGAAGCGGCCACCAGAACGATAACCGTGCACAACAAACGGGCGATTCAACGAGCGGCAACGAAACGATTCCGTTCCCGAATTCGAACAAAATTCGCGAAAAAGCGACCGATTTGCATGACAATGCCCGTATTTGACGCGTATCGATCACGCAGACCGGATGACGTTTCCCCGTGTATTACGTGACGGAAAAAAAAGAGGATAAGAAAAAAGAACGCTTAACACGTTCGACGTTTAATTTGAATCACAATTGCCCGGGGGAAGGGGAAACGTGGACGATCGTATGAAAGGCTCAGTGTTCTACAAAACTATACTTAGAGATTAGTGATAAAGGATTGAAAGAAATGATTGACTTCCTAATGATTTTCGCAAAACATCTTTCCTTCTGCATTGACAGAAAGAATGGTAATTCTATTCGAAACAACAAATCACGTATTTTGTTTATTATCTTATCAAAACGTGACGCCTAAGAAGAAACACGGAGTGAGTCGAAACACGCATCGATTGGAGAAACGATGATTTAACTCCAATAACTTGAATAATATTCCAATCTTAAAGTATTAATTAAACTCGTCGAATTTCCCTGTGAGTCGCTGTAAGATATTAACCCTTTGCATTCGAGAGGTGACTGTTAATCGTCTAATAATATTAACTTATAAGTTTAATTAAGTTGTACACTAAAATTTACATGAATACTTCAGTTAGTTTAATCAAGTCGTACACTAAAATTTATATATATATATATAAAATACTAAATAATATACTAAAATTATAATAATATATTAAAATTTACATACACGACTATTAATCCAAGTCTGACTAATAAACAAACTAATTAAAGTCTGCAAAATTTCGAAATTATCGTTCAACGATCAAAAATCGCCTCTTGAACGCAAAGGGTTAAATCACCCCCATTTATTATCCCTCCATCCGTTCATCGACTCCAACGAAAATCAAAATGGAGGCCTGCACTCGATGCTCCGCGCTTTCGGAGCGTTGACACCATCTTGTGGCGAGCATCGAGTGCATCGGAGTGCAAACTTAGGGTCGCGCTCGTCCCCTCGATAACGGTTTATCGCAGCCGACGACAACAACGTTGGTTCTCCACGATTTTTCGGCGTTTTCCATGCGAGCTCGTCGATCGGGGATCACCGATAAGGCGATCGATCCGGCTATTCGTCGTCGAGGCTGATAACGCGCCGGACCTTGACCCTCGTCGACGACAAAGAGCAGAGATCTGTACAGGTTCGAGATAAGACGCCCGTTGCACTGGCGTAGAATCGGGTTGATAACGCGAGAAATAATACCAATGGCGGGCGTGATCGGTTGGCGAGCGCAAAGAACGCGGTGTCGTGTCGTTTTATGGAGCTCTTTCAAATAAATCGGTATACAAGCTACCCCCGACTTTCGCACACGATTGGTTACTGAAAGGGTGTGCGAACGTTGAATGTACGAAAGTAGAGGGATGTAAAAAGATATGCACTGAAAACTGTGTTTTAAAGTATTGATCGGAACAACATTGTAGTTTGATGGCTAAAGTTTGATGACCCCTGAGAGCAGGCAACCCAGTAGTTTGCTTGACTCACGGTGGCCCCTCAGAGGGGACATCCGATCACAGACGCTTAACACTAGAACTACCGACAATTATAAGGTACTTATTTTGCATTGAAGAGATCAAATTGAAAATTACATGAAAAAATATTCAATGCATGGAAAACAAATCTTTATTTATACTTTCTGCAGAAAATTAGAGTGAATTTTGGAAGCTTTACCACGGTGAATTTATAAAGTTGCTACGAGTAATCATTAATTGGTCATTTTAACTGCTTTGGTAGTTCTAGTGTTGAAAAGTTGAATTTTTAAAAATGTACGAAATAGCGAATTATGCGAAAGTCGAAGGGTGCCTGTATTGGTCTCGTTATTTTCCTTATATAGTAAATTTTTGAAGCTTTATCACAGCGACTTAATAAAGTTGCTATGAGTAATCATTAATTGACCATTTTGACTGGTCTGGTGGTTCTAATGTTAAAGAAATAATCGTAGGTGCAAATTTATGTATATTTGTGTGATTTTGGGGATTTCCTGATGGATAATCCACTTAACTTTTGTTCTGTAGTGTACTGCATTGAATGTTCATTCATCAATCATTTGCTTTGACTTAATTGGTTGAGATTCAACATTGAATCAGCGCAGATCTCTTATTTCAGTGATTGCGCCCATGGCACCAGGTAATTCGTGTATCTCGTTGAAAAGAAAAATTCTTTACGATCGCAAATACTGTTTGCAGCTACTTGTGTACCGTATATTGGGAATTCGTAGCTACTATCTCGATTAGCTCTGAAGTTCCTATCATGATTAAAGATAGGATATAGCGTGCTCGTAATCAGAACTCGAGCAAAGACACGAGTTTCCGCGGTGTTAGAACTTCTTATCGAATATCCCCCTCGAAATCCAAGCTTAATTTATAATCATTCTAATTCCTCGATGATGCATCCGGTTGGTAATCACAGAAAAATTTGATGTTCGTATCTCTAACGAAACTCATCCGACGACGGTTGATTCTTACCGAAACAGCACGATTCTCGCTCCTTCTCGGTTGTTCCTCTGTCCCCTGCCTTTCGTGAGGGTACATTTGCTCGAGAGTTCCGTTTCTGACCACAGGAATCGTTGCAATTTCCTTAACGAGAAGCAAAGAAGGAGGCAATTTCCCACGGAAGAGGCGTTCGCGCACGCGAGGACAGTTTCAGTCTTCCGCGACTGTCGTCGCTGCTGAGACGAAAATTGCTTCGAAAAATTATCGTCAACGCGAGCAACGATCACGTTTAATTGTCCCTGTCGATTTGAAGAGTCGACAAGCGGAGGGAACATGATTTTTTTACAATTTTTCTACCGAGGAAGTTTAATCTTTGGATGTTGGACTTCGCGCGGACAGGTGGTAGACAGATCAGAAAAACATTCGAATGATTTTATTGTGTTCGATGTTGTGTTTCAGAGAGTTTGCAATTAGTCATTCTACAAGATGAATAAGTTCTCCTTGTAATCGTATTATTGGATGAGGATCTTCCTCGTGTTTCAAGCTGGCATCATTTGAAGGCTCAATGTAAATTAACACTAGAACCACCGACAATTATAATGTACTTATTTGCATGAAAGAGATTAAATTGAATATTACATGAAAAGATATTGAATGCATAGAAAACAAATTTTTATTTATACTTTGTGCAGAAAATCCTAATAAATTTTAGAAGCTTTACCACAGTGAATTTATAAGGTTTCTATGAATGATCAACAATTGATCATTTTGACTGCTCTGGTAGTCCTAGTGTTAAATGTTATCACTTCCAAATAAAAATTTAAAATCGTTTTTAATCCTCTGTTTTTTAAATTTAATTACTCCACTTGAACCCTTTCAGGTATCAAATATTTTATATCTTAACAAGAACAATGTCCTCATTCACTTAAAATAAGAATGAAATTAAAATAAAGTTGATCTTTAGTCAGGAATATTATGTAGCACAATGTTTGGCGGCAGGTATTTAGACATGTTACAAATAAAAAGAAGCTTAAGGTAAATTTTGCACTTCTAATACAAATGGAACAGAGTCATAGACACACAGTGGGTATTCTTAATCAAATCAGGTCCTCGTTTGCATAGAACGTTTTACACAATCACGATCACACGTCTTTCACACGTTTGCTTGTGCAGAAAATACAATATTTGCGGTGGTACTTGATCACCTACAGCTGGAATCGCGAGTTTCTGTTCGCGTTGCATATTTCAGCGACCCACTCGCGTATACTATGCGGCCTATATCGATCGAAATCATTTCCCGTTCATGATTCAGTCATGTTTACCTCCATTCGATTTCTTAAATTAAAAATATAGAGGAATTTAATCGCCTCGATTGATTATCATGGTTAATTTCTTCCATTCTTATCAACCCCTCGTGTTATCACCTCGATGAGTTACAGTTGTGAAGTAGATCGTAACCCAAATATGACGATAACGAAATCTAATTTTAATTTTAATTAAAATATAATTAATAAATTCATAATTTATATTTTTTGATTTTTCTCCGTGAATTTCTTCGAAGTAGTTTCATCTTCACCTCGTTTACATATTAATCCTGTGTAAATTCTACAAAAAAGAACTATTAGGATTGTTCTTAGTTTCTTATTTAAATTAGAAGAAGCAATGATGCTTCTTTTCCCCCCAAGCCTCGAATAAAAGAAAAGATGATTATTGGAAATGGGGTTTAACATTTCTAAATAAAATAAGCTCTCATTTAAAATACTTCAATTTTATTCTATCCATATAACCACAAGGAAGGTGCAACTCTGATCGAACTTCACCAACTTTGGCAAACGTAGTGATCGAAATTCCCCGTCTGGATCCTTTAGCCCTTTTGTTCTGTATCTTATCGTTCTCTTACTGTCTAAATTGTCAGACGTGACTTGGGTTCTTGAAAGAAACCCTTCAGAAAATGCGTTAAAAGAATGTTGATTTTCGGTTAATCTTTGCTTCGTAACATTTCTGTATTCAATTTCCCCCAGCGATCTTCATTCGACTTCATTTTCATTTTACAGAGGACAAGAATCTTTACTTCAAAACGGACGAAGATTTCCTGATGATCTTCCTGCGGCCATGCAAGTTCTACGCGAAGAGCGCCTACGAACTGATGAAGAGGGTAGCCGAGTTCAAGGAGAAGAACGCGGCGCTGTTGGACAACCTGATGCCCGGCGACGAGAAGGCTGCCATCCTCGAGAACAACGTGGTGAACGTTATGAAGGGCATGGACCACAAAGGGCGCAGGGTGTTGCTGGTCAACTGCGGCAAGACTTGGGACCCGTCCAGGGTTAACGCTGATCAGATAATGCGGTTGTTCTACTTAATCCACGAGCTCGCCATGTTGGAACCGGAAACGCAGGTGAGCGCCATGAAAATCATCAGACTATATCGTTCTTTATGAAGCTTTGAACCAATAAGCATACAGTAGCGGACAAAAATCAACGAAATTAAACTAACTAATTTATAAGGAACGTCATGATAAACAAAATTTGCATTTTATGCTAATCAATAAATAGCGTAATAAAAATAAAAAATGAACGTACAGACAATATTTGCAAATCATAAAACTATGCTCTACATTGTCCTTCAGTCTTAAACTTTTGTCTGCTACTGTATAAGTAGTTAATATAAAAATTATATTCTCATTATCTTAATTAGATGGTTCTAGATTCGATGTATTTAATAAAAACGTGTTTTCCCTTTGGAAATTAAAAGATCCCTCGGTTAGGAGGTTTGCTCATAAATCAAAGTAAATTGTAAATTCACAGACAATATTTGCAAATCATAAAACTATGCTCTACATTGTCCTTCAGTCTTAAACTTTTGTCTGCTACTGTATAAGTAGTTAATATAAAAATTATATTCTCATTATCTTAATTAGATGGTTCTAGATTCGATGTATTTAATAAAAACGTGTTTTCCCTTTGGAAATTAAAAGATCCCTCGGTTAGGAGGTTTGCTCATAAATCAAAGTAAATTGTAAAATTGAACTGGTGTCTAAATTAATGTGGATCCCATATTTAAGTGGTTAAACGTCGAACAGTAGCGTAGAAACACGTGAAATGATCAAGGGAAAGGATTGGCGATTTTTAATGTATTCAAAGGTCGAATTATATTATTTGTATAAGTTTGATAAAAATGTTTGTATGTTCGCAAATTACCGATGAACAGACTGGTTTTGTAACGTGTCGTGTCGTGATCGTGATTGTGTTCGTGATTATGTAAATCCATCGTAAGCTGCAACTCAAGCAAAAGAAATCCGATTCTACCTCGAGTGGATTCGTGTCAAAGCCTCGAGAACTTTACCTCACGGTCGACACAAAAGTAACCTTAGATTGTTTTCTTATTTAGAAATGATTATGCTGTTTGCAGATATACGGAACCGTTGTGGTGATGGACTTCGAGGGGCTGGCGATGAAGCAAGTGATGGGGTTCACGCCTTCCTTCAGCATGAAACTGTTGAATTTCATTCAAGACTCCATGCCGCTGCGTCTTAAAGAGGTACGTAAGAATTTTGATCGTGAGGATCTGACAGTTCGAAACTTGCAAAATGTATTCGAGATACAGTAAACTCCCATAGTAACGCGAATTCCTATAAGGCACCAGAGATATTGCGATACTTACTGTGAAGCAATAAAACACAGGAATTCTCCGCGATTAAGAATTGTATCTGCTTTAGTTGAGTATTGCTGTGTTTCATATGTTACTTTCGTTTATTCGTGTGCACGATAACGTTTCCCATCACGCAAATTATATTAACGCCTAATCCATTCACTGCCAGACAAATTTAGAGTGTTTTGCCCTAAGGCAAAGGTGCTAAGGTTTTATAGAATTTACAAAATTTAATAATATTAAGTTACAGATATAGTATTGAAATGGCATTTACTGTAATTTGAAAATGAAACAAAACACTACGAGATATCTCGAAATATTGAGATGGCAGTGAATGGGTTAACGTATTAATCTCGTTATACGAGAGTCTACTGTATTTTGAAAAAGTCAATCGAGAAACCTTGGAAGCTACGATCATATGTATGGTGGCCGAAAGTAGATACGATATTTGAAAATCAGTAGATGGCAGAAAGTAGATGCAATATTTGAAAATCACTGCGTTTATGATTTGTTTCGATTTCCTTTTCTCTCCGACGGAAAGGAGTTTGCCATCGAGAAAGTAGAATGCAGAGCCCATTATACAGTTGAAACGTATTTTTATTCGCGTGTATGCAAATGCCTTTTCGTGGAAAAGCGTTTGAACGAGTTTCCGTTCGTTCGCTGTTTTCCATAAAAATACGCAACCGTGTCGCGGTGTTTCAGGGTGATTGTGAAATTTGTTATTCGATCGTTGCGTAACCCTTGGATGGCACAGAAAGGAAATCTGTGTTGCTTCGCCGACATAGCCGTAATGTAGATGATTCGATTGATCGTAGGTGCACATGGTGAAGCAACCGTTCATGTTCAACATGGTGTGGCAAATGTTCAAGCCCTTCGTCAGGGAAAAGTTGAAGAAGCGAATGTTCTTCCACGGGAGCAAAATGGCTTCCCTCCATAATCATATTCCGCCCAGCCACTTGCCCAAGAACTATGGCGGTGACCTGCCGGAAATCGATTACACCAGCGCCGATTGGTATCCGACTCTGATTAAGCATGAGGACAAAATCAAAGGTAAACGTTATGAAGAATAGAAGAAAAATATTGGTGAAATGTTGGTAGAATATTGGTAGAGTATTAATAGAGTGCCGCTAATATATTGGTAGGACATTGGTAAAATGCTGAGAGAATATTGGTAGGGCATTAGTAGAATTTCACTAAAATAGTGGTAAAATATTTGTAGAATGTTGATAGAATATTAGTAAGGTATTAGTAGAGTGTCACTAAAATAGCGGTAGAACATTGATAGAATGTTGATAGAATATTAGCTGAGTATTAATGGGGTATCATTAAAATATTGATAGAACATTGGTAGAATGCTGAAAAAATATTGGTAGAACATAGGTAGAATTTCACTAGAGTATTGGTAGAATATCTGTAAAATACTGATAGAATATTAGCAGGATTTTGGTAGAGTATCGATAAAATGTTGATAGAATATTAGTAAGGTATTAGTAGAATTTCACTAAAATAGTGGTAGAACATTGGTAGAATGTTGATAGAATATTAGTAGAGTATTAATATCAGTAAAATCGTGGTAAAACATTTGTAGAAATATTAGTAGAGCATCATAGTAGAATGTTGTTACATTATTATTCGAGCATTTTATAGAATATTAATGATATTCTATTTATGATCATTGGAATATTAATAGAACACAGGATGAATATTAAGCAAACATTAGTAGGTTATCGATACGATATAATAGAACCTTAGTAAGATTAGCAGTGTTATTAAGCAACATTTAAACATTAGAAAAAATCTTAACGCGAAAGATATTAGTAATAATCGTACGAAATTGATTCAATTCTTGTTTTTCAGAATGGAACTCGTACGGATTCCGCAAAAACCAGTAGACTGGGTGTGAGCACACTAAAGATCTTTTAACTGCGATGGCACACCGTTGCACAAAATGCTTCAAGCGCATCGAGGATCGCTGTCGGTGCATGTTCTCTTATCGATTTGTAATTAAAATGGTATACTTTTGTATAAAACGATTATTCCTACCGTGGACACTATAAACGATTTTCCTAGATGCCCCGGTCGTGATTTATTCATCACGTGTTGCGCACTAACGTATCCATTTTAGAATCATTTCCATCGTCTTTTGTATTCTTATTTAAAAGCCCGTTACGAAGGAGAAATAAAAGGGGAACGTTAATGAGGCAGGAATAAAATTGAGAAAACTGAATACAGCCACGTGTGCACGGCAGACGGTGAAATGAAATGCAAGGGGTCTTGACCCTCCGTTTTGATTACGAACAAAATCAAATGCGAAGCGGTTCGATTGGAACCGCGCTGGCAATTGTTAAGCGTTAAAGAAAAATCGGATCGGAGAAAAATAAGCGAAAATAAGTAGAATAGAGTGGTGAAAGAAGGGCGTCGCTTTAAGTGGTTCACTAATAGCGGAGACAATCTATCGATTACAATTTAATTATTAAATTAATTCGGCATTAACGAAATGAACAAACGCGATAATTCCAAATAACGGCGAAGTGCTGTCTGGTAATCGCGAATAATTTAATTTTCATCCTTCCGCCCTGGTTAATTATTAACTACCAGACAACTCAACTTACACCAATTTAGGTTAATGAAAATGTAATTAAGCTTGTACTCGAAATAAATAGGAATACAATATTTTATTAGGAATTGTTGTTCAGCGACGATTTATTTTTAAATGTTATGATACTTGTACAGTTAATTAAGTAATTTAAGCAATTTTTTGAGAACGATATTTTTAAATAATTAAGTAATTTTTTGAGAACGGTATTTTTAAATAATTAAGCAATTTTTTGAGAACTTATATTTTTAAATAATTAAGTAATTTCTTGAGAACGATATTTTTAAATAATTAAGTAATTTTTCGAGAATGGGACAAACGTGTCGGGTGCAAGGTCAGCTTTCAAACGCGTTAACTTTCACGGTTTGAAGCACATTTCGTGGGCTTTCACCGTGTTCGACTGTGCATCTCTCGATAACTGTAGTCCCGCGATTTTCACCGTGAGAACAGATTGCATCGGCGATTTCCGATCAATTTTCATCAATCTGCGTCCCGCGTCCTCAGACCTGGTGGAATAGAAATTTCCGGAAATGTATAAGTCGCCCTCAAACGTTCCCCGACGCTTAATAGTCATGAGATCGACTCATGAAAATTGATTAATTTTTCTATCTTCGTGTTCCTTTCCCTGTTTCCTTTCGATTCCCGTGACTCTGAACGCGATTCCATTAGGATTCCGTGTGTGGATCAGGAAATTTCCGAAACTTGTCTGCGTGTAGTTTTGGCGGGAGAAAGGGGAGGCTCTTTGTATTTACATAACGGTTTCGAACTTGACCCAACTCGTTTAGGACAACCCGATTCTCGGAGTTGAATATGGAAGTGGGACAAAAGGAAAACTCACTATAGAGCGACGTAGAAAGGTGTATCCTGTTGCTCTCTGACTTGACTCGATTAAATTAAAACAGAGGAGGGAGAAAGACGTCGTAGGAGGGAGAAAGACGTCGTAGGAGGGAGAAAGACGTCGTAGAAAGAAGAAACAAAAGGAACGCGTGATTTTTATCGTCGATAAATAAATTTGATTGCGATAAATATTTATATAAAGGTTTACGTAAAGAAGCATGATTCCTTAAAAATTAACTTCAAAGGATTCTCGAATTACAATATCGATAATGATATCGGTGTCACCTGAATCCCACGCAAATAGATAATACTGTATTATTAATTTAATTTATTATTTACTTATTAATAAACGGGTATAACCCATTGGTATACAAAGGAGAATAATATAACAATGGAAAAAAGAAATACATATATATATACATATAAACGAGCTCATGCTAATTCCCGATTGCAATGCACTCGGTGCTTGACGACAGTCACCGATTCTTACTCGTAGTAATGGCGATGGAGGCACTTCCCTTCGAATCTGTTTCGAATCTGTTTGGAATTCGAGAAAATCTTGAAAGTCCCCCGACGAAGTCGTTTATTTATACAAACGGGATAGATCCCATTAGCGTACAATTCGAAATAAATACAGAATAAGAGGGATAACAAAAAGGAAGAAATAATAATGGAAATAAAAATCTGTTTCTCCTTAATATGCTAGTGATACAATTCTAGGCACTTAAATTTATTCTTGTAGTACTAATACTGAATAGATCAATATTACACATCGTTCTGATAGGCATTTTGAAATGGATCTTTTCAAGAATAGGTGAACAATCAATTAACCCTTTTTGTTTCAAATATGAAAAAATTAATGGAACAAAAAACCAACAATTATAATCATATACATCCAGATGAAAAAAAATTTTCCAAATTAAACAATTTTACATTATAGAACGTTACAGAATTAATATGTATATGCCATTTTATGAAAGAAACTAAACTTATTTGTTAAAATGTCAACAAATTAGCATGCGACCTGAAAGTTACACGGGCCCATAGAGGGTTAAGTGATTCAGGACTTAACCCTTTGCACTCCGTTGTCCCCTCTCAGGGGACATTAGAATTTATTAGTGATTCCGGAGAATCAACTTATCCCAGCGCAATCTTTTCAGAAATGCATGTTTCTGTGAAGTTTTCTACTAAAATGGCACAAGACATCAAATCAAAATATAGTACAGTTACCAAGATACATAAAAAAAATAGTGATTTTGAGGAACCGAGAATACGTCCATCCAATGCGTTCGAGATGACGCCGAGTGCAAAGGGTTAACCCTTTGCGGACGGAGCAGTAAAGAAAATAGTTACGTCGCGCATTTGTGTTATAAAAATTAAAGCTGTATTTAAATAAGTTTTTCATAAAATCTAACAAAATCATAAACAAACAAATTTAGGCCAACTTGACTTCTTAGGCTAGTATACCCATGCGTATCTTATACGTGTCGTTTACGACAGACAAACGCCAGCCGCAGTTGCGAGAGTTGGGCGGATATATCCGGCACTCGTCCGCAAAGGGTTAATAGGACGTAGATAAATAATTTACCCATCCTGGCCGCTCTAAAATTTAATTGACCGCGAGAGCGTGCGGCCACGACAAAGGGGCTAACCTCCAGCGACGGTTCGCACTGTCACGTAAGTAACTACACAGACTTACACGAGGCAGGCTCAAGGTGGGAGAAACGCTCTCGCTTTCCGGCCGATTTCCGACTCGCGAGGCGGTAGTCCTGCTTCGAGGCAGTCTTCACCGGTGTCTCGGCCACGTTGGATCCTTCTCGTTCGCCCTCGACCTGTTCCTGCAACCAAAGTCCACCCCTGCTGCTCCTCCTCACCCCCTCTCTCTCACTTCGTTCATTGTCGCGCTCGCTCCTCTGCCCCTGGTGGCCACGATCCCGGGGATCGATAAGCCGCGTTCCTGGCAATCGCGAATCCTCCCGCGTGGAAACCGTGAAATGACATCCTGCGACGCCGGGACACCGTGACTAAAAACCTGTTCGAGTGAGTTTCTCAGGAATTCTTACGGCGTGAGGGTCCTGGATACGCGAACCACGGGTCCCTCTGGAAACGAATCCGCGATCGAACGGTGCCACAGGTAGGTATGACGACGACGTTTAACCCTTTCACAGTTTAACCGTTTGCACTCGAAAGATGACTGTCAGTCGTTTAATGATAATAACTTCAAGAATTTTCAAATTCGAAATATTTACTAAAATTCACCTGTATTGAACGTCATTCAGTTTAGTTAAGTGATATACTAAAATTTGCATACATGTCTATTTAACTTCTGAGTTTGACTAATAGACAAATCAACTAAAGTCTGAAAATTTACGAAACTATCATTTGGTTACTAACAGTCATCTCTCGAGCGTAAAGGGTTAATACGTCTGAAATTTTTTCGAGCAAACTATCATCAATTACAAAGTAGCGTGAGTTTCATGTCTTAACGCTAGAACTACCAACGGGGTCAAAATGTTTGCAATTTGTGATTTTTCATAGAAACGTGGTAAACTTACTGTGTTGTCTACACGTTTGAAAACTTACTATAATATGATCTTTACTATGATGGTAAAAATTTGTTTTTCTTGTGTTACGCATTTTTTTCGTACAGCTTTCAATTTGTTTTCTTTGTCTCCAATAAGTATACCCTAATCGTCGGTAGTTCTGGTGTTAAACTGTATCACAGTGATATAATTAATAAAACTTATTACGCAGAGAAACAGTTGAGGTTACACAGTTGTGTACGTTTCTAATCTAGCGCAAAAAAATGCAAAAGGCTCTGATACGAGAGTAATTACGTTTCACGCTGCTCTTCACATGTTGCTCGCGATTTTATTACACTGTGAAAGGGTTAAAAGTGTGCTTTTGTTGTTGTCGGTGCACAGAGTCGACGGCTTGCTGGTCGCAGGGTTGTTGGTTCTGTTTTGTTTTGGTGCAAGGGGGAGGGAACGGTTCCGGTTGTCGTGGAAAATTGAATCCTCAGGCTGGGTAATCACATTTTTCAAGGAGATGTTCGCGTTAACCGTGGAACAAAACAGAGATCGTAACGATTTACGATTTCTTTCATTTTTCATGAGAGTTTTAGGGATTCATCGTGATGTACTTTACGAAATTTACCTGCTACGATTTTTTAAGCAGAATGTAAATGGGGATTCGTTTCATTTTTATTAAATATCTTTTCCTTCGATACAAATATCGTTTTAAAAAGAAATTCAAGCTTTTTTTTTGACGTTATTACATAGATGTAATTATGAAAACAGGGGGAACAGAGCTGTTGGAGTTGTTCGAAAAGTGACTGAAGTCAATTTTGGAAAGACAAAATATTTTATAACATTTAATGATTTACGTTCTCGTTTCTACTGCGGTTCTAGAAATTTGAAACACGACCGATCATTTACGACAGTGTTCAGTGGTTTATCTCGAGCAAGCTTCCGCGCTGAGTATGACGTTTCGTGTGAACTCTAGAAAACTTTCGTTGGAAAAAAGCAAGAAGTCATTCGATTTACAAGTTACATTGAACCGTTAGTGACGCAAGGATCATAAACAAGAGAGGAATTAGAACGATGAAACTTTCTTTCTTCGTGATCTAGATCTTCAATGTTACGTCGAATTTTTTGTTTTGAGCCTCGAGGCTCGTGAAAAATTGTACAACAGCATCATTCTCGTTAGCAAAGAGAGGACCGTAAATTTGATGCATTTGTGGGAAATTTGAACGTGCAGAAAATTGTACAGAAAATTATTTGTAATAAATACAGTGAAGTACGCGTTGCAAAATGCGAAAGATTAAATAAATAAATTTTTATTCGAATACGAAATATTTGTTTAATCAAGTTTACGAAAATATGAATTTGGAATATAATCAAAGATTAAACGAACCCCTATTTAGATACCGCTGCTTTAATCGTGTTTATCAAACTATGGATTTGCATATAAGTTCACGGTCTAACGGTGACAGAGGAATAGCAGGTTGCACAGCAAAGTTGGTTCAGTGTCAATCTCTGTGTACACTCGTTAGATACTGCTGGAACTGTTTAATTATCTTATCAGACAGAGAGCTGCTGGATTAGAGCCGAGTGAACGTCGAATATAAATATAGACGGTGCAGAAAGCGTACTTTGTTCGGCGCTGTGCCTTTAAACAATTCGATCGGTATCGTTAATTAAACAAACGATTTCTTTTCCAATTTTCTTTCTTCCTTATTTTTTTTTTTTTTTTTTTCAACGAGCACAAGTTGATTCTCGTAAAATATTTGAGTGACCTCATAGCGACAACTTAAACTCTGCCGCGGTGTTGTATTCTCAGTGGAACTATTTGTGTTTGCCATGATAAATATTAGAGTGGATCGTGAATTACATTCATTTCTTGCTTTGTTATCTCTTCGACGGTCATGCTTGCTAGCGTTAAACACATCGTTAACCGAACAATGTCTGTGAAACGGGGAACACTAAGATATTAGAGAAACATAGACGTTGAGATTTTAATATTTAATCGATCTCAAAGTTCAGAAATATTAACACTAGAACTACCAAGCCAGACAAAATGACCAATTAGTGATTATTCATAGCAGTTTTATAAATTCAACGTGGTAAAGCTTCTAAAATTTATTAGGATTTTCTGCAGAAGGTATAAATGAAGATTTGTTTTCTATGTATTCGGTATCTTTTTCATGTAATTTTCAATTTCATCTCTTCCATGCAAATAAGTGTACTATAATTGTCAGTATTTCTAGTGTTAACAATACTTAGATGGAGGACACATGTTTAACAGTAGAATTACCAAATCAGTCAAAATGACCAATTAGTGATTATTCACAGCAGCTTTATAAATTCATTGTGGTAAAGCTTCCAAAATTTACTGTGATTTTCTACAGAAAGTATAAATAAACATTTGTTTTCTATGCATTCAATATCTTTTCATGTAATTTTCAATTTGATCTCTTCCATACAAATAAGTACACTCTAATTTTCGGTAGTTTTAGTGTTAAAACCCTGAAATTGAAATTCTAATATTTGAAGAACAACAGGACAGTGAAGTAAAATTTTAATATTGCAGTATTAAAATATAAATTGAACGATACGCGATAGTAAAACCTGAAGGGTTACGATTGTTCCAGTAATCCGTTCGGAAGTTCGAAGTTTCTTCTTTTTTTCACACGATCGAGATAAAGATTGTGCAAACAGTGCGTCAGATCCCAGGATTACCTACGTGAAACGGCCCCTTTATAACAATCAGGGATTCTCTGCACGTCTTACCGACTCTTGCTACATATTTATCCGATTCTGCAAACATTTGTGCGCTACATTTTCCTCCATCCAATCCTACGAGAGAAGGAACAAAAAATATGCTTACAAACAGAAATCCACGTCCCTAGCAATGTTACCCGTGTCATACATTTCCATTTACATTGTGCAAGTACGCTAACACACGTTCGTGCAACAAAATCCGTTTCGTGAAGCCCATAACAATGTATACTGTCTTTCGTTCTGTTTACGTTTGCTATTGCAACAAAGTTACGTGAAATGTCGCTACCGATCACGCCCGATTTCGATGTGATCGGTAGCGACAACGCTTCAAGAATAAACGCAGAGGTCGTTGTTACTCAGAATCATCAATTGTTTCCTTTGGTCTATTTTGGCCAGCATATATAATAACAATAACACGAATCCTAAATGTCCTGCGAATCCCATAACTGAACGCTCCAAACAATATCCTGTCTATCTGAAAATCCGAGGATCACCGGAAACAGACAATTGTCTATAACCAGTGGTTTTTAACCAATGATCCGCAGAACGCTATTTTCCACCAAGTATTCGGAAAATTATAAAAACATTACAAGAAATTCCGTAGAAAAAAGGATCTGCTGATCTATAGAGTTGTTTCGATCATCACACCTTTTACAAATACCATATCTTTTTCATTACTCCACTAACACTGTAACCTCTAACGTGTCCACGTACGAACGTACAATTTAACAAAAAAGATACGTGTATCATACTTGTGTTTCACTTTCGACTGATTGAAACGAACCCCAGACGGTTCAGCGTTCCGTGCTTCAGAAAGGTTAACAGCCATCGGTCTGAACAATGTCCACGTCTCCAACCTCACCGTTCACCAACACTCACACACACACACGCACTGTCGTCGTCCCTACTAACACGTTGCGTACGAACGTTGTAGCGAGCTGTACACACGCGAACAGACAACTCACACAACCCAGGGCACGCATAGCAGCAGCCTGTCGACAGACTCGGCGACCGGCACCGGCAACAACAGACAGTAACAAACAGTGGTGGAGAGGGAGAGAAAAAAAGAGGGAAAGAGGGAGAGAGAAAGGGAGAGAGAGAGAGAGAGAGAGACAGACAGAAAGAAGGCGTGTGGGATCGTCGAAGCGGAGAAAAGAAAAAGATCGGCAACCTATATTGTCGCGCTCTGGTACGACGCCCACATAAGTCAGCTGGTTCGTCATGTATGTCCGACAGATCGACCTTGCCAGGGGCAAACAGGGCCTCGCCGCCGCTCCCATGGAGGCGGGTCGCACGATGATGATGGACGTGCCACAGCTGAAGCTGGGATCCTTCCTGCTGAAGGCTGAGTTCGAGGACGGCGATGATTTTTTCAGGGAGACAGCTAGGAACGAGCTACGGGAGACGCCCGAGGTCGTCCAGCAGGCAATGAAGGACATCAGGGTGCTGCTGAAAGGTAAAAAGACTCCTTTCGTATCGATCATCGGCGGCGCTGGGCGTCGCGTTGGCCGCCATCTTTGTTGCGGCTCGCAGCCGCGTTCAGGACGCGAAGGCGGTTCCTCGGGGGTTCGATGGTTCAGTTTCAGGGAAACTTGGGGATGTTTGTAGGGATGAATTGTTTGAGAGCTGAAAGCTGCACCAGAGCGATTTCTTTCTTTTAGATTGAGTTACGTATGAGCTACGAGATAGGGAGTACTTATTAATGAGTTTTGAGAAGGAGGTGGAAATTAGCTTCGCGGAGGCGGATGGAGGCTTGGTTAGATTCAGAAACGTTTAATAGATCGAGTTTTTTTTGGCGAACTGGTCAAGGTTTTAGCTTGCTTAGATAGTTTGGGAATTGATTTGCAAAGAAAGAGAGCGGGAGAAATAATTTCGGGGAATTTTAAAGGGTTTCTTATATTTAAAATATATACATTAAACCGGTTGTTTAGAGAATATTAAAGGGAACATGAAGTTCGGTAGAAAAAATTCGTTTCAATTTCACGTAAATTCAGGGAACTCATAAAAATGCTGATGAACGCGTATGCAAACTTTCATATAGAAATCTTGTTACGTTTGAAAAGATGAAATGGCTAGCTTCGTAATTTGAAAATTTGAATTCTTGTATTCCTTTAAGCGTTAAAACATCGATGCAAGGAAAAAAGAGGTAGAAGGAAGAAATTATAGGTCTTTACGAATTTCTTGAACGATTTTCGTTGCCGTTCTATTTCAGATGAAATTAGCCGAAGAAGTCGAGACGCGAGGAATACTTTTGCGCGCGTGATTCATTAGAGCACAGAAGCTCGAAGTGGTTCTCCTTTGTGCGAGTACTGAGCAAACACATCGCGATGCGGGCCTTCCTTTTGTTTGCTTTCCACTTCACTCGTTGATATCCTCTTTTAAATTAGATCGGAGACTGGAAACGGCGCGACTTTTACTTTGAGCATTTTTAACAGATCTGCTTAAAGCCTGCTTAAAGCCTTGACGACGATTACAAAGGAATTTGACGGTTGCAATCTTATCTTTGTCCGAAATAAATCGGAACGATCGATCGGAGAAAACAGAATGCAATTATATAATCAGATTCAGATAAACGTTTCATCGCGGTTGATCGGATTTAACGAGTTCCCTAACTCTCGATGAAGGCTCACATTGCAGTTGTCGTATTCGTTAATCAAACCATCGATGAGAATTTTACTTAATAAATTAATGTTTAAAGGTACGGGAATTTTTGTATAGTAGAACTTTAAGATAAACGTGCACGGTTTCGCCGATTTTTAAAAGTTTCGTAATTCGTAAAAAATGTACAGAGCAGAAACTGGGTTTGCTGAGCGAAGTTAATACAGAGTCTACACGAATGTCTAATTTGCATTTGGAATAGAATTTCCTACGGTTACCTACCGTAACCAGACTGTCAAAAAATGAATTCAACAATGTAAGCTGGTCGAAAGAAAACTTCTGAAGCTGATATGTTGCTTATTATATTTGCAACTTTGTAATTAACGTTTTGTTTCGTCGTAGTGTAATTCATTACATTATCAGCAGCTTCTCTTGCACGAGTAATTTCTGTCGCTGTTAATCTATTCCAGTCGTCAGGCAAGAGCTTAAACTATACGAGGCATTAAAATAGTGAATATCAATAAACGGAAGTTTCAAAAAATTAAAGAACTTGGCTCTAAAACGACGAAACTGTGCACACCCGTTTCAGTTCCTGTTAGGTTCGCCTGTCATTCCCATAGAGGAGAAAGGAACGCCATAAGCGAATCAGTGTTGTCGCAGTGCGACCATAGTGAACTCGCCGACACGTTTGGAACCGGTCTAGTGGAAAACGAAAGTTTCACTGTGTCCACGGCCTCTCTCAACGTTCCTCGAAGGAACTCGAGAAATATCAAAGGCAATATTCGCGAAGGTTAGCCGAGCAGGTAGCCGATCGTAGTTTATTCGCTTTGATAAAACGAACACCCAAGCAAATCGTCGAATGGTCGTTAAAACAACAAGATTTGGATGCTCACGTGGAAACATAACTTTTAATCCTTTGCGCTTGAGGGAAGATTCTTAGTTGTTCGATAACTCTGATTTCAAAGATCTCCAAATTCATAAACATTTACTAAAATTCGCTTACATTAAACTTCATTCAGTTTGGTTAAGTAATATAATAAAATTTACGTATACGATTATTAATGACCGACAGTCACCTCTCAACTGCAAAGGGTTAACACTTAACCGAATGGGGAGATCTCCCATAATTTTCTCAACAAACCGCTGTCATTAATTCTCTTTACTTTTGTTATTAGTTAGTCTTGAACTGATATTGAATTTATTAAAAATTGTACTTTGGAAGAGCAGAAAATGCATTTGATGAGATGTAAACAATGCTAGTTTAAGACTGATTAATAGTAAATAGAAGTAAATAGAATTAATTGCAAAGGAAAGAATAGGAGATTTCCCCATTCGATTGGTTAAATGTTAAGCTGATCTTTCTGAGTTACTTGCAACGTTCACAGGTCTCTCATGGCAACAATAACGAGGGTTAGCAAAAATTGAAGATCCCATTTCAACGTGACAGAGTTGTCCAGTAGACAGTACTTAGTAGATAATAAAGGATAGTAGTTCGTCATTAAACTAATTAATGACAGAAGTAAATAGAATTAATTTCAGAAGAAAGAATGGGAGATTTCCCCATTCGATTGGCTAAGTGTTAAGCTGATCTTTCTGAGTTATTTGCAGTGTTCACAGGTCTCTCGTGGCAACAATAACGAGGGTTAGCAAAAATTGAAGATCCCATTTCAATGTGACAGAGTTGTCTAGCAGACAGTACTTAGTAGATAATAAAGGATAGTAGTTCGTCATTAAACTAACTAATGGCAGAAGTAAATAGAATTAATTTCAGAGGAAAGAATAGGAGATTTCCCCATTCGATTGGCTAAGTGTTAAGCTGATCTTTCTGAGTTATTTGCAGTGTTCACAGGTCTCTCGTGGCAACAATAACGAGGGTTAGCAAAAATTGAAGATCCCATTTCAATGTGACAGAGTTGTCTAGCAGACAGTACTTAGTAGATAATAAAGGATAGTAGTTCGTCATTAAACTAACTAATGGCAGAAGTAAATAGAATTAATTTCAGAGGAAAGAATAGGAGATTTCCCCATTCGATTGGCTAAGTGTTAAGCTGATCTTTCTGAGTTATTTGCAGCGTTCACAGGTCTCTTATGGCAACAATAACGAGGGTTAGCAAAAATTGAAGATCCCGTTCCAGTGCGACACAGTTGTCTAGTAGACAGTACTTAGTAGATAATAAAGGATAATAGTTTGTTATTAGTAGCGGACAGCTGCTCGTTTTCTCGCCGATTTGGCGCTTATATGATTGCACGTTTGAACGCGATGTCCTTCGTTTTCAGGTGAACCGGAGCTGAATGTGCCCGACGACGATGAGTTTTATCAAAAGTTCCTAAGACCTTGCAAATGGTACCCGAAAAGTGCCTTCGAATTGGTGAGAGAGCGATTAACAATTAATATTTTTACTCCGCTCGTTGTGTGTTGGCCTGCGTATCGCAAAATTAGGAACGTCATTATCTTAACACATTGACTGCCACGGATATTATTTGAAAAATGGTCTGGGTATATAATCTGGGTAATAATGGGTATTATTTTGTTTCAAACATGTTTGAAGTATTGTCTTTTACAATATGTACACATATTATCTGTTCTCAATCATTCTAATATATTTAGACCTGTCCTTATACCACCTATTCAAAATCGGCACGAACTTTCCGGACAACCTAATATTATACAGTAGAATTACGTTAAGTTTTTTTATTTTAGCCCCTTTTTCAGCCGTATGTTCTAGTGACACACGTGACGTAGAGTTGTTAATATTTGCACGCTAAATTCAACAAGTGTGTATCAGCTTTCATACATATGGTGGTCGACGTGTTAACGAAACGATGTTTGATGAATTTACCGAAAGTGCAATCGTATGGATCTGAATTATTGAAATGTTATTTTAATTTCGCAGATGAAAAGGTTTTACCAGTTCAAAATGAACAATCCACGTTATTGTGCCAATCTTTTGCCCACCAACGAGAAGAAGGTGTTGTTTTCAGAGATCGTGATACCGTTACCAGATCGCACGGAAGACGGCTGCAGGTTGCTCTTGATCAACTCCGGAAAGAAATGGAATACTAAGACCGTTAGCATCGATGAAATATTTCGAGCGGTTATACTCTCGTTGGACGCGGCTATGGCCGAGCCGAAGACTCAGGTATAGTTCAATTTAAATTATCTTAACTCTTATGGCACCAAGTGGTGCCTTTTAAGCACCATCGATATAATTAATAATATAAATCTTTTTATAAATCGTTTCATTAAATTTTTTCACGAAGAGAATTTTTTTTTTTATTAAAATTAATTTTCAATAAAATTTTTATTAAGTTTTTTATATTAAAATTAATAGTACAATATTAAAATTTTTTAAATGAATCAATTAATATAATACGTTGTAAAATTAAGAAATAATTTTAAATTAAAATTACTTCCTACTTTCAGCTGGTGTCCCACCAAAAATTGACTTTCTTTTTATTTAGATTGCTGGAGTCCACGTAATTTTAAACATGGATGGTTTCACGTTGAGTCACGTCACACACATCACTCCGAGTTTCGCCGCAACGGTGACCGATTGGGTGCAAAGATGTTTGCCCTGTCGTCTGAAGGGTATCCATATAGTAAATCAACCCTTCATATTCAACATGGTCTACGCCATATTCAAACCGTTCTTAATGGTACTTGTCAGAATCCTTTCTTTGTTTAATTAAATTATTTTCTTATACATACATTCTTAAAATTTAACGTCGATCAAACTACAGACGCCTCTCGACTTTCGCACATTTTTAAAAATTCAACTTTTTAACACTAGAACTGTACCAGATTAGTCAAAATGACCAATTGCTGATTATTCATATCAGCCTTATAAATTCACTGTGGTGAAGCTTTCAAAATTTACTATGATTTTCTGCAGAATGTATAAATAAAGATTTGGTTTCTATGTATTCAATATCTTATCATGTAATTTTCAATTCATGTGTTCTCCATCTAAGTATTGTTAACACTAGAAATACCGACAATTATAGTGTACTTATTTGCATAGAAGTGATCAAATTGAAAATTACATAAAAAGATACGGAACGCATAGAAAACAAATCTTTATTTGTAGCTTCTGCAGAGTTATAGTAAATTTTGGAAGCTTTACCACAGTGAATTTATAAGTTTGCTATAAGTAATCACCAATTGGTCATTTTGGTGGTTCTAGTGTTAATTGCTGTTCCTCGGGCATTGGTTAAGGATAATTCACGAGAATGCGCTGCTTCCCGTTATTAAACGAAAAACGGGTAAAAGGAAGGGAATCGCGTTCAACGGTGTATGATCGAGCGGAATTATTTTGCAGGAGAAAACGCGCAAGAGGCTTCATTTCCATGGTACCAATAGAGATTCGTTGACTTCTTACGTGGGAAAGAAAACCTTGCCTGTCGCGCTTGGTGGAGAGCTCGAGATGCCGAACGAACCGGTTGGTCAGGGCATCTGCGACTACTTCTGCAGCTTCGAGAAGAATTTCGAAGGTAACTCGTTATTTTATCAATCTAATCTCACTGAGATATCTTTAGAAGATGCTTGGAAGATTATCTGAGATATTATTAGAACCTATCAATTTTCCAAACGTTGCAAATGGAAGTTTCTCAATCTCAAAAATAAACTTCTTCCGTTTGGTTTCCTAATTTGCTAAATTTTTCAATTCCACTGAAGTGTAAAAAAATTAAATTGCTCATCCTCCAAACTTCTTGATCTTATTAAAATTTCAAAGATTTAAGTTTCGAGGATCGTTTAAATTTCATAAGCAATTTTCAGTCGTTGCAACTGCAAGTTTCCTAACTTTAAGAGCAAACTTCTTCTGTTTAATTTCCTAATTTTTAGAAGTCTTCGATTCCACTCAAACATACCAAATTAAAATTGCTCAACATCCAAGTTTCTTAATCTTATTAAAATTTCAAAGATTTAAGCTTAGAAAGTCATTTAAATTTCATAAGCAATTTTCAGTCACTGCAATTGCAAGTTTCCTAATTTTAAGAACAAGCTTTTTCGATTTAATTTCCTAATTTTTAAAAGTCCTCGATTAAAATTGTTCATCTTCCGAATTTCTGAATCTTATTAAAATTTCAAGGATACAAGTTGTATAAACCTTCGTTAAGTAGATTAATGGTACAACGCGTGGACGCGTTTTACCGTGACCGAAGTCCCCGATTTTAGCGCGCGAATTACGAAAGACCGAAGTAGGACGCAGCCGACCGAAAACAATATGTATAAGCAGCGTTACCGCAATAACTCTTACTCCGTGTAAACGAAAAATTTCGTGTGCCGCAACGAAATTTATTGTGATACCCGATCGTGTGCGGATTTCGTCGAAAGAAAAGCTTCTTTCAGCAAATTCGAACGTATTTCCGAGTACGATTGGACTTACGTCGTAACGTGCCATTAACGGACACGGCGTTGTGCAATCTCGCCTTGTATAATTTTCGCTGTGCACAGAAAACGCTGATTGCCAGTTTCGTCCACGAATTACGTCACGAGTTAATTGGCAGCCTGGGTAAATTTCGTGTGCAACTTTGAACGTCCCGCCTTTGGAAACAACCTCTGCTTCTCTAAGTTTCGATCGTTGCGAAATTTTATATTTCGTTTCGTCTAAGAATTTCCCTTTTCAGAGACCGTTTAAATTACCTTTGCAAGCAATTTCTTTCGTAATCCTTTTTTTAAGTACATTCAACCCTTTTCGCTTGAGAGACGACCGTTGATAATCAAACGATAGCAGTTTTGTAAGATTCCGGATGCAAACAGTCATGTTTAAAACTTTTAGCAGCCTTTATCTGAAATGAACGAATGTTAAAATAAGTAAATTCTGATTTCTCTAATTTCAGTGTTTTTTAAAATCTTTTTTTAAGTTTTAAAAACAAAGGGTTAAAATTATTTTGCTTTTGGGAAGAACATCTTTCGGCGCATTCTTTGAACGGAAAAGCAGTTCTTCAGGATCTATCTTTCAAAGTATCGTTTGAAATTGTTAATTGCAGGAAAGCAGCAGCGTTTTAGGATTTTTTGTTTCAAGTATTCCTAAGTATTTTATTTTAAGCATTCCTCAATTCAGCTTTTCTGTGGGGAAAGGTTTCAACGGGAAAGAGTATGCACTTTTCTTTGGAATTATCTCTTTAAATATCTTTCAACTTACTCTTCCTGTGAAAGGATTCCATTCAGAGTATTTTCTTAGAAGAATAAATCGACGGAGTACGTCCGTTTTACTCGGATAACAGGAAACGGCCGGAAGAAACGGTTTATCTGAGCGTGAATTTGGTGTTAATGGTAGGCTTATGTTAATACAACACTTAGCTGCAACAAGTTTTGCAAGTACAATTAGGCTAATCATAGACCCCGAACATCCCGGTTCCGTGAATAGAGGAGAAAAATGTAAAACAGCCGCCCATAACATAAATTCCCGTCGGTGATCCTCGAATTTTCTTGTTTTCAGCCTCCAACAAATGCGGATACGTGCAAAGTACAAAACGATAAGGGACGTGAATGGAAAACGGTCGATCAAGTTGAAACGGCACGAGGTAACGAGACTTCCCGATTATCCGTGATCGTTTCTTCGAAACAAGGAAATGGGGTGGAAGGGTTGATGGCAGAAGAAAATCGGCTCGAGCATCGAGCTGGAGGCAGGTCCAACTGTCGAATCGTTATCATTGCGATCGATCGATCGATCGATCCGTTCGTTTCACGTGTACGCGAACGAAATGATAACGAGATCAGGGTATAATAATTGCTTCTTGTTATGTATAAATAATTTCTTCCAACGATTTTAATCAGAGGGTGCAATAAGCGAGCGACTTGTAACGAACTGATTGTTATCAAACATTGTTAATTTGATATTAACATCGATTTAATAAAAATGTTTATTCTACGAAGTAGAAGGCTCACAAACGTGGTGAAACGTTGTAAACGTCGGATACAAAAGATTTGGAACAGAGAAAAAGTAAAAGGTTGTGGTTTGGTTTGGTAAATAAAAAAAAAGAAGTAGAGGATGGTGGCACTAGCGATGAGTGACCATTGTTCACGATCACTCACGTTTCTTTTTTTTTCTTTTATACATATTAAGTACATATTTTACATGTGTATACCCTTTCAATAAACCCTCGTTATTTAAACAACGAATTAACTAATTACCTAACAATTTGATTTAGCTATTAAGCATAATCAGCTGATGGCCACTTACAGCGTTAATTGGCTGTTTGAGTTAACAACACTGAACTTGAACGTTCAATTCGTCGCTGTCTAACAAATTCTGCGTCTATTTATTATAATACATCCGTCTCGCTTAAAAAAATATAGTTTTAAAAATAATATTAAAAATAGTTCGAGCTATAACACACACGTAATGCCCTAAGGACATTGATCGATCATTGTTCGCGATCTGAAATCTGAAACGTTTTCCTTTCGCCTTTCTTACAAAAATATAATTGCTATTGTAAAGATTCGATCAGAGATTGCCGTATTTCTTTTTATCTTTCGTAAATAAGCGAATAGGCTGTACGCAAAGGGTGGAAATCGACGAAAGAAAAAATCCACAGCCGACGTCGTTGCACGAAAATCGATTCCCGATCGAACGATCGCTCTTCTTCGTCCCTTTTCTCGACCAGATTGAAACGAACTAATTACTTCTTGACACAACCGTACGAGTTGATTGCTGGAAAAGAGGATAAAAAGAACACTTAAAAAAAAAGTCGATATTAATACCGGCGAGTAAATAACGAGCCAATAAATGAATATTAAAAATGATGCTTCCTGTCTTAAGCGACGGAAAAAACGAAGAATACATTTATTTCACGAACGTTCTGATAAAAAGTTATTGGCTGTTTGTTTCTGTGCTCGTTTTGCATACCATCGTATTCTTTGTCGCATAGTAACAATAATTCCAACCATTGGGGGCCGGTAATTCGCATGGTTTGAAGAGTTCCTCCGTAGCAAGATGGCAGACATTTTGGTGAGATGTACTGGTGCAACGATTTACGATCAGTACCATGGAAGATGATCTGAAAATATCGAATTGTACAATAAAAATCTTCTCTTTTTTCGCGCACGAAAGAAAACTGTAAATTATTAAATATTTACAAAAAAGAAAAAAACGAGGTCATGCATATATGATACACGCTGGATTGTTCGAAAAGTTTGAAAGCAATTATAAAAATGAGAACATCAAGTGTTTGAACAATCTCGAAATAATTACACTGTATATTGTTGCTTCGTTTACCGAATTCCCTATTTACTTAAAAATCAACGCAAGCTGGTATGCCAAACAGTAATATGAATCTTCAACCAAACAAGCTTAACGACTCCAGCGAAAAATCCTCAAAAACTTTCCAACTCACCCTACTCTTCAGCTTCTCCCTGAGGAACGGCTTGAATAACGCGAACACCATGTTGAACACGTACGGCTGATTGACGACATGAATGTTCTTAACCCTGAGTGGCACAGCATCCTGCAACCAGTCCACTATCCTCTTAGCGAACGGCGGAGTGAACTGCCATGTCTGCTGAAGACTGAGTCCATCCATGTCGAAGATCACTACGACTCCCGCGATCTGCGTGGTGGGCTCCAACATGGCGGCCTCCATGTAGAGAACGCAGCCCTTGAACACCTCGTCCAAGCTGCACTTGTTGTGCTTCCATTTCTTCCCCAACTCGATGATGAGTATCCGGCATCCATGTTGGTCCCTGTTCGGCAACACGGTCAGGATGTTCTGGTCGAAGATGTTCTTCTCCCGGCTGGGCTTCAAGCCATCGTACACGTTCGCGTGCTTCACCTTGAAGCTGTAATAATTCTTCACGAGCTTCAACGCTGATTCCGGGTAGTACTTGCACGGCCTGAGGAACCTGATGAGCCAGGCCTCGTTGTCCAGAGGCACCTTTAGGTTTGTCTCGGCTGTCGGATACGAAGAGTGCTTGTTTAGGTACAGTAGTGGACAAAAGGGTTTAAGATCAAAGAGTCGACGAAATTAAACCAATTAATTAATAAGGAATAGCATGATGAACAAAATTTGCATTCTGTGCTATTCAATATAATCAACAGTGTTCTACCATAGTAACGATAAAAATGAATGCACAGACAATATTTGCAGATCCTAAAACTGTGTTCTACGTTGTCCTCTCGTCTTAAACTTTTGTTCGCTACAGTATAACGATTGCGAACAGTGCACGACTCGAGTTTCGAAAGGATCTAAGAGATAGCGGGTTCTTCGAATTTCGAATGTTAGAGAGGATTCAGAATTATGTTAAACTTGATAAGTAAATTATCGTAATCAGTGAATTCCTTGATGTTTGGGTGTTAGACGGACAGGTGTTAGAGTTGATAGATGAACAAGGCTTAGAGTAGATTTGTGGTATTCGTTAATGCAAGTATACCTTGAAGCAATTCCTTTAGTCGAGCCGTCGCTTCTTTCTGAAGTTCCGGCGTTTCTCGGAGCTCCTTCTTGGCGACTTCCTGCAGCTCCGCACTAGGTGGACCAAGCTCGAACTCGAGCGTGAAATCACCCAGCTTGACGGACGGAAGCACATCCCAATCAGTCAACATGGTTTCTACAACGGATCAAGGTGAGCACAAATAAATTGCGCGTTCCCGTTAGCTTCGATCATTGAAATTTGCTCGATACAACTCGAAGCGTGACAACGGCAGTCTCTAAATAGACGCAAACACTGCTGTAGCGTGCCATCTTCGACGCGTCATCGGTAATGTTTGTGCAAACACAAATAGAAACCGATGCTAGACACCGTGGAGATCATGCATCAGCCGACAAACAGAGCATCAAACTGAATCTTCCTTGCGGTTACGTTACTCCTGGCAATAGTAAATAATAGAAACAGAAAACCAAGCCATACACAACATAATAATTACTTTCTACGTTTAAATCGTAAGCTTGCCCCTTAAAAAACGTCGCGGTAAAGAAAGTGCAGCAAACTATAAAAAAAACAACAATTCTACGGCCTAACTGTATTTCAAATTTCCCGCCTTTTCCGTGCTAATAGCCCCCGCTACGCGGAATGCAACCCAAATTGAACAATGTGATAAACAAACGAGTTCAAACTATCAGATTCATTCAGCTTCCTAAGCATTGCACGTCAACAGCTGTTTTATACTGACCTTTCACTTCCATGCCTGCAACTTTTCAAATTTCCCGCCGTTTCAGTGGCGCCGTTCCTCTCCCGCAGGTTGCAACACAAATAGAACAGCTCGATGAACAAACGATATCTACAGAACGAGCGATCGAGTAATAGTAATCCTCAACACTAACCTTTCACTTCCATGTCTGCCAATCTTTCAAACTTCCCGCCTTTTTCGATTCTACCCTCTTTTCCCGCGCTAATTACAACTTTCAACACACTGTAATCGAACGAAATGTAATCGAGGAACGGGTCGACGTACTCCTTTCACGGTATTCGCCACGCTACTGGCGCTCGACACGCCGACTGCTTAATTAGACTCGTGTGGATGAGCTGAGTAATCCTTTGACAGTGTGACAGAAAGCGCGAACGATTTCGTCACACAAATACGTGACTCAGTTGCGCTGGTCGAAAGCGGTTCTCCGCTGGAGAACACTGGCTAACTTCGTGGAATTCGATTAACCCTTTGAGCTCGAGAGGCGACTGTTAATCATCAAATGATACTTTCGCAAATCTTCAGACTTTAGTTAATTTGTTTAGTAGTCAAACTCAGATGTTAAATAATCATGTATGTAAATTTTAGTATATCACTTGACTAAACTAAACGACGTTTAATATAGGAGAATCTTAGAAAATATTTCAAATTTTACAATTTTTGAAATTAACCCTTTGAACTCGAGAGACGACTGTTAATCATCAAATGATACTTTCGCAAATCTTCACACTTTAGTTAATTTGTTTATTAGTCAAACTCAGACGTTAAATAGTCATGTATGTAAATTTTAGTATATCACTTAACTTAACTAAATGATATTTAATATAGGAGAATCTTAGAAAACATTTCAAATTTGACAATTTTTGAAGTTAGTATCATTAGACGACTAACAACTCGAGTGAAAAGGGTTAATTGTCCGTTGGCACCATAGAAGCGAAGCGTTTGTTCTCAATTATTATCGCCACTCCATCGTCGTGCCCAACGGAAAGAACCCGTAATCTTGTTACGGACTCGTTTGAGATGTTGTTTACCTGTTATGGTAATTTCTCGAGGTACGACTACATTTTCCTATTTCTCTTATTTACATGTGGAGAATTCGAAATCAACCAGGTTGTTGTGAGTCAGCTCGATTTAACCGATGGTAACTGCATCGTAATTGTCAATCGATAATAATTCTTAATAGATACGATTTATGCTAACGTGTAGCGCTCTCGAAGAACGAAGGATAATCGTTTCACGTTCGGATAGGAATGCGAATCTCGTTTATTGATATTGAAATTTATAGGAGGTTGAACTTTCATGTTTAACAGTAACAATTATCGGAAACCTTTTAAAGCGTCGAACCTCGATTAAAGTTATTTCGTTTGAAACGTTTGCAATGGAACTTCGACAAATTTTGCCGCTTTTGTGCCGGTGAGAGTGTTCAATTATCGTGAGAGATACCGTTGCTCGTGGTGTATACGACAAGCGGAAGTCGAGCAGCGACTGCGTTTATCGGTCTTATCAATTTATAGCGCGCGCAATCAATGTAACGTACTGTGCGCCGTTTAATAAATAATGAATGCTTCCTGTCACTTCGGTTGCGTATTTCAGACACCGCTTTTGTTTCGTCGTTGCCGTTCTTCGATTCATGTCGTTCAAGAATTTCTCATGGATCTACAGATACAGTAGAGGACAAAAGTTTAAGACCATACAGTCAACGAAATTGCATTAACTGATTTATAAGGAATAGAATGATAAACAAAATTTGCATTCTGTGCTAATCAATATAATCAATAGTGTTTTACTATAGTAATAATAAAAATTAATGTACAGATTTAATACTAAAAACTTTAATATTATAAATTTTAATATTCGCAATCCATAGAACTATGCTCCACATTGCCCTCTGGTCTTAAACTTTGTCCACTACTGTATAATCAAAGTACACTTTCTATCTGGCAGAGTTCAGGTGAAAAGAGAATAGAAATTAAAAGTCAAACTCTACAATTAAATTTAAATTACAATTCACTCGAATTTATCGCTCGTACCTTCGAACCGAATAATCAACTATACAATTACACCCTGACAAATTAACACGATCGCTAATTAGTTCACAGTAACTATACAGTAACGAACTCAAGTTTAAGACGACAGGACAATGTGAAACATAATTTTATGGTTCGCAAATATCGTTTGTACATTCATTTTTATGGTAGAACACTATTCGTTGATTAGCACAGAATGCAAATTTTCTTTCTCGTGCTATTCCTTATAAATTAATTTAATTCCTTTGACTGTTTCGTCTTAAACTTTTGTCCGCTACTGTACGAAACTGACGTACACTTATCTTTCTGTCCCTTTCACGAGAGAACCTTCCTCTTGCAAGAGATCTACCTTTATAACTAAGAGATTATCGAGCCGTCTAATGCTCGCCGTGATATCACGCGACACGTCCGATCGTTCGTAGAGTATCGGTCAAACTGCGGTTAAAAGTCAGCGAAAAAAGCGGCAGGTTCAGCGTTTCAAGCTGTATGCAAATGAAATTCCCCGCTTCGAACGATTTATAATTCGTATCGCGAAGATTGGCCTCCCTGGGGATGTTCCTTGAGAACTTGGAGCGATTCTCAAAGGGTTCGCCCTTCATTTCGTTCCTGTTATAGTACTTATTCCCTTCCCGTGCAATTAATGAATACGGAAATTTATGCGTTAACAAGTGTATGCTCGCGAGGAAACGATTCATTTTCATATTCTATTTGCGTCACATTACGATAATTAGTATTACTGTTCGAACGGTGACTGGATTTCACGAAACGTGCCCCTTCTAAGAGTTTCACGATAAACGAATTAACAGATGGTTCACGATAGAAGTGGGATACCTTTCTCTGATCCGTTTCAATTCTTACAAACCCTCCTTAATTGTAAATTAGGTTACTGGTTAACTTCGAAGTGCAGAATTAAATAAATAAATAAAGAACGTTCAAGTAAGTGGAGTGTTTCTGAGGCGAGAAAGATGATCATTTGAGAAAACGTCGTGACTTTGGTCATTTTGGAAAAAATAACATTTCTACTGTAAATGAAACTAAAAAAAGGAAATTAAGAAATATTCAGAAATCTTCAAAAATGACATCGGATGATACAAATTGAGATTCTACGCTTAAAACACCACTTTGCTTTTTTCTTCAACATCAAAGTCACAAGTGAGAGAGAGGAAGAGAGCAAGTAGCAAACTGATAAGAAAATTTCCACTTTATACGATAATAGTGGATAGAACTTCTTCCCATTCTACCCACATTACCCTTTATTCTAACAAAAATGGAAACAAAGGGTTGAACGCGGCGAACGTTTCGACGCTTCGTCCGGTGTCTTTAGCGGCGGTGAGAAGCGATCAGAATGGACGACTGGTGATAAAAAGAGATTTACGTAACACCTACGAGTGTTGCACGTGTCGAACGGAATCGAGGTAAATTCCACGGTGATGCAACGTTATTATTTTATTTTATTTGTCACCCTTTTTATACACAATGATGTAAATCCATCATTCGATAATCCTTTGCGAAAGATATTAAAGATTCTGTAGGTTATGCATTTCTTTTCATACAGTTTTTGTCGTAATTTTATATTGTTTGGTGGTAGCCAAAAATTGACGTGTTTTTCCAACTAGTAATGAACATAGTTCATCTTTTGTTAGTGCCAGTTCACAAACGTGAGAGTGATTTACATTTAAAACGTTATTTAATCGTAAAAGCGTGAGTTGCATACGCCCCACGCAGCCAGAAATTGAAAATTACATGAAAAAATATCGAATACACAAAAAACAAATCTTTATTTATACCTTCTGCAAAAAATCATAGTAAATTTTGGAAGCTTGGTAAAGTGAATTTATAAGGTTGCTATGAATAATCATCAATTGGTCATTTTCACTGCTCCGGTAGTTCTAGTGTTAAGAGTGAATATATTAGGTGGGTGTTCTCATTGTAGAAAGAAGAATTTTCAAACGATTTTAATTATGTCTTTATACTATTGAAAAATTGTAAAGTGTCCCTAGATCAAAAACGTTATTTAATCGTAATAGCGTGGTTTGCATACGCTCCACGCAGCCTGAAATTGAAAATTACATGAAAAAATATCGAATACACAAAAAACAAATCTTTATTTATACCTTCTGCAAAAAATCATAGTAAATTTTGGAAGCTTGGTAAAGTGAATTTACAAGGTTGCTATGAATAATCATCAATTGGTCATTTTGACTGCTCCAGTAGTTCTAGTGTTAAGAGTGAATATATTAGGTGATTGTTTTCATTGTAAAATGAAGAATTTTCAAACGATTTTAATTATGTCTTTATACTATTGAAAAATTATAAAATGTCCCTAGATCAAAAACGTTATTTAATCGTAATAGTGTGGTTTGCATACGCTCCACGCAGCCTGAACGGAAAATCTTCAAAAAACGGTCTGGCAACGGAACCTGTTAAATAATTATTTTACATAAACGACTTGAACGCTTTATTACAATTCTATCTTGCCCATTACCTCGATAACAAACACATCCTAAAATGGCTTTGAATCGAAACTGGTGAACAAGAAGCGGGATTGTCGTGGCTGGGTTAACAACGGGTCTGCTCCAACGTTTTTTCATCCGGGTCCCGGGCAAAGGACGGAAATTAATGAAACGACGGTCGACGGACGTAAACAGAGATGAATTGTAAATGAAACAAGGAATCTGGGCTTTATGTAAGCATGTGACGCGAATACTAAATCCGGAGTTGTTATCCGGCGACGTGAAATTCACGGTTCGGCGACAGCCGAAAACGACAGACAGGGACAGATCCTGTCTCCTTTTCCCCCGAAGGGGACTTCGTAAACAAAGCATCCTTCATCGAGCTGAGAGGTTTAATTAGCGAATTGATATCGTCGACACAATCGACGCTGCGTCGAGCGTTTCCACGAATTACGGAGTTTATTTCAGTTGGGATTCGACAAAACAAATTTAATCGAAATTTCATCGCGATTTGATACAGTTCTCCGAGTTTCCTGTTTGCTGCAGAACGTTTATTTCCGCTTTTGTTTTTTGTTTTTATTATTTTCCGACATTTGGCTTTTTTCCTCGGAATTTTCGAGGAATTTTCTCTAGAACGAAGAGATTGCGATGAAAATTGCGGAGAGTTCGAAACGATCGTTGCAGCGTTGGGGAATTTTAATAAATTTGAAATCGAAGTAAATTCGGGCGGATTCCAATAATAAATATAGAAGTAGATTTTATTGTTACTGTGATTTTGCTTTTGTTACTATTGTAATTTTAATTCTGATTCAATTTTGATTGAAAGATGAGAAAGCAATTTTTATTTGTGGATTCGTTTCGAGTAATAATTTCTATAAATAATCGTGAAATAGACTTTGGTAACTCTTACGCCATCCTATGTATTTACATATTGAATTTGTTTTTTGTTTCACCTTCTTCGTGTACGTTCACTCTGATTACGTTCTTGTTTCGTGAAGCCGTGTAAGCAACACATATCGATGTTATAATCCATAATAATCCTTGTTAATAAATAACGTTAAGAAAGACTTGTGATCCTTATTTTTGCCCAACAATAATGTATCATAATTTCTATAAATAATAAATGAAAACTTCGTTGTGCTGTACGATCCAGGGAATTATTATTTGCCGCAGCTCGTGATGCACAGTTTTCCTTTTTAATGCTTCTAAATTGGAACGAGAAGGCCCCGGTCGATTTGCTTTGTTATTCGATCGCGTGGTCAGAGGAATTAATTGGATCGAGAGGTTTTCGCGTCGCGGAGCCGCGCGGAAAGGACGATCGATGGCGAAAGTGGCAGGTAAAAAGGATCAAGGACGCGATTGGAGCTGTAATTAATGGTTGACAGGTGCACAGGGAAACGTGAAAATAAAAATGCACCGCGAATTCCATCGGTTGCGAAACTTTTCCGCTTGCTGGCTCACCTTATTTAATAATCCCACGCACCTCACCTAACTTCAAATCCCACTACACTTGACGAACAATTTTACTTCGATACTCCCGCAGACTATCTTCTATTTGGTAATCAAAATGATACTTTATTCAGCTTCGTAAATTTAATCAACGTCTTCTTATTGGGTAAAATTTCAAGCTCTGTGATTTTAACAATTTAAGGTCCTGTATTAATTGATTAATTAAATAACTGATATCCGCATTAACTGATTAATTAAATCACTAAAATCTGCATTAACTGATTAATTAAATAACTAATATCTGTATCAAGGTATTAATTGAATAACTAATAGCTGTGTTAATTGATTAATTAATAACTAAAATCTGCATTAACTGATTAATTAAATAACTGATGTCTGTATTTAAGGGATTAATTAAATAACTAATATTTGCATTACCCGATTAATTAAATAACTAATATCTGTATTAAGGGATTAATTGAATAACTAATAGCTGTGTTAATTGATCAATTAATAACTAAAATCTGCATTAACTGATTAATTAAATAACTGATGTCTGTATTTAAGGGATTAATTAAATAACTAATATTTGCATTACCCGATTAATTAAATAGCTAAATCTGCATTAAGATTAATGAATAGCAATTTATAATAAACTATATTATAGCCATATGTATTAAATTTGTTTTTTTGGTTTTCCAGTTAATTGAAACTTGAAAGATTAGCTTAAGTGAGTTACTTATTAATTTAGACTACAACTAGTTACGAGTAGAATCTACTGATTGCTTAATTTCTAGCGAACACCAACCAATATCTTAGGCAAACTCTGTGTTTATTTGCGTAAAAAAAAAAAATACAGAGGTGATTGTAAACCGAGTGACCTTTACCTGACAAATGATGGCGGCGAATATTGTAAATCCTGAAAACGTACCGTTTTTTTAAACCCACGAGCGACCTGTCATATTTGAATATTCAGTTTGTCCGGTCCCAATGACGAAATCGCGAGAAGAACTCGATCCGTTCGTGTTGAAACGGAACAAACATCCGCGTCATCTCTCTAAACATGTTTCTGCTCCGACTTTCAAACGTTCCGGACGATCGATACATCTTGCAAAACGTGAAACTGAATAAACTTGCATCAACGATTATTTCTTTAACGCTAGAACCGCCAGAGCAGTTATAATGGCCAATTGGTGATTACTTATAGCGATCTTATAAATTCACTGTGGCAAAGGTTCCATAATTTGCTACGAATTTCTGCAGAAAGTATAAATAAAGATCTGTGTTCTATTAGTTACCGGTAAGTTCTTTGGTAAGCAAGGCGACGTGTTACGTGAGCTGGACACGGTTTACGGATTAAAGAAACAGGAAGTAACGTGGGAATAAAAACGATGCATAAATCAGTGGAAGGTAGGAGGAAGTTATTATGAACGAGGATAACTTTAGTCTGTAGTAACACTGATTGCTAGGTAAACATTGTAATGAAAACACTTCGCGAGTTACGGTGAGCTAAGAAACGTTAAGACAATATTGCAATTGAAACGTTTCGAAAATTAGGGAAAGATCGAAGATATCAAATAATTCTCACCTGTAACAATTTGCACCTCGCCGTTTAATATTAAGAAACAATATCTAGCCAAAAACACTGCTAAACGAACAAAAAACTTCAACATACACCTGATGATGCGTACAAAACAGTAAAATGGTAACCAATAAAATAAGGAAAATTATAAAACTTCATTTTTATCGAATGCACAAAAGTATTAAGCGAAACGATTAAGTCAAGGAGGACATTGTAATAAACAGATGAGGTGGTACCAATTTTTTTATTTTTACTCGCAACCCAGAAAATGGTACTTCACGTGTGCATTAGGGGGTTGAAATCAACAAATCATGAGGTGTTTGTTTCCCCTTAAAAAAAAAGGAATAATTAAGTTGAAGAGGACATTGTAATAAACAGCTGAGGTGGTACCAATCTTTTTATTTTTACTCGCAACCCAAAAAATGGTACTTCACGTTTGTATTAGGCGGTTGAAATCAACAAATCATGAGGTGTTTGTTTCCTCTTTAAAAAAAAAGGAATAATTAAGTTGAAGAGGACATTGTAATAAACAGCTGAGGCGGTACCAATTTTTTTATTTTTACGCGCAACCCAAAAAATGGTACTTCACGTTTGCATTAGGGGGTTGAAATCAACAAATCACGAGGTGTCTGTTTCCCCTAAAAAAAAAGGAATTCCTACGTCCACAGAATCGATTTCACATTTCCCCTCCCCTCCCCTCCCCTCCCCGCCCCTCCTGCGCACGTCAATGTTTATCACTGTGATTTACGAGGAGGCTGAAAGGAAGGGTTACTACCGTGGCACAGGGTTGTAAAATTTTATCGAGCAATTCTACTTAGGCGCATCGACCCCCTCCCCCTGCCCCCCTCTGTTGCGATTGGCGACCGGCCAGGTGACTATGCCGGAGAAATTCTGCTGCCATTTTTAAGGCTCACGGTATGCGCACTGTTTAAACATTCAAATGGTAGCTGAGCCAACGCCAACTAAAGCTGTCTGCTTTACGACCCTTAAACGACTGCCGGATTAACTTTCTGCAATTTAAGATAATTTTTAACGAATTATTCGCGAGCCAACTCCACGATTGTCCGTGTTGGTTATGTTAGAACTTTGTGCGGGTAATTCTCATTTTTTCTGTAATAGGAATACATATGTATATTTCTCTTGTTGGCTAATCAATTGGTCACTTTATTACGGGAATTATTACCATTTGTATTTCTTTTGCTGTTACTGAAATTAGTGTTACATTGGCATTAAGTAGTGACCATTTTTATTATCGATATTAGAAATGTTGCTGTTGTTATTTGGAAACATGTTTAATATGTGTGTAATATATGTCAAATATATGATAATTATAATCATCAATCGCAAACTGTTTGACCTACATTTAATTGACTAAAAAATTGGAGTACTTCGTCGTTAATGTAAGCAAGAGTTTGCGATTCCCGTTATTTCCATAAAGAACGAAAAACATTTTTGGCAGCACGCCCTTTGTCCAGGCGTTAATTACACCTCGCGATAAAAAAACGGGCCTAATTTTGGAAAGGAACCGCGTTCCTCGTTTAGACGAAAAAGGAAAGGATCGTGAAAGTTGGACGTAAAATGGAAGAATAATTCGAGATGGGCCAAAAAGAGGCGAAGAAGGAGAACGAGGATGGGAACACAGGAATTGAAAGAAAAGGAAAGAAGAAGAGACAAAGGGACGGGAAAGAGAAGCTTCCGTCTAGAAATTAAAGCGCGAAGAACAGAGGCACGGTCCGTTACGCTGACTCTGATTAGGTGTTCGGATAAAGAGATAACCTAATTCCGGAAAGAACGACGAAAGAAGTAGCAAGAGGCGCTTGATTATCATGAAAATGATCCGGAGGTTAAAGGAACGTGAGAGAAGTAACTGGTTTCTCGCGTTGATCACTGTCGAAAGAAAGGCTTTCACGAGGGCAATCAAAGAAGAGCATCGTGAAACGTTTCTTATCCGCATGCGGGTCACGGTTGTGTTAAAATATTGGTCAAGGTTCAATTAAAGCGAGAGAAGAAAAGGAGTTATTAAAAAAATGGAGTAAGAAACCTAGTTTTAGGTCAATCTAACAGTGGAACACCTTGTGAGGTTCCATCGATAAGTATGCGCAGTAGGATCTCAATTATCGGAACCAATATGGGGACAAACGTGTTTTGATAACAGAGTTTTCAGTTAATAGAACAATAATGCTTTTTTATGTTAAACTTCATTTGTTTAGATGGATATTAATAAGATTTAATACTTGTGTATTCTATATTTTTTCGTAATTGAATTTTATAACCTTTAAAAAAAAGGTTATTATTAATATTATTATTAATATTATTATTATTATTATTAGACGTATTTGGAAGATGGCTGTTTGGATAACGGAGGATCCACTGTATCCGTTTCCGTTCGGTAAATCGTGATTAACTAACCTTGAACGATCAATAGAGGCCACCCACAGACAACGATTTTACTATGTCACGCACGTGACTTGTAGTAGACCCACATTTAGGAGCGCGTGATTAACATTTTATTGTCTGGGCTACTGCATCGTCTACAGCACTCTCGATGCGGGCAAGCGACTGCTTTTAGGAAAATTCGATTACGCTCTCAGCCTTAAGCACTTAACTTGTCTTAACAGATCTATTCACATCTATTCACATTCGCGAAACGTAATCTGAAACTGAACCCAAAGTTAGCCGAAACATAAGTTACTCAAACCAAACCCGAACCTAACTCAACTTGAAGTGTATAGATTGGATAACGTTCCACGAGCCATGAAAGTACCGTTGTTCAAACATAACTAATACATACCCTGCTCATCCTCGTGATACAACTAGAATTTTACCCTAACCTAATCCAAAACTCAACCCAAACCTAACTGAAATATAAATTACCCAAACCAAACCCGAACCTAACTCAACTTGAAGTCTACAGATTTAAAAACGTCCCACAAGCCATGAAAGTACCATTCTTCAATCAAAACTAATATGTAGCCCACTCATCCTCCCGAAACAACAAGATTTTTTCCCTAACCTAACTTAACGTCTAATTTAAAGCTGACTGGAATATAAGTTACTCACACCAAACCCAAATCTAACTCAACTTAAAGTCTACAGATTTGACAACGCCCCGCGAGCCACGAAAGTGCCATTCTTCAATCAAAATTAATATGTAGCCCACTCATCCTCCTGAAACAACAAGATTTTTTTCCTAACCTAACTTAAAGTCTAATTTAAAGCTAACTGGAATATAAGTTACTCACGCCAAACCCGAACCTAACTCAACTTAAAGTCTACAGATTTGACAACACCCCGCAAGCCACGAAAGTACCATTTCTAAACCAAGACCAATTCACAGGCCGATCGTCCTCGTTAAGCAACAGGATCATCGAGATCTTTGACCTGGAACATTATGGAAACCTGGCTGCACCATTACGAGGAACATGTGACAGGCAATGTTGTGTCATTTCGACGTAACCGTGATCGCGACGCTTGCGTGGCAAGCGTGCCATGGTCGCGGTGAAACCGTTGGCATGTTCGCAGGACGCCCAGCACGAAACGGACACGTGCGATGAAGGCAAAGAGGTAGCATTCGTATACTAAGGAGCTGATTTGTAATTAACGACTGGTTGCTTGGAAAACAGAGTGTCTAAAGCGAGGTTTCCACGGAAAAACGGAGCTGCGGCGAATAGGTACCTGCTTGAGATACAATAGGCGAAGTCAACCATGGAAATATGAAAAAATGGACATTCTTTAAATTAATTATATACTAAGACGTTTGTTACCCCACACATTTACTAAATTACTTATTGGAGTCGTTGAGATTAAAATAAAATTAATTTAGCTTATCGTATTGTATTCCATATTTTCGTCGATTATGATAATTATCGAATACGTAATAAATCTCTTAAAATTCTCTCGAGTGAAGTACAACATTTGAAAACTAAAACTTTAAATTAAAAATATACTGAAACGTTTCTTCTCCCATACATTTACAAAATTGCTTATTGGAGTCGTTGAGATTAAAATAAAATTAATTTAGCTTATCGTATTATGATAATCATCGAATAAGTAATCAATCTCTTATAATTCTCTCGCGTGAAATATAAAATTTGAAAATTAAAGATACACTGATACTTGAATATTTTTAACACCAATCTTCTCCAACGCCAAATAAGGTGTTACACTGCTTAAATCAATTGCATGTCTGTCAGAATTGCATCGAAACTTGCGATATCCGCGAAAAAGTGAACGTGCACGCGTTGAGAAACACGTGCAATAATTTCGTCACAGTTAGAGCAATAATTTCACCTGTTTCGCGTTATGTAAATCTTTGTAGGACGCTTTCGATATTCCTTTTTTTTTGTCCCTTTTCTTTTATCTTCGCCACCATTAACCCCACCACTTCGTCGTCGTTTTTGTCGACACGTTTCACGGAGAACCAGTCGTCGCCGCGGATAATTAGTGTACACGTCACAGCGACGGATTATAATTTCAAATCGTGCATTTCAATTTCCGATTAACCCGGCAAAATACGCCCATCTGGGATGCATGATCGCTGGATCTTCTTATCTCGTTGCTACGTATGAATTAATTATCCGTAACTTGTTTTTGATTCCAACGATCATTCTAGTTTATACAGTCAATAATTGACAGGTACAAATTATATTTAATACATCGATATTTTGCATTTGTCACGGTTCGAACTCTTTGACACCAATCACGGATGAATAAAGATGTTGCAGAGAACTATGCTTCGTGACATCAATTTTATAGTATTAACGAAACCATATTTTTTCATTAATATAAGTAAAAAGGAAAAGAAATATGCACGATGTTTCAGTGGAATTTTAATTTTAGATCGGTAAAATATAAATTGAACCAAGCAATTAATTTATTTTACTAAAAAAGAGTGGAATGAGCTAACATCGTCGAATTTTTTAACACCAAATCACAATAAATAAAAAAGTTACAGAGAGCTTCGCTTTGTGACGTTAATTTTATATCTTCATTTTTTTCACTAATATAATAATAACAAGAAGTAGGATATGTATGATGTTTCAGTGGAATTTTAATTTTAGATAGATAAAATATGAATTGAACCAAGCGAGCAATTTACCTTATTATGCATGCGTCATGGAAAGGGTTAACACCGTGTTAAATGCAAAACTTTTATATTTGAAAACGACAGTTGAAATTAAAGTGAAATTATTTCGCTACCAACAAAACGCATCTTTTTTATTTCATTTGACTTATTGCTTGGCGAAAAATTATGGAATTCCCGGTTTTCTGTTTGCCAATGCAATTCACATGTCACAGATGCCTGTGTCCGCGGTTGTTCTAATGAAAAAGTAAATTTCGAGGCATTCGACAGCTGAGAAAAGTCAATTTTCTCCGATGAACCGTTTCGCGGTGCATTCCTTTAAACATTCCTTCGAAACGGAAATCGTGTAAGTTGTTCGCGAGCAATTTCGAAGGGATACACAGGAAAGAAGCATCGATGATCACCGGGATAGATCGTTAGTTGGACGCTTTAAAATAAGCTAACCTTTAGCCGGGAGCCTTATCTTGACCAATGTCGTGTTTACTTGGAAGCTTCAGGCTCGATGGAGCCAGCGATAAGGGGGATTTAAATGTCAAGTTAATGTTAATGCCGATGGTGGAAATTCGGTGTTCCGGGTACTGCGACAGATCGTTAAACCGGTATACGTATATAATAAAATATACAGAACGAAACCATCTGGACGTTCAAACCCGATAAAACTCGTTCCCCTTATCGTTTAAATTAAAAACCTTCAATCGATACAACAATCCACTAAAACCTAATGAAAATCTCCAATTAAATCGGTCTGGAAATCAAATTCGATGCTGTCTTACAAAACCAATCATAGAATTTAACACTAGAACTGCCGACGATTATAATGGTACACCTATTAGAGACAAAGAAATCAAATTGAAAGCTGTACGAAAAAAGAATACCTAATATAAGAGAAACAAATTTTAGCAATCATAGTAAATATCATAGTAAATTTTCAAATATATAGGGACCACAGTAAGTTTACCACGTTTCTATGAAAAATTAAAAACTCTGTCATTTTGACCCCCTTGGTAGTTCTAGTGTTAAATAAACACCGTTGGTGGTTAACTTCACCCCTTTAATTTTGTTACCAATGGAGATTGTATTTTTAGGGAGGTTAAACGATTAACACTAGAACTACCGACGATTATAGTGTACCCCGTTTAATTAATTATTTAAACAAATAAATGAATGAATTCGCAAAGAACTCACAACGGTGTCCGAATGAAAGCACGTTTACTCACGTTTAATCAACTCCATGGCGGCATCCAACGAGCGTCACCGTTGCTATAACTGCTCCTCGATTTACAACAGATTTATAACCGATCCTTCGACGTGCCGCTCGTGAAATGATCGAACGAAACAGGACACGGTGTTTCGAGCGGCTCGACAGAGACGCATCGAAGAAGTGGAGAATTCTGTTTCGCGGAGCGCGGACGCGATCGAGAAAGGGGGGCGCGGCGATCGAGGATCGAGGACGCTCTCCGCGACGCGCGTTCGATCGAAAAACGGACGAAAATGCGACGGGCCCGGACCCCGGGGCCCATTCTTATACGCGTCTCGGCTCAGGGTCGAAAAGGCGAGACCCGTTCATGGTTTTCCATGATCGTGCTCGTGACGCACGGGTCCCCGGACGATCTCGCGCCGATCGTAGTCGTTGGACCCGTCCTCGAGGCTGAAATCGTTCGTCTCGCCCTCGCTGAACCAGTTCTTCTGATAGATCTCGCGGTCTGAGGAATCTAATTAGTAATCTTAAAGAAGTTCCCCGTAAAAAAAATGAAAAGTTTATCATCAGAAGCGATGTATCTCTACTTATATGCCCTGTCGCACTTGGCTCTAACGAAGAAAGTGGCGATTCAGACTCAGATTGCTAATTCGACGCGTGTATACAAGTTTTTAATAAAAAAATATAATAGTTCTATATGTATATATGTATTTTACGTGTGTATATGATGTTTCAATGTAGTTATTAAAAAAAACTTTCTTTACCTATCAGTGTGGGTGAGTATTCATTTTAGATCTACATAAACTTCATTGCTTGTCGTCTGTACCATTGCACAAATAAACAAATGTAGAAACACATAATAAATAAACAAATGAACAAATAAATAAATAAATAAATTTTTGTGAAGCTTGAATGTTCTATTGCTGTATAATGTTAAGTTGAAGATTTACATTGAAGATTGTAGAGGTAAATTAATTTTTTTTTGCGAAATTGTAGCATTCAGAAGGATGCTAGAGGTATCTATTCTTTAAATATTGTCGAGCTCCAGTGGGGAAAATAGGATCAGTCGATCGAGTACGGGAGCCCTGAACAAATCGTTTCGAGGGATTCGCGTGACGAATAGAGCCGCGCGATGGAAGGGAAATTGGACTGTGCTCTATTGGAAGAATTCGGCCGGGAAATGGGGGAGCAGATTGGAGTATAATGCTTGGAAAAAATTGCCATCGTACACCGTTGCTCAGAAGCTTCAACCTTTCGCAGTAAAGTCTCGGTGAACAAAATACATCTATTTTAATTGTTTTGAGCAATAGTAGAATAAAATTTCAAGTATTTCTTAATAAAGTAAGATTAAGATGCAAAACAATATTGTAACGCAAGAAATCGTAACATTTGACAAAGTAAATTTATCTTCCCTTGAAATATTAGGTTGGTAACTAAATTCCTGCCGTTTTTTTAAATTTTGTAAAAGTTTATTTTTTTTTAATAAAAATTAACGACTAGTTAATCGATAACGTATTCTCCCTTGTTGCTTGCAACTTCTTCCTAACGTTCAACAAGATTTTCAATACCTCGTTGGTAGAAATCACTCGATTTCGACTCGAAAGGTTCATCCAACCAAGTTCTCACCTTGCGAAAAATGTTGAGAATAAATAAAAATAAGTATAGTATCTTAGAACAAAATCTCTATTATTTCCACTGTTAAATAAAATGCTATTTAACGCATTTATTTGTATACTTATTAGATATTTATTTATTTATTTATACGAGAAGATGTCCCATTAGTATAATACATGAAAAATATAGCGACACAAATATACTGAGGCAGATGTATAATATAATACGATTGATTGAAGTGAATAGCTCATTCCATTCTCATAATTATGCGTGCGATTTTTAAATAGAATAGATCCGCTGCCAATTTCAAATGCAAATGTGTACGAACAAAGTGTTGAATAGACAGGTTTCCGTCTAATCACCGTTTATAATCGCTATTTCAAAGTGTCGTTCACAAGCTCGGCTAGAGTTAGCGTTTCGAAATTCTGCCCGATGTCGAAAGTGCAATTCGTTCCCCGGTAATCGGAAACCAGTTTTACAGGTATTCGGGATCTTCCGGGGGGTCAAGGCTATCGCTGGTGTCACGAGAATGTCACGGATGATTCGGGGACGGCGACGAGGCGAGCAGAAAATCGAAAACGAACCGTCGCCAGCACGTCGAACGAGACGAAACAACGATTTGAACCTTGAAAAAAGAAAAAAAATGGAGAACGTCGAAAGAACGATAACGATCGCAGGATTTCGCTCCACGAGGCCGTTCATCGTTAACTGGAAACAGTTCATTCATGCCTACGGAAGTCACTCCAGTGGAAACTTCGTTGGCCGTAGCCCAAGTACTACCCGCTCCCAAAATTTAAATCCCTCGTTCGATCCGTTGTACATTCCCAGCCAAAAGTTTGGAACGGATTTGTGACAGCTTAAAGATCTGCGACAGTTGTTTCGTGAATCTGAATTCGACACAGTACAACGATAACGATTACGCAAAACTCGTTAACCCTTATGGTTCCAAGTGTGTCACTCGAGCACCATCAACATAATTAATAATATAAATATTGTGATGAAAATTATATTACTTCTGAAATGAATAAAGATTTTTTTGAATGACTTCAATATTATTATTTACACGTCACTGTAACATTTAAAGTGTACTTCTCAAGCACGTCAAACATAATTAATAATATAAATATTGTAATCAAAATTATATTACTCCTGGAACGAATAAAAATAGTTTTGAATGACTTTAATATTATTATTCACAACTCATTGCAGCATTTAAAGTTTGACACTTAAAATCTCGCAAGTCAAAACACGACGAGAATAAGTTGGAGTTGCGATATTCACACTTAAAGGTAGGAGTGTTAAGGGTTAATAATAATTCCAACTTGGTCGAGCGATTTTCTACGATCGCACAGTTCCAAAAACCTTTTCCTTTTATCCCTAAAAAGATCCACCACGGTTTCAAACGTTCAACCAGTAACCCAGAACACATAGTACTCTTCACCGATCACTCGCAGCCACCCAAAACCTCGCCATCCTAAAAAGTCCCTAGACCCGTTCACCACCGTACACCGTTCACCACAGTTCCCCTTCCGCCGGAAACGAAACGACGATTCACTCACCGTTTCCTCGATACTCCCGCGTAGCCTGAACTTGAACGATCGACCTATTGCCGGTCGTGATCCAGCCTGTTCACGAGACAATCCGTAGGACGCTGGCTATCTGGGCGTCGCAATGTGTCGCGGCGTGTCAGGCGAAAACGGAACGTCGCGCGATAATGGTCGATGCACAAACGGGGGACCGTCGTCTATATAAACGCGTTGGATACTCGATGGCTCGAGCTCTCTGACCTTCCCTTCTCGACGCGATCGACTCGCCCTCCCTTCCTCTCTGGGGGCGTCGCGATGCTCCGACAGCGTGACCGAGACGCGCGCGTGCCGCTCGATGGCCGAAGTGGAACGATCGATCGATCGAACGAATGAGGCAAAACCGGACGAATGATTTCAGTGGGGTCACGGGATTAACCCTTTGCGCTCTAGAGGTGATCGTTAGTTACCAAATGATAGTTTCGCTAATTTTCAAATTTTAGTTAGTTTGTTTATTAGTTAGACTCAGAAGTTAAATAATCATATATGTAAATTTTGGTGTATCACTTAACTAAACTAAATGGCGTATAATATAGGCGAATTTTAGTAAATATTTCGAATTTGAGAATTTTGGAAGTTAGTGTCATTAAACGATTAACAGTCGCCTCTCGAGAGCAAAGGGTTAACTCTTTCAACGCTATGAACGCATATTTTTGGGTGGTCGCCGAAAATGCCTAGATCGTAACTGTGGCGAGTGTACGATTTATGACTGACATATTAAAGTACGTTAGAAAGTATGAATGGAACCCCAAGGCGCCACTTGGCGGCTAGTGTCCCAAAGACACGTAGCTATCGTTCATAGTAGGCGTGGGAAAAGCTAGGCATAACCAGCAACCCGACGTTGGGTCGCCTAAAAGATAGAACCTTTGTCCTGAAGGATCTGACCACGGAGTGAGGAAGGCTATGCAGCCTTCTGGAGAGAGGACTGTGGTTAACCCCACGGCACTTACCCCAGAACCTCGAACTGCAAAACGCTATATGGGTTTTCACACAACCATTCAATTTGGGCTATCAACACATATGTGGGTTTTCACACAACCATTCAATTTGGGCTATAAAAATATAAATGGGTTCTCACACAACCATTCAATCTGGGCTATGAACGCGTATATGGGTTTTCACACAACCATTCAATTTGGGCTATAAACACATATGTGGGTTTTCACACAACCATTCAATCTGGGCTATGAACGCGTATATGGGTTCACACACAACCATTAAATTTTGGCAATGAACACATATGTGGGTTTTCACACAACCGTGAACGCTGTATAGTTTTATAAAATAGTGTGCTTTGTAAAAAGTGGGCGGTCCACAGCACACGCTTAACGTCGCTTAACTCTGCGCTCAAAGGGTTAATGGGGCGACGCGAACCTGTTTATCAGCCAGCCTCACCCTCTCGCGCCCCTCCTCCCCCTCAGGGCTCATCTCGGAGCGGAGGAGGGTGGTTGTTTGTTTATCGAAGGGTGCGGCCGGGATCGGGTTATATGGGTGCTTATAAATAAATTGACGCTGAACTTGGAGACGGATCGCGGACGAGCCTGCTCGCTCGCTGTGGCGTTAGGGCGGGTCAGGGTGCGTACGATCGATCGTTGAACGGTGGAAGGGATCCAACGTCCACGAGAGGGACGAGTGGGTGTGTGGATGCGAGGTTTGAGGTGTTGATCGAGTGACAGGGTGGCGTGTGGTATGAAGAGGTAACGGGGGGGAGGTGATAGAATTGGAAAATTTGTTGATTCGAACCCAACGCGGCTGGGTTGATCGAGCGAAGAGGACGAGCGGGGCGAGCTGTAGAGAAAGGGTAGTAGATTGAAATGCTGGCGCCCTTCGACTTTCGCACAATTCGCTATTTTGCACATTTTTAAAAATTCAACATTTCAACACTAAAACTACCGGAGCAATCAAAATGACCAATTGGTGATTATTCATAGAAGCCTTATAATTTCACTGTGATAAAGCTTCCAAAATTTACTATATAAGGAAAATAACGAGACTAATACAGGCGCCCTTCAACTTTCGTACATTTTTAAAAATTCAACTTTTCAACACTAGAACTACCAGAGTAGTCAAAATCACCGATTGGTGATTATTCATAGAAGCCTTATAATTTCACTGTGATAAAGCTTCCAAAATTCATTATAATTTTCTGCAGAAAGTATAAATAAAAATTTGTTTTCTATGTATTCAATATCTTTTCGTGTAATTTTCAATTTGATCTCTTCCATGCAAATAAGTACACTGTAATTGTCAATAATTCTCGTGTTAATCCTCTGTGGTCGCATGTCCCCTCTGAGAGGTATACAAAAGTAAAAGTGATGTCGAAGGTGTTGGTTGAGCGACGGGAGAGGGTGGTAAAGTAAGTACGAATCGATCAAGGTAAAATATTCGGAGGTCGTGAACATTTTGGGGGAATTTTTAAATATGCTTAACTGGTATAACAAAAATTAATCAGTAACCTATGAAATGGCACTTTCTAGAATTCCCTAATGAAAGATTACTCGAGTCAACGATCACCACGGAGCGATATTTCACTTCGAACAGAGATACGTACGCACGTAGGTTACCAATAAGTGTAGCTGTCATGAGAAACCTCTCGAAGACGAATATCCGGTTGCCAAACTTACAAATTGTATTCAAAAGTTATTAATCGTGGTCTAAGAACTCCCAGAGAGAAGAAGAAACAAGGACTTGATCCTCTTGGATCCTCGTTGGCTCGAACCTGAACCCGTGAGTCAGGCGCAAATGACGCTCGAGCGTTTGGTTGCCCTCGGCGAGGGTAAAGTCCGAACTTCTGTTGCTCGCGCATGATAAACGCGAGATAGTATCGTTGAAAATGTACATTTAAATGTAGGTTCTAAGAAAAACCGCACCGTTAACGAAATACCATGAAACGGAGTGACGCCATGATACCATCGTTGAAGCAGGGAAGAACAGAATAATGAGTGTTTTACAACGATGTTGTAATGAATGTTAACCAAGTTAGGTAGATCATGGAAGGATAGATAAATTATTCTTATTTTCTAAGTTAAGCAGAATCAGAACAATGGTACTGAAAATTAATGACAATTTTTTAAAAATTCCAAGATCATACTTCACAGGAACATCTCCCCTTTTCTGTTCCCAAAAACAGAACTGAAACTTTTTAAATTTAAATCAAGGCGAAACTTGACAGCAATATTTAGCGGAATATTTTTACAAGCTTTATTCTTACACTTAAGCAGTTACTCAGCAAAATAAAGTAGAAAATATTACATCCGTTCAAAGTTGACCTAACTTAGGCATTACTGAAATCCTTTTTGAATATAAAGATCGTACTTTACAGGATTATTTCTATGGCACGTCTCCTCTTCTATGTTCTTAAGAATAGAGTTGAAGTTTCTTAAATTTAAATCAAGGTGAAAATTGATACCAATATTTAGTAGAAAAATTTCTACACAAGCTTTATTCCAGAAAAAGTATAAAGTTAACCTAACCTAGGCATTATTAAAATCCTGACATTTCTGTTTGAAAACATTCGTAACAACGTCAACCAAACGAAAATTGATATTATTTAATCACTTAGACAGTGAATCGCACTACATTGGAACAAAGAATAATTATTCGAGAACGTAGTAACCCTGTATCCCGCGAGGAATAACAGAAACTCGTTCGTCTAGCGCCATTGTCGCAGCGCAGGGACGGTTGCAGACAGAAGGGGCATCAAAGAAGCACGTAGCTCGCCAGGGCATTAGCATTCAGTGACCGTGTCGCCGTGAAAAGGAGGGAGCCGACGTGTTTTCATCCGTCGTTTAGTAGTTTTCCAGTTTTCCCGCTAGCTTGGCTGATGAAAACGCATGCAGCGCGAGGAAAAAGTGTCCGTGTAACGGGATGACGCGCGCGATTCATGTTCCGCGTCATACGAATCCTCTTTGGGAGTGCAGAACTCGATTATACGAATACTTTGATACGCGGGCTGGAGGATGATAATCGATCGTGCTGAAAAAAACTGGTCACGATTACGTTACCAACGTGGAGGATCTACACGCGCCTTGTCACCACGCGACCAGTGGTTCTCAACCTAAGCGTGTCCTTAAAAGAATCATTAAGTTGGCTGAAAAGTGACGCAGGAATTTTAAAAAAGAAAACGATTAACGTATTCGAGAGGATGCATTCTTTTTGAAGACCATCGATGGAAGCTGAGATTTGATTTTACTTTATATCGACGATTTTTAACACTATTTCTACTACGACCGGTCAAATGACCATTTTTAAAATTTCAATAAAAATTTCCTATATACAACGTAATTGAATCGCCTTTAAACTTTACGACTTTTCTTAGAATTCGACACGAACTTTGATTCTAACTGCTTACTCGATCATGATAACCTACGTGACACACGCAAACGCAATTCATCCACGAATTTATAAAGTGAGAAATAAAAATGTGCCAAGAATGATAAACAATTGCAAACGTTAATATACCATGCAATTATATTTATGGTCGCACAAATGAAAAGGATTGTCCAACACACAATAGAAAAATGTATCGCGACGAAGCTCGACGTTAATTAAAATTCCAATTGGACGCCATGTTTGAAGTTCGCTGGACGTGCTCGTAAAGAGACTTACAATTAGCTGTAAAATTCTGGCTTTGTTCCTGTCCGCTCTACGGTTGACAGCACACACTCACACATATGTACAGAATATTTCTTATTTTTATTTGGTACAGAGAGATGGTAGGTCATATATTCCGAATTTCTTCCTTTTTATTTAGTGAGTAGAATACAGTGAATTCCTTAGATATTATTAATATATGTATTTAGTTTAATAGTAACAACTTAATAGTATAAACGACTTTTTAACCTAGCAATTTCAACGTTCTTACTTTTTTCACAATTACACCCTTTGTTTTTTCCCCGTCATATATATTCTTCCAAATACTCGTGTCCATTCTTTCTAATTCTAAACCTTTCTCACTCGATGCATTCGGTCACCCAAAATTCCTCAGTAGCTCAGTTTTCTCAAGTTCTCATTATTTCGCGCCTTAGAAACACTCTAGTCCAAACATTCTACACTCAATTCAACCACTCGTCACATTTTCTTAAAATCGTACCCACTCAATCGCATTCCTACATTATTATTAATGTGATCGATAACAAAAGCATACAGCATACAATAATTCCTAACTTATAAATACCGACAATGTAGCTGCTTCTAACCGAACTCTGTCATACAACTCTATATGTTCAACACTGAACTCTTTATGCAACTCTACGACTCGGTAATCGTATTTCCACATGTACATATACCCAGAACTTTACAATGCACTGTTTTTAAAGAAACACGTTTTACTGACCGCATGAATAATGGCCCGCTCGTTTTTCCAAAATTTTCCCCTCGTCCTTGCAGTGACTCACGAAGGACGTTGATTACGCAAACGTAGAAGCCGAGGAAGAAGTACGATGCAGCGGATAAGGACTTCGTTTAACTTCCAGGACGATTATTAAATTCCCCGGATAAATCTTAGGTATCTCTCTGGTCTACGTTTTTCTCGAGAGAGAACTAGGTAGAATTGGAGGAGGCTTATCTAGAAAGTTTGATAGCAAACGCTGAAACGACACCTTATTATCTTCCTAATAACCGGACACGCGATTTCTCCTGTAAACATTCCTTCCCACTATATCATTCTTATTTGAGTTTCAATGCGGGTTCAATAATCCCGTCGATAATAATCAATACCGATATACATCGTCGAGCAGGAAGCATGTTGCGTTTATGTTGGAGTAATAAAACCGTTTCTGTTTTCAATGTTACTGTACCTGGCTGTTTCGAAACTTTATAGATCTTGGAACTCTCTTCGCCAATCGAGCGAAACGAAGAGAATTATAGGCAGTGGAAGTTTTGGTCGAAAACAATGACGTTGAATGGGATTGGCAGGATGCACTTTTCGAAGAAAATTGTCGAAATTTTTAATGTCTAATGTTTAAAAAAAATATATATATATATAAATTTATATTCTTTTTAAATTTTAAATGAAATGTAATTTTAATGTTATTTTTTTTACAAAAAGAATTAATTATAATTTAATTTTAATGTTATTTTTTTTACAAAAAGAATTAATTATAATTTAATTTTAATGTTATTTTTTTTACAAAAAGAATTAATTATAATCTTAATTTTAAAATTACATCTATAAGTAAAAAAATATGAAATTAATGTTTAAACAATTTTTTAAGTAAAATAAAATTGTGTACTATCGCTTGCATGCTGTAGAAACTATATTTTCAGAATTTTTTGGAATGGTTCTCAGATTTTAGAATATTTTTAATTCTAACTGTTCGGTGGCCTCACACTCTATTCGCAATAAAATAATAACAAAATTAAAATTCTTGAGTCGTGGTTCATTAAAAAATACGCGCAGTAAAGTTCTTCCTGTATATCGAAGTGGAAAAGAGATGAAAGGGAACAGAGATTTAAAGGCTGTTAATACAGAATCCTTTCACTGAAGGAGGATAGTATTGGAAACCGGCGAATCGAGGGGATCCAATCACTGTCCAATTATCAACGGCGTCGTCGAATAAAACCGTGCACAGGGAACGATTCATCGGTAGCCGGTTACTATTGAAGAAAGGGGAACTCTTACTTCCTGTATGTTTATGTACACGTGCACACGTATGTACAGTTTCACCGAGCAAATGCGAACGTTCTGGGTGAAGGTGGGATTTCAAAAGATGGGGGAAATTGTGGATACAGGGTGTTCATAAAGTTTTTTAACGATTTTATGAAATTCAAGGAACAGAGATCGGTATTAATTATTATTGGGAGTAGCTAAAATTTGAGATTCAACTTTGGTATAAATTATAATAATAATTTGGCGTCCCATGAATGAACATCAAATCAAATATAAAATTGTAAAGAAGTTTCAGAATTTATAAGTAAACTTTGCGAAAATAATTTTATTTATTATTTATTATTTTACTATTACTAATACGATTATTTCTAGCGATTTTTGTTGATTTTTATTGATATACTGATATAAATGCACCTAAATCTATTTCCCTCTCAGCTCTGCAGTTTTAAATTTTGTACGATGTATACCTATCTTTTAGTATACGTATATTAAACAGAAATCTACAAGAAACGTCCATAAATCAAGTGTTAAATATTGAAAGGATCAATCGTAAATATTGTGCTTGCTTATTATCTTTTTTTAAATTTGTGAAAGTTGTCACTGTATTAATTGTTGTACCTAACAACCAGACTAATCGTCCGATTTTTCAATACAGTTTAACGAAGTTAGTCTGACAAACGAGTTAATGCCAGTTAGACACGATGTTTCATTTTCGCTCGATCGAACTGTACACACGATTCCCCTGTCGTGTATTGTGTTGCTACCGTTGGCGTGGCATAAGCGGGTTGAGGTGCTTCAGGCGTGCTTCCGGCTTCGGATAAATTTCGCGATTTCCCTTTTTAAGGCGCGGGCAAGCAGTTTGTACCGTTGAACGTCGATAACTCTTAGGCGTGCGCGATATCGAATCGAATAACAACGCTGCACGGTGAAATTCGAATCGATTAATCCTTTTATTCAGCGGCCGTTCACATTTGCCTGTGGGCGATTGCTTCACCTTTCTCGAGCATTGTATCAAATGAACAATTAGCATTTCATAAGTGAATCCTCTTAAAAATACATTTTCAGTTCTCCATTTCTTTCAAACAAATTCTTTCGCATACATTTCAATATTGTCCTTTCAGAACCTGAACCTAACCTGAACCTAACCTGAACAATTAGCATTTCATAAGTGAATTCTTTAAAAATACATTTTCAGTTCTCCATTTCTTTCAAACAAATTCTTTCGCATACATTTCAATATTGTCCTTTCAGAAATGTTGTCGAAGAAGCAGTTCTTACAAGTTTCTTCAAACATTTTTTGAACGTTTCAGAATACTTTAGGAATAATTCTTTTTTTATTTTCTAAAGAACCATTCGCTTTTAATATTTTGCAATAGCTTTTCAAAGAATCCACGCTCTACGCGACGCGAAATAAGATAATCCTGAAGTTTTACTTCGTTAAGGTTAGGAAGCGTGCATGTTAACCGAGTCTGTAAGATTTAATGAAATACTAAACGAAGGATCGAGGATACTCGATGGTTTCGTAACTCGCAGACGTTACGTTAATAAGAGAAATTAATGCGGCTAATAAGACCGTGCGCCAACGGGAATCGCGGGTACGCATGCTCGAAATGAAAGTTGTTTCACAACCTTTCCCGCCATTTATCCGATTGACTCCGAAAAAAGAGGTTTTCTTCGATCGCGCAACATGCTTCAATACCAATTCTTACGCATGGCATCCCCTAAAGCTAAACTGCCTTAATATTACCATAATAACTATTTAATATTATCAACTTGGAAAACCGTCGGAATTTATTTTTTATTTATTTTAATATATTTTATTTTTTAAACGGAATTATTTCTTGTCCTGAAATTCTTTTTCAATCCATCGTTAAGCCACCGACAATTTCTACGTGAAGAACAACGTATCACCCAATACGGTCAGCATAACTGTATAAATAGAGTAATTATTAATGTCAACAACCACTGTATGTACAGAACTAAATCTTTTTAGTTCTTTTCCTACTTCTAAACAAAGCGTTTATCAACTTATAGCCTCCTACGATTAATAATTGTATTGCACGATGTATATACCAAAGGGTTTATTAACCTGTATATAATAATAATAATAATAATAATAATAATAATAACAATAATAATAATAAGAAGAAAAAGAAGAAGAAGAAGCAGAAGAAGAACATATCGACAATGGGAGTGACACCTAAGACACTACAGAAAAACCTACAAACAATCGGAATACAAACACTGACAGAAAAAAATACAGAAAGTCACAATAATTGAAACATGTGCAATAGTTAGAAAATTCATGGATCCATCAATATAAATAGAGAGGCCCGTTCCTATCTGGTCTAAGAAAAAGACCCGTAGGAATAGTACAGAACTAAGAAATAAAAACAATAATAATAATAATAATAATAATAATAATAATAATAATGTCCCCACATGATCGTGTCATTTCAGTTCTCCTACCCTTAGCTCCTAAGTGGGTCAACAGTTTCGTTCGTGTTCTATCAGAAACGACGTGGATATCATTTTTCCTGTCCGCGATCCCCGTCGATCTCGAATTCCATGGAATCCCTCCACGAGGGGAAAGGGGGGGAACTCGATTAGGCGAACGGATCCAGAAAGCGACGAGCAGAGCTTATCCGGCCATTAAGCGTCGAGCAACCCTCGAAACTAAATCAGCAGTGGCCCGAGCACGAGATTAGCCGGCTCTCAGGCGCCATTAAACGTGAAACGAATGTGCGAAAGAATGATCTAACTCGATGCTCGCGCTGCCCGAGATAATTCCGCGAAGTTTCGCCCGATTGAATTGGCAAGTTTCCTTCTCCCGTAACGAACGCTGAAGGTGATCGCGATTCGACGAGCCACTTGCATCGAATTAATTGCCGACGGTGTCTAAACGAACGCTGTTTCAACGATGTTCTTTTAATTATTCGTAGGAGGAAACGCAAAAGGTTGATGCTCTTCTTTATTTATTTATTTGTTTATTTATAAACTGGAAAACTTATTAATAGCGGACATACAGTAGCGAACAAAAATTTAAGGAAAGAGGACGATGTCGAGCATAGTTTTATGATCTGTAAATATTATTTGTACATTAATGTTTATTCTTACTTATTTATGTTTAATGAATGAATGAATGAATGAATGAATTATGTTTATCTCTTATATAGAAGAGATTGGGCGTTTAGTTAAACCGTTTAAAATTTTGTGTAATAATTCCTAACGAGAGAGAATTATTGGAGTGAAGTTCAGGAAAGTGATAGTACTGAACTTCCTACGAATTTCTAAACGGTTCGGATTTACCTGCTGTCGACCAATAGTAAGCGATTTCCGCGATAACAAGGGAAAAGCTAGCGGACGCGGTTTAGCAGTAATTCAAGAAATCTGCTGTTACTGTTACCGAACTGCATGATTATAATTACAAAAATGCACACACGTGTCAAATTCCAACGATTAACTTCTACTATTAATCAATCATTAATCAACCATGAAATATCGTACAGAAATAATGAGTATAAAGTACTATTGTACACTTATTTATTAATATTCCACCGTTTCCCCCAGATGTTAATCGAAAACCTATCAATTCCCATTTTCTGATTATTACCACATTTACCGTTTCCCCCGATATTTCTTTATTCATTTATGTATAAATGGGAAAACTTATTAGTTTGCATAGATTGTTGATAATGTACGGATGATATACGGAAATTACAATAATCTGAAAATTGATCTGCGGAATTCATTGATAGAGACACCGAATAGGTCTATTATTCGACAATAATTACTAGCAAAAGTGGTGATACGAGTGATTGAATTCAGTAAAGCTAAAGCAAGATTTGAAGCAAAATTGAGGCAGAAAATACGCGAAAACCTAACAATTATACTACTGCCAAATAACCTGAGACGAACCTTAGCAAATACAGTAGCGGACAAAAGTTTACGACCAAAAGGTCAAAGAAATCCTACTCTCACCCATTCAGTCCGGCTTTCGTAAAGACCAATCCTGCACGGATATCCTAACAGCCTTCTTATCCAATACTTCACTTGGACTGCAGAATAAAAAACATGTGCTAGTAATTTTTCTTGACATAACAAGTGCTTTTGATCATTTGTACGCTTCGCCGTACAAAGGATACACAGAAGCGTGCAGATCGTGTTTGCTCGCATCCGACGTTCATCTATTTACGTTTTCACTTCGCTCATTTGCATTTTCGACTTCCTAGCTTCCCCCAGACCCACGTTATCGTGCGAACCGTGCAGAGATCTCGTCGAACGTACCCGCGACCCGTTCACGACCAGGAAGAACACAGATTTGTTTGTTCATTGGCCAGGGTACGAGACTTCGCGGGTCCTCCAGGAAGCGGTGTCAGAGTGTTTCAGCTTGTTCGACGATTGTGCCGCTGTCGGCGTGCACAACTTTCTCGCTGGTGGATTTACGAACACGGAAGGGGCCTGAAACCGGCCCGGTGGGTTCTCCGTTGATCGCAGTGCACGCAGGTTCGCGCTAGAGCACGGACCGTCGACGTTCGTCCTTGACAGAGCGAACCCGCCGGGGAAACCAGTCGCGTCGCAGTCTTACGGGGTGAGTACCTTTGGTACACGCTTTGGTGGCGTTCTTTGTTCCACGAGAGAGTTCGAACCTCGTTTTGGGTGTTTAACATGAGATTCACGAACGTTTCTTGTACATCTGCTTATTAATATTCATATATTAACCCTTTGCGGTCGAGAGGTGATTGTTAGTCACCAAATTTTCAGACTTTAGTTTGTTTATTAATCAGACCCAGAGGTTAAACAGTCGTATATGTAAATTTTAGTATACTACTTAACTAAATTTAAATGAAGTTTAATATAGGAGAACTTTAGAAAATATTTCAAATTTGAAAATTTTTGAAGTTAGTATCACTAGACGACTAACAACTCCAGTACAAAGGGTTAATTTCTGTGAAATACTGCATATAGCATGGCGTCCTAAGAGAAACATGTGATCGTTAGTTAGTTTGTTCATTAATCAGATTAGGAGGTTAAACAGTCATATATGTAAATTTTAGTATACCATTTAACTAAACCAAATGAAGTTTAATATAAGTGAACGTTAGTAAATATTTTGCACTTGAAATTTTTTGAAATTAATATTGTTAGACGGCTAACAATCACCTCTCGAGTGCAAAGGGTTAACCTCTTGACATACGACGACGAGTTAGGGTCTTCATTGATTTCATGTGCCACTGTAGACTTTGACGAGTCTGACTCGTTTTAAATTATTCAATTAATTAGTTTTGTTTTGAATATTCAAGACGCTCCTCCCTCCACTCCTTTAGAATAAATTTGAAAACATAATATGTTCAGTATATCATTTATAGTATAGACTTATAGTGTAAACTTTTGTCTTGTAGAATAAATTTGAAAATAAAATATGTTCGGTATATCATTTATAGTATAGACTTATACTGTAAACTTTTGTCTTTTTGAATAAATTTGAAAATAAAATATGTTCAGTATACTATTTATAGTATAAATTTATAGTGTAAACTTTTGTCCGCTATTGTATGAAAGAAGCGGCATGCGTATAATAACTGGAATAACGCGAGCAATTTCTTAATGGCTCGTTGAACGATCGCCGGTTATGTTGAAAACGAAGCTGACCGTCGCCACGCTCGCGAAAAAAAAGCGACGCCGTTGCGGTAACGCGTCTGCGACAACGGAGAAAGTGGTAACCGAGACGTTCTTACGCAGCCCCGAGCAGTTGCATCAACCGGCGTAATAACAAATTACTGCATATTATGTTTGCATCTCTGTTACAAGCCGCGCGCACAGATTAGAAAGTATGATAACAGATCATAGGGGAATAGATGATAACGAGAAATGACAGGGAATAATTGAAAACAATTGAAAGCCGGGGAGAATTGAAAGTAATTGAAATCAATCGAAAGTGAAGACAATCGAAAATAATCGAGAACAGTGGAAACAGTTGAGAATTGACAGCCAAGTACTGTGTTGGTGGATTTTTCAAATGAAAAGCACTTCGTTTAATCGGGGCAACTTCCGTTTCCTTGTAAATCGCATTATTCGTTTAATGGAATGAATTCTGAGAAAGACACATAATATTCATTTGCGAAGTGCTCTAAAAATTCTCTTCGTAGAATGCGGAATTATGTCTGAAGATTTAAAAATAAATCGTCCAAGAAGATTTCCGGAAAATTTCTCATTTCCACCATAGCATGAAGGATACCTTGCATTGCAATCGATTCTCTTCTTTCTCACATGTCAATTCGACATACGTCTTTTTGTTCGTTTTACACCCGAAAAATACGAAAGTCCTTCTCGAGGATCACGTGGTTTCCGGCCAATCGAGCAACGCGTTAATATTTAACCAACTAACTGGTGAGATCACTCGTTTTTTCCTCAACGAACCGCTGCTATTCATTCCACTTATTTTTATTATCAGTTAGTCTAGAACTTAGTGTTATTCACAGTTCGTCAATAAATTTCAAAAATCTAACTTTTAACCCTTTGCGCTCGACAGGTGACTGTTGGTCACCAAATGATAATTTCGGAAATTTTCAGATTTTAGTTAGTTAGTTTATTAGACAGACTCAGAGGTTAAATAGTCATATATATAAATTTTAGTATATCACTTAACTAAGCTAAATGACGTTTAATATAGGCGAATTCTAGTAAATATTTCGAATTTGAAAATTCTTAAGGTTTGTATCATTAGACGACTAACAGTTACCTCTCGAGTGCAAAGGGTTAATAAATTCAACGCTAGCTCAAGACCAACTAATAACAAGAGTAAATAGAATCACTCTTAGGCAGCGCTTTGTCGAGGAAAAAATGGGAGATCTCCCCATTCGGTTGGCTAAGTGTTAACCCTTTGAACGCCATGAATGCATACACGGGTTCTCACACAATCATTTAATCTGGGCTATGAATGCTGTACTGGTTTTATAAAGTAGCGTGCTTTGTCGTAAAAAATGGGGGTGGTCCACAGCAACACGCTTAACGTCGCAAAACTCAGCGTTTAAGAGGATTAAGATGGCCGATGGATGCTCGAAACGAGGAAATATCGCCGACAGACGGCAGCTCCGCGAGAGGTTCTTGCTTTTACTTTCTCTCCTTCCCACCCACGACAGAACTCGGGTACAACGTGGTCGTTAGTGAAAGCACCGAGCCGTGGATGCAACAGGATGACCATGACACGTTTCGCAATACGATGATGCACCTTCTGTGACGCGATGTCACAGTTGGATTTGCAACGATAACTGCAATCGATGCGTTTCGTTCGCGATCGACAGCCTAATTTGCTCGTCGCGAAATTTTCACGTTGCCCAGTGCTGCTCAAACGGTAGAGAATCGTTGAAAATTTTGAGTCTCTTCAGGAACGTTGATATTAGAGTTAATTTTGCTTTTTGTTTTTAAATTATACTTCACTTTTTAAGGTATTTTCTTTTTGTGTATTTTCAATCGTTAAAACAAACAATTTATTTTTATTCTTTATTTTCCATGGTCTTGAAGATGTTCAAGCATAGAAAGAGAATGAAAGGATGAACAGATAGTAACTTAGGAAATTCATTGAATGCTTTATTTTATTGTATCTTTTATTCAATGAAATTATAGTTTCTAGTTACAAGTTACAATTATTAACATTAGAACTACCAAACCAGTCAAAATGACCAGTTGGTGATTATTCATAGCAGCTTTATAAATTCACTGTGGTAAAGCTTCTAAAATTTACTATGATTTTCTAAAAAAGATATGATTAAAGATTTGTTTTCTATGCATTCGGTATTTTTTCATGCAATTTTCAATTTGATTTCTTCCATGCAAATAAATACACTTTAATTGTCGGTAGTTCTAGTGTTAACTGAAAATTTCAGAAAGCATAAGAAGATTGTGGTTTATATATTTGTGCTAAAACACGAAGTGACTCCTTTATTTATTTATAGACAAACTCGAATGTTTTAGATAGTCTAATATATCAAACGAAGAATAGGTTGAAGACGGTCTTTATGGTACAGTGTCTATTGATTCGTGGATGCTGAATAATAGAGTTCTGTGTCCATTAGGATCTCCATTCAGACTCGCATCGTTCCCTATCATTCTTATTTCTGCACAACCCTCACTTTCCTTCCGAACTGCAGAAAACGAAAGGTCCCCCCCACGCCCAATCAGTTACCATTTTATCTCAGCTGAGCTACAGTGGCAACAGGAAACATTTCGGTTACACGAAAACGCTGTTAAACGACAGACAATATAATTATACTGGGTGTCTCGTTTAACACAAGCCATTTTTCCTGATCTTCATTTCACTTCACTTTTAAAATCAAAATTATTTAATCCTAAAAGTGATCTTGTTTTTAAAATAAAACTTACTTATTCCTAAAAGAAATCTCACTTTTAAAATAAAAATTCGTAAAACCTTCTTTTCGATTTTACACACAATTTGAATATTGTTAAATTTACATTACTAAAAGGTTCGGTAACAAACATAAGCGATATGAAAGTACCATTTATGTTCCTCGACATAGTGTTTTATCGAACACTCGAATTTGATTAATCCAAGTACAGTAGTGGACAAAAGTTTAAGACCAAAGGGTCAAAGAAACCAAATTAATTAATTAATAAGAAATAGCACGATAAATAAAATTCGTATTCTATGCTAATCAATAAATAGTGTTCTACCATAACGACGATAAAAATAAGTATGTAAATAATATTTGCATACCATAAAATTATTTATTTATTTATTTTCAACGATGTAAACCCTTTATTTACCTTAAATTATGTTTTTCGTTGTCCTGTCGTCTTAAACTTTTGCCGGTTACTGTATTTCCACAAGTTCATTTAACATTTACTTAATACTGTAACCAGATGATTTATTTTAAGCAAAGTACCATGTAATTACGTTTTACGATCACTGTGCCTAATGAAAGCACTTTTACCCATAAATCTGACAATCCAAGGTTTATCAGGTCTTCACGGTCTATCAACCGTGTCCAAGAAACCTAATCTGGCCAATCTCGCGATCATTCAACCGACCTTGGTTAGCAGTATAATTCATGCACTTGTGCAGTGGCCGATGTTTATGTTCGACCCGTAAAACTTTCACCGCGAGAACAGCCTCTGAAACGTTTATCTTCGACGCTCCCTTTCAAGAATACTTGCTACCATGGTCGCTGAAGACTATGCGAAGAAATAAAAAAAAGAATCGCTAATGAGGCGGTTGTGCTCGTGAATGGTGTCTTTACGAGGTTTAGAGAGTGAATTTAAATTTAACTCGCATCAATTGTGCGTTCAGACAGTGTCAGACTGTTAATCTTAGTTAGGGTACAGTAGCAGACAAAAGTGTAACGCCAAAAATTTGATGGAAAGAAATTGATTGCATTTTTACGAACAACGCAAAGAACGAAATTTACGTTTTGTATTAATTAATAAGGAACACTGTTCTATTAATCACCTGAAAATATTTTTTGTGTCACCTTAACTTTTTATTTTGTTCACTGCTCGAGTTACCCACTGCCTTGTGAATTTTATTATTATCATTCAATATACACTAATAGTGTATTAATAATAATTATTAATGCTTGTTTTACAGCCTAAAATAGAAAATTATAATAAAATATAATTTTTGTTTTCACCCTAAGAAAATTAAATTCGGTTTTGCAGAGGTTTAACAGTAAACACGAACGCATAGATAGTATTTAGAATTGTCTTTCATAATGCCTGTTGTCTTTTTGAAAATTATATTCACCATATAACACTTTATTTTTCATTTCATTCGAGCATCAAGCTTTACTGGCTATAAACGATTTCATACTGCGCACGAGGTATCTGCCTGGTTGAATAATTTCCAGAATTTGTAACTTTTTATTTCAACGAACTTGAACGCCTTGAACCTTGGACACCGGCTCAGCTGCGAATTTGCATTCGCAAGAGTACTGTTAGAACACCGTGAATGCGATTGCAAACAGTTTATACGATTCTTTAAATAGACGGTTCTCTTTTCGCGCTGCATATCGTTCACTGACGGTCTCTTTTGTTTCTTGGTTATCACGCGTGCTGAATTTAAACAGAAATAGCAAATTGCAATAATGCTCTCACGAGAATTAACCCTTGGCACTCCGTTCGTTTCTTTTTCTCATACGCAACAGTCCCTTTTACAGACAATTTTGATTTCTTCGTAAAAAAATACGTCTTTACCATCGCTGAGTGAACTTCTTCCATGTCTTTAAGTGTAAAAAGAGGTGAGAAAATGGTTTAACGACAAAGTATCTTGAATGTAATCATGTTAAATACAAAATTAAAAAAGCTAAGGGTTAAAGATTGGCAGGAGAAAAAGGGTACAAGGGAAAACAAACGAATACGACCCACTCTGTACGAATTCCTCTGAGCGACTAGCTTGCTTTATTATATAGTATTAGGGAAGTAATGTCGTTTTTGTCAATAAACCAATTGATTTTCATCGATTCGGCATTGAAAATTTGCCCACTAGATGGCAAAAGGTGGTTGATAACGAGAGTGATCGCGTCATTGATTAAAAATAAAAATTCGTTAAAAATTTATGTGTTTGAATTTAACGTAAGAAAACGACAGTACTTTCTGGCCCCCCTACAGCTTTGCCGTCCTCGCGATCGTTCCGGGGTGTTAATCCGAAAATTTACCCGCTCCGACCATCATGGCGGAAGCGAGGAAGCACAAACTGTGTACAGGAAATTCTATCTTTATTTATTTAGTATTTTATTCATTTTATTTATTTAGTAGAGTGAGATGATAGGGCTCAGGTGTGAATAAAATAAAGCGAAGTGATGAGAATATTATTAATATACATTTAAAACAGTTTAATAGTAACAACTTAAACGACTTTTCAACTTAACAATTACGACGTTCTTACTTTCTTCCGAGTCACACTCTTTCTGCTCAATACTTGGTCTCGAATAGCTGTTCTAATTACTTGTAATACGTTCAATATTAAAACCGATTTAATTACGATTGATCAAAAATTAGTTCGGGTAGTTGAAGGAATCTTGTTTCAACGAAACTGAAACTTTCGCGAGACGGTCGCCAGAGAGTCGGCTAGAAAACTCGAAAAATGGTCGCGCAAACCTTGAGCCAAGATGGAGAACGGCGCGATTGTTCCCTCTAACGCCGAGGTTCTCACTGGCCGCGGGTAAGAGGGAAACCGCGGTGCATTTCGGGTCGATGCAACGAGTTGGGCCCCGTAGTTGCGACCAGTTGCATCACAAACCGGCATCGTTGCACGATCGGCTGTGCGTGTTCCCGTGGATCCCTCTTGGTTCCCATAACACACCTTTTTCTATCCACCCAACTCTCTCTTTCTTATTCCACTCCCGTCACGATCCTCTCCTCCTACATTCCCTGTACAACCTATTTGATCGATCAATCTTAATTGTAAAATTCTCCATCTAAAATTCTACGATCGTAAAACGGAACGATGCTCCCGCGACGAAGAAACGTTCGAAACGAAAGTGTGCTACTGTGAATCTCACGTCGAATCTGTTTCGAAGACAGTTTTTAAGCTTCTGTGCTCGTTGCATAGACAGATGCTCGTGGAATGGATAGGAATAAAATTGAGATTGGCCTTGCAGAGAGCAATTTCAGGGGAGAAAGTCGCGTTGCATTGTGTTTGACAGCTGGTTGAAACGTTCGAGCGAGTTGAAGATCGTCACGTGAACGGTGCATCACGTTGTATCGTGGCTGGCGTAGTGCATGATCGACAAAAAGAAGCTGCTGATAATTGGTGTGTTATTCAACGTTGAGAATCGTCGTCGTGGAGCGGATAAGAAGCGGAACGACGGTGATTCATGCTTGACGATGACACCGTCGGAAACGAGTATTCCACCACGTGGCTTGTAAATGCTGTAAACAGTTTGCGAGCATCGTTCTGCGAACTCGGTCGGTGGTAGAAGATTTGAGGAACGTGTGGCTGCTCCTCTTTGTTTTTCGAACAGTGAACGCGTATAAGATACGTAAATTCGTGACATTGTGTTTTAACTGTTGAGAATTCGATTTAATCAGGTTTCTAGTTCTTAGGGATCCAATTCAATTCAATTCTCTGTCGTAAACAGTTAAATTCTGCTTCGTTTTCAATTCTATGGAATTCAATTCAATACTGGTTTCAATTCATTAAAATTCGATTCTCCGAAATTCAATTCAACCTAACTCCCAATTACAAACGCTTCGATTCTCCGAAATTCAATTTAACCTAACTTCCAATTACAAACGTTTCGATCCTCCGAAATTCAATGTAACCTAACTTCCAATTACAAACACTGTACTCAATTACACAGAATTCAATTCAACGCTATTTTCAGTTCATTAGAATTCAATTCTCCGAAATTCAGTTCAACCTAGCTCCCAATTACAAACGCTTCCATCCTCCGAAATTCAATTCAACCTAACTTCCAATTACAAACACTGTACTCAATTACACAGAATTCAATTCAAAACAATTTTCAATTCTTTACAATTCTATTATCCGAAATTCAATTCAATCTGACTCCCAGTTACCAACAAAATTCAATTCAACACAATTTTCAATTCTCCAAAATTCAATTCAACCCCCATTCAAATCCCTCGGAACTCCGTTTCCCGCCAATCGTTCAAAGCTCCATTCAACTCAGTCCTGCAGCTCTGCAAGCATATCAAAACCACCCCGTCGTTCGCCCCACTCCCTCGACGATTCCCGACCGAAGGCGACAAAAGTCACCCCTAAGAATTACCCTGCAATTACCCAGCGCGGAAGAAGTTCATGAAAACGGAGCGAGTGGAGAGAACAAAAACGAAACCGACCGAAAGGTGGCCGCGAACCGAGCGCGACCGTTTCCCAAGAGCTTAACCCCGGTTTCGCGACGTCTCATCGTCGATTTGCGAGATCCTGGTGTCACAGTCGAACACAGGTCACGTGATACTGTACGAACGATGCCACAGGGCGAGAAGAACGGAGCGACGAACGGCTGTCCGTCGCCGAGGACCGAGTCGAAGCTTGGTGACATCCGCCTCGAAGAGGAGCAGCTGGTGAACGGCGAGGTAGATGCGAGAAACTGCGGAGGGGACGGGATGCCGGAGCTCAAGGACGACCAGGTCCAGGTGAACGACGAGGAGGTGTGCCTGGATCTGACGGAACCGTCGCCGGAAGTGATGGAGTACGCCAGGAGGGAGCTGGGCGAGACGGACGAGGTGAAGTGCAGGACCCTTCAGGATCTCAGGGATATGATTTATGGTAATTACAGTGATTCGTTCGCGGTTGTTGTTGTAGTCGCGTGTTCGGCACGGTTCAATTGGTTTGGGGTTGTGTGTCGACAGAGAGGGGGGAATGCCTGCCCCATAGAATGGACGACGACTTCCTGATCCGGTTCCTGAGGAACAGAAGTTTCAACGTGCACAGGGCGCATCGGTTGGTAAGTTTGATTTGTTATCGCGGAGATCGCAATTTTTAACCCTTCGCTCTCCAGAGGCAACTGATACTCACCTGAATAATGTTTTTGAACATTTTCAGATTTCAGTTAGTTTGTTTATTAGTCAGACACAGAGGTTAAATAGTTATACACGTGAATTTTAGTATACAACTTAACTAAACTAAATGGCATTTAATATAGGCGAATTTTAGTAAATATTTCGAATTTGAGAATTTTTGAAACCACTCACAGTCATCTCTCAAGTGCAAAAGGTTAACCTAAGTAAATGTGTACAGGTAGGGATAGACGTGAGAAATTGAATTTTATGAGCGTGACTGTTGAGAATTGTAAGAGTGAGGGAAAAGGAAAGGGAAGGGGTTTCATTCGATACATTCGGTCACGTTCACCCAAAATTTCTCAGTCGCTCAATTTTCTCAAATACTCCTCTTTCGTGCCTTAGAAGCACTCTAGTCCAAACATTCTACGTTCACACGGTTATCGCTCAATACAATCACTCTTCCCATTTTCCTAAATTCGCAACTCACTCGATCGCATTCCTGTAAATCTGCAAAACTTTGTTGTTCCATTATTCACATTTCGATCGTTTCTACGCAAGAATCGCTAGGGTACGTTCTCTTATTCCTTCCAGTTTTCAAATTCTTCGATTTTCTTGCTTGTCTCAAGTTCTGTTCAGCTGTACGGTTTTACCGATCTCTTTCTCACATTTTCTTTCTTTTCTTTCCGACATAACTAGCTAGGTTTTACAAGATCGCTTACGTAACCGGCGTTTAACAATATTTATCGGGAACGGGACACAAAAATTCGCGGAGATAATTTGCAGGCTGGCGGCAGCGCGGCACGGTTCATGAAACGGGTTCAACTGCAACAGAGTTGCACAACCGTGCCAAGGCAAACTATCCGGTGACTAGTTTGTTCGCCGTGAAACGAGAACGTCTCGAGGAGATTGGAATCCGTTTCTTTCGATTCGATACGAAAATCGAACCGTTTCCACCTGTAACTGTTCGTCGTTTCACGTCTGCCATTGAATCAACATTAATTCCATCATCTAGCGTTTCATTCATTTTTCTTCGATCGTTTCCGTCCGTTCGAGTTATTTTTCTAAATCCACGTGTCACGCGAGCTTTCTTCTGTTTGCAATCTCATCGAACGACGATAAAAGCAATTATACGAACAAAGAGGAGCGAGACGTTGGTCGATTAATCGCATGAACTCGACGAATCAAAGTCCACTCAGACGTGAGAAGTAAGGAAATTAAATCATCCGGTGAGACACCTCAATAGCGATATTAATTGCTTGATGTGGTCAATTACTCGTTTGTGCTTAATTTCGTTAACGGTAGACTAGTGAACTTTTATGTATAAGAAACTGAAATTTTGGAGAAAACTGCGAAAGATTATTGTAAATATAATCTATACTATACTAATGGGTTTCCCGTTTATAAATAAATAAATAAATAAACAAATAAATAAATAAATAAATAAATACATAAATAAAGAAATAAATACATACATACATAAATAAATAAATAAATAAATAAATACATACATAAATAAATATATAAATAAATAAATAAATAAATACATACATAAATAAATAAATAAATAAATTTGCCTAACATACAAAGCATCATAAGCACAGTAGACGTTACAACATTTATAAGGCGAAGCAAAATTTCTATTTAATTTTATTTCTTTCATTACCTTCCTAAAACTGTAACCTTGCATAAAGATCCAACTTCGCAGTCCAACGATCCACAAAGCGATGGACTCCATAATCCAAAATAATTGCAGAACCTTCAGAAGATCGAGACTCCGCCAGCGAATCCTGTTTCCATTGTATCACAGTCAGGATTGAATTAGGTCCGAAGCAAATTTACGTTAGATCGGGGTTAAGCTTCGTTCGTGACGAAATTCGGTTCGAATTAAGCGATGTTCCCCTTTCTAAAGCCCAATCTGTTCTTGACCGCAGAAAGCTTCGAGCCCGATTAAGTATTCATAAGCTTCTCCGCTGTTGGAAAGTGAGCTTCAACGAGGCGATTCAGTTTGAATTCGAAAACGAAGTGAAACGGGAAGTTATCCGGGGGAAACGGTCGCGAAATATAAATTCCTCGCGGTGGTCGTCGCAATTTCGCGGGTCCCTCCCTCTATGGATCATTAACGGAGTTGATTGCGTTTCCGGGTCCTCTGCGCCGCGTCCACTCGCCTCGTTAGAGCGGCTCGCGAAACGTCTGAATAATTGCGCGGCCCTCTTCGTGTCGCTCTTGCGGATTTAAAGAAACGCCACGGCGTGCTCGTTCCCCCACGGGCGTTCCTTTGAAACACCATCAATTATTGGCGAGTCCCCGTTGTTCGTTCTGCTTCGGTGTTTGAGGAACTTCAACGGCGATTGCATTTCGCGAAATCCGTTTGGTCGAAATGAACGAGTATAATTTCCTGAAGGGTTTCGAAAGAGTTTCTGCTCGTAAAAATCTGACAATCGTTACTCCTTCTATAATTCTTGTTGGTCGGGAATTAAAGTGACTCTCTTCTGTATGATACATTTATCGTTTACTACAACTTAGTTTTTTAACTTATACCACGTCTATCTATGAATTACACAGCCCAAAATTTTTTTTGGAATCTTTGCGCTATTCTTGTGTTTTTTTTTCCTTTCTTAAAGCTTCTTTTTCAGTGTTCCACTTATCACATCTGTCAATTCTTAGCTAGGAACTTAGCTGGTCGACGATTTTCTGATTAATTGGACTGCGGATTTTCATGCAAATTTAATTCTATAAAAGGGAATTCTTTGAGCGAAGAGATGGAATTTAGAATTTCCTATAAATGTATAAAAATCTGCAGTATAAGAGTGATCGCTGACAAACAATTTTCGGGGAATTTTTACCAGTGTAAGATATTTGTACAGAATTGTTTACAAATTTCTTTTGAAAGGGTAGTTAACAATTTTTTTTTAAAAAACGTTCAACGAAATTTTTCTGATGGACAGTTAGTCGTGTAATATTTGAATTTCTTATAAATGTATAAAAATCTGTAGTATAAGAATGATCGCTAACAAACAATTTTCGGGGAATTTTTACCAGTGTGAGATATTTGTACAGAATTGTTTGCAAATTTCTTTTGAAAGGGCAGTTAACAATTTTTTTTTTAAAAGACGTTCAACGAAATTTTTCTGATAGACAGTTAGTCGTGTAATATTTGAATTTCCTATAAATCTATAAAAATCTGTAGTATAAGAATGATTGCTAGCAAACAATTTTCGGGGAATTTTTACCGGTGAGAGATATTTGTACAGAATTGTTTGCAAATTTCTTTTGAAAGGGCAGTTACCAATTTTTTTTTAAAAAACGTTCAACGAAATTTTTCTGATAGACAGTTAGTCGTGTAATATTTGAATTTCCTATAAATCTATAAAAATCTGTAGTATAAGAATGATTGCTAGCAAACAATTTTCGGGGAATTTTTACCGGTGAGAGATATTTGTACAGAATTGTTTGCAAATTTCTTTTGAAAGGGCAGTTACCAATTTTTTTTTAAAAAACGTTCAACGAAATTTTTCTGATAGACAGTTAGTCGTGTAATATTAAATTCTACGTTAGAGAAAGAAAGTTTGTATGATTCTACGTAGCACGATGATTTAACGTTAAAATATACAAAAGATCGAGACCCTGTACCGAACGGATCTTTCGACAGATCGTGAATTACTGCAACTTCAAAGAGGAGCATCCAGAGATCCATCAGGATGTGAGTCCCGTGGAGATGAAGCACATCGGCGAGGACGATGTGATGACGGTGCCTGCGTACAGGACCCAGTGCGGCAGACGGATGATGATCTACAGATTAGGAAACTGGGATCCAAGGAAGTATCCCGTGGAGGAGATCTTCAAAGCGACGGTCATCGTTCTCGAGCTAGGGGTTCTTGAGCCCAGGGCGCAGATCCTCGGAGGCGTCGTTATTTTCGATCTGGAGGGCATCACGATGGCGCACGCGTGGACCATCACGCCTCAGGTATTAATTTTTTGTATTAATTACTTCAATCCTTTAATTGTCTACTGTATTAGACGATTCGTTGAATATCGCAATATTCGTTGAAAATTTAAGTCAGCTTTCTGAAGGTTCTAATCTGCTTCGTAATTTTTATTTATTCATTTATTTTACGGGACTAGCCCATTAGAGAATTACAATAAAATTATTACAGTGAGATATGTAAATTTGGTAAATGGAAACGAAGAAAGTAAAAATATACAAATGATAAGAGATAAGAAAATTTCACAGAGAAGAACAGTGTAGTAGCTGTTTTATAGAGTGAAGAGATCGACTGAATAGATCTAGGGTAGGAAAGGTGTTGTTAAGATTAATCATCATTCTATTGATACCTGAGTGGTATGCAAATGCAGTTTCATATGGTTGTATATGAAGAAAGTCGTATTGTCTTAAATGAAAAGCAGGAATATTAATTTGGAATTTTTCTAAGATTTCAGAGGAATGTATAAGATCATTGAGCACTTTATAAACAAAAAAAAATATCAAAGATTTTTCTCCTTTTTTCTAACGTTGTTAAATTAAGTGATAGTAGTATGGGTTCATAGTTACGACATATTTTCTCAATAATTTCTTATTAATTTTGGCGACACTGAAAAACTCTTGAAAATCAAAGTACACTTTTATTTTTCCTGCACCACTATCTATTCAGTAATTTAACGAATCTCACGTAACGATTAAAAAAAAAAGAAGGTAACTAATTAAATTTTGTTGAGGATCAAATTTGCTTTCGTTAACCCTCTCAATTTACTCTTGTACATTGAAAGAAAGTATCATACAGAGATCGAGGATTTCCCGAGTACACGAGTCACTCTCGTTCATCGTTACTCATCGAATCGCCATGTGAAGCAGTTCAACGATCATCGTGCGACGATCAAAGAACGAGGAAGCAGGCGAAATCTCTGAAGGATCGAGTTAACCGTGCAGCAGACTAGAAACGAGGATTCAATTAAGGAGAACTCCGTCGGGGGAGCGTCTAATTTATCTGAGCGAGACATCGCCATCGGTATCGATCTACCCTCCGTCAGCTCTCGAAACTTGAACCATCTATAACCCTCTTGGAACCGATAGCCCCTCGTTCTTTATCTCAGCGTTGCGTTTGCTCGCTGCATTATTTATTCACTTATTATTACCTTAACAGGTAATTACCCTTTGGTTACAAAAAAAAATAAAATAAAAAGATAGAATCATATGGAGTTGCTTGAAGCGAGCTAGTGAACAGACAAAATTTAAAGATTGGGAAAATCGGTTAACAGTAACTTTTTTCGTTTGTGAGGTGACTGCTGATAATCAAACGATAGCAATTTTGTAAGTTTCTAGATGCAGACAAACTTTCATCCCTCATTTTACCCCCTTGGGGGTTGATTTTCCAAAAACGTTGAAACACGTGTTTCTTCATCTCTAACCAAAAAGCTAAATACCAGTTTTCGTAGTGCTTGCTTCAAAATCGAAGGATATTCGAACAACTTTTCAACCTCTATTTAACCCTTTAGGGTTGGAATAACAGAAAATCCTTAAGATAGGTGCTTACACCACAAAAGGAACCCATTGTCCAAATTTCACGTTCTTAGTTTCAGTGGTTTATCGTTGTGCGATGATAAATTAGTCAGTCAGTCAAGACATGTTTTTTGATATGTGTAAATGATTTAAATAAAACGAGATACGATAGTTGTCATTTTTCTTTTCCCGTTTTTTTTTCATTCAATTATGATAATTGCGGTGGTCTGATTTTTCTTCAGCTTTCCTTTTGTAAACGTCTAAGACGCCAATGACTGGTATTGAGCCAAGTAAATAAAACGAGCTCGGTAAACGCAACCTTTAATTAACTCTTCTTGTTTCACGTTCATTACGCTTCCTCGCGATTCCGCTTGAGAATTTAGCTGAAAGCTGTCATTAAAGGAGGATCGCTCGGGTTTCGTTTAAATCTCCTGGTGATATACAACCGACCGGCTGTTAATTACCTTGTAATCGGTTTTCACATCAATTTAATGAGGTTAACGATAGCATTGTGTCTATCATTACACCGTAAAATTCAATCCTTCGTTAAATATCAAGGGATCCCTATTTCTATCTTTTATGTAAATTTGATCGGTAGTAATCGGTGATTCTTTTAAAAATGCACATATTTCAAATACATCATCATTATTATTATCACCTTGTATTTAAATAGAAATACAAGAAGTTTCCATTTTGGGGAGCTTTAAAGTAACCTTTAAAGTTAATTACTTTCAATGTAAACTTGAACGATGGTAATCAGCAATTCTTTTAAAAAATGACATACACATCTTAAATACATAATCATTATTATTATTATCGCCTTGCGTTTAAATAGAAGCACCAAAAATATTTATTTAAATAAGCCTTAGAGTAATTTTTTCAACAATTTCAAATCGAAATTTCATTTCACTGAATCTTTTATAGCTTGAGAATAAAAGTAATCTTTTCAACAATTTTGAATCAAAGCTTTTTCATCTTAAAGAATTTTCCATAGCTTGAGAATAAAAGTAACCTTTTCAACAATTTTAAAGCGAAACCTTCTCATTTTACCGTATCTTCTACACTTTGAAAATAAGAATTTAGCCTATTCTCTCGCCTAATTTTCGTTTCCTTTTTTTCCCTTTCCTTAGGTGGCCAGTATGGTGATAGCTCTGATGGTGTCAGCGTTTCCCATGAAGACCCACGCCATACACATCCTCCACCAGTCCTGGGTGTTCGACGTGATGTTCTCGGTGTTCAAGCCCCTCCTAGACGTTCGAATGCAGAACAAGATTTTCTTTCACGGCAGCAACATGGACAGCCTGCACGAGCACATCTCGCCGGAGCATTTGCCGAAGAAGTACGGCGGGACCAGGGAGGAATTGGCTTACTACAAGTGGATCGACAACCTCAGCAAGGTCCCTAAAATCGTGAAAGAGATGAAGCTGCTCGGCTACATAATCCCAGAGGAGATACAGAAGCAGTTGGAGCAAACGGCTCAGGATTGAGTTGAAATAACCGGCCTCGAGCGTCCACGAGTTGAATATCAATTTACGCCCTTGCGACCATACCGTATACATATGCGTCGTAAAGTTTGGCTACGATTCCATTTTGTTCAGATTCATTGTTCCGAGAAGAACGCAAAATTTGTTTCATCATCGGATACACGCTCTGTATACGAGACTAGCTGTAGCTCGCGTACTTTTTTTTCTCATAGTGCTTCAAAATAGGCGGATTTTCAAACAAACTTTCATCCCTTATTTTATTGTCTTAGTGGCTGATTTTCCAAAAACGTTGAAACACCTATTTCTTTATTTTTAACGAAAAAGCTAAATACCAGTTTTCATAGCGTTTGTTTCAAAATCGGCGGATTTTCAAACAACTTTTCAACCCTTATTTTATCCCTTTCGGGGTTGATTTTCCAAAAACGGTGAAACACGTATTTCTTTATTTTTAACGAAAAAGCTAAACACCAGTTTTCATAGTGTTCGTTTCAAAATCGATGGATTTTCAAACAACCTTTCAATCTTTATTCAACCCCCTCAGGAGTGAAATATCAAAAAATTCTTCCTTAGCGGGTGCCCATCGTCCAAATTTCATTTTTCTGGTTTCAATAGTTAACGATGAATCAGTCAGTCAGTCAGTACATGTTTTTTTATATGTATAGATTACGTGCTCAAAGTTTTTGCAAGCCACCTACTGCACACGTGTAATCGTTGACACCTATCTAGAATTCTAGATTCCCTATTTGTTTCCACCCTTCGCCTCTTGCATAATTGCATACGATTTAAACGTCGCACACTTTGTACCCGCTGTTTCACCTGTACACGTTCGTCCCTTGCGTTATTTCTTTCGTTTTCATTGTATTTTCCGCGCTACCTTCGAATAAAGTATCGATTAAACGTTTCGAAGAAAGTGCACGTGATATCAACCCGTCCTCCGTTTTCCATTTTCATAAATTTTCAAGCGGTTCGAGGATAAATGGATTCTAGGTGAATTAATGGCTCGACAAAAATCGACGCCGTTCAATTTCCTGGAAAACGGTGCCGGGTCGCGCCGATAGGTCGAATCGAAGGTTCATTTTCCGACGCAGAAACGAACGGAACGGAGGTCTATCAATCTTCTGTATCGCTTCCGTTTCCATCCAACTACTTCGCGTTCGAACGCTTGACCGTTTACCGAATAAATAATCGTCGAAGAAACAGCCGGTTTAGCGAAGTGTCAAGCGGCGTTCGAGCGAATTTGCAAATGCAGAATTTGAATAGAAACGACTGGTATATCGATTCGTGTAACGGCGCTGTTTGAACGGAATACCAAACAGGCTCGTTGGTGAGTCAATGGATTAGTCACGGGCTAAACGGTGGCTCGAGGAATCGTGGAATATATCTGACGGGAACGTTTAAACAAACAATCAACGAGCATAATAAAAGGCAAATTTAAAGGCCACCGCTTCTGCTTTCAAATGTTTTAACTAGGAGCATCTTGAACGCTGCGGATTGTAAACGGCTTGTGTTTGCAAAACACAGTTGTACAGTGGTATATGTAAAAATAGTAACCAATAAAATCACTCTGAATATTGTTTAAATTATACGGTCAAACGCGTCGCAGTTACAGTGATATTTCGTTTACGAGAATATTGCAACCGAAAATCTTGTCAGAACGTAAACGACGTCTAATGGTAGTTTTTTATTTGTAAAATTTATGGAATTTAACGGTGAGAAAATATAGGATATACAAATATTGAAACAAACTCTGTCAGCCTTCTTAACCTTAGATAACTAAACTTAAATTAGCGTTACTCTGTAACTAATCATTCGACTCATAGACTACGAATTAAATACATGTATATTTTTATATTTCCCTTATTTATTTCAAACAAATTAGCGCAACTTAAGGGAAGTATTATAATATTTTAATTAAACGATAGAAAAGTGGTAAAAGATTAGCGTTTGCAATCTTGGCAGATCTCGAATTCGTAAAAATGGTAATCCGTAAATTCTGTTATCAAAACACGTTTGTTTTTACACTTTTCCATTATCTTGCATACCACTGACACATCGAAATTATATCCTTTACCTTTTATTCTATTCATCCTTGCTGCGCTGCTCTATCAATCAGCTCGCTACCAGTTAAATGAATCAAAGAAACGGTATAGGAACACGCGATAGGAACAACGGAACCACGAAATCACGCCCCGATTGCGAACATCCCCTCGAGGGTGGGTTCATCGACCCCAAGGACTGCAGGTGCAGGAGCCACCCCTGTGTTCCAGGTCTGCGATCCCTCTTGAAAACAAACAGCGACAGCCACGTTGCAGAGCCTCCTCCTCGGTGACCGACATCCAGGCGGTTCGCAGGAAAAACGAGCGACGACCGCCTTCGTCTTGGTACGACCGGCTCAAAGGGTGCAGCTAGGTCTGTAGGTATGCGTAGGTAGGGCAGCCAGAGAAAGAGAGAGAGAAAGAGAGAACGGAAACAGAAACAGGTAGAGAGACACAGACGGACAGAGAGAGAGAGAGAGAGAGAGAGAGAGAGAGAGAGAAATAGATACATAGATATATAGATAAATAAATAGATAGATAAATAAAGAGAGAGGGGGAGAATGTGAGAGAGAATGAGAGAGAGAGAGAGATGGAGGAGGGAGGGAGAATGAGAGAGACAGAGAGAAAATATATAGTGAGAAAGTGTGAAAGAGAGAGAGAGGGAGAGAGTGTGTATGTGTGTGTGTAAGAAAGAGAGAGAGAGCGGCGCAGGTAGGGCCTGGCGTGCACGCGCTGGGCTTTGTGGTGGTTGATATCGACCCGCGTCCGTGGAGGGTCGGAGCTGTCGGGGATGGTCGCATGGCGCAAGCCTGGACGGGAACGAGGGCGAGGAGGTGAACGGAGGCGGCCGGCCGGAGACGGTCGGAGAGAGAGTGTGTGGCGCTCCGCTTCCCTCCGACGAGAGAAGAGAGAGCACCGGCAGTAGTAACCCGGCCAGTGTACCCCGCGCGCGGGTGCAGCTGCGTGCCGAAAAAGCAGCCGTGTGTGTGTGCGGGCGAGTGCGTGAGAGTGCTTCGAAGCGAACGCGTGCGTGCCCTGTCCTCCGCGAGCAGCGATCGCCCAGCCACGGGGGCGGAGCGCGCGTGCAATTCCGTCGACGTCTGCCTCCCCGACGAGAGGACGAAGCTACCGCAACAGCTACACCTGCCGCGCTTGGAACCGCGGATCGGCCTACCGCCAAAGGATCGCGAGCCGAGCGGAGCCGAGCGGGAGGTGAGGATCGCCGCGCACAGCCGACGGAACGGGATGTCCCCTGGGCCACCCCGCCGTGTCCTCTCCATGCGTGTGACGCGCGACCCGGCCGAACGGGGGCATGTGGTGATGTGAAATCCGGGGGAAGAATGAGAGAGAGCGGCCACGTCATGTTACGGAGACAAGAGACCTCGAACGAGGATTCCTACCTGAGCGCGGGCAGGCCGTCGAACCTGCTGCGGACGAGCTTCAGCAGCGCCAAGCTAGAGACGCTCTATCGTGCCTCCTCCCTGCAGCAGAGACGCGGCGGCCTCGAGTACTTCCTGTTCTCGGCGTTGCTGTTCGGCGTGCACACCCTCGCCTCGCCTGACCAGGAGCTACCCGCGCGGGGCATCACCGCGGTATTCTTCGGCCTGAACCTGGGCCTGCTCGCGTGGGCCGAGCACAATCCGCGGGCGAAGAACGGGATGTGGCTGATGGTGTCGTGCGTGGCCTGGGAGCTGTCCACCGCACAGCTACTCTCTCAGCTGTTCCTCAAGACCAACGAGGTCACGTCTAGGGACGGCCTGGGATGGCTGTTGCTGTTGCTGTATCTGCTGTTCGCCACCCTGCCCCTTAGGCTGTTCCAGTGCGCCCAGCTGGCGCTCAGCACCGCGTTGATTTACATCGTGGTGCTGCTGACCGAGACACCCACGCAGATACCCATCGATGTCTTGGTAGGTGATACGATCAGTGTTCGTTACTCGATGTACGACCGAAGGTCGCTACTTGTCGGGGTCCAGGTCGAAAGTAGCTTGGTTAACCCTTTGCGGTTAGAGCCACACGACGAGTGTCGTTGTGGACGAATTTCGTTAAAATCTTTAGTTTCATTGAAAGGAAACTTGACTTCTTAGGCTAGTATACCCTTCCGTCTTTTATCGTTTAGAACGACAAACTTATGCGAGCTTTAGCGTAAAAATTGAACGGCTATACGATCGGTGTTCGTTACTCGAAGGTCGCTGATTTGCTAGTGTTCAGATCGAAAGTAGCTTGGTTAACCCTTTGCGGTCGGAGTCGCTCGACAAGCATCGGTGTGAACGAATTTTGTTAAAATCTCTGGTTTCATTGAAAGGAAACTTGACCTCTTAGGCTAATATACCCATGCGTATCTTATCGTTTAGGATGCCGCAGCACTAGAATTGAGTGGCTATATACCAACACGCGTCAGCAAAGGGTTAAGTTTGGGGGCTGGACTAGGTTGACGGAAGACGATAGGATATTTTTGATCAATCGAAATATTCGTCGCCGTTTGGTTAGCTTAAAATGCTTCGTCGAAGTTTAATCGAAGCTCGCATACGACCACGGTTGTTCATAAAGGAGTGGCGCGAGCCGTTGGGATTAAGACGTTTTATATTCTCAACGATTTCAACCTCACTCGAGGTTGATCGATTATCCGCTGAACGAGAGCCTCTATTATCTCCGTTGTCAGGCTTTTTAATTGATTTATGCCTCCAACGATTACCGCTTCCGAACGATCTGAACGAGCTGCCGAGGTTTAGCATGAGTTTCGAACGGATTTTGCATTGTGGGAGTAAACGATGTATAGCGGAAGTATTCTCGTACGAGCATTATGGATCGAGATAGAAGGATAAATTATGCGACAGAATGTGGAGACCTAATCGACCATCGAGTGTTCACGTTGTAACCATGATTAAATACACGTCTTCGAAATTTCTGCAGAAATGCTTCCAAATTCCTTGGTTCTCGTGGACGAAGAAAACCCACCAATTCAAGTTTAACCCTTTGCACTATAGTTTCGAAAATTTGCAGACTTTAGTTAGTTTTTTTATTAGTCAAGCCCGGAGGTGAAATAGTCATGTATGTAAGCTAAACTAGATGAAGCTTAATATAAGCGAATTTTACTAAATATTTTGCACTTGAAAATCATTGAAGTTAATATTGTTAGACGACTAATAATTGCCTTTCGAATGCAAAGCGCTAACTTGGTGACACATATATGAGATATTATGGTTCTAATAAGTCTTTTGGATATTTGAGTTTTAGTCTTTCAACTGTGTCCGCATAGCACTTTGCTATTAATTGGTTTGGGTGGGTGTTGATTTTATCTTTGTGCGTGAAGAAGCCTCAAGTCTTCATTCAGCCTAAAGATCGCATGCATCGCGATCGAATCGACCTCGTCCACAAACTCTTCGTCGACGCTCGCGTGCCGGTCTCGCAACCGAGGAACAACTGTTGCCGCGTTGAAATCCGGTCAGCTAATATGCCGTGGTATTAGCGGCCGCTTTCTTACGTGTCTCGATCGATCGATACGCAAGCGGCGATACGCCTCGGTCGCGCCTCGTGCGATCCATTGTAAAACTGGCGTCGCGCTAGCCTGCGTCCCTCCTCCTCCTCGTTCCTTCATCCTCGACGCTGCCGCCGCGGTTTAAGCCCTCGATTATTTTCTATTCGAACGCCTCTGCACGGGAACGCTGAATGGAAGCGAGCCGCCTGTTCTTTTTCGCGATACGACCAGCCGACCGGGACTGGCTTGCTATTTTTGAAAATACCAAGCCGTACCGCCTCGCACGGGATACCGCCTGATGGTTCGCGGTCTGCGGGCGTGCGAATTTTAAATAGAACGCGTCGTTTTCGCTCCACCGTGGTCGATCGCCGTGGGTGGACGTTCACGGGGTTGCGCCGCCGCCACCGCTTTTCCTCTTTTTCAACCTACGACTTCACCTTTCTACTTAATAATAATAGTAATAGTAACAATAGTGATAATAATAATAATAGTGATAATAATAATGATAATAATAATAATAATAATAGTAGTAATAATAATATTAATAGTAATAATATTAATAGTAATAATAATAATAATGATAATAATAATAATAGTAATAATAATAATAATGATAATAATAATAATAGTAAGTCAAAAAACACCTAACACAATTATAAATAACCACAGATATCCATAGCCAATTCTAAAGGCAGTAATACTACATACATGCAACATAACCAGAACCCACCTAAACTACAACAGCTAAAAACCAAGCTGGACTTGGCAAAGTCCCGTCCAGTGCGGAAAACTCCCCATGAAAAAGGAAGAAAAAAATATAATAATAATAATAATTATTATTATTATTATACTTTGTTAACAGATTAAAATCCTTTGGTATTCAAAAAAGTTGCTTTTTGCGAGATTTACCGTTATTTCGAGACCTCTGGGTAGTATTACATGCAAGGCGACCGTTTTCCGCACCTACGCGTTCGATTAATTGCCGGCAATTGAATGTATGCTTTTTTTTTCGTACAACCGTTGTTAAGAAACGCGTTACCTAACCCAGAATAATTCTTTGCTTATCAATTTCTCCGCCAACGATAAGGTTCTAAGCTTGATCGGAGCCATTTGAAATCGATAGAAGGAAACGGTTTGAAATTGGGTAACGAAGCCGATTAAAAGTGAAACAGACACAGTTTGTGGATTTAGAAAGCATGCTCCTTTTTTTTTTTTAACGAGCTCGTTCCGTTACATAAAAATTGGACGATGCTTAAGTCGATTTCACCGGGCGATTGCGACACGAGATAGGGTCGGTTCAGTTCAGCAGGTTTTCCATTCATCCCGGTGCGAGAGGCGTCTCCCAGAGCAGCGGCGGACCGAGGTAGCGCGGAAAATTAGCGGAACAAAACGCGAGCGAGAAAAAGAGAACAAATTTACGCGGCACACCAGGCCGTGCAACAAGTTAACGCGCTCGGTTGATTAACTTTCCGCTCCTAACTCGGCCGATTTACGGGACGCTGTAACCGCCTGCCTGTCGATTTTTATGGGGCGGCTCTCTATGCATCCCCGGCGATAAATAACCCAGTGATCCCGAAGGCACCGATATTGCCGCGCCTCTCCGCACAACTTAGCGATCCGTTAACGGAAAGTTGAAACGAACAGAGTTTCGCTTCTTTGCATCTTAACACTTGGCCAACCGAATCGGGAGATCTCTCATTTTTTCCTCGACAATACACTGCCATTGATTCTATTTAATTTTTGTTATTAATTAGTCTTGAACTAATGTTGTCACAGTTCTTCGAATGCGTTTTCTGCTTTTCCAAAGTACAATTTTTAATAAATTCTTAATGCGGGTTGGACAGTGTTCGGTTAAATGTGTGTAGTTGATTCTATTTACTTTTGTTAAAAGTTAATTATTGTCTTTATTCCGTTCGATTCGCCGTCGATTATCGTTAAGCATTCAAATGTACAGTAGCGGTCAAAAGTTTAATACGAGAGGACAATGTAAAACATAGTTTCATGATTTGAAAATGTTGCCTATATATTCATTTTTATTGCTATTACGGTGGAACACCATTTATCGATTAGCATAAAATACGAATTTCGTTTATCGTACTATTTCATGTGAACTAATTAATTTACTTTTACTGACTCTTTAGACTTAAACTTTTGTCCGCTACCGTAGGTATTGTTCTGTTTAAAGAGCGTTCTCTGTAAAAACGTTCTTTCCACCTCTTTTTTGTATTTTAATATACTCTACTCAAATTTCTCTGCGTACGTTTGTTAATCGAGAACCGCCATGAATTATCGTTACGTTAGACATTTTGTGGGACAAAGTTGATCAAAAGGTTACACAGGTCTAAACATAGCCCGAGCGCTTTTTATTCCAATCTACCCCCGACAATTTAACATTCGAACGCACCATTGATTAGAAAGTTGCGTGTTCCACCTGGCAACCTAAATACAACAGAAAATCCTGTTGTTTTAGTCCACGAAAATATACCTCGGAGGGCGAACGAGAATTCCGTAGAAAAATTTAAAAAGCTGGAAGATCCAACATCTTGTCGCGCCATTGATCAATCAGAACCTCGCGCATCTCCGCACCGTGATCTAAATATAACCAAAACAACTTTCGATTCAAGCTTCTAAAAACACCGTCGCCCCCCCTTCACCCTTCGCCAGTGTCTCTGAGAGCACGACGCACCACCCTTTGCTTTCCCCGAGCAGAAAAACGGGGAAAAAAGGGTAGCGTCGCTCGTAGCCCCAACGAACACTGTTCCGGGATTTTTAATTAGCGGCGGCCACGAATATAGGCGGCGTCCGGTTTAGAGCCAGCCTCGCTAATTAAGCCCTCAGGTACGTCAAAAAGTTCCGCTTTCCTATCCTAGACGGCCGACGCGTGTATTTCTGTGATTCGCATACAATAAAATCTGTACCGTACGTGGTTAGCATCAGCCTCTGTTAGCCAACAAATGACTGCTGTATACAAGGTGTTCGGATGAAACTGGGAGAAAATTGAAGGAGCCATTCTATGCAACATTCTAAGACGAAAATCAAGAGTAACAATATTGCGTTTCACGCTTTGTTTATTAGTTATAAGCAACTAAAGAAACGGGCTATTGTACGCCTGACAGTAGGCATTGTATGAACGTGCTGCTCCGTTTGCCTGCTATCAGGCGTAACATAGCCCGTTTCTTTAATTGCTTGTAACTAATAAACAAAGCGTCAAACGCAATATTGTTATTCTTGATTTTCGTCTTAGAATGTTGCATAGAATGGCCCCTTCAATTTTCTCCCAGCTATGTCCGAACACCCTGTATAGACGGCGTCAGTCGCTGCGATGCACCTAGTGACCGCCGTATATATACGGCACCGGTCGTGAAAGAGTTAAGGAAAGAACTTCGTCTTCCGATCGGTCTTTATCAGAGGGACCAGAAGACTCGAGGCCGCGTCCCAGATGAAACGTCGATTAATCGAGTCTCGATGGGGGAGTTGCTTAATGAACAGCTTGTCGCCAAGTATTAGCATCGTAAATTTGACGGCAATCGCCAGTCGTTTGGACTACCGAGGGACGTGTTCTTGTAGAATTTCAACGAATCGCCACTGGATAAGCTGCAGAACTATTTAGTCCCTTTCTCGCGCGACGCGATGATCGATGGGGCGGGTTCGTGCACGGGGTGAATTAGGACCGCACGAAAGGGACCGTATACATTTTAGCGTTCGCCATGAACGGGGCACGAGCTGGAAGACGCTGAAGTGGCTTTGCTCTGGAATTGAGATTCCATCGAAAGGGTTTAGGAATGTTTCGAGTGAATTTAGGGTCGCGTAACGAACGTTTAGGAATTTTCATGTTAAAGGTGTAGCTAGAACCCTAGCTCTGGAACCCTAGTTTTGGAAGGGTTCACGATTTTAGCATCAAAGACGGAATTGGGGCTTGTCTAGGAGAATCTGTGAATTTCACTGCTTATTAGGGCAAAATTAATGCTGTGCGGAAGGAACCGTATGGATTTTAGCGTTTGTTGGAAACGCAGCACGAGCTGAAAGACGCTCGAGAGCTTTGCTTCGGAATTGAGACCTCGTCGAAAGGGTTTAGGAATGCTTCGATTGAATTTAGGGTCGCGTAACGAAGGTTTAGGAATTTTCATGTTAAAGATATAGCCGGAACCATAGCTCTAGAACCCTAGTTTTGGAAGGGTTTGCAAATATTTTGGGTTCACGATTTAAACATCAAAGACAGAATTAGGGCTGGTTTAGAAGAATCCGTGAAATCCGGTATTTATCAGACACAGATTGGGCTTTCATTAGGGGTGAAACAAAAGTGTGGTTGATTTAAAAGTAATAAAGAATTTTTGGAGTCGTTTGAAATGGAATCAAACTTGTGCTGAAGGAATTTTGTGAATTTTAGTACCCGTTAGGATTCAAATTAGGGTTACATCGAGGAATTTTACGTCGAAGACTGAATTAGGGTGAAATTGTAATTAATTAATTTCAGTGCCACATTAAGCGTACAACGGGGCTGCTCAGATGGAATTTCTGAGTTTCAGCGCTCGTTAATTATGAAATTGTGTTATCACGATAAAGATTCACGAAGCTTCACGTTTTACGGAAGAAAATAAAATCGTGCAGAGAGAATTTATGAATTTCCACGTTGGATATATAATTCGCCGTTGCATAATGGAATTTGTGTACTTCATACACGTTCGACCCGCGCTGCGCCAGTTTTACCTCATTTCCGTGGAACTGTAAATTATTGGAATTTATGGTTTTCACGCTCTGCCGCAGTGAGTTGGAAAATCGTTCGCCAAGAAACGAAATGCAACGCTGACGCGATTTTTTCGTCGGAATTGTCGGTGAAAGTTTGCTGAGGAGTCGCGTAGAAAATCGTGAAACTTCCGCGTGTTGTATCCGCGCGAACGCACGCCTCGAAATTAACGGAAGTTCTGCCGGCTTAATAAACCTTAATGATCGCCTTCCTTTTGGAGATTAGCGAGACTTCTACGTAACGCGGTGGCAACAATGTCTTGTTCGAGAAAGTTACTGAATTCGTGAAACGTAGAATTGCAAAACACAAAAACCAAAATTTCAGTTTAGGAAACTTTTGTTTTCCCATTCTTCATGCCATCCCCTTACACAAAATTCAAACAATTTTCCCATGTAAAATTTCTCTGCAATTGTTCATTTCCAACTTCTTCATTCTTTCACCACAAAATTTCGATCATTCTGTTTTTCATATAATTTCTGGAGTTCTCAGCAATTACTGTTCTACTACTGTTCCATTTCAGCATTGAAATCGTGTCTCGTAAAACTCCAGCACCCCTTGACTTGATTCTCAATTTTCATTTCTAAGAGAACCACGATAACACTAATTTTCCACGTCATAAAACGACCAAATACTTCACCGTAACCAACTTTTATACCCTTCGTTCACAGTTACTCACGATCACGTAGGCTCCAGCCCTTAAATTGACGGCGAATCAAGGTGAAACAGATCAGAAGTCGTGGCACCGAATTCTCTGTACGAGGACAGCCGTGAAAGCGAAAGTTCCGGTCGTGCACGTGGCTCTATCGTTAGTGACACTCGAGTAGAGTTCGGTCAATGGTTGTTTAAAATAGAGAAGAGAAGAGAGGAGAGACGGAGAGAGAGAGATAAGGATGAGAGAAGGGCAGAGGGAAAGAGAGAGAAAGCCGGAGACAGAGAGATGCGCAATGACGCGACATGCCGCCTTTCCATGCACGACATACGATCGGTTTTCAATGGCAGGAACGTTTCTTTGAAAGCCGTCTCCTCGATCACGGAAAGCAGCGGCTGCGTCTGTTTCAACGGCGACTGCGATAACCCCCGGTCGTTGCTTAACGAACCCTCTATCGGGGGGGTTAATTAAGGGTCCGTCAACCCTTTCTCCCGTATGGCAAGCGTGCACAAAATGTTCAGTGTAGTGTCGTTTCTCGAGAAATTCTCGGGAAATTTCATTATTGTATTTTTTCAATTTCGTGAGAAATCACAGTGTTTTTCTGCGAATGAATGCTTATTGTTATACCCCTCTCTATTATTATGTCGTTACAATATTTGCTTGATTTTTAATTTTACAGTAATATTCATTTTAACTACAAAATCTATTAGCTTATTAGAATTTTAATTACAAAATTCAGACCCTTCAGTTATCAGTAGCGAATGAATGCTTATTGTTATACCCCTCTCTATTATTATGTCGTTACAATATTTACTTGATTTTTAATTTTACAGTAATATTCATTTTAACTACAAAATCTATTGCCTTATTAGAATTTTAATTACAAAATTCAGACCCTTCAGTTATCAATAGAGAAAGAATGCTTAATGTTATGCTCCTCTCTATTATTACATTCCTACGATATTTATTTGATTTCTAATTTTACAGTAATATTCATTTTAACTACAAAATCTATTAGCTTATCAGAATTTTAATTACAAAATTCAGGCCCTTCAGTTATCAGTGACGAACGAATGCTTAATGTTATGTTCCTCCCTATTATTACATTCCTACGATATTTATTTGATTTTTAATTTTACAGTAACATTCATTTTAACTACAAAACCTATCGCCTTATCATAATTTCAATTACAAAATGCGGACTGTTCAATTATTAACAGTGAGTGAACCCGAGAAAAGCGGAGAATTTCGAGGAGATTGGTTTCTCAGTGCTCCCCCGACCTGGTTAATTCGATTATAAAACGTCACGAGCACGGCGAAATCGTCGCGACACCACAGAACGGCACCAAGAACGCCCTCAAACAGACGACGGTTGAATAGGGGACACGATAACGGTGGATGGAACAACGTGGATCAGCCGATTCTTCCAACGGCCAGGGTAATTCATCGGAGGCTAATATTTTAATCGAGCGGCTGCACGACCGACAAAGGCTGGATGATTCAATTACAGTCCCACCATTGTACCTGGGGACAAACGATCCCAACAAAAGCGGTGCCCGTTGAATGGGACGCCATTGGGCGTGCGGAATCGAACGCCTCGCGATTTTCCGCGCACAAACCCGAAAAATTAAAGAACGAAGAGGACCGTACATGATTTTAACAACGATGATTTTAAAATTTGTTTAATTAAAACGTCGTGCACTTAGACACTGGAATATTTAAGGTTGGTGTAGGTAAAGTGCAAGAAATGCTTGATGTTTAAAGACGAAAAAGTGAATAGATTTCTGATGTGCGAACGTGGTTGAACGAACGTTACTGTTTAGTGAATTTTCACAAAATCAGAAGAGAAGAGAGTAAGAGAAACTGATTGTAAAAATCGAATATATCTTCGGGTTAAATTTATTTTGTTCTGTGTTAAACTGCAAAATCAAGAAAAGACGTTTTTCATTCCACTCTACCCACAAGACAAACCGGATGGAAACGAGAATTTTGTGCTCTAGAAAATTTTAAGATGTTTCTGTGGCTTCATTTTGAAATACAGCGACGAGGGGCAGAAGTTTACTTTATTAATTCCTTTTTAAATTGTTTTCGAACGGTGCAGATAATTTGTTGCAATCGATTCTCAGAAACGGTGAAGATTGAGGAAGAGATTGTCAAAATTCAGAGACACGTCAAAAACTATTACATACCCTATCAGTATGGAATTTGATTTGGAAACCAGAGTTTTTAAAAAACATTCGAATTTGAAGGAAAGGAATTTAGAATGGTAGTTATTCTGAAATTTAAATCCTAGAAGTGACCACAAACTTTTGGCCGGTACTGTATATTTTAATATAGTTAATTAACTGTAACTTTTAAAACAGTGTGAATATAATAGGTTGCATAGAATTCTAAGTCTCGATTATAGAGACTTAATTTTTACCTGTATCTTGAAGAACGTTATAAATTTGCATACCAGAAAATCAACCACCCCTGGATACACAGAACATCATCAGTCCTTTCAAGAATCCTAGTCATGCAATGTCTCAAAAAGAACTTATTTTAAAACAGTGTGAATATAACCTACAGGTTGCATAGAATTCTAAATCTCTATTATAGAGACTTAGGGTTTACCTGTATCTTGAACGTTATAAATTTGCATACCAAAAAATCAACCACCCCTAAATACACAGATCATCATCAGTCCTTTCAAGAATCCTAGCCATGCAATGTCTCAAAAAAAACTTGCATTTCTAACGTTCCTAGAATTCAAAACAAGTCCCAATTCAAGTTCACCAAATTTTACACCCAGAATCGTTTCCAGGATTCACAGCTCTGACGAGGAGTCCTGTTTCAGGTGCTGATGGTGACGCTCTCCCTGTGCGCCATGCTGTTGGGCGTGTCCAGTTATTCCCTGACGGAGTTCCAGCAGCGTCGCGCCTTCCTGGAGACCAGACAGAGCCTGGAGGTGCAGCTGGTGATCGAGGAGCAGAGCGCAGAGCAAGAGAGGCTGTTGCTCAGCGTGCTCCCTGAGCACGTGGCGGTGAAGATGAGACAGGACCTAGGGGCATCGCTGGACACGCAGTTCAAGAAGATCTACATGTCCAGACACGAGAACGTGTCGATCCTGTACGCGGACATCGTCGGGTTCACCGCGATCTCGTCCACGTACAGCGCCAGCGAGCTGGTGAAGATCCTGAACGAGCTGTTCGCGAGATTCGATCAACTCAGTGAGAGGTAAGTTTGATCGTTGAAACACTCTTTCCTCTTCATCGTATTTTTAAAGCAATCGGGAGACCAAGATTGGGGTAGTTGCTCACAGAATTGCTAGATCTTTCATATTTTTAGCTTGGAACAGTGGGTAATTATCAGGTGGTATGGATAGTTCGGATAATGGAATTTGAATAATTTAAAGTTAGTAAGAAAGGTGGATATTTTGTGGGTAATTTAAGGTTATTGTGGAATTAGAAATTAGTATCACTTTCGGTAGGATTAAAGGATAATTTAAAATTGTTGTGACGTATGGATAGTTTGGATAATGGAATTTGAATAATTTAAAGTTAGTAAGAAAGGTGGATATTTTGTGGATAATTTAAGATTATTGTGGAATTAGAAATTAGTATCACTTTCGGTAGGATTAAAGGATAATTTAAAATTGTTGTGACGTATGGATAGTTTGGATAATGGAATTTGAATAATTTAAAGTTAGTAAGAAAGGTGGATATTTTGTGGATAATTTAAGATTATTGTGGAATTAGAAATTAGTATCACTTTCGGTAGGATTAAAGGATAATTTAAAATTGTTGTGACGTATGGATAGTTTGGATAATGGAATTTGGATAATTTAAAGTTACTATGGCGAATATTTTTTTTAATAACTTAAAATTATTATGGAATTAAAATTAATATTACTTTCTGTTAGATTATAGGATAATTTAAAATTGTTATGTGGTATGAATAGTTTGGATAATTTAAAGTCACTATAAAATGCAAATAATTTGGGTAACTTAAAATTATTGTGAAGTTAAAATTAGAATTACTTTCGGTAGGATTACAAGTTGAATCGAAAATTTAAAATTAATTATTAAAAACAAAAAAGCGAATTAACAAAATCGATAAAAAAGAAATTCAACCAATGAAGTCGAACTAAAAAGATTCCGATTCTAATGAAAATAATAGTTAACCGTATCCTTTCATACCTATACCGTGACGAGTTGCGAGATTAAAAAGGAAACGTCGGATGCGATACCGAGTCTCAATGTCAGCCTCTCACCCCAGTTCCACGTTTTCCGCGGGGCAAAGCGATCAAAGGTGGCTCGCGATGCCTTTGTCAGCGATATCCACGATACACGTCCCTCGAATCGAGGCGGCCTGTCGATAAAACGGTGCGAGGAACAAAAACGGATTAATCGACAACGAAGCTATCGGCACCGCGAAAGAATTCGTTCGTTTACCGTCCACTCGACTGTGACCCGGATAGAAACGCTTTCACGAATTCCAATCCGCTCCGCACGCCCCATAGTGCCTCGAACACGGGACGAAAGTAAAGAAATCAACTTTGAATAGCATTAGGATGAGAATATGTGTTGGTAAAACGAATGAATTGTGGTTAATTAGTTTGAGAGAAGAAATTTGTTGACCGACAGAGATTTTAGTTGTATGTCATATAAACAAGATAAAGATTCTGTACCATAAAAGGGAATATTATTTTATTATTTTTCAATGAACAGTATTGTTTGTGGTAAGTATATTTTATTTTGAATCTTTGCATTTTTCCTTGAAATTTCATTAACGATTTGAAGCTGTACGTTTTTCCTAATATTGATTACACTTTTCTGAAATGCTCCTCGATACTCCGTATGTACTCCATGATCCTTGCTGGCAATTTTTCTAGATGTATCTTGCAAAAGATCGTATAAGAACCAGCTGACCCCATTTTACCCTTAATTTTGTATAATTATTTATTTAGGTCAATCGCGATCGCTCACAAATACAGTTATTTTCTCGACCACTGATTTATACGTGATACAGATCAAAGGAAAAGTGACATATTTACATACATTCAGAATTCTTTTGAATTACAAGATTATTCTGAAGATGTTCGAAAAAATTGAATGCACAATAAAATTTATTTACTATTTAATTACCTTTTTACTGCTTATTTGAAAAAACGAGTATCAATATTCCTGTTATCTTTTGAAACATACATGAATCAGTTGCTGAATAAATAAATAAATAAATAAATAGATTACAAGTAAATAAATAAATAAAGTAAATAAATAAGTAAATAAATAAATATCAATCAATAGATTACAAATAAATAAATCAATCAATCAATATATTACAAATAAATAAATAAATAAATAATAAATAATAAATAAATATATAAATAAGTTATACATAAATGAATAAAAATCTTTAAATTTTATTTTTGTTCCTCAATTCCCCTTACCATTACCCCTATGTCTTAGTTCACGTTGAATAATAAAAATCCTAGAATTGTCAACCTCAAAATTAATTTGGTCGGAAAATTCCGTCCTCCCCTCGTCTACCCGCTCGTGTTCCGAGGAACTGAGGGTACTCGCGAGTCCTTCGTGAGGCGTCTACAGCAATCGATACGTCCCGGACGAAGTGGTATCGTTAGCGGGTTTCCATTGCGCGATATTATTCCGATGAGCCGTCCACGATCTAATTGCGTCGCGAGAAGATCGAGTATCTTGTAGCCGAGCTGTCGGTTTGTAGGTTGGGAAATTGAGTCGGTCGTGTTGGAAATCGTCGCGAGATCAATTCTCACTTCGTCTCTAAGTTTTTAATTAAACCAACAGGCCTTACGATTCCGTAACAAGTAATACTGTAACCAGTGTACAGTACCTGGCAAAAGTTTAAGGCCAAAAGGTCAAAGAACACAAACTAATTAATTAATAAGAAATAGCACGATAAATAAAATTCGTGTTCTATGTTGATCAATAAATAGTGTTCTACTGTAATGACGATAAAAATAAATATATGAACAATATTTGCATACCATAAAACTGTGGTTTGCATTGTCCTGTCTTCTTGTACGACTTTTGTACGACAAGGGATTAAAATAACGTGAACTGTACGAGGGAGAAGGGAAAAGCAAATTATAAATTAGTTTAAAATAATAGGTTGAAAATGTAGTTTAGAATATTTTAATTTGGTTGTCTGCGAGTTTCTTAAAATAACTTGTTCAATTCAAGAGTAACAATAAATTATGGTAATTACATGCAGAGATAAATTTCACGAATAACTCTATTCAATAAGTTATTTTATAAATACATCATAGCTTCGATTTCCTTAAACTTTTTTTTCAATTCTTTATGATCTACTTATTTAGATCAACAGAAACAGGTACAAGTTGTGATACTTCATTCAGCATGATAGGCGTCAAAAGGTTGCAAAGGTAATTCATCGAAATTTTACGATGTCTCCGTAATGATTGATTCGATTCCCTTACACCGAGGGATACAAAAATATTTGACTGGGAAGGGGTTAAAGAGGAGGGTGCCGGTTGGAATTATTGATAGAGCCGTTTGCTAGGCGAAGAGGGTCAATAATATCGGGATTTATCCTCGGGGTGGAAAATAAAATTGGTCGCCGTAAATCTGAGTGTATAAAAGGTAGGCGGCTCGAACCCTTGCAGGGGCGCGAGTGGTACAGGTCAACGTATAAATCCGCCGGAACAACCCCCGCTTAAGATGCTCCTTGACATGTACTTCCCTCCCATTTGCCAAATAGCCGGGGCTCGGGACCGAGCGAAAAATTAAATCCTCCCCCGTTACCCCTCTAAAACGAAATCCCCGCCACTCAACCCCGTTTCCACGCGAACGTTTCAATCGCAAATCCACGGCAGGTGTTGCGCGAATTTCGAAAGCAATTTCAACAGGAGAAAAAAAGGGGTTGAGTTTTGAATCACGCGTGGTAACTCGCGAAATTGAAAGGGTGAAAAGGGTGAACCGTTTCCGTTAATCTTTCGAGCTTTGTTTTTCTTTTTTAAACAACTAACGTAACTTCCGGTTCGAAATTATACTTTAGGTAGATGAAGGCTATGCGTTAGCGAATGTTTCATTTAACTTGAAACGAATTCTATGATCTACATTGTGGATTTAAAAATTTTTATTTACTACTAAGAAAGTAATTTTCTGTGATCCTCGGATAATTTTTATACTATTAGGATAATTTAATTTTTAATCATTTATCCTTTCAAAATAATTTAATTTTAAGTCACACATAAAAAGGGAGTTGCTAATTTTTATTCTTTCAAGTTAATTTAATTATAAATCGTGTAGACTCCCTTCTACCAAAAACCATAGAGCTTTCCATCGTACCCTTATTCTTTAATCTTACTGCGACCGGAAATCAGTCAAAGCGACCCATTTTCCAATTTCTGGAAATCTGAATCTGGTTTCGCTATTCGCCCCGTATCCTCATGCACGGCTGTTTCCAAAATCGGTTTCCAGGTACGAGCAGCTGCGGATCAAGATCCTAGGCGACTGTTACTACTGCATCAGCGGCGCGCCTGTGGAGAGGCCCGACCACGCGGTCCTCTGCGTCTACATGGGCCTGTCCATGGTGGACGCCATCAAATACGTCCAGCAGAAGACGAACAGCCCGGTCGACATGAGGGTGGGCATACACACGGGCGCCGTGCTGGCAGGCGTCCTTGGCCAGAGGCAATGGCAGTTCGACGTCTACAGCAAGGACGTCGAGCTGGCGAACAAGATGGAGAGCAGCGGGATGGCGGGGTGAGGAGCTTCACTTTACTGTATCTTTCGATTCTTTCGAATTTTTTCCTTTAAAATCGTGGTGAAGACGGGAAACGCGGTTCAAGCGTGGAAACGTGTAGAAATAGGTAACTCAAGGGGTTGGTAATGAGACGACACAAATATTATTTTAAATTGAATAACCTTATTTGGGGAAAGGTGAAATCACTTGAATTTAATTACTTTTTATTTATTTATATTGCTATTTTGTTATTATTATATATTATTTATATTTTATTTATTTTTATATTATTATCATACATTATTTATATTTTATTTATTTTTATATTTTATTTATTTATATTGCTATTTTGTTATTATTATATATTATTTATATTTTATTTATTTTTATATTATTATCATACATTATTTATATTTTATTTATTTTTATATTTTATTTCCCCTTGAATTAAGATGCTTAAGGGGAGATGATAGTTTCGCGATTAAAATATTTCTTTGTAATAAAATAATTTTCTTTAGAATTATGGTGAGGTTGTTCAATAAATAAGGGTGTACCTTGTTTCATTGCTGTTCTGTTCTTACTTTTCAAATTGTGTAATTTTTTTAACGTAACCGTTATTGATGTTAATTTTTCTAAATCTATGAGACTGGATAGGTGTTTTTATTTCTTGACCTGTTAAACTTAAATTCTAAAAAGAAGGGGGCTGGCGGATTTCGAGCTGAACGATATCGATGCGACGACATATAAAACGTTGTCCTTGACGCCGGTGGACACGTAATGAGCGCACTCCGTGTGTATATCTTTGACATTAATTACCCGGCGGAACGCCTGGTTAGCAGTTTTTAATGCCTTCTCGTGCTTTAATTTTAGCCAGCTGCGTTAAAGTGTGAAATATCCGAGTACCCCCGACGAAACTTCTTCGTTCGATAGTTTCGCTTTAATGATCAGTCGATATAATCACTTTTTCCTTTCTTCTACAAGGCTACTGAATTGGGGAAATACTATTGCTATCGCCACAATCTATCGTACGACAGGAATATTCTAATTCGATTTTATATTGCTTTAAACGTTAGCAAATACTATTTTTAATTAATTCCTGGAAGGGTGTAAAAACGAAATAAAATTTGTATCGACTTGTAATTTGTTCTTATGTTATTTATCACTGGGCTGCGGATTTTTATGCAAATTTAAGTTCCTATGAGCACAATTAAAGAAATAGGAATTAAAGAGTGATCCATCTCATTCTTTGAATAATATTATTAATATTAAGTAATAGGTTTTAATAATAGTATTATGAATGATATTATTAATAGTAAGTAATAGGTATTAATAGTAGTATTATGAATAATATTATTAATAATAAGTGTACTGTACTTTGGATACTTAATATATTTTTGTACACTATGTACAAAATATCATTTTTTCGTATAGCTGAATTTTCTATAAATGCTTAAAAATCTGTAGTCTATCGATCATTGAAATTTCTTCTATAACAATTTTTATCGTGGTAAAATATTATTCAAGGTTCGTGCTAAATGAAATTTTCTGTGACAAGAATTCCATAGAAGGGTTTCTTAGAACTTGCCATAAACGTAAACCGAAGTGCTAATTATTCGAACGTAATGGCTGACGCCACGTCACCACCCTTCCCAACTGCCAACACCCTACCTTTATTATTATTCATGCGAGGCAGAATTCACCGGAGAACAATAACGGTGACGGCAAGTTCCAACCAGAACCACTTTCAAAAGATGTTCGAACGTCCTTAAACGGTGGCCATGAATGCACGATCGCGAGTTCTGCTTTCAATTCGGTCGTATTTCGTCCAGCGACAACCGGAGTCGCTTTGAAACCGTAAACATCTCGAGATCCATTTGCCATTGTCGCATTGGAATCGATTTTATTCCAATTCTACTGTTTTTATTCATCGTATTAATTTTATTCACGCAATGAGAACTATTTTATTAATAAAAAATGAGAAGAATTTACAAATACCTCTAACTGATATAGTTAGTTAAAAATTAAAATTTTTAAGCTTAAGAAATAATAAATAATAAACCTTCACACAATGCCTGTTTCTTCTTTTTTTTCAATTTCCTCTTTTTCGTTTAACATTGTATCTAAAGGGCTTATTTATTTGTTAAAACAAATAAACAAATAGAATTGATGGACCCTTAATTTTTCAGGGAAGCTTTGTAAATTTAAATAAATAAATTAATAATTTTCTTGTTCTTTTGCGTGCACAATTTTTAAGCTTAAGAAATAATAAATAATAAACCTTCACACGATGTCTGTTTCTTCTTTTTTTTTCAATTTCCTCTTTTTCGTTTAACATTGTACCTAAAGGGCTTATTTATTTGTTAAAACAAGTAAACAAATAGAATTGATGGACCCTTAATTTTTCAGGGAAGCTTTGTAAATTTAAATAAATAAATAAATATTTTCTTGTTCTTTTGCGTGCACATCTTACTCGTGTGATCTACTTTTATTTTTTCTTTCTGTTGTAACAAAGGGTTTATCCTGTTTAGAATAAACAAATAAATATTGTCAGCGGAAGTGAGTACAGTTTAAATGTACCGTCGAGTTACGATTTGTTGAAGGAGGGTGCACATTTCGAACGCGACGCTGAGCTTCCTGAACGGCGAGTTCGAGGTCGAGCCAGCCCACGGCGAGGACAGAGAAGAGGCACTACAGAAGGCGGGCATAGTCACTTACTTCATAGTGCGAGCGTTGAAGCGGTTCAAGCCGGCTGTAACCAAGAGCCTCGCCTCCCTCACGGACGCGGAGACCACCAGGAGGACGATGGAGAACGCAGGGGACGGGAGGAACAACAAGGAGGACTCGGAGGAGTTCAAGCAGAGGCTGAAGAAGGAGCTCGACAGCAAAAGTGAGAAATTTTCTCGTTTCCAAACACAAATTAAACACACCACCCTTACAAACTAAACCTCGATACACTTTCTCGAAAATGATTCGATTAGAAAATTACTCTCCTTGTAATTTGTTGTAAACAATGACACCGATATTTATACGTTTCCACACGTACGATAGATCTCAACATTATCAACATTCGAATTATTGTAATTTCGTGAAAAGAAATGACACGGTAATCATTTTGAGCTCATTTTAAAAGCTGAATCTTCTGCTTTCACACCCTTAAGTTCGATTTTCCTAAACATTTCTCTGCGATAACTTATAATCGTGGAAACAAGGAATGTTTCCTTCAAAAGCATTGTTCCAATTCAAACTGCTTCGAGAGATTAGAAAAATTTTGTATTGACTTCAAACAACGATTATAATAAAGATCAAAGTTTTCTATTTGCAATGACCTATATAAATGTTGACATACGATTTTCTGTTACTGTTTCATGACACTTAGAATGAAGAGTGATTAGTTGAATTTAACCCGTTTTTACAGAAAATCAGGCGAAACATTCCTCGTTCAAAGTATCTTCCATATTCAATTAATGTGATTCTAACACTCCAGAATATTTCAAGTTTCCTACAATCTTCAAAAACATCTCGATTCCTTTGAAGACATTCATTCCCAGCCATTCAAACGTTTCCTTTTTTGTAAGAATTAACGCAAATCGCAGGTGGAGGAGCGCACCTGAAGGGTCACGCGTACTGGCTCACCCTACGATTCAAGGACGCCAAAGTGGAATCCGCGTTCCACAACGCGGAGGAAGCGTTCTCCCCTTTGTCCCTGCTTGGCGGCCCGCTTGTGATGATCTGCGCCATCCCTGTTTGGAGGTTTCAGCCATGGGGGCCGTTCACGTGGGGCGGCATAGGGGTTGTGCTGCTGTTCGCCGTAGTTCTGGCTGGTGCCACCTGCCTGGGCAGCGCCATCAAGGCTATGTGGCTGAGAAGAGCACTTGCTTTGCTGATGACCTTCTCCCTCGGAGACTTTCTGCTCCTTGACATGGTACTTATTGGAAATGGGGTTTTATACTGCTTAACCCCTAAGCTACTGTTGGCGCCTAAACACGATTATAAATTTTGCGTTTGTGACACTGAGAACGCTTAAAAGCATTCAACACAATTTGGCTTTCTGACACGGAAGGCTCCTATAAGTGCTCTGATATTTACAATAGCAATTTGGTGGAGGATACAAAGAAATAAATAATGTTGCTTTAATGTAGTGAAATTCAGTTTTTTTCATTACTAAAATACGTTTTCATGAAACGCATCCCTACTCAAAATTTCATCCAAGGTTCTCGGAGTACTTCGTGACTGAATTCCTACTGTATATTCCTACGAACTCTGCAAGGAGGAGCTTTTTCAGACGTGCCACCATTTTGAACCCCTTCTCTTCTAAATTCGAATGTTTCTTAAAACCTCTGGGTGGTTCCAAACTTTTAGCTGGTAGGCAAATTTTGTCTGACACTTCCTGTTGAACGTGTTCAAATTTCTGAACATGATTCTACATCGTCTGTTTCGTTTGCAACCAGCTCAAGTTCGTTAAAAAATAAAACAGACTAAGGTATTCCACGGTATGACAGCTAATACCGTTTCACAGTTCAACTGCGTGGTCATCGAGGAAGCTATACCTGTCATGAACGCCACCACAACCTTCTCGGCGAGGTGTCCATACCCCTCCTTCTACTCGTACATCGGTGTGCTCACTCTGGTGGCCATCTCGATGCCTACCTACGTGTGCTACCTGGGCAAAGCGTATCTGATGTACGGGATCGCTGGGATCCAGTGTTTCATCAACATCTGGCTGCTGGGAAAGCGACTGGACTGGGAGGACTATGCGTCCTCCCCGTTGAAACCGACTGAAGTTCCCTCGAAATACTGCCTATCAGCCACTCTACTCGTGGTCGCCACCTGCCTGGTCATCGTCTCCAGATACGTGAGTATTTCACGTTTACAGACACGCGCCAGAGCTTTCCCCGATCGTCAACGATAGAATTTGTGGCGATCTTCCTGCCCTTGCCACTAGGAGAGGTCAACCAACTATCTGTCTCGCGAGTACTAGAGTCCGACACGATTCCTATAAGTACAAGTTCCGAAATATCCCTTCCTATTCCTGTGTCTAAGGCAGGGGTCTGCTAGGTAAGCCTTACTCGATGAGTCCACTTCCTTTTCCTTTTTTACTCCCATCATAGTCAACGGAGCGACAGCTACACATAGTAATACAGAATCGAGATGTACAGTAGCGGACAAAAGTTTAAGACCAAAGGGTGAAAGCCAAAAATTAAATTTGACTTTTTCCCTGGCAGCAACAATTTTCGAATCCCTAACACTACAAACTCCCTTCAATTATACTACACACTCTGTATTTTCCATATTGTAATAATATAAATTGGGCTGTGCTCGCATATTAATTAATAAATTAAAGTAAATTAAATAGTACGTTTACCTTAGGGATCAATTAAAAAATACAACTCTATCGATCCACAAGTTTCGTGAGTTGCTGTAATTTGTAAAATGAACATTATCACAAAAATCGAGCCAAACTTTCGATGCCGCATAATTAACAAAGCAATTATCATTAACCTTTCACACTTTAATTATTCAAAAAAAAAAAAGAAAAAATAATGGAAGGTTACGTTAAAGGGTAAAATTGATTGTTTCGATGACTCTGCGAGGGCTGGATCGATTTTCAGGCGGAGAAGTCGAGGAGGATGCTGTACCTTCGCGGCAGGGAGGTGGTCGCGCAGAGGGAGAGGGCGGCGGACATGAAGCGCAGAAACGGCGCCCTCATATACAATATACTTCCGCCGCACGTGGCCGCCTATTTCCTCTCGAGGGCGAGACACCACGACGACCTGTACAGCCAGAGCTACGCGGAGGTGGGCGTGTTGTTCGCCAGCATGCCGAACTTCGCGGACTTTTACAGCGAGGAGAGCATTAACAACCAGGGCCTCGAGTGTCTCAGGTTTCTCAACGAGGTTATATCCGACTTCGACGCGGTGAGCGGTAAAAAGATTTATTCCGAACTAAAACTGGAGGCTTAGAAAAATTGAACTTCGATCGAAAAGTTTGGTTAAAAGTTGGAGTTAGAGTTCGAGGAATTCCGGTTTAACTGTTTGTGGCACACGATTTTAAAGAAAATAAAAACCCAAGATGCATAGTATTCTCTTCAATAAAAAAAAAAAAAAAATAGAGAAGAATATTCATTTCAATTATTATAATAAAATATTAAACTGCTCGACTGGATAATTTCAATTTTTCGAGGTGGGTTAAAATGTATTCCACCATGCATAATTAGCTAACCGAAAGGTGGGATCAGTTTTAATCCATCTAATCCCAAAGTGTTAATTTAAAATTAAATCTGAAGGAATTCGATTGAAATTGAAATTCAATTCCAGCTAGTTCGTTCACTCTCACCTGGTTCGGTTTCAAGTTAATCTTAACACTTAGCCAACCGAATGGGGAGATTTCCCGTTTCGTTCGAAGAAACGAAATTAAAATTAGAATCAAAAGATGAAAAAGTGATGTTTCTAATAAGATTCGATTTCTTTTTCGTTTATTTCGTTAGATCCTCGATCAGCATAAGTTCAAGGACATCATCAAGATCAAGACGATAGGCTCGACGTATATGGCGGCGTCCGGGATCATGGAGTCAGAGGAATCGGAGGACGCTCCTCGATGGGGCCACCTGTCCACCCTCGTGGAATTCGCCCTGGAATTGAAGAAAGCGTTGTCGAGCATCAACGAGCAGAGCTTCAATCACTTCGTTCTGAAAATGGGCATCAATCACGGCCCAGTGACCGCCGGCGTGATTGGCGCCAGGAAGCCTCACTACGATATTTGGGGGAACACCGTGAACGTGGCGTCCAGGATGGAGAGCACCGGGAAAGTAGGCTGTATCCAGGTAAAACTGTGCAAAAATACTTGCAGTGTAATTTATTTAGATTCTAATTATTTTTCACGCAAGAATTTATATTTTGGAAATATATTCATAGTTTTTATGGTAATGCTATAGGGGATTTGTAATGTTAGTAAAATAATAATAGATGTGATGACGAAGGTGAAATTATTAGAATATATTGTAGAATGTATATATTATAGAATGGAAATCACAATAAGAGTAAATGTACCATTAAGGAATGGCAAGATGTGCACATTCTTTGAAACGCGTATAATTAGACTCTAAGTACATGAAAAATATAAAAAATAGGGCAACCCGGTAGGTAAGCATCACTGCGTAGTCATTGACGTTACCTACCATGTTGCCCAATTTGCCTACTCTCAGGCGTAAAGTAGCCCGTTTCTTTAGTTGCTTATAACTAATAAACAAAGCGTCAAACGCAGTATTGTTACTCTTGATTTTCGTCTTAGAATGTTGCATAGAGTCACCCTTTCAATTTTCTCCTAGCTTCGAATTAATTTATACATTTGGCAAATTGTAGGTCACAGATGAGACCCGCAAGATCCTGGAACCATTCGGCTTTGGCTTCGAGCAACGCGGCCTGGTGTTCGTCAAGGGCAAGGGTCAGCTCCTCACCCACTACTTGGTGTCCAAGGACGGCGTGTCCTTGAACCTGGACAGCGACCTGCCGGTCGAGCCCACCCATCCGATCATCTACCAGTAGGCTAATACTCGAAGGCTCTAAAAATTTCAACGCAAAACTAATCTTCGTTCAAAGAAAGGGACTTTCCGTCGCGGACACGGTCTCTCCCTCTCGATGGTTCTCCGAGAGGTCAGTCGGGATGAGCAAAGGATGAAATTCAGAGGAAACGAAGCCTCGACGCTCGAGGGTGGAGATTGAGAGAGAGACAGGAAACTAACGAAGATCTTCTTGAGTAAAGGATGGAAAATCTGAGGCGAAAGAAGGATCGAAGAAAATCTAGAACAGTACTGGGCTAACTCTATCTTTTTCCTACAATTTTTATTCTCAGTTCCTTCGAAGAAGTTCCTTCTGAAAGATCACTGCACAAGGAACTTTGTTATTTTGTAAATTATTCTCTTGTGTTTTTAGCGAAAAGAGAAAAATAGAAAGGTGTCCAGAACTGTTCGAAAAGTTTGAAGAGGATCAGCCACTAACGAAAAATTCTTACCGCTTTAGCAACCGTTGTCTACTGCTGATATCGATTAAAGTTCGTCGAAGCTGAAGAACAGGGTACAAAATCGAACAAACAAATAGGTTTAGGACGACACTCGAGAGATCTGGACTTGTTCTCGATATTAATGAAAGTGATTGTTCGAGCATCGTGCTGATCGCAGCGTCTTCTAGCTGCGAAACGTCTTAGCTAGCGCTAGGCCTTCGAAAGAGTCCTATTTTACGTAGAATTGCGAGGGTAAAAAGACAGACGTTGTCGGTAGTAGGCTGGTTTCGATCGATCGATTCAACAACGGTGGGAAAAATTGATATTCAAACTTTCTGATCGTGTGAATAAATTTAAGAATTTCCAACGGTTTTCCGAGGAACCCAGTCGAATCGTGCATATCTAGGATAAGTATAGTTGAACGTGGGGAAAAGGGAACGGTGTCTAGTCGACTTTACTTGTCACTCTAGAATCGATATGTAAGTTAAGAAAGTGTCTAGCTCGTGTATCGTTGTGGTAGATACGCTGACACGGTTCACGCGATCGTCACTCTATTTTTCTAGATCCCGTGATTAATTAATGCGGTGGACGGTCAATTCGTGGTAGGTCTTTTTCCTGGCGTGGCACGTGGATCGTCACTTTTTTCTCTCGATCGTCAACTATGTGCTTTCTTACGATCTCAAGCTGAACCTTCACGGAACAGTGTTAAAAAAATGTCCTATAAACGATTACGTGTGCTACGATATTGAAAAAAGGGATAATGAATTTCGATGGTCATGGTGGTCGAGCGCCTAGCGCTCTGGCATGCCACCAAACAGATCTGAGTTCGAATCCCAGCACATGGGTAGAACAAATTTTTCAGTCCTTTTTCCAAAAGGGATTCTGGTACAGCTAACTGTAACAATTTTCCATCATCGATAAAATTGATTCAATTAATTCAATTTCTGTGACTTTCCAAGTGTAATTGTTACAATTGATTAGGTTGCTCGATGTTGTTGTTGAGTTTTAGGAGTTCAGGGTTATAAGAATGGTGTAATTAATTATAATAATTGAATTGTAAGTATTTCAACTGTTGTACAGTGAAATTGCAAATCGATGTACAGGTAGAAGAAAAGAGTAACTATCGCTACTCGAACAAGATTGAATGGTACATTCCAAAAATTTGAAAGTAAAGGAATTGTTGTGTACTTGTAAAACAAATCTTGTAGAAGCTCTTGAAAAAAAGTGTTCGTTCGTCGTCATTTGGAGCTTTAATCTAGTATAATTCTAAAAAAAAAAAATAAGAAGAAGAGAGGATTTCCAAAGAAGTTGGACAAGCTTAAAAAATGTGAAACATCGAAAATAACAGAGGGATAACAAAGTCGGAAAATCTCAACGAATAGAGAAACGTTATGATGTACGTACTTCGAGAAAAGAAACTAAAAGGAAGGGGGACACGGTAAAAATGGAAATAGTATTGAATTTTGGTATCTATCGTAATTATGTACAAGTAGGTCTTCGCCGTCTTTGAACCATGAACATTCTGTGAGGTGCATTGCGAACCAAAATCACTAATAGTTTCGACTCAATTCCACTTTTCTACGAGCAGAATGAAGTTACATTAGAAAAGGAATCACGTAAAGTTGAGAAAGTTCCTTAAGAACTTAGACCCAATTTATTACCATTCTTTTCAAAACAACTCGTCCTGTTTTGTGCTCAACATTCGTTTACTCGTGATCTAAACGAGCTTCATGGAATATGTGATGTTTTAAGGACGATTTCATCGGAAACGAACGGTATCGCCGATATGATAATTTATTTTTCTACAGTTTGAGCCGCCGAGTTAGTAGACCAAGTTGACTCGAGTACGTACAACGCACACGATTGGCAACGGCAGAAAAATAAAGCTGGCAATTAATCCTTTCGTCGTGTAATCGAAGCTTTAAATTTAAATAGTTCACGAAATATATATATACATATATAAATATTCTAATTCGTGCTGTGATTTTCAACTTAGAACTAAAGCGATACACATTTTTTATCCCAAATATTTTCGTTGCTCTTTGTGACAATTGTCTTTTTTTACCGTACTTTTTACACATTAGTATGACACGAAAGGATTAAGGAAATCAAAAGAGAGATGGAGAGACAGAAATGGAAGTATAATCGAAAAAAAAACGAGAAAGTACGGCCTAAGCGCGATCACAGTTGTCAGACTGGACAAATATAGCCACGTAGAAGAGAAAACGAAATGGAGGATCAAGGCGAACTCTCCCGAAGGAAACTTCGATCTTTTTTAAAAGAAATCCAGTTCACAACACAGAGGTGTTCATTTTCTTTTTAGATACTTCAAGTTTCATCCCCATTGAAATCGTCCAATCGCGAGAAAGTACGTTCTGATTGTAACGAATAAAAGTTAGTAGTATCTTTTTTAACGCTAGATTTATGGATATTTCTTGTACACCTATTTCCAATATACGTATACTAAGGAATAAGGTATACATCGAACAGAATTTGAAATTGCAAAACTGAGAGAAAAATAAATTTGGGTATATTTGTATCTCTTCATCAATAAAAGTTAGCAAAAATTGCATAGCAGTAATAGTAATTGTTTTTGCAAATTTTACTCATAAAATCTGAAACCCATCAAATTGACCGGACACGTAAACCTGGTGTTAACGACGTCAGAATAGAAACTGCAAATATTTCCTTCGGCAGAGTTTTAGATTCGCACAAACGTAAAAGGCACACTGAATCTCAAACAATTTTTCCAATGATCGCGTACTTCCAGCTTGACACACGCTCATACATCTCTACATACACACATCACACACACACACACGCACACGCACACACATATATATACACACACACACGAACGAAGAGCAGGGGAACCAGGAAGCGTTGGTAGAACAGACACGTGCAGGTATTACACAGTTCGCACGTTCGACCAGATGGAGATCTTGTAAAGTAGCAATAAAGAGGATTTTGTGTACATATATTGCATGTAAAATGGAGGGAGATAACGAAGTGTAGGAAAATGGACGAGGTTGACTGAACGATGATCGTCCGGATCGACGTTGTTAGAAACGAAAAAGAAGTGAAGGAGCGAAAGAAGATTAAGGTAATAAACATATAAATTTGGAGAGAAGACCCGGCCGAATGCGTGTATAGTCGTGTAAGAAGAATTATATCACTGTAGATATCTTAGCACCTTAGATGTGAGACTTCGAAGAGGGAACACTTGTTGTAAACTTTCAAAGTATACTTCTTCAGACTGGGACAAGCCGGGGACTCGTGCGAGTCGAACGGGGGGAGGGGGGAATCATGCGACTGTAAAATAATAAAAGGCTTCTTCGCCGACATAAATTGTTTTATTACATGATCACTTGACTGTTGATCCACCCCTTTGAAAGCACAACCACTTACAGCGACACACGAAATTCATCGAACGATCAAGCTACATTTCTTTGTTTATTTATTTATTCTTTTTCTACGGGAATTACAATGAAATTATTACACTGAGGTATGAAAATGTAGTAAAGGGAAACGGAGAAAGTAAAAATATGCAAATGATAAAGGATTTTACATCAATCGCAATTTTAACATTCCTTTTCGTGCTTTCTAAAATTTGTAATTAATTAATAATTGTAATTTATAACCAGAAACTTTGTCTTCATTGAATAAAAAATGTAACAAAGGAAAGTATTCCACCAATTTCGTGAGTCACTGTAAATATTCCTTGAAATTTTATCCAAAGCAGTAGTTAATCGAATTTTTTTATTTCAATTCTATTTTGCCTTATATCATTCTCTTTGTATGCTTTTCGTTCTCTTACTAGAGCGACTTAGTTTATTTTTCATGTTTCTATTAACGATGGAAGAAATTTTCGGTTAAAGGACGGAAGAGGAGCCTTGACTCGAACTTTAAATCTAATCTTTGCTAAAATTTGCATCACGCCTTCGCTTCAGTTTGAGTTCCTTGAAAGTTTTGTCCTGCATTCGGTAGTTACAATGCAACGTAAACTCCAGCCAAACAATGCTGGCGAATCGCGATGGAAAAGTTGGGACATCGCAGCAAACAGTTTCAACAAGACGGGACCAACTGTAAGTAGAATGAGGACCGCGCGAGTTTATGGTCAGACACGCAGTTTTCTAAAATTTTTCCCATCCACATTGAATGTACGATTAAAATTTTAATTTTTTCTTCAGTAATCAATTATTTTACAATTCTTTTTATTACCTACAAATACATAACCCATTTTTAATTATTTTTATTAACCATGAGTATTTAAAAATATATGGGAGGATAAAAGACTAACTAAGATTAGTGGGTGTTAATTAAGGGAAATAAAATTTAGTTCTTTATCGAGGTATACAAATTACTCCACAAATATATGACCCTTCTTTAATTATTTTTATTAGCCATGAATATTTGAAAATATGTGGAAGGATAAGAGACATTTGTGAGTGTTAATTAAGTAGAGAAAACTTTAGTTCTTCGTCGAGGTATACAAATCATTGAACAAGTATATGACCCTTTTTTAATTATTTTTATTAACCATGAATATTTGAAAATATGTGGAAGGATAAGAAACATTAGTGGGTGTTAATTAAGGGAAATAAAATTTAGTTCTTTATCGAGGTATACAAATTACTCCACAAATATATGATCCTTCTTTAATTATTTTTATTAGCCATGAATATTTGAAAATATGTGGAAGGATAAGAGACATTTGTGGGTGTTAATTAAGTGGAGAAAAATTTAGTTCTTCGTCGAGGTATACAAATTACTGAATAAGTATATGACCCTTCTTTAATTATTCTTATTAGCCATGAATATTTGAAAATATGTGGAAGGATAAGAGACATCAGTGGGTGTTAATTAAGCGGAATAAAATTTAGTTCTTCGTCGAGGTATACAAATTACTCCACAAATTATTGGAAAAAACTTTATTCAGAATTTTCTTCGAACAAATTTGAAGGCTTCGTACAATATGAAGCGATCGATCGACAAAATATGTGAAATAATTGAACAGCTTCCACTCGAAAGAGGGATTGTATTACCAGATACAAGAACAGAAACGATTACAACGACTATATTGATCTTACGTTTACGTTTTACCACTACAAGAATCACGATCTCTCTGGAACGAGCAACAATTTTTCATGTTATGTCTGTTTTCTGTCTCGAACGAAGCTCGTTTCCTTTTCACTTCTATTTTGTTTCATGAAAAAATAATTCCTTCGAAAACTGGCCTAATTGCTCTTCACACATTAAGAATGTTAAAGTCTTTTAGTCAAGGTGAAAAAAATTCTTTTCTCTTTCCATGTTCCTCTTCGTTTCGTTGGTGCAGTATGCATAGAGTTGTATACGCTGTTAATGTTTTGCCTTTAATGTTTTAATGTTAGAAAAACGACCAGCACGACGAAATCGTCCAGGATTACCTTAGAAACCTCGTTGCTTATCAGAATACAATGCAACGTGAAAGAATCGAAGGCGCTCCTTCGTTAAATATAATATATTTACAACGTATATATATAAATATATACACAGTAGGGGGCAAAAGCTTAAGACCAAAAGGTTAAAGAAAATAAATAAATTCCTAATATCCACTACGTTCAATAAATTAGAATATTAAACAATCACCAGTACTGACACTTAAAAAATAACATTATAAATAAAATTTGTATTCTATGCTGATCAATAAATAATGTTCTAAAACGAATAGATAAACAATATTTGAGAATCATAAATTTATGTTTCACATTGTCGTGTCGTCTTAAACTTTTGTCCTCTACTGTACGTATGTACGTATGTATGTATGTATAGATTAGATGTGTATACACGTACGTTTCACGATCACCTTTTGTATAAAGTGCGTCGACGGTAAGCTTGGAAAAAAAGTTTCCCTCGGCCCTTTTTTTCGAGGCGTGAACAAATTTCACTGCATCCAACAAATCAATAATTTCAACGTATTCGGTTACGCATCATCGCGCGATACGTATTATTAATAAACGTATCGCTTTACACGAAACGCGGAAATTTTAATTCACCGGTACAATTCAATTTCTAGATTAAAAATTAAATTGATGTAAATTTAATTCGAATTAAGCTCTTCGAGCTACGCTTAATTGATACAACGTTAAACGAAGCTTAAGAGGACATTTCGATTTTAATTTTATTCGTATAATAAGCGCTCGAACTGCTTCAAACGTGATATTCACCACGGGGCAAGGAGATGGATGTTAACGATTTCGCGATCACATCAGCAACTTCCTCGCTCGTTACAGTACACCAAGCGACTTTCTTAGCTGTCGTTCCCCTTAAAATTACAGTCTAAACGTCGGAGCGATTGTCATCGAGATAGAATCGTGTAAAGCACTTGAAAGGTCGTGGATTTTTGCCTAATTTAAACCCTCGAACGTCAGTATTAAAGTTTCCCTTCTTGCACGCGGACAGGACACTAAATTTGGCAGCAGATCGAACGTTTGCTCGCGAAAACGATATAGAATTTTAGATGGTTTCAAGGGAAACCTTTTGTCGACGGTAAAATAGAATAGAAAGTTTAAGTTAAAAATTTTTGCTCGCGGTAAAATTCTGTTGCGTTAAAATTCCTGCCTTTCATCGAAGGATTAAACGCGATTCTGGGTAGGTTAACGAATTTCCGCAATTTGTTGCTTAAAAGTTTCCCGTTACAAAATTGTTCGAGCTGACCTTTAACGCGTACGTGCTGAGAGGTTATTTAAAACAGAATGCCGCGCAATTGTCCCGGCTTGTCCGCGCGTGAAAATGCCGCGAAACGGTCGCTGCGTCGCCTTTTTCCAACAATTGTCGTAAAAATACTCGATCAACGCGCTGTCGTTCAATTCTCAGCGTTCTATCGAAATACTTTTGGCTTTCTTTCTCTCTCCTCTCTCTCTCCCCCCTTTCTCTCCTCTCTCTTTCACTTTCTTTCTCTGTTTCCTCGCTCCCTTCTCTCTCCTTTCTCCCCACACTTTCTTTCTCTCTCTCCTCGCTTCCCTCTTTCTCCTCCCTTCTTTCTTTTTTTCTCTTTCTCTTTCTTTCACCCCCTCCTTTTTTTCTCTCTCTCTCTTTCCACTACAATCTCTCTCCTTTTCATCCGGAAATTTTTCAGTCGTTGAAAATTCGTGCGATTCATCCGCACAAAATTCGCAATCGAAACAATCCTCTGTCGTTTCCATTGTCTCCCCGACAAACCTTCTCGTTACGCTCTATTTTCAACCATCATGCCCGTCCCGATAGTTTATTTGCGTTCACGGTTCCGTTTCAGTTCGCGAAACAGCGTGCAACGTTCAAACCATCCTTCGAACTAGGCCTGGGTAGGCGAGTACTCTCTGCGATCCACCTTTGCCCGCGAAACTTTTTGATCCAGCTCCCATCGAATCTCACTGAAGACGTTCGTCGACGATTCACCAACACCGTGGACCCGTCCACGAAGAAGCTACACGTTTTCGAGGAACGAGAAATCGCGCTGCAGCCACGAATCGCTATCACTGTTCGAACGAGTCGCCGGCGCCCGGTCGATCGAACTCCTGCGAGGAGCCCGCGGGTCGGTCGGGCACCAGCAGCCATCCTCACGTCCTCACGAACTTGTACACCACACCGAACACCAGCACGCTGACCAGGACCAGCACCAGTGCGGTGACGACCTTCGCGAACGCGTTCAATCCGCTCTCTGTGTGCTGCTGTGGCCTCCTCGCTGGCAAACTCTGCTTCGAGGCGAGGCCCCGGGCCAGAGCAGGGAACGCCAGGCTCTGGGTGAAGGTCAGCTTATGCAGGGACTCGGACAGGGAGTAGGGACCCACCGATCCTCGGGCAGCTGCCCTCAGCAAGGCGTACTCCAGGTCCAAAGCGTCGAACATGCTGTACCTGTTGAGAGGAAGACAGATTTGTTCCAGGGTAGTTTTTAGGGTTTCGGGTTTGTTTCGTTATGGGTAGAAATTGTAAAGTCTGATGTGTTGGTGAGAGCAGAGGCTATAAGCAGAGGTCCAATATCGACGAAACAAATTTCCCCGACAATAAAGTACCCTCCAATCCTCGTTTTCGCTTCTCACTTTTCTCCTATTCACGAAGCCCGATCGATTCGATGTCCCAGCGAAGGGTGAAGGTTTCACCCTTGAAAGTTCAGGGCTCGAGAAAGGCGCGACCAAAATCGGGACGATCCGTTGTCCCGTTGAATACGAACTGGGATCATACTCTCGGACACCACGATTAATATCTCCGGATGTATAAATGAAAAGGCGCGACGGAGCGAGCTGTGGCCGCACACGTGTCGCCTGCATTTGCATGGCGCCCAGGGTCGCCGCCTTGACACGAGTCAAGATCGACGTCAGCCCTTGGGGATTATTTCCAGCCCCGTCCACTCCCCGGCGATTTCACGGATCGGAACGGAGGCGACACGTTCAGGGACTCGGACACCTTTTGTGGGCGGGACAGGAACGGGATCATCGGCGACGTCCGCTTCCTCTTGCGATCAAAAATCGAAATCACTCGCCAAGATGATGGACGAACAGCAGACGTGTGCCGAGCACCTGAAAGTATTGGGTACCTGATGGTTGGGATAAGTTGAAAAATGGTCGAGAATAGTTTTAAGTTGGAATAGATCCTGTGATTTGATATCGTGGAATTGTTGCTAACGATCCTTTACGCCGACTTATCGCACTCCAAAGTACGTTTCGGTAGTAAATGTTCGAGTTGAATTTATAATCGTGTGCCACGAGTTTAAGCACAGCTCGATGGTATGCGATACGGAGGGTAGATAATTCTGCCCCTTTGTCGAAAATGTATTCACCGCTGACCTTAATTCACCTCTGCCAACCTCCAGACGCATTATCCACGACATTAAAGAAAGAAACACTTTGTTCGAGTATTCCCAAGAAAACAGGTTCTCTGTTGAAACAAGGAAAGCTACACAAATTCAAATAACTCATTCGCGAATTTAAATAACTTAACAAAGCTACATAGTTCCTAATCAAACATCTCTTCGTAAACCCAATAAAATATAGTACCTTTACTTACACCTACCGTTATACAATACTATGCTAATATTAAAATATCAGTAACTGCTGATAACCCTATTCTTATGTTCTACGTTAATACTATACTAAAACTTTCTATCAACATCATTCCAAACAATTCCACCGAACCTAACCAACGTCGTACTAATAAGTTCGAACAAATCCTCCTACCAAAAGCTTCCCCAATGCCTCCCAAAAGCGATATTGTATGGGTTATTAAATAGACTAGGAGAACAAGAGTTATCGGGTATGAGGGATAGCTTAGTGGATAAAGCATTCGACTATTAACCGAGAGATCTCGGGTTCGATTCCCGGTCTAGGCAATCCAAACAACCGATTCTTTTTCTCCTGCGGTAGGATAGACTCCGTCAGATTTTTCCGTGAAAAATAAATTGCACTACCTGCTGCTACGTCTCCTGTCTCCAGCGTGCATCGGTGCGTTCGCAGAGCTGGGCATCGAGCGCAGGCTGCTGGTAGTGGAGCTGGATGGGCTGGGCGGAAGCGGCGGCTCCTCGTCGATGGACGCCCGATCCGGCGTCGGCGGGCTCTTAATCCCGGAATTATGGTGATTGTGATGCAAATGATGCAACTGCAGACGAGCGTGGTCCGGATGGAGTAGACTGGCGCGCCTGGACTGTTGAGGCGTGGCGGCTGGACTGGTGCTGGCCACGCCGCAAGGGGACGGCGACGCCTTTTGCGACAACCGTGCGTGTACATGTGAAATTGTTACTAGGCCACGATTTTATCACTAGCCGTTTAAAGTACTCTCTAGGAAATTACGCCTATAAAGTTGTGCCAGCCTAGCTCTCTGGGAACGATGTTACGATTCTATAGCGATTATTGGGTTGTTCAGGAGATTCGTGGCAACTGTTTGCGGGTAAAGCTTGGAAGAGCTAGGTGCCATTTTTGATAAAATGAGAAGGAGACAAGCTTATATTAATGGTATTGCATATGGCCTTTAAATATTTCATAGGATGTCGCTAGCAAATTTTACGTTTCAAGGTTCTCTTTAAATTTCTGAGTTTCTGTTCCCTGTTATTCAGTTAAATTTCTGATCGTCACTTTTATAAGTTTGCTACCTGTATTGACTCGATGCCGCTGTCGTTGACGTTCTCCTGGACGTCTGGGAACACGAATGCCTGCGCCTGTCCGTCTGCCTCGCCCCTCGGCGAATCGCTCGGCCATACCTGCAGCAGAGGAAGTCCTCCACGGGGCTCCGTGCACACTTCCGCTACAACGTCGTTGCTCTGCTCGCCCGCATTAAGGCACAACCGGCCCAGCTCTCTCAGTGGCTTCTGCAAAAATTATTAATCAGCTTGGAACATTAAGATTCTTAAGGAAACAGCAACCTCCTTTCACTTAGATTGTGATTATGTTATACAATTTTTAACACACAGCATTATTAATGTAGTGTCCCTCAGAGATTTCTAAAAAAATTGTTAAGCAACTTAAGACATTAAAATCTGTAACGTTAATTTTCCTAGAAAATGTACACCTATTAAAATACACATAATTTTACCAATTGTGCATTTAAATTTTGCTCTGAAAGTGTTGGACGATTACGCGTCAAGAACCAATGATCTCGAAAAATAAACATTTCACCGCTTTCCATTCAATCCCAGTGGACCCCGCTTGCAAAATGTCATTGTTAAAGCAGCATAAACAGTCGAGATGATTAATTTCCCTGTGCCATTATAATTAACGCTGGGAATGCTTAACGCGTTAATTAGAACGTTGCTGAGGCTCGAGTTCCAGGGAACGTGCAAATCCTCTTCGTGCCTTGCATAATCGTGTACAACTGCTAATAATACCGTTTTCTGGGCGTTGTGTCACGCACACGAACGCATTGTGTGCGTCTCGTCGACGTCACGTGGCGCCTATCATCGAGCTCGAATTGATTCGTCTGGCACGGTCTACGCGAAAACGTTTCCGGAAATTTCATGGAAGACACCAGACGTCCGCTCTCATTGTGTCAGTCGCACGATCGCGTCTGCTCTCAGAGCGTCACGATCGGGGCTGAAATTGTTCGATAATGTCGGTAATCGATGACACAGTGAACAGCAAAAGTGAATAGAAACGCCTGGAAAGCATTGAATATTAAACGGTAATTATTTGCTGAATTAACAATCGGAAGAGAATTATTTAGGTAGTCAAAATTAATAGAAATATTCATTTTTTGGATTATCAATAATTATTTGGGAATTGTTTGTAGAGTTAACAATAGGCAGGGAATTTTCTAAGGTATGCAAAATTAATATAAATGTCCATTTTTTGGGTTATCAATAATTATTGGGGAATTGTTTGCTGAATTAACAATCGGCAGTGAATTATTTAGGTAGTCAAAATTAATAGAAATATTCATTTTTTGGATTATCAATAATTACTTAGGAATTGTTTGTAGAGTTAACAATAGGCAGGGAATTTTCTAAGGTATGCAAAATTAATAGAAATATTTATTTTCTGGGTTATTAATAATTATTCGTGAATTGTTTGTAGAGTTAACAATAGGCAGGAAATTTTCTAAAGTAAGCAGAATTAATAGAAATAGAAAATTGTTCTCCTTGGTTTTGCCAAATATCGAACGTTACGTTGTTAAAAATAACGAAACAGAGGGGAATTCGTGGACAAACGCGGAGAACGTCATTCCATGCGATCCGCGCGTGGATTCCAGCAATATTTGGCTGGTTTGGATGGCCATCGCCTGCGATCATCGCGTTTGATACGTTCACCGACCACTATTTGCATGGGAACGGCTCGTGAACAAACAAAAATGTCATTGCATCGAGTGTATTTCATGGTATCCATCGAGAATGGAATAACAATCGCGTGGGACCCTTTTTTACACGTCGAAATGTACAAAACTACGATAGCCGCGGATTTTTCGATGCTTCGACGGATTAAAACGATGGAGCTTGCGTGGAATACAATTTTAACAACGTTCACTGGTTTCCATAAAACTATAAAGAGGATGAACAGAGAAAACCATTAACGATAAATAAAAGATTAATAAAATCTTTTTGGTCCTCAAAAATAAATGGAAAAATACAAAGCTCTCGAAAAGATGATGCTACCTATAATACCAGACAAAAATTTAGGACGAAAGAAAATTAATTAATTAATTAATAAGAAATAACAGTATAAGCAAAATTTACCTTTTATGCTAATCAATAAATAGTGTTCTACAACAGTAACAATAAAAATTACTGTGCAGACAATAAAACTATGCTCTACATTGTCCTCTGATCTTAAACTTTTGTCCGCTACTGTGCTTAGCAGATAAAAAATGATTTAAAGAGAAAAATAATTGGAATTTTTCAAAGAAGCTCGTAGAAAATCGAGGAAAAGCAGCGAGTCCTGTTAAATTATTCAAAAGCTCGCGAGAGCTACCTTATCCTGAAAGGAAACACGAGATGGATGCTTGAAGACAGACGGAAGCGAAGCTTTATTTATTTATTTATTTATTTATTTAAACCATTTAAACATGCTGCGACTCGAACACGTCTCTTTGAATTGATAAACTTCACTGATTATGTATTAAAGAAGCCTCCGTGTTCCGTGTTTCCGATCGCCTCTAGGAAGCCTCAAGGAAGATCCGGTTTAAAATTAAACAACCTTCGACGTTTCAGACTCTCTATGCGCTGGGAATAACGTTAGGTTGAACAGAAGAGGGTATTGTTTATTGGCGTTACAGCAAGAATTAGCCGAAGATGCACTTCCGACGAAAATCAGACGATCATTATCGACGCGAGACTCCTGTGAGATCCCGGTTTCACCTGTCAAATTACGGCTAATTACGTTAATTATTAGACTAACTGTCGTCAGCTGCGACTGTTGGAAGGAAATCGCGGTTACGAAAGCCGAAACACAATAGAGAAATCGAAAATTCTTGGAGTGCGCGTGAAGAAGGCTCGTCCTATAGCCTGAGTCGAATCTGTGGCGCCTCAAGGTCGCGCTGAGCCGCTACCCCCACCACGCCGTCTGCTACGGCTACCAAAGCGCCCGATACAGTATTTTCACGTTAAATACTCGAGTATTCCCGCTAATAAATGCTTGGCGTTCATCCCCACCACGATACGGAATCTAAGTTCTCCCTTTGTCTTTCTTTACGATCGTAAAAGGCTAATTGGGCTAGAACAGTGTTTCTTAACGTGGTGTATTCGCCTCAGAGGTGGGAAGTTTTTATCATTTGGGGTCCAATTAGAAAATTCCATTCGTTAACTTTATTAACAATATATGTGGTAAAATATTTTGTATAACATAAAAATATAATATAAAATTTATATTCAAATTAGAAACGATTTTATCTTCATTCATTTAAAATGCTTACTTCGACTGTACTTCTTCAAAATTTGTTTGCCTATTAAATACCATAAAACTATGTTCTACATTCTTTTTTTGTCCTCTACTGTAAATGCTTGTAATCGGTCCTAAGATGCAAATATTCAACGAGAAAATACTGTAAAGCGAATATGCTGCTTCCTTATACATTTTCGCTGGAAATATCGACTTCTAAGAGTAAGAGTTACGAAAAATCCATGCATCAAGTAAGAACGAAGGATCTTTCTTTGGAATGTTTCCAGCTTGAAAATCTTTTCTGTCGCCATCTTTCTGAGACACTCGATTACGCTTTCCAATCGGCTTTTCATTAAGGCCTGTTTACACCGTCACGACGAAGGCTGTGTTAACACGCTCGCCTGTTTGTAACGCGATGACGTAGGACAGACGCACGCGAATGTTCTCGGTAACAGTTCACCGGCTAATATTCATCGCGGCGTGAGGACAAAAGTGCAAAGTTCAAACGTACATAGAACTGCCATCGTGCACGCGTTTCTATGGTTCGATTTCTGGCCTTTCCAGCCGTTCTTCTCAGTTCTTGGAGGGAGAGGAAGACGGGAGCGTGAAACAAGGCGGTTAACTCGATTTTGAAGAACCTTTGACGCTCCAATAATTCCTCTTACTCTTCCTCGGTTCGTTCTCCAATTGTTTCGAGCGCCTTCAAGCATTCCTTCAATTTTCAACTCTTTGAAGTGCCTTCCCTTCTTTCATTCTTCTTTCATGTGCAATAGCGTTTTTAGTTTCGTTGAAACTCTACAGAATTTTGTACCTGCCTGTTAATTTATGGTTAAGAACGTTCTCACCAGCGGCGTCACCTACCGTGTTGCTCCGTTTGCCTGCTATCAGGCGTAAAGTACCCCATCTTTTAGTTGCTAATAACTAATAAACAAAGCGTCAAACGCAATATTGTTACTCTTCATTTTCGTCTTAAAATGTTGCATAGAGTTACCATTTCAATTTTCTCCTAGCTTCGTCCGAACACCCTGTACAGTGCGTACCAAAAACATAGATCCATTTGTTTTTGTGTTCTTAACTTCAATACCGTATATTTTATTTGACTGAAATTTATGTCAATATTGAATAAAAACGTTGGGAAACATCGGTGTCAAATTTATTTTTAGTACGATTTCTCATTCTTGCACAGTAAACATTTTTGTGGTTTTACTCAATTTTTAACCGTAACAATATGACGGATCCGCTTGCAGAAGTGTAGAAAATTTAAGAAATTAAAACTTAATAGACTTAAAGAAACTTGAAAATCTTATAAATAAAACTTAAACAATAACTTTAAAAACTTAAAATCTTAAACACAATTTAAAGATCTTAAAATACATGAAAGTAACGTAAAACAATAAATATCTTTAATAATTTATAGATTTTCCGTCGCTTTTTATTAATAAATTTATTCTTTTTGTCAACGGCGAGGGCAAGAAGTGTTTCCTATTTTTTTTCTCTTTTTTTCGCAACGTCCAAATTTCTGCATCCACGCAAACTTCAATTCACCCGAACATAATCGATTGGATAATCTAAAAATGAACAGGAAGCAGCGAAAATATGCGGATCGCGTACACCAATGTCCATCGTTCAGCCATTACATCGAGTTCGTTGAAGGGCGAGCAATTCCGTCGCGACATTTAATAGGATCGGGAACGCAAATTTATCGACGCGTTTTTATCCCGTTCAACGGTTCTTTTCACGCAGCACGGTATAATTAGCCCGACCTCGTACGAAAAAAAGGAAAAAAAATAGAGAGAACCCGCTGGTCAAACAGGCGATGCGAAACGCAGATCGATAAAGCGCAACCAGGAAGCTCCGTAATGAGGCTGGATGCTTCTTTTACAGCTTGCCCGTGCCCCGGAAGAGAACGAGACACGTTATTCAATGTTTGCCCGATGGAACGAGGTGAAAGGACCATAGGTGGAAGGGCCGGAGGGGTTGCGGAGGGGAAAAAAGAAACGCGAAATACGCGTCCCGGAAGGGAGGTTGCGATGAAAGTTTGAAACTCGATCAGGGGGTCGGTTCGACGGAGAATTGTTTGCTGAATATTTTCTGAGATACGCAAGAAATATACCGGGTGGTTATGAAAAAGGTTCAGGCTCACGTACAGTGGCGGACAAAAGTTTGAGACCAAAGAGTCAACGAGATTAAAGTAATTAATTTATAGGGAATAGCATTATAAACAAAATTTGGGTTCTGTGCTAATAAATTTTTAAGCAATCTCAATTCAGTGTTAATTCAATTGTGGTTAAATTATATATTGTATACAAAGGGGAACAAAATTTTTTAAATAAACAATAAATAATAAATTTCGTGTTGCTGGCAGCTACAGTAGGGGACAAAAGTTTAAGATCAAAGAGTCAACAAAATTATTGACTGATTCACTTATTATATTGTATTATTAGTTATTATATATTACTAACTAATTTATAAGGAATAGCATGATAAACAAAATTTGGGTTCTGTGCTAATAAATTTTGAAACAATCTCAATTCGGTGTTAATTCAATTGCGGTTAAATTATATATTATATACCAAGAGGAACAAAATTTTTTAATAAATAATAAATTTCGTGTTGCTGGCAACTACAGTAGGGGACAAAAGTTTAAGATCAAAGAGTCAACAAAATTATTGACTGATTCACTTATTATATTATATTATTAGTTATTATATATTACTAACTAATTTATAAGGAACAGCATGATAAACAAAATTTGCGTTCTGTGCTAATAAATTTTGAAACTCAATCTCAATTCAGAGATTGTATGAAATTTTATTCACGTGGGCGGAATAACAAAATTTACAACCATCGAGTATTTCTACGAAAAGAACTGCCACAAAGCATTTTTGGACAATTCCTGCTAAATTCTTTAATAGTGTTTTCAATGCGTTTTGAAACAAGCTTCTATACATTGTACTTTGTGGTATTGTGTTCACATTGGCAAGCAATTTACCATCGACAATTCGGTATCTTTCAATAATTCCATCGAACAGCTCGCAATTTCTGGTATTCTACGACTAAAGAGGAAATATTCAGCGGAGTATCCAAAAAACTGAAGCTTCTCGTGTTCTTTGTTCCGCGCGCAGCGGCTAAAACCGCGAAGCTTTTTCGTGTCTCTCGTTTGGCCATTTTTACCGTAAGCACGATTTAAACGAAACAGCAGTCTGGCAACGGACCAAATTTTTGTGCGTGACAAATGACAGCGCGGGGGATGGCAAATATTGCAGCGGACTGTTAGCAGAGCGGAGAAAATTTGCATTTTTATGTGCCTGTATGCTTTATACCGCTTCTAACGAAACAGCCATTTCATTTCGCGCGCCACTGTGAACATCCACACCAACACGCGTTCTTTTTCCGGGAGAATACAAAAAACAAAATATTACATAATTATAAAAAGAATGTGTAACGTTAACATTCATAATAAAATATAATTTAATTTTTCTAAATCATTACTTTTCGTATAAAAACTTTCTGTGGGTATGCACACTTTATCTTCTGCAGGGTACAAACACTTTTTGTTCTTTTGTATGTGTATAATAAATAAATAACTTTTTTCATTATTTTTACCTGTTTATTCATAAACTTCCTGACATAAAAACATTTTTTTTTTTTTTTTAATAAAATGGTTAAGTCATGCAATTAAGGGTTAAAACTCGCGGAAATTAATTAATCCGCCGGCGGCCAAACGGGAACACTGAAAAGCTTGTTGCTCTCGGTTTAAATATACTCGCGGCTGGTCGCGTTGTCGGCGACCCGTTAAATCGTAAAAATCATCCAGGGAATTTCGCGATTCCACGTTAATGCGAAAACTTTCCGGGATTCTCGTTTCGCGTTTCATCGGCCGTGATCCGTATCCCGTTTCGTCGAGGAGCAAATTGAATAAAAAAATCGCGGTGTTGAGTTTCTATTTAACGAGCGCGCGTTCGAATAATTTTGCACGCGATTTTCGCGTTAAAAAGTGAAAAAAAAAGATAACGAGAGACAACATTTCATCGGTCCACGAGGTTGCTTAACTCTTCGAGGAGCAGGAATTTAGAGAAAATGAACATTCCAGTTGCACAGAATTGTTTTTTAATATAAAAATATGGAGCAGAATATTCGTTTCAATTATTATAATAAAATATTAAATTGTTCGACTGGGTAATTTCAATTTTTCGAGGTGGGTTTAAGCGTATCTTTTTGTAGTGTAAATCGTTTTTTGATTTTTTAAAACGTAACTTTTCAATTCTAATGTTCATTAAGATGACTTTTTGCTTAGCAATATCGAGTCCGAAATAAAACTCGCTCTGTCGTGTTGAAAATTAATTTTTCTCGTCAATTATTGAGCAGCTTAACTAACCTAGTTTGTTAAAATATTCCCTGGATTAACAAATTATGGTACTATGAAAATTATAAATAACCCTGCTATTTCGAAAACTTTCATATTAATTAACCTTACAAGTTACAACTAAAACTTACTTTACCTACTCCCTCGCATTTTCAAACTAGTTATCGTCTCCAGCTACCCACTTGTTCATTAAAAAGATGCTTGGAGTTTACAAATTATCCAATAAGTTTCTGTTTAAAGTTACCGAATCCTAATTAATATTCAACCCCCTCTTAACATTGATCACCCTCTCAAGAGCATGTTGATAGAATAATGAGATTCTCTGAATTATTAAATCGTTCAAAAATAATTACAAATTTCGTCTCTTCTCGCGGAATTGTCGAGTTCCAACCAAAACCCGAACCTAACCCAAACTCACCCTTTTTTCTTCGAAAAGTAATTATTTTCTTCAAGAGGTCGCTGTTTCGTGAAGAAATTCTCGAAATTAGCGAATTATTTCGAAGCGTTCGCACTGAAAGAGGCAGTGAAGCTCCCTGGAGTCCATTAAAAATTCCTAGTGTGCTCAGAATGGGGTTGAAGAGCGAGACTAACACTTGCAAAGCCATTGTTGGGTTTTATGATGCCCAGGCACACGTGGAGCTTGAAATTGTACTAAATTTCACATGCGATCAATGAGCTACGAGCTACGAGCTTAATTGAAGTCATCCAATTCTAATTAATATTCAACCCCTTCTGAAAATTGATCACCCTCTCAACAGCACACCGATCGAATAATCAAATTCTCTGAATTATTAAATCGTCCAAAAATAATTACAAATTGTGTCTCTCCTCGCAAAATTGTCGAGTTTCAACCAAAACCTGAACCTAACCCGAACCTAACCTAAATTCAGCCCTTTTTCTTCGAAAAGTAATTATTTTCTTCAAAAGCTGGCTGTTTCATGAAGCAATTCTCGAAATTAGCTAATTACTTCGAAGCATTCGCACCAAAGGAGTCCATTAAAAATTGCTCGGGTGGCCAGAAAGGGGTTGAAGAACGAGATCGACACTGGCAGAGCCACTGACGGGGTCTTGTGAGACCCAAACATACGTGAAAGCTTGAAATTGTACGAAATTTCACGTGCAACCAATGAACTACGATCTACAAGCTCAATTTAAAACACGTCGATGGGTTTTGGGGTATTTGGGTTTAAAAAAAGATTCGTCCAGGGATCTGCGAGTGTCTGGCACGTCGAGCAGACACAAGGCTATGTTCGTGACCGTGACTGAAAGATCTCGCATTGCTCGACCTTGACACGGGCACGGTCGATGAAGGAACGGGAAAAAGGGGGTTGGTTCTCCCTCGCGCGACGCTTCTCCACGCGTGCAAACAGTTGCACCCCTTCCTCGAAAGGGTGGTTCGATTAATTTTTAACCGTCCATTAAGAAACGAGCCTCGAGTAACCTTCGTGAATTTCTTCTCAGAGTAACTGCTTCATCTTTTTCTCGTTCCTCCCGAATTTTTAACGGGGTGAAACGAAATTTTCAAGATGGATGATGATGGTAAAGGAGTCGCAACTCGGTTATTAATTTCAACGCGAAAGTGGCACGGAGAAAGTTAGGGGGGTGCTGACGCGAGGCTAATGGGAAAGTTAGGGGTTGCCAGCGACGGATTAATCGAAACCTTTACCCTGTAGGAGGGGGGGGGGGCGAACGGGGGCGCAGACAGGTCTCCGTTCGCGAGTTAGACGGTTGATGGGAAAAGGAAAGTGAAGCTGAAATTGAAAATTTGCTCCTTAATCATTTTGCAACCCTAACTTCGACGGTAAATAGGTTATCGTCTGTTATTTATGAAGTTTCACCCTTCTATAACGTGATCTTTCCGAATTGACTTCCACTGAAAGCGAATTCCTTATATTTTGAAGCAACAGAGCGGAGTATTTAGACACACGATCGTGACCGTCGCGTTTTATAATCGTTACGAAGACTATGAGGACAATTTTAACACTTGCAGTGCAATCGTGATAAAAATTACGAGAAAGGCCATTGATTAGCCTTTTTTGACCCAGATTATACAGATTATACTTCTTGAAAAAAAGTTAACATTCTTGAAGAATTTATTTACTAATCCTACTAATTGGATCAGTTGAGTCGCTATTATTTAATAATGTTCTAAAAAGCAAGGGATTATTGCTATTAGTTAATTCATTGTTAAAATAAACTCTTATAAACGAAGAAAAAAAACGATTAATAAATCTGTCCTTCTATCTTTGAACTATGTGTTGTTGAGGAAGTCAACAACACATCCGACAAGCAGCGTCGGAACAGGTATCTCAGGACGCGGAACGAAAACGTGCACGGAAATGTCGCTGGAGGAATAATTAAACGTGTCGTCTGTGTCCCTGCGTTCACGCTTCGAGCGTTTTGAAAAGGAAGAACGAGGCATTGACGTGATCCCCGTTCGTTCGTCGGTGGAACTAGGGGAAGGATCTCATTATGCGGCGACGAACCGGCGTCCCTTTCACCGGAGAGATTCATGCGACGAGAAAAAACGATCAGAAGGCGTCGTTATCGAGGACGCTTCCTCGAGAATTCGAGTGTGTATCCGAGGGGTCGAAACCCTGCGAATCTACCCCCTCGTTCTTCGTCAACGCGCTATCATCGGTGATGAATCGAGTAGATACGTGAAGTGGTGGCTGTGAAAAGCTTGGCTTCAATTTTTCTGAACTCGAAACGGTGGAATTCGAAGGGACAAATTTTTCAAACGCGTTTCAATTGGCATTCGATGCAATTTGAGGGTTCGCAATTTATCGGGTCGCGGATTAAAAGTTGTTTTTGACGTGCCGATTTTTCAGTGCTTGAAAATGTGGAACGTTTTCGAGAAACTTTTATACGCGTTCCAATTAGGATTTTAATTAATTAATGCACTGGAGTTAGTCTTATAGAGAATTCGTTGTTCGAGGGGTTGAGGGTTGAAAGTTAGTCGAAACGAATCGTTGTCGTTTTAATTGAAGTTTCTTTGTTTCGAAACTCGTCGGTGGGACACCGCACGATTCGTGGAAAAAGGCTCACCGTAAACTTTTGGATAACGAGATTACAAACGGGGATAACAAACGAGCCAAAGATACCGGGGGCAAACTGAAACGAACAAACTTCGAAAGTTTGTCTGCAAACTTCACGAGGGGTGGGCGGGGGTCGTTCTAAGCAGGGGATAACTTATATCGCGGTTTCGTTAAAACTGGAAGAAAGTTGAACTTTCTAATCAGTTGGAAACGGAAAAAATTTATCTGATACAAAGTCTTAGGAACTAATCAAACCGTAGGAATCGAATTATACTTTCGTAATCCGCACAATTTTTATTTATTTATTTATTTATTTATTTATTTATTTATGCATTTGACAGATAAACACCCTTTATAAAGAAGTAAAAATAAAAATAATTAAAAATACAAAAGAAACAATTACATACAAGCTTATACAAAAGGATACATTGTTCTACATCATAAGAATGCAAAAAGAGACTGTGAACATTTTTAGTTCAATTCAAGAAAAAATCTATGCGTATTTATTATTGTACTAAGAGTACTTCGATGAAAATAATGGAACAATTACCCCCAAACAGCAGAGCGAAAAGATTTGATTTTAAAATACAAACAATGAAAGTGCAATGAAGCTACTGAGACTTCCACCCCATAAGAACGAAATAAAGAGTCTGCCTTGAAAAATAAACACTCCACCCTGCGTGCACTCCACCGAGAACCGCCCGGTGAAACTAATGAAACTTCAACCCCTTCTAGAAGGAAATAAAAAATCTGTTCGTAAAGTAAGTTCTAAAACCCCTACTGTTTCCACTTCAAGCACCCCAATGAAGGTAACTAAATTTCTACCCCAGGGGAAGTAAAGCCCACCCTTGTTTCGCTTCACGAAGAGCAGGTTAAAGCTTCCACCCTTGCCATGACAAAATAAAGATACCCGTTTTTAAAACAAACACTTCGAAACCCACCCCAAATGTGCTTCGTCGAGAACACCCTAGTGAAGCCGAGAAAATTTCCACCCATGCGAAAACAAGTTACGAAGTTCTCATGTTAAAATAAATTTCAACTTTTCCAGTCTTCGCTCCGTTAAAGACACTTTCGTGGGAACTTCAACATTTCCACCCCAACTGCGACAAAGCAGAAAAGGTACCCTCTTCGAAAACCAAATCCCAATGTTCCCTCATTTTACCCTTCATGAAAAACACCCCCGTGAAACCATCGCACTTGAATTGCAAAATTAACTTTGAAACTCTACATCGACAAACAATTCACCCCCATTGCAACAAAATAAAAACATAGCCTCTTTGAGGCCCACATACCAACATTCTTTCCGTTTACCCTTCATCAAAGGTACACTTGTGAAACTATTGAACTTTATAACGTTACTCAACAAAGATTCCACCCCCATTGCAACAAAGCAAAAACATACTTTCTTTGAAGCCCACATACCAACATTCTTTCAGTTTGTCCCTCACTCAAGGCACCCTTGTGAAACTATAAAATTTCAAAAATCCGCTCGACAAATATTTCACCCCCACAGTAACAAAAATAAAAAATACCCTCTTCAAAAACCAAATTCCAAAGTCCTCTCCGTTAACATCTCACCAAAGACACCCTTGTAAAATTACCGAACTCCAACTGCAAAGTCGACATCGAAAATTTACTCGACGAAGATTCCACTCCCCTCCCTCCGTGCACGACCACCTGCACCACATAGAAAACGCGGTCGCGACCACCCTCAAGCCTCCCGTCACGAAGAGGCGACCCTTTGCCGCATGAAGAGACACACGAACCCAAGCTTAGTGCACCCACCTGCATGCTTCCGAGGCCGAGCTCATGGCCAAGGGTTTCAGGCGCGATCGTCCGCGTCGTGCCAAGGTATCGGCGCCCAGGGTGTCGTGCTCCTGCTCAGTCGGTTTCCTCGGGGTTCGAACTGCGACTGGTTCCGCTCGTCAGGACAGCCGAGACAGCAGCGTGCTCAGGGGGAGGGGGTTGCGCCTCGGTCCGGTCGCCTGGCGTCGGTGGGGATGGGCGGCCGTGTTTCAGGGAGAGAGAGAGAGAGAAAGAGAGAGAGAGAGGGAGGGAGGAAGAGGGTCCAGAGTCGCGACGCACTCTGACGAGTTTGATTTAACCCCGCAGTTACCCTGTATAAGCTGTCGATCAAAAGTTTGGAAAATGTTAGCAAGAGAACAATAGAAGAACAATGACTGTTTTATCTTCGAATTTCGTTTTTTCAGTGATGGATCGTAGGGAATTTTTATTTGTTTTTGTCGATTCAGCAAATTTCGAAACTAAATTATTGAGTTCTTTAAATATTTTTAATCTTTCGCACTCGAGGGGCAATCGTTTTAAACATTCTCAGACGCAGAACGTTAGGTTCGGGTTAAGTTCGAGTTAAGTTACTAGATATGTAGCTGGGAGTGTGGCGGCTCCTGTAATCCGGCTACTCGGAGGCTAGTTATGATGGAGGGTCTGAGAGCGGGGATTCCTGTTGGTGCGGGACTCACGTTGACTGGGTGTCCGCGCTAAGCTCGCCATCAATATGGGCATCCTGGAGGAGTCCGGGATGGCCAGGTTGGCTAAGGAGAGGCGAATCGGGCCAGAGGGGATAACCCAGCAGCCAAAAGTCTCTGTGGCGGGCAGTAGTGGGATCGCGCCCGGGAGTGGGACCGCAGTTAACAGCCTGGTCAATATGACTTGACTCATAACTTTTTTTTGCGCGGATAAGTACTGGACGCATTTTTATAGAGTTTCTGTGCTTTTTCAATCGCAGTAGATGGCCACCGTGGAGTTTAGTTGATAAAAATCCTAAATAACCTAGCTACCCCTCTCAGGAGGACGAGGTATCATTTAAAAGATTTTTTTTCACGTAAAAAAAAAAATTGGGATTAGTTTCAATTTTAGATTAAGAAATATTATATTTATATTATTATTATATTAAAGGATCTAAGTCGTATATGTAAGTAGTACACTCATTTAATTAATGTCAAATGAATTAGCAATAAGTGTGTAGCAATAAGAGTCACCTCTCGAGTACAAAGGGTTAATGCATTACATTTATTTATTTGTAAATGAACTAGTAGCCTTTTATATAGATGCTATGTAAGTAAATAACACTTCAAACTTAATAAGAGTAAATTGCATGCGATACGTGTAAATGAAAAGGAAAGGAATTTAAATTGTACGACGTTTACATGATCGTTACATTGTTGCATATTTGCTTTAATTTGTTATGCATTGTGTATTATCATATTGAAGTATATTGTTACCGTGTATTATATGAATTTCGATATATTCCTGACTAAGAAATTTTCTAAAGGGAACATGACAATGGATTCTTCCCCTTTTCACGAATAATTCCTTTGGAAACATGAAAGAATGTCCTTAAGAGAGCCCGACCGGAAGCCCCAATAGCCAAACGAACCCTGTTTCTCACGTTCCGGAAGAATAAACCAAACCTTCCTAAGTAATAAATTCTAAGAATCCATTATCACGGTTCAAGGAACTCTTTATCCTCGTTCTCGAGTAAATTCTCGTTATCCCCCGAAAATGTTTCATCCTGTCTCGTATTCGATATAGTCTGAAACATTCACTTAGTAACAGCAATTAGACATAAATATTAGGTTGACAACAAAGTTTCCGCCATTTCTTTAAAAATAAGAAGAATATTTCCATCTCTTTCGATTTCTTTCAAATACTATGCATAGAATTCGTTCGACACTGATGCAGAATTGGAAGCTTAGTTGGATGAATTTTTCGAGTCGAAACCGGGTGATTTCTATCGACGAGATATTAAAAAAGTTGTTGATCTTGTTGGGAAGAAATTGTAAACAACCGGGAAGAATAGATTATTGATTAATTAGTTGTTAATTTTTATTAAAAGATAAAATTTTTTAAAAAATTTTAAAAACTTAGTTACCAATCCGTTGGATCGATAAGTTTCTCTTCGTGACATTTCAACGGGTTGAATCAGCTGAAAATCGATCAAACCGATTTGTGTTATTGAAAACACGATTTCTACGAAGCTTTAGTAGGAAACAACCAAGGAAACGCTTATCGTAGCGTGCAAAATTGACATTCCGAGCGACTTCCTCGACGTTCTGTATCGCGGTCGCTAATTTCCCAAGAAAATTGCTCGAGCTCCGCAACGAAGACAGCGAAGAGAGCAATTTGCTGGTCGAAGGCGGAAGCTCGAGCGGCTGGGAACCGATTTATCGGAAAACAGAGGACGTTCGGATCGGAGAAACGAGAAGAAAGGAGAGAAAATGTGCAGAAAGAAGGTGAATTCTTCGTTTCTTCCATTACAACGATTTAAAAGAATTAGAGTACACATAGCTGTTTATAATTATTGTGTGATATATTTATATTTACGAGTGCTACCATCTATGGGCTGTCGTCGTGATGATGCTTATGTGCTTTGTTTTTATACGGAGAATAAACAATCTGGAAGTAAACACGAAGAAGTATAGTTTTTCACCAAGAATAACCCATATTAATAGATACGTATAATAATTTATGTACAGTTTATACTTTATTAAAATAGTTATTCTTCAATAATCTCCCTCCACAATTTCACTAGAGGGATGCATTCACCTCGAATTCTAGTCCCAAATAAAAATTCTTTTGACTTTTGTCGTTCAACCGGTTTAGCGAGATCACGTGTTTTTTTTATTCCCTCAATCCAAGATAAAAATCCACTGCAATCCTTTCCTTTCTTGCATTGTAGAATTTGTGTCGATAAATTAGGATTCGACAATGTCTAATGCTCTACGACCCCATCTAATGAATCATTGTACATTAGCATATGAGACAATGCTGTCGATTGCAAATAATCAGCGTAGAGAACAGGTTCGATCTGCAAAACAAATAGGCGATTTATGTAGTAAATTAAGGATCTACTTATTTCAACCCTAGCGTTAACCCTGCTCCAACAATTTCTAACAAAAAGAAGGATCAACGGGAAGCTGACAGTTCCTTAAGGTCTGCCGACCAACGAAGCTTCCTCTGTTTATTAAGAAATTTCCGTGATAAGAGCGAGATCAAGGTCGTGCAAACGTCTGGATTAAAGATCAGAGGATTCGATGGACAGAGAGGATTCTCATGTGAGGACGGTGAAAAAAGCGGTGGACAAAAGGGTGAATCGATGAAACAGTCGCGTCTGCTGGCGACGCGAAACGTCAAATTAAAGGTCCTTTGGCGTGCAGCGAGGGAAACGGGGACAAAGAGAGCGGTGTCATAAAGCGGGGACCGGAAGCGACGACAAAGGGTGGCCGCCGGGGTGAGGAACTCGCGGACGGGCCAGGAAATCCGTCAAACGCGGCTCACCCCCTTGGCGACCCGCTAAAAATTGGCTTCCGGTGAATGCAACCCCTTTGTGATGTGGTAACGTGGCCAATGAAGAAGCGTACGAACAGTGATGGCATTTATGTGTATGAATAGAATATGTAACTATAGAATTAGTGGTGGGTAAGGCATAAAATAGGTGCTATTTTAACCCTTTGAGTAACGAATATTCTAGGTCGAAATGGTTTGGGTGGTTACTCATACATTAGTAATTGGATCGCAGTAAATGGAAGACCGAAAAATAAACGCACATGAATGTTGAATATTCCAAGGAAGGGGGATAACGACTGCCAATTAGAGAGTAATAATAAACTGCCATACAGAGAGACAATACTGTAGTATTTTGATTTTGATTGGTCGCTCCACATATACTCTACCCTAAAATCGCTTGTTTTCAATCTTAAACACTTACACGCATTCTCACCCTTATCTATTCCTTCACTTCCACATTCGCCACCTGTACATAACCGAAATAATAGGAAATAAATAGGAATAAATAAATAGAAAATAAAATTTTTAAATTGAAGAAACGAAATATAAAGGGAGCGAGAGAAATTTAAAGCACTTCCAAAGTTAAGGGTTGCAATTTCAAGAACTATTCTTGTTGAATTCACACGCGGGAGCGAGGTCTCCAGGAAAAGAATTTACTGGGAAAATTAACGAAACAATGATGATTTTTAACGTATAGCAGAGAAGTTTCCATCCCCTTCGCGAATAAAATTTAAGGCTCCTTTTTACCATAATCCAGCGTACTTTCCGTTAAGCATAAAAACACGCGTTAGTCACATTCTACATGTTTATCATTTGTACAATTTTCGTGTCTATTCTCCGCTCATCCTCGATGCATACTTTGTACAATTTCTAAGTATTCGTTAGAGAAGGCGATCGACTACATTGAGAACTGCAAATGAATAGGACATTCTCTCGCGATACGAGGTCAAATCTGAGAGGAGAACGCGGTAGGGGGCGAGGAATGGACATCCGTCGTTCCAGCGAGAGTTCAGCAAGGGTGAAGCAGGGCGAGAGACTCGGGTCGGCCGTCGAAGGGGCTGCGAACAGCGGGAAAAGAGGACGCAACGGGAGAGGGCGAGGACGCGCGACGCCGGCGCGAGAGGAACCCCGTAGGTCAAGGTCGCCGCAGGTGGCGTCGAGCCCGTCGGTACGGCCCTGAAGCCCCACTCGGCCACCGGAAAGCCTCGTGCAGGACGATCTTCGCCTCTCTGGAGATCGATATGGCTGGCCGCTGCGAGCGTGCAGGTGAAAAACGGCCGGCCCTCTTCCTGCAACGTGGAAACCGATAAGGGCTGCTTGCCTGCCCTCCCTGAATTGACCCAGTTGGCCTGGTCAACCATTTATCGGTGAAACGAAGTCATTTCTTTTTTATTTCTTTCGTTGGTCTTCAGGGGGTGAGTAAGGGAGCGATTGAGTGAGTGAGTGAGTGAATGAGTGACTGATTAAGTGAGCAAATGAGTGTCTGAGTAAGTGAGCGATTGAGTGAGTAAGTGAGTGATAGACTGAATAAATGAGAGAGTGAGTAAGTGTATGAATGTGAGATTGAGTGAGTGAGTGAGTGAGTAAGTGAATGAGTGAGTGAGTGGGTGAGTGAGTAAGTGAGTGAATGAGTGAGTGAGTGAGTAAGTGAATGAGTGAGTGAGTGGGTGACTGAGTAAGTGAGTGAGTGAGTGAGTGAGTGAGTGAGTGAGTGAGTGAGTGAGTAACAAAGTGAGTGACAAAGTGAGCAAATGAGTGTCTATATGTATACTCGCTATTGACTCTCACCGTGAACATGCGTGAAAAAATTTTGAAAAAGCTAAACAAAGGCTTGCGTTGGAACCAGGTGTTATCCACCAATGTTTATCGTAACATTTACTTCAGTTAAAAAAAATTACGAATTAATTTGTACAACAAATAATAATTTTTTATTTTCCACCCTCGTACAGGCCATAAATACGTGTCACTTTATACCTAAAGAAATTTTCCAGCGAACACATACCTCGACTCAATTTTCCGCGGATTTTCCCTCGAACGTAACGACGCGCGTGAAGAGAGGAACGACTGCAAGGAGGCGCGCGTACACGGTAAGATTTACATACAGATTTACATGAGAATTGACGTCGAGACGTTGGACCTTATCACGTGACGGTTTACGGTGTTGTTCCGCTCGCGTGACTTCTCGCCTTGGTCGGCTCTTCCACGTGGAAAGCACCGATTCCAGGGACGATTACGTCGGCGAATGCCGGAGGCTGTTGCTTTGAAAACGGAAGTGACCGAAACCCTGACGCGCGTTGCACTTGAGAGGGAGAATTCGGAGATTTCAATTAAACCGGTGTAATTTCGGGGTTGTTTATACGGTGGTGATAGAGGAATGCACTAGGATGTAAGATAAGAAATATTAATAATAAGAAATATTATTATTATTGTGATAAGTAATAATATTATTATTATTATTAATTAGAAATATTATTATTATTGTGATAAGTATTATTATTATTATTATTATTAATAAATATTATTATTATTGTGGTAAGTAATATTATTATTATTATTATTAATAAATATTATTATTATTGTGATAAGTAATATTATTTTTTTTATTATATTATTATGCGCATAAGATACGAGGTGCGATAAATACAGTAGCGGACAAAAATTTAAGACTAAGCAGTCAACGAAATTAAACTAATTTATAAGCAATAGCATGATAAATAAAATTTGCATTCTATGTAAACGAATGTGTGGACAATATTTACGGATCATGAAACTATGTTCTACATTGTACCTCTCGTCTTAAACTTTTGCCCGCTACCGTATCTGCGTGGGTCGCGAAAGAGTCGTGCACGCGGAAAGAAAAGGGGGCAAGAACGTAAGCGGTTAAGTATACTGAAATAGCATCCTCGCGAAAATAGCTGTGCTCCATTCACTATCGTTATTGACTCGTAACAGCTAACGTTGGCTGTAACGTTAAAACTGCCCGTTAAAACTCAACCGATCCCGGAACACGTTCCAAGGTAATTCCATTGTTCGGATTTCACTCGCTCCGTTTTCCCACCCGTAATTGCGCCGCCCCGAAGCGATCGAGGTCTGTTATCGTTGGCGAGATAAGGTTCTCTCCGGACAGGTGTTCTCTAGGCGGAAGATGGATCTGTAGCGGAAGAACGACGGACAATTGGAGAAGAGAACAAATGGATTTCCGTTTCGTATCTCCACTCGTGCGTTTTTAACGCTTCCTTTTAAAAGTTTTACTTTGTACTAAGCTAAGAAAGATATATATAGAGATAGATAGATAGATAGATAGATAGAGAGCGAAAGAGAGGAGAGAGAGGAGGGAGGAGAGAGAAAAAAAGCGAGAGTGAGGAGAAAAGAGGGAGAGAAAGAGAGAAATGAAGAAAGAGCGAGAGGGGAGAAAGAAAGAGGGAGATGAGAAAGAGAGAGAAAGGAAGAGATGAAGAAAGAGAGAAACAAAGAAAGAGCGAGAGGGGGAGAAAGGAGAGAGGAGAGAAGAGAGAAAAGAGAGAGGAGAGAGAGAGTAATGCAAAGGAAGCTACGCGCGTAGCTTCCGCCGCATTGTTCCGCAGTGTTATCGACTAACGGGTCCCGTTTGTCGAATTTCAGGTAGCTCGTTCAGTTTACTCGTTCGATTATCGAGTTCCGTCCAACCTTACGGAAGCTTCGCTACGCTCACTTTCACGGTTTAACATTAGAATTACCGACGATTAAGGTATACCTGTTTGCGACAAAAAATTGAACTGAAAATTGTATAAAAAGAAAGTACTTAATACGAAAGAAACAAATCTTAGTAATCACAGTGAAACTATCCAAATCCAAAAGTAAATTTCCAAAAATATAAATACTATGGTAAGTTCATAAAAAATTGTTCATATCATAAGTTAATAATTTCAAAAATACGTATCGAATCATAATTCTGTGAAAAATTATGAACAAGTACCATTTTGACTCCCCAGGTAGTTCTAGGTGTTAACTTCCTTGCTAGGAAACCAAAACAGACGATTATCCTTAAGCTATGAATAAATGTTCCGAATAAATGTTTCACGCCGAACAAAACGGTCGATCGTCGCCGGAAACAATGACGACGGCGTTAGACACACGCACTGGACGAAGGGGTGGCCCCAGGGTAAAGGGTTGCTGCTGCGGAACCGCTCGGCCAAGGACAAGCGGGGTCAAGTCCTCGGGATGCAACAGATAGCTCGTGCACGTTGCGCCTCTGGCTGGCTGCAGGGAAAGCGAGGGGGGGATGGGGGGACGCGAAGGAAAGTGGCTGCTTCGATTTTCTCTTCGAATCGAAGAGCATCGGTGCGTCGAACAGGGACGTGAAAAAATTAGTAATAAAAATAAAAAGAATAGGAATAATTAATTGAAAAAGTAAAAAAATTATCTTGCTCGTTGACGGTAGTGCAATTCACAGACACGTTGTTAGATGGTATGAGAATGAGAATATGTGTTGGTGAAAGGTCGTTAATTAGTTTGGGAGAAGAAATTATTTGATCGATGGAAATTTTAGTTTCTGTATCATAAAGACAATATTATTTTATGGATATTCATATTCAATCAATGATCTGTCTTCGCATTTCCTTCAAATTCCATTAATAATTAAAAAAAAATCACAGTTTTCAAAATGCCTTAAGGAAAATTGCATTTCATTATATAATTATCATATTTTCCGAAGGTTTAAATTTCGCTTTCCAATTATAGGAAAGAAAAGATATGTGTTCCGTCTTAAAATATCCCGTTACCTACATAAAAAATAAATCAGAAATTATAATTAGATATTATAAAAAAACTGATTATATTCCGGAACCCAACCTAACTAATGCACCACTTAACAAACTTGTGCGACCAACCTCAATTTCATCAGCAGCGGTAAAACGTACCGATCAAGAAGTCTCGCCAACTCGATCGTTAAGCCCGCTTGGATCATGGATCATCGATCCATTGCTCGCCAGATGGAGCCTGTCGTCCTACGATCGAGGCTCGCCGTGGTTACTGCTCGGTTTGGCCGCGGGCAGAGAAAGCTCGAGGCAGCCTCGAAGGTCTCAGCTGATATCGCCTCTTCTTCGTTTCCTTTCACCGTCCGCGGCATATGTCACGCCAGGGCCGCACGATCTCCATTGGAATCGTGCCTGGTGCCCCTCGGATAACGATCGAGATCGTTTCACGTGGCGACCTCAAGAATCGTCCGAGGGGATCGTGATTTAGAACGTCTTTGATCTTGCCTGCGAGTTGTGGTGATCAGTGTGTCTAATGTTTATATTATATTTCTTTGTGTTATAGTGCTAACACTTAGCCAACCGAATGGGGAGATCTCCCATTCTTTCTGTTGCCATTGATTCTATTTACTTTAGTTATTAGTTAGTCTTGAACTAGTGTTGTGTTGAAAAGATGGGAGATCTCTCTATTCGGTTGATTAAGTGTCAATTATTATAATAATAATCATAAGACACTTTCTACACGTCTATGCAATTATTAGTAGCATCTGTCTAACTTAAGTAGTCTACTTTAATATTCAGCTTATGCTCTTCCCACACAAAAGGAATGTATACACGATGAGGGGCAAAAACATACTTATAACAAAAGTAAATAGAATCAATGGCAGAAGAAGGAATGAGAAATCTCCCCATTCGGTTAGTTAAGTGTTAACACTATAGCACGAAGAAATATAGTATAAACATTAAGCACACTGAAAATCGCTTAGTAAAAGTAAATAGAATCAATGACATAGAAAAGAATGGGAAATCTCCCCATTCGATTAGTTAAGTGTTAACACTATAGCACGAAGAAATATAATGTAAACATTAAGCACACTGAAAATCGCTTCGTAAAAGTAAATAGAATCAATGACAGAGGAAAGAATGGGAGACCTTCCCATTCGGTTGGCTAAGTGTTAACACTATAGCACAAAGAAATATAATATAAACATTAAACGAACTGAAAATCGCTTCGTAAAAGTAAATAGAATCAATGGCATAGGAAAGAATGGGAGACCTTCCCATTCGGTTGGCTAAGTGTTAACACTATAGCACAAGGAAATATAATATAAACATTAAACGAACTGAAAATCGCTTAGTGAAAGTAAATAGAATCAATGGCATAGGAAAGAATGGGAGACCTTCCCATTTGGTTAGTTAAGTGTTAACACTATAACGCAAAGAAATATAAATATAACATTAGACACACTGAAAATCGCTTCGTAAAAGTAAATAGAATCAATGACAGAGGAAAGAATGGGAGACCTTCTCATTCGATTAGTTAAGTGTTAACACTATAGCACGAAGAAATATAATATAAACATAGACACACTGAAAATCGCTTCGTAAAAGTAAATAGAATCATTGCATAGGAAATAATGGGAGATCTCCCATTCGATTAGTTAAGTGTTAACACTATAACACAAAGAAATATAATATAAACATTAAACGAACTGAAAATCGCTTCGTAAAAGTAAATAGAATCAATGACAGAGGAAAGAATGGGAGACCTTCCCATTCGGTTGGCTAAGTGTTAACACTATAGCACAAAGAAATATAATATAAACATTAAACGAACTGAAAATCGCTTCGTAAAAGTAAATAGAATCAATGACAGAGGAAAGAATGGGAGATCTGCCCATTCGGTTAGTTAAATGTTAATAGTCGTTGTTCAAATAAATTGAATTTATTAGTATTACGTGTTTACTCACACGGGTAACTGCCATTTCCGTCTCGCTTCTTCTTTGTTCGAGCAACCAAAGGAAGCGATTCCAATAATTCAACAATCGTGCGAACTTCTCTGGAGGAAGTGGCTCTGTTGTCTTAAAGCGGAAGAGAAGAGTTTGTTACAGGAAACACTGTTGTTATTACCGTGTTATTATTACTATTGTTGTACGAAGGTTTACGTTTTGTCCGCTTGTTTCGAGCGGCAGTGGTATATCGAACAGGTTCGTTTTGCTGAGAAAATGAAATGTCGACTAAGTGTTAACGTATTCCACGCGATCATTCCTTTAAATAGACGTTGCTCGAAGGATAACGGACCTTGTTCCTTTCTTCCATTTTTCTTCCCCCGCCGACGGAATCCTCGCGACGAGACAGAAATAACGATCTGTCGACCGAAGGAAACGAGGCATCGTCGTTCTCCTTATATCCTTTCGTTTTGCGGATTAGTTTAATCGTTTTCTGGAATCGATACGAGAGAGTTACGACGATCACGTGATATCGCTACGCAAATGGAGGAAGACCTTTGTTTCGTTTTCATTTTCGTACACGGCGAAATCAAAACATACGCATGCCCTTTCGTCTTAAACTTTTGTCCGCTACTGTATATGTAACGAGGGTCAAAATTACTATATTATATAATATATTTTTTATATATTTTTATGCATTTATTAGAAAATTCGAACTTGCAGGGGTTCAAAGAATGCTCGTGACTCACAGAGCTGTATAGAATATCAAAAGTTGATATGCAAATTATGAGCTTTACAAGGTAAAACAAGACCCCATCTAAATTTCATCTCTGTGCTTAACTTTAATTGCAAAGATTTGAATTTGCATGAAAATATCCGTAATTAATCTTCCTAACGCGTGTGAAATCCGAGTTGAAAATGGGTTAATGAGAAACTATAATAAAAAATAATGTCGTTGTTTCTTTTTTAATTACGTAGTTGATTAGGTCTGTGTGTAGAGGCGTTTCTGATATTTTAACCCTTTCGCGAAGCTCAACGAATGCTTTCAATCGAGCGTGTATCGAAGTGTAACCCTTTGATCGTCTGCGAAGAGCGTGCAGTCACGTTTCGTGACTCATAAATGCAGATCGTTATGGTCGATCGCTTTCTAAATGCACCCCGCGCGACACCAAGGACCCGCTTTCAATCACGTGGATCATTCAGATGATCCTACACGGGCGACGTGCACTTCCTCCTCGGTCTAACGCTAATTTGAATAACCACCGCTTTGCCGATCTAAATTACAGAGATCGATCATGGACAATGAATGGATCTCACGGAAATGAAATCGTTCGATTGTTAAACTTCTGTTTTTTTTTGTTACTTTTCGTAGGTTAAACAATTTATTTGACGAAAAGATATTGTGTTCTTACAATACAAATTTTTTATTACGATCATGTATACAATTTATAATTCTATTATTGTTGCATCAATTAGAACAGTAATATAAGTTAATATCAATAGTATTAGTATAATAAAATTTCAATAATTTCTCTTCTCGTCTACTAATTATATTTGTCACCATTTTAAGAAAATTGTATTTTACCGTTTCAATGGGTTTATTTTTCCCTGTTTGAATAAATAAATAAGTAAGTAAATAATATCAGTGAATTAACCTATCAACAACAGCAAATATTGTTTTCTATATTATTCCAATAATCAACATTTCATTAATAAAATAACAAAACACCCACGTGCATTTCTCTATGTACACTAAACATTTTGTCATCCTCAGGTTTTAAGAAACATTCGAATTTTTATCACAGAAAAATAGTTTCTTAATCTAGCGCAACGTATACAAAAGATTCTGATAAATGTGCTCACTACTTTATTACACTGTGAAAGGGTTAAACGATCCTCGTCGAACACCCACGACCGCCATATTCCGCACCCTCCGGACTCGACCGTTTCTCGATTCTTTCGTTTCCCCTCCCTTTTCTCGCGGCATCTCCGATCGGTCAGACGGGCGCCAGCAGCATTTGAATAATCGTATAATAGAATTGTTGGGCACGCACGCGCGAGGTTGCACAGCTTCTGCCGTGGCTGGCAAAGGGCAAATTCCTGCGGCTGAATTTAACGATTAAACATCGCCAGACCCTCGTTCGCGTCGTTTGCACAACGAATTTTCGATACGAATACACACCAGGGGCCCGTGACGCGATGTGCCAATCACGATCGGGCCCCGGACAGAAACGCGACAAATAGACGATTTCACTTGTTTTCGGACCTCGTGCGAACCACGAAGCACCACGCCGATCTTTCGAGGGGGAAACGTCGCGTAACAGAGGAAATTTCTGCGATTTTTATTGACGCTTTCGCGAAATTCCTTCGACTCGCGACTGTCGTGTACCCGCAACGGATTCCTGGGATGGTTAACACTAGGTTTACGGGACCCGTTAATTTTTAAGGGGTTCTGGAGTATATGAGCAAAATTTGTAAAAATAATTAGTGTTATTCTTAGCAATTTTTGTTGAGTTTCATTGATCGAACGATACAAATATACCCAAATCTATTTCCCTCTCAATTCTACAATTTTTAATTCTGTACGATATGTATGAAGAGATACGCAAGAAATGTCCGTAAATTAGTTATTTGGTGAAATAAAATTTTCGAATCTACTAGAAATTGGCGGAGGAATGGTAAAAGCTTCCTTGTTCGAACTAGGAAACTAGTAAAAATTCTACGTACAATTTGCTGTTTTCTAAATCATAATTTTTTACAAATATACCCAAAGCTATTTCCCTCTCAGTTCTACAATTTTTAATTCTGTACAATATGTATGAATAGATGTGCAAGAAATATCCGTAAATTAGTTCTTTGGTGAAATAAAATTTTCGAATCTCCTAGAAATTGGCGAAAGAATGGTAAAAGCTTCCTTGTTCGAACTAGGAAACTAGTAAAAATTCTACGTACAATTTGCTGTTTTCTAAATCATAATTTTTTACAAATATACCCAAAGCTATTTCCCTCTCAGTTCTACAATTTTTAATTCTGTACAATATGTATGAATAGATGTGCAAGAAATATCCGTAAATTAGTTCTTTGGTGAAATAAAATTTTCGAATCTCCTAGAAATTGGCGAAAGAATGGTAAAAGCTTCCTTGTTCGAACTAGGAAACTAGTAAAAATTCTGCGTACAATTTGCTGTTTTCTAAATCATAATTTTTTACAAATACACCCAAATCTATTTCCCTTTCAGCTTTGCAATTTCAAATTATTTTTTTTGTGTATATCTATTCCTTAATATATGAATATTAGAAATAGATATGCAAGATAATAATCTAGTGTTAATATTAACGATTACACTGTTTACTCCACTTTGTTGTCCGTATACAGAGCGATGGAATTCCAACAGATCCTACGTCCCTCGTCTCTTCTCTCTCATTATTTGCGAATGTCAGGATGGAGCAAGGGCCCGCGTGGCATTTTGGGGCTCTGGTGACGAGGCAGCTGGTAGGAAGTCTCTGTACACGCGCCTATTTCACCATCCTCGTCCTTACGTTTCCACGTAAATGCCAACGCTCTCGAATCTTTCGACCGTCTCGCCTGCGGGTTGCCAGGCGAATCGATGACTCCGCGACGGGAGACGATCCGCGTGGACTCGGCCTAATGGAATTTACCCTTTGCGAAACGATTCCATTCGCGCGAGAACGATTTAATAAACGTCACTCATCTCCTTCCCGAACTGTTCCTCTGTTTTTTCGCAATCGAACGTACAAGCGACCCGGCTAATTTGACGTTCGCGTTGGACGAACGATGAATGGATTCGGCTACAATTAGGTGAACGCTGGCTGTCGTGACTGTGAGATCGAGAATTGATGTGTGAACTAGGCTGATGGAGTCGTTGGTGTAACGAACGTAGGATCGCTGAAGGGTGGAATGAAGATTTGACAGGGGAACGTTCGACAAAACAGTAGCGGATAAATGTTGGAGATTAAAGTGTCAACGAAATTAAATTAATTACTTTATGAGGAACAGCATGATAAACAAAATTTGCATTTTGTGCTAATCAGTAAATTAGCGTATAGTGTTAAGTGTACATTATACTCATTGGCTGTTTTCATAATTCTAGCAATACAAATATTTGTCCTTAGAGTACTAATACTGAATAGATCCATATTAATTGTTCTGGCCGGTTGACCAGTTTGAAATGAATCTTTTCAAGAACAGGTGGACAGTCAATTAAGTTTTCATAATTAAGTTATAATTTAAATTATAATAAATTATTCTTAATTACGTCAATTAAGAGATTCAGAACTTTGTAGATAAATAATATTGGATCTTCATAAATTCGCTCACCCCATCAGGCGTTTTTATTTTTAAAATTTCTACAAATCAATTGGTTGAAAGTTAATTTTAAAAAATTGTTATAGGAAAGAAAAGTTATTATAAATTATAAATGTGATGAAAGTCACATATTCACTCCCTATATAGATTTAGTGGTTTCTGTACCTTTAATAAAGTACACAATTTGTTCACCGTTTAAATTCCACTGAAAGTGGTGCACTTGCGGGTTCCTCTGTTTTATGATGTTCCACGCAGCTCGTAAAACACAGCGTCGAATCCATGGCCCGTTTTATCGCCCCGACTGTACGCGCGAAGACGCGGGGGATCGAAGTTGCTGCAGTTCGAGGGCGAGAAACGTGGCTGTAAATTCGAATCGATCGAACAGTGCGTCGATTCGAGACTTTCGACTCGTAAAATTTGGAAGAAAGTCCTGAGTTATGAATAATTTGTTGGGTTAAGCAGCTTTTTTTTCAGCGGTCTGTCAGCAATAAATCATACACCTCGAGTTTGATAGTGATGAAGTTTTACGATGTGGGCGGAACCATAGTGCTTGGTGCTAAAATTAATCAATTTACGTCAACTTCGCGTCATTCTTAATTATTTTCATTTGGTGCGATATATCAATCGTACAACTCATTGTCTGATACATAATAACAGAAAGAAAAATATAAATTGAGCATAGAACACGTGCCAATCACTTTAAACACCGTAAAGTTTCTAACATGTTGCAAAAAAGTCTCTTATTCAAGGTACACTGTACACGTCGATACCTCCCACAATAAAAACACACCCAGAAAAACTCCATCGGTAGTCTCTTCGAGCCAGCTTTTCACCGACACGTTCCTCAAGTACACTCCCTTCCAAAACTTTGACTGTATCCAACAAAATTACCGTTCCCTATTCAAAACTAACCTACAGAATCCAAGGTTTAACCTTTATATCCTCTAGCTTGCTTTAATATTTCTCTTGCATACGAACTTGCATTACGATAAAGAAGGAAGAAGGAAGGAAATATTAAAAAATATTAAAATTGATTGGTGTTCGATTGGGCAGAATTAAAATTGAGAAAGAAATCGTTATCACGAGTATACGTGTACCCAAACTTTTCACCACCGCTGTACTTTCCGTTCCCATTTCTTCCAGCCCGCTCTCTCATAACCTCAGTCCCAAAAACGACACATCCCACGGGTCGAACGGGATCCGCAGTCCCCGTAGCGTACACTCCTACGCCACTGCATCCACGAAGCGGGAGCCGAGGCTACGGATCGGCACACGGAGCAGCGGCGAGCGAGGGACGCGAGAGAGGGGGCCCGATCGGGGTCCATCGTGGTGGTGGAAATATAAGACCCGGCGAGTGGCGGGCCTCAGTCAGTCCGTGAGCGGTACCTACACCTTCAAGGTCCGCGTCCTTGAAGCTAAACACGTCCCCGATCTTCTCGAGAGCGCAGCCAACGATCTGAAAGCGCCCGCGAGCGCTGATCCCCGTTCGAAATCGTCGACTCTTTTTCCGGAAGTGGTGCCGGGGGAAACACGTCTGGAGCTTCTTGAGCTGAGAACGCGCACGTACGACTTCTCTTCTGACTTCCTTTTTTTTTTTGTCGCGTTCGATCGATCGAGGAGTGAAACAAAGCCGGACCGAACGCGTGGATACCAGGTCTCAGGGACCAAGTTCCGGAACAGGAAACGCTGTTCCATCCGTTGGACGAGGATGAGGTCCTCGCTGGTGCTGCTGTTCCTGGCAGCCGTCGTTCTTGCCGGTGAGTAAGGATCTATTTGGTGACTTTCCCAGGGGTCCTGGATAGACAGGGATCCGTGGATCATCGAAAAGAAGAAGGGCTCGGTGTATATATAGTTTGTAATCGACGGATTACACCGTTTGTTATTGCTGGACTGTCTGGAGAGGTTCAGGAGGGTCCCAGAATAGGGCCCCTTGTGGTGGAACATGGCAGCGAGTGGGAACATGGTGGCAGTCGTGATTCGAATTCGTGCGGGTATTCTCAATATGGAATTGAATTTCGACCAATGCTGCTTGCTGCAGGGGACAGTGCTTGGGCCCAAAGTCATTGTATGGGAACACGTCGGTTTTCTACCGAGAATTTTTATGGTGGGACCGACTAGAGGCTTCGTAATTGTAATGTAGACCACGTTGTTCCGCGTTAGCAGTTTTATCGCTGCTTACTTCCCCGGAACGTTGCACCACAGATCTCCTGACCTGGGCATACGCGAACAATGGGCCTGTTGCTCACCAAAACTGTTCTTCAATTACCTCAAACGTTGTAGTATAGTAGGTATAGTTATGGTGTAGCAAGGTAATCTTTCGAACGTTAAATAGTGACGCCATCTGACTCCTCGTATTTGGGACTTATGGCAAAAATGATATTTAATACATAAAGGGACGATCTAAAAATGTTAGTTTCTGTTTTGAATATTATAAGTCCTCGGAGGTGTCTGAATAGAAATCAACACTTCGACTATCAACTACGGTTAGAGTGTAATCCATATCGGGCCCAAAATTAACTTTTAATCATTTTAATACAAATGTATGCGTTCAGTCTGCTCTAAGAACAATACAACCTATCAAATTTCTTTCTACAACCCTGACAGAAGCTTTAAATCCATATCTACTTATATTTCTGGTAATTTATCGGTCCCATTACTCATAAACACATTTACTTTAACGCCTGACCGATTTTACGACCTCGTTGTATCGTGTACAAACAGCGACGGAAAAACTATAGTGAATCACCGCGTGAAATTCAAAATTAAAGCGACTCGCTCGAGCAGAGAGCTCACGTGAGCCTCCAAATGGCGTGAGGCCCAATTTTCTAACGATTTCCAATGGCTTGATCGAACACAAGAGAAAATCAAACGAAATACGATTCTGACGGTCGCCAGAGACGACAGGTTGCATAAGAGATTAGAGCGTGAAAGCCTCTGGGTCTGGTTGGTCCCGGATGGGTGACGTCACTGCCGTGCCCTGAGAAACAGCGGGGTGGGGGGGCGCAACTTTCCCCGCTTGTCGCGGCGCTGCGCCAAGCCGGCACCAGCCCGCGGGACCAACAGGATCCAAGGCCCAGTCGAGATTGATTTCGACCGTTAACGTTCGATCTTCAACGGTCTCCCGAACCAGCCCGTAGTTTTGAAATCACCTGTAGAACGATGAATTTTTTAGTACTGCCTGTAGACACTTCGATTAAACTTAATGAGAGCTTGTAGTTCTTCTATCGATGTAACTCATTTTTAATAGTTTTTGCTGGTCCTCGATTTTGAAAGGAACTGTATAGTATTGAATTTTTGAGAATGTTTGTGAGTTTACTGATACTGCAGTTCCGAATATTAGCATAGTTAATATTAAGTAATCTTTCACTAAGTTTTTGATTTTGAAAGTGCAAGTTTTTGAAGCAGCCTGTAGACGTTTAAGCTTAAACTTAATATCAGATTTCGTTTCATCAAATTTTTGCGAACGTTATGTCGATGCTTTAACGTACATTCATTTTTGAATCGTGTACGTATCACGAACTTATATTTAACTTTATAAACAAGCCTAAGAGTGTCGTCGTAATCGTAGGTTAGAATGAACCATCACATTTGATGCCTCCTGTAGTGCCCGTCGATTCTCAAGGAGATCCAGTGATTAGACGTTGCAGCTTCTGTAACCCGTTAACTTCTCGCTTTCTTCCACCGGTCTCTTCGCGAGTTGTCCCTTCTGCTCTTTGAAAACTCTTCGAGAAAGAGTTTTTCGCAGTCCTCCGTCCGGTTCCCAGCCCGTGTCCTCGACTTCCGGTAACTCGATTTTATCGTTCGAAAATTCGCCGATTTTTCAACTTTCTACCTACACCGTCCTCCTTCCGCGTCGCTCGCGCGACGACCTTCGGCGAAGTTTCTGCTTGCTGAAACGAACGGCGGAAATTCTCCGCGGGAACATCCGGCTTTCTCTCGAACGAAGAAACGTACGCTTGTAGCCGGCATCATTTCGATGGAACGCGTGTGTCAAAGCATAGATTAATGGACCCACGAGCGGGCAGAAAATCTATACAGGCTAATCGGGCAGCGTCGTTTGAAAGGCGCGAGGCAGCAACAGCAGCAGCAGCAGCAAGCAGCTTTCTCTCGTGCGCCGCTTCGATATAAAATTAACGCGAGCTCCAAACTGCAAAGAGAGGATAGCGACACGTGTTTCCACGTACGCACGCTAAAAATGCCCCGTTTCTGTTTCCACTTTCTCGCGCGGCCGTGTATCCCGCTCGTTCTAACGTGGAGACCGGCAACTCGAAACGAAAACTGCTGACAGTGTTAAAGTTAGCGTAATCGTATCCATTGACTTTGTAGGCTAGACAAACGGTGAAACGGGATTCGCAACTTGGTTGGTGGTTATTTCAGGATTGTGCTTGAATCTTCTAAACAAAAACAGCAAGCACAGTATAAACTTTTCCTGTTATAAATTTTTGTTGGAAAGGGGAAGTTGGAAGAAAATTGAAGTGGTAACTCTGGGCAACATTTTAAGATGAAAATCAAGAGTAAAAATATTACGTTTGATGCTTTATTTATTAGTTATAAAGAATTTAAAAACGGGCTATTTTACGCCTGAGAGCAGGCAAATGGAGCAACACGGTAGATAAAGTCAGTGACTACTCAGTGATGCTCAGTAGGAAATACGTGCATTTCTGCAACTGTTCAGATACCCTGTATACATTCGTTTATGCTCCATACTCCTTGCAATATAAGTGCTGCCATAGTTCAGGACTTCCGTTCGCTTAAAGGATTCAATTTACATTTTCTCTTTTTTTGTTTATTTCCTTCCCACTTTCTCGCACAATGTCTGTTCGATTGCAGGCATACACCATTTCCGAACGAAATTATTATTTGTTAAAACGAACAAAAACAATGCTTTCTGGCCACGTGCCAGGGTATTTTCACAACCCCTGCCCCCAGCGTGTTTCTGAAACAGCGCTCGACAAAAATGGCGTGCCTTCGGTTTTTATTTGCGGTAGAGAAAAAACGGTTGTATTACAAAATAGCGTGCGGATGATGGGTTACGCAAGCAGGATAAACATTGGCCAAATCGTGTACTCGTAATTGTTATGTAAATAATGGCACCGATTTTCGCTTCCGTCTTCAGGGAACGGTAAGAAATCGAACAGTTCCAGGGTACGATATGGATTTATTTATTTATTTATTTATTTATTCACGGACTGATACCCATAGGTGTATTATTAGGTGAGTGAAATAGCGTACAGATGGCGTGTTTGCATTTATTAATAGTGTATCGTATTGTAAGTATCGCTGTAGTTATTATATTCTTTTTTTTTTTATTTATTTATTAATGAGGCTTAGGAGGTCTTTTCAATGGAAAAGTCCTCATCATGCCAAAAACGGGCTACGTGTCAACAGATGAGCCCATAGAATATGAATTCTGATAGCTGATTTAAATAATATAAAAAAAAAACTTATTCATTTTCAACGGAGTAAACAATAGAAATAATTCTATTATAATCCTTTGTTACAATTGAAGAATTACAATTGAAATAATATAAAATAATATAAAATAATAGGATCCAATGCACCTAAGAAAATATTTGAGCAAGGCTTTATGTAATTTAAAAGTTCGGAGTTCGAATTGATAATATAAAATAATGTAAAATGTAATATTGTGTATTTTCAGTAGATATACTGAAAATATCATAGATAGTACAAATAGCATAGTTAGCTGTCTTATTTACCTTTCTAAATTAAAAGCAATTTAATCCCTCGTCTTCGACACCTGTCTAATAACTTTGTACAAGCAGAAAAAAAGAAAAGAACTACCAATTATGCTAATCCTTTTAATCCGCTATCTCTCGCGAAAGAACGCTCTACCTGTTGGCAAATAAAAAAAGGCAACACGATATCACATTGACGTTAATCCCTCGCTTTCCATGATCACGCCACCAATATCTTCACGGTTGTGTAATCCCCCGTGCACGTCTCGAAATTTCACCGTAGTGAACCAAACAGTATCGTTATGAAGATTTATGTAAACACGTCTAAAAACAAGCAGGAGAACAACGCCGATGCGAGTTGTCCAAACAAACGATTGTCCCGCAAAACGTCCTCTCACTTCGTGACAAAAACAACGAATTTATATTCCTCGGTGGTACCTTCGCACACAACATCTAATTTGTTGACTCTTACAACTCTCCTCAGTTTCTTCTCACAATAACTCCATTTAAATTCTGTTATTGTCTTCCTTAACCCTTTCCGCTCGAATAGGGACACTCTATCGTCACAAAATTTCCAAGTAGTTTAATACTGAAATTAAACGGCAAATTTACCAATAATTTACTTGCATTTGAAACTTATTCAGTTTACACGAGATTTGTAAACCATTACTAAAATTTTTGTAAGGTTATTGAATTTTTCGATAGCTTTTCTTTTTCTTTTAAAAACTCAACAGTTACAGTGGTGTGTAACTTATAACTCATAAATTTTTTATTATTTTTGTTTCGTTTTTTTTTTGTTATTTTGCGTGCTTCTTCCTTTTATTGTAACAAAGGGTTTAGCCCGTTGAAAAATAAATTATCGTTCTATTTGATCCAGAATTTTGTGAAACCAGTATCGTTTGCCGATTGAAAGTCGCTTTTTCGAGCAAACAGGGTTGCATTCCATTAATTTGCAATTATTCCACACTCTTAGCTTTTTTTCGTTATTTATTCTGTGTTTATGATTCTAATTACTTCTAATTATTTCCATTTTTGTATCGGTGTTATTTAAGATCGTGTACACAATTTTATTAATCAATCGAACCGATGTAATTTCCCTTTCTATCCAACATATTTCCCTTTCATTCGTCCACGGTCACGATTCGTCCTCGCGCGGACGAGAATCTTCGTCTAAAGGCGCCACGCGCCAATTTAATTTCAGAGGCCACGAATCGAGTGAAGCGGCAGGAAGAGAAAAAGGAGGAGAGCTTCGAGAACGAGATCTGCAAGGACAAGGATGCCGGCGAATGGTTCAGACTGGTCGCGGGTGAGGGTGACAACTGCAGAGACGTGATCCAGTGCACCAGTTCCGGTCTCCAGGCGATTCGTTGTCCCGCGGGACTGTACTTCGACATCGACAAGCAGACCTGCGACTGGAAGGACTCGGTGAACAATTGCAAGCTGAAGAACAAGGAGAGGAAGGCCAAGCCTCTGCTTTACACCGAGGAGCCGCTCTGCCAAGATGGCTTCCTCGCGTGCGGCGATGGCTCCTGCATCGAAAGGGGCCTGTTTTGTAACGGCGAGAAGGACTGCGCCGACGGTTCCGATGAAAATATTTGCGGTGAGTTTGGAGTGTAAAACATTTCAGTCGGGAAGTTACGAAGGGAAAATTTTCATTTTTGATTCGAATTTTATGGAGATTTGTGGAATCGAAGAAATTGAATATCGCATGTAATTAATATTATAATAATAATTATAATAGCTAATATTATGTATAATTATGCTATTGTGATATTAATAGTAGGAGTCACGGTAGTATCAATTTGGGGTGTAAAACATTTCAGTCGGGAAGTTACGAAGGGAAAATTTTCATTTTTGATTCGAATTTTATGGAGATTTGTGGAATCGAAGAAATTGAATATCGCATGTAATTAATATTATAATAATAATTATAATAGCTAATATTATGTATAATTATGCTATTGTGATATTAATAGTAGGAGTCACGGTAGTATCAATTTTGGAAATATCAGTAATTTAATAGGAATATCGATCTTAGTGTAGTCTGAAATTTGTAATCTTCTCGGGAGGATCCACAGTTAAAGGATGTTACATCCTGCTTCTCGAGAATTTATCATTCTTTCGGTCACCAAGTTTCGAAAGTGAAAACTGGAAATTTAATCAGGGCGATGGAATTGGAATTCTAGCAATTCCTCGCAATTAACCCACTTTCGTTCGCGATGGAAACCGAATTGCCGTCCGCCTTATCCTGGTGGTGTTCAAACGTCGATCCGGAAGTAAAGAGTGCGACGGATTTGAACAAAAAATTGCAGATATGGACAACGACCCTAACAGAGCGCCGCCCTGCGACCCTGCGGTCTGCGTCCTTCCTGACTGCTTCTGCTCCGAGGACGGAACCACGATCCCCGGCGATCTTCCGCCCAAGGACGTGCCGCAGATGATCACGATCACCTTCGATGACGCCATCAACAACAATAACATCGGCTTATACAAAGAGATCTTTAACGGGAAACGCAAGAACCCGAACGGTTGCGAAATCAAGGCCACCTTCTTCGTCTCCCACAAGTACACCAACTACTCGGCTGTCCAGGAAATGCACAGGAAAGGACACGAGATCGCTGTTCACTCTATCTCGTAAGAAAACAAACTTAATTAATATTAACAGCCTTCTGTTTGACCTTGTAACGCATGCATTTCTTGAAAATTATCGAAAAGCTTCAGAGAGAAACTTTTCATGAAATATCTTGAATTTTACATTCTTACACTTGTGGAACAATATGAAATATCTTGTATTTTATATTCTTACACTTGTGGAACAATTATTTGTGGGTTGAATTCTTTTTTAAAGTTCTTAGAAATTAATTTTACTTACGGTACTTATTAATATAAGTTATTAATATTTGAACGTGTCGGTTTTTTTATAAATTTGTATCAACTCAGTCTAATCGTTTGGTTCAGAAGACTCTTCAAACTCACTCGAGTGACCTAGATTAACATTAATCGTGATGTGGATAAATGCTCGTGTTACAAGGCACAACGACGACGAACGTTTCTGGTCGGACGCCACCGTGGACGATTGGGCGAAAGAGATGGCCGGCATGAGGATCATCGCGGAGAAATACGCCAACCTGACCGACAACAGCGTGGTAGGCGTGAGAGCCCCCTATCTGAGAGTCGGCGGTAACAATCAGTTCACAATGATGGAGGAACAAGCGTTCCTGTACGATTCGACGATCACCGCGGCCTTGAACAACCCACCGTTGTGGCCTTACACGATGTACTTCAGAATGCCTCACCGTTGCCACGGGAACCTTCAGCACTGTCCCACCAGGTAACCCAATTTCCCGCCCAGCAAACGCGAACGTTTTCTCTTAATCAATTCAATCGGGCTAGAAAATCTTCGTGCACCGTTGCTCGCATGCTAATCAGCTTGAAGCAACCAATCGACCCAGTTGTTAGCGTGCTCAATATACCCGACAGAAGATCACTTTCCATCAACTAGCTAGTCCATCCTGCACGAATCACCCTCTAGCGGTTTGATCTCGCTTTCGTCCGCCTATCGAACGGCAACCACTTCTTGTCCAGGTCTCACGCTGTCTGGGAAATGGTGATGAACGAGCTTGACCGTCGCGAGGATCCCCAGAACGACGAGTACCTGCCTGGCTGTGCCATGGTGGACTCCTGCAGCAACATCCTGACCGGGGACCAATTCTACAACTTCCTCAACCACAACTTCGACCGCCATTACGATCAAAACCGGGCCCCAGTTGGCCTCTACTTCCACGCCGCCTGGCTGAAGAACAACCCCGAGTTCCTGGACGCGTTCCTCTACTGGATCGACGAGATCCTTTCCAACCACAATGACGTCTACTTCGTGACGATGACCCAGGTGATCCAGTGGATCCAGAACCCGCGCACGATAACGGAGTCGAAGAGCTTCGAGCCCTGGAAGGAGAAGTGCGTGGTCGACGGACCGCCTGCCTGCTGGGTGCCTCACACCTGCAAGCTCACCTCGAAGGAGGTTCCCGGGGAGACGATCAACCTGCAGACATGCGTGCGTTGCCCGAACAACTACCCGTGGGTGAACGATCCGACCGGTGACGGCTTCTTCTAGGCCAGCCGTCGCGTTCCTCCGTCTCGTCTAAGTCAAACCCTCTGATTCTCCTCTTGCCTGTCGTTTCCGGCCGCGTCACACCTTCGACAATCCGTTATCCCTCTCTCACCCATGCTCTCCCCCCTCTCTACCTTATCCTACAACTCGTCCTCGCCACTGGTCAGAGATCATCCCTTTCGCGAAAGTCTCTTGATGGACACACGCGCGTGCTTGTTGGCTATCACTCGGAGAACGACGCTCGAGAGGTCGACACTACGCGTGTGCACGCTTCGAAGGCATTTAAAATGGTGTCGTCACGAGACGTTTGTTTTCCGGTGACCGACGACGAACGACCATTGGACGAGGACGATCGACGACAACGATCTGTGATAAAGTTTCGACAAGCGGCTCGAGATTCAGCGACCAGGACACGACGTAACGCGACGAGACAACGACGAGACAGCGAAACTTTTGCCCCCCCCCCCCCCACTACCCTTCACCCAGTTTCCTTTTCCTCCGTAACCGGCAGTGAAACCTGACCCGGTGAGGAACGACGGGATCGTAGCGCGAACGCAGGCGAAAGGGAGAAGGAAAGAAGAAAGAGCGGCGAGGAAAGGCCCGAAAATTGTATCGTGTGTAATATAGACGCGTGTACGAAGGCTGTTCCCGATGGAAAGCGAAAAATGAAAATACGGGAAAAAGGGAAATAGAAACGTGGAACCCTGACTCCGTGTTGGCGGAGTACAGGACGAGATTTAGCAAGGAAGATGTCGGGCCTGCGCGGGGTGTCCTGTTCGGCCCACGGGAAACGATCCGCGATCCCCTCGGCCAAACCTGCCTGTTTCACGAAGGACACCCTTACTTTTTCTAAGGGTCAGCCAAACTTTATACATATATATATATATATAAATATAAAATATTGTGTATGTATATTTTTAAAGCTAAGTGATAACTATCAGTGTTTTACCGTTCTCGATGGAACCTTTAATAAAAGAGAAACCAGCGGAAATTAACAGCGTCTCTTTTCTCCTCCCCCTACCGTCCTAGCCCTTCTAGATTAATTAGCGAGAAAGCTGGAGCTCGATTGTTCAACGAGGGAGACCACCTTCTTTTGTTACTCTATCCACCTGTTCTATCTCTGGTTGGCTGGCCTTTGTTGGATTGGATTAATGCGGAGCTCTCTTAAGCTAAATTTGCTATCTACTAACTAAATCTACATACTATTCTTAGATTTTATTTTATCGATAATTCTACGGTTATTTGCAATGTTCGTGTTTTCTTTTATTTTTCCCCTATTTCGATACACATTAAAGTCACATACTCATACTTAAAATCCTATAGTATTATTCACAGTTCGTCAAACGCATTTTCTACTTTTCCAAAGTACAATTATTAATAAATTCTCAATTAATCTATTAATAGTTATTAATTAATTATTAAAGATTAATTAGTCTTCTCCAACGCGATGGAGAGTGTTCGATTAGCTAAAATGTTAACCCTCCTAACTTCAAAAATTGTCAAGTTCGAAATATTTACTAAGATTCGGCTGTATTAAACGTCATTTAGTTTAGTTAAGTGATATACCACAATTTACGTATATATTGCTATTTAACCTATGAGTCTGACTAATAAATGAACTAATTAAAATTTAAAAATTCTCGAAACCATCATTTGGTGACTAACAGTCACTTCTCGAGCGCAAAGGGTTAATAGGCTTCCCAGTCGGTGAAGTGTTAATAGCGGATTAGCTTCAGTTCCTGCCCTTCTGATCCGTTTGTCTTGACCACTGAAGCTCGAACACGCCTTACCTGGATCACGATTGAGAATTCCGGCGAGCCAACGGAGATCAGGCGAAATCGAGGGCGTTCCGGGGGTGGTTAAGATCAAGGCCGGTCTGGCGGATTCGCCGGGACAAATTACGAAATCCACGCGGGCCAGCTCTTTTCGTCAACTGGAAATTGGAATGAGCCGATACGTGGCCGGCATCACGGAGAGGCGACAGGCTTAAACGCTCTCTGGCCGAGAAAACGCCGACTGCATTCTTCTGGCTTGTAGGTCGAACGCGAGAAAGGACCTTTCCAGCTTGCTGGCGCCGCGAAATTTTACGGCCAACGTCGATAACGTCGTTAGAAGGTCTGGAATTCGTTGAAGAGCAACCAAACTCGAGAAGATTTAAAAGCTGTTTGTTTTTGAGGGAACCTATAAACTTATTCATGTAAAATCAATCGTGAAAGAAAGTTTAACAATTTTCGATCAGTTTATGTAATGTTTGTAAAAATATCGTGACCAATTGAGATCTGGAATTCGGGACCGTTTGTTATATTAGATTATCCTGCATAGTGAACTTTTTAACATTTAATCTTGTAGTGAATCAATTCTCTTTGTTATCCAGCAGAAAAAAAATCGCAATTTTTGGGATTTCGAATGAATTAGAGTATTACACGGATAACGAGTTAGGATATTGCGGATATTTATTTTAAAAATCTTCAACTATATAATATTACATAATATAAATAATTCTAACTATGTAATGATTCTAAATGTCCCTTTATTTATGGTCTCATGGAACTCGCAAAAATAATATGTAATAAATACTATTAAAATCATAATTATATTATTGCTTTATTTCAATAACGAAGTCAAAATAAAGTTAGTGCAGGCATTAGGCAACGCAGAAAATGGTGGCGAAGTATGGTCTGTCGTACCCTCGCGAAAACTAGCGAAGTATCGTGCAGGTGCGCCGTCGAGAAAGGGTTAAGGGCGAAAGATTGATAACGTCTGGAGCCCGACCTTCTAAACGTCCGTTCCCTGTTTACAGGCTCGTGGAACTCGCAGAAAATCGTTCCACGCGAATGTCTTAATAAATAGCAACGGCTGCAACTGTACGGACTTACTTAACCCTAGCCAAGGCAAAAACGTAGACCGCAAGAGCTGCGAATCCATCGCGCAAACCTCAGGCGGTACAGCGAGCGAACGCAATCCACGTCAATCGCGAAAGCAAAACGGCAGTTAATCACACGGTAGCAAGAAAGCTTGTTGAGCAACGTTGAAATTACACTGATCGTCGATTAGCTCGATCGATTGTGATAAGTCATCGGCAACGGTAAAAGACAACGGGGCGTTCGCTTGGTGCTCGTGCAGAAATTACTCGTCGACGAGTTCCGTTATTTTCCGCGCGATGGAAAAAGAAAGGACGCTCCGTGGCGGGGAGGGGAGGGGAGGGGAAAAACCTCGCACGGTAACCTCGTGAAATACCAAACGGCCGACGCTCGCTGCCATGAGGCGTCGATTGCATTCCGATGCAGCCTTTCTTTCGTCGTCGTCGCTGCATCGTTTCCATTCCGGCGGTGACTCGCGCTGACTTGATCTATTCCGGTCGGAATTGGACGCGAAAACCAGCTACGCGGTACGAGAATGGAGGCAAAAGGAGATTTATGTGATCTCTGCAGCACCTAGGGATCTAAAAAGTTAGGAGGATCGAAGATTTAGGATCTAGAGAGACTGGATTCTAAGCTGGAAGCTTAGGACTAGACACGTTTAGAATTCAGGGGACTGGAAAAGGTTAGATCCAAAGGACATGGTGTCCAAGGATCCAAAGGATAAGGGACTCAGGGATTCAAAGGATATGGGCTACAAGGATCCAAAGGGTAAGGGGTCCAAGGATCCAAAGGGCATGAGATCTAGGGGTCCAAAGGACATTGGGACTCAGGGATTCAAATGATGTGGGTTACAAGGATCCAAACGACATGAGATCCAAGTATCCAAAGAATATGGAACTCAAGGATCCAAAGGACACGGGACCCAAGAATCCAAAAGATATGGGGCCGAAGGAGCCAACGAACATATGATCCAAGGATCCAGTGGACATATGTTCCAAGGATCCAAAGCTCAGAGTAACAAGAATCCAACGGACCAATGAATGCAGAATTCGGAAATTGAGGTCCAAGATCCAGAAAGTCAAGATCCCTATCCACAAACCAGAGTCCATGAATTCGAGTTAGAAATAATCGTAGGATCAATTTGCGGCGCATCAGATTAATTTGCAGCGCATCAGTGTAATCGTTTGCACCCACGTAATGCGGGGGCAATCGGAGAATGTCGTAACTAAAATCCTGGAATCTCGGCCGCATAAATCTCAGAAAGGCTCGTGTACGTACACACGTCACACCATACGTTGATGTCCCATTTAGGAATCGTTTTGCAAGATCCAAACAAAATCCCATATTAGACGAGGAATCGTGAACGCTCATAAGTAAACCACAGATTTTTATGCATTCATGGAAAATTCGAATGCGCGAAAATCCACAGAATGCGTGTAATGCACAGAGGTGTATAGAATATCAAAAAGTAACTACTAGTTATACACTTTACAAGCTAAAATAAATCTCTAACTGAATCCCATTTCTTTACTTGCCACTCTAAACATTTGAATTCCCATAAAAAAATCCTCAGTCTGTTTCTAACCGAATCGTAAAATCGACAAATCCCAAAAACCAACTGCTCAACCTGCCTCTGCCCCGTCGATTATCGTTACCGAAATCGCAATTCAACGATCCCTCGAGATTTACGAGCAAAAACGTTTCGTGGACGTGCAATCGTCGTCCTCCATCCATTGATCGGACCTCCTTCAGACGGAATGCGCGCGAACGGAGGCGATAAACACTGTTAAGAACCGGCACGGGTTTGCCGGTAGCGGCCTGAAAATCTCGCGTAAGCGAAAGTAGAGAAAGCTGCGTGTCTCGATGCCGTGGCAAGGCCGTCCCTGGCTTGGACTCCTTCGACAGGATGCCAGGGGGCCAGATCATGCAGGAATCTCGTTATCGTTCTCCCGTGCTATCTCGGATGGCTCGTACAATTGGAAACATAAATAGAAACCTGCTAGTGCGGCCGCTGCTTACTCGAAATTGTGCAACGATGCACAGTAACCGAGGAGAACAAATTTGGAAATATCCTTCTGAAAAGTTGAAAACCGTCAAAAATTAAAAAGCAAGCACAGTATTCTTGATACAGGCCCTACTCTACTTTTGCACAACTCGATGTTTCGCACATTTTTAAAAATTCGACTTTTTAAGCCTTTGCGGTCAAATGTCCCCTCTGAGGGGACATCGTAAGTCGAGCAGGCTACTGGATTGCCCCTAATAGCTGTCCTAACCCTTAGGACAGTTATGCGTATCCTACAGTATTCTTTTTCTTAGCTCCAACCAGTTGAAAAATAATGTATTTGATAAATTCAACACTAGTTCAAGACTAAATAACAACAAAAGTAAGTAGAATCAATGGCAGCGATTTGTCGAGGCAAAAATGGGAGATCTGCTTGTTTGGTTGGCTAACTGTTAAGTTAGTTATTCCAAAGAATCCAAGATTCACAGTTGCTTCCGCACAACCTCGTCGTCCGACCTAACCGCCCCCGTTCCATGGACATTTCAATTTCGACCCGATTTCTCTGCGATATCTTATCCGATCTGCGCCCAACGCTCGTACTCGTCGACACAATGCCGGTGCCGGTGTCGCGAGGACCTTGAGACACCGCGTTTCACGCCATTAAGTCCCCGTTTCACCGATAACCATCGACAGAACGATGATCCTCGACGAGCTTGGCGTCTTCGAAGCCTCGTGTCGGGCCACAGCAACCAGCGTCATTTGAAAGTCAACGACAAGCGATATCGGGAATTTCGTGTCAGAAACTGTTGTCGCTTTGAACGGCGCGGCGCGCCTTCGTTGAAATGGAACCCGGTGAAATTGACTGCTAATTGGGTCAGTGGGCGATGGAAGTCAAATACTGCTCGAAGGCTGCTCGATTATTTGCCCGCTCGACGCTCGACTCCGCGACGCGTAATCCGTGCGACGCTAATTGAAATTCTGCTTCCACAAGACGAGGGGGAATGGGTGCATCGTTGTGGATCGAAGACGATTGAATTTTTTTTTCGACTGCAGTTTCGCCTGTCGCTAATTGGTATACGCTTTTAATGCAAGTTAAAAAGAGGCCGCAGAAAAAGCTAGGCTCAAATTTTACCTGCAATTTTATGCATTTGGATTTTTGTTGCCACGAATCTGTGGAATTAAATGTATGCGTCGTTAACGTGTTTTGCTGATAGACAAACATGGTTTTTAATTAAATTTAAAAAATAATTTAATGGCAGCAATTGCTTAGTTTATGTTATGTTTTGGGTAATGTAATTATGGATAAGTACAGGTTATAAGTAAGGTAATGAAAATATGTATTTTTTGTAAGAAATTATGAAAATTAATTTACTAATTGAATCTAAGGAGATGGCAACGATTAATTGATTAAAAAAAAAATGTTTATTTCTGAATAAAAAATAAATTCCTTCGAGCCGGATTCGAACCAGCGACCTATGGATAACTGTTTGCAAACATAACCTCTACAGTCCACCGCTCTACCAACTGAGCTATCGAAGGTTTAGTATCTGATACTGCTTAAATGATCCTAATAAGGTGCACATTCTGTTCATTAACAATTTTAATTAATTTATTCAACACAAATCAATACTAACAGCTAAATATAAACCCATTTATTATATAATCAATTGTATATACAAAACGGGTATCAAAATCACAATAATTATTACAAATAAGTTATCGATTTTTTTACATTGAACAAAATACTGACTTTTTGGGTTCGGGTTTAAATTAGGTAGTCATAAATATTTTTTCAAACAATTACAGTCAGCAGCTATATCAATCCAACTACTAAACGGATTCAAAATATTGTTCTCTCTTGTAACCCTAATGCAACCAGTTAAAAAATGCATTTTAAGGAAACTATAATAATATTGAATATTTTTATAAAAATATTACTTCTAGCCCCATTCGAAACCAGCAATCTATGGATATCTATCTCTCTATGAAATCAGCTACAGTCCACTGCTCTACTAACTGAGCTCTCGAAAACTTGTTGCCATAATGTCTTCGCCTCAAGTTTTGAAGTTGTGAACAATTCAAATGCATATAGAAAAATTAAACTTTTTCAAGTTGGATTCCAAACAGCAATCTATAGATATCTCTCAGAGTTTCAGATTATCTCAAAACCGCTGTAGTCCATCGCTCTATTAACTGAGCTATCGAAGACCCGTGATCGTCGCCTATTCTTCGACAACCATGATCCAAATCGTTTGCTACCGAAGCGTCAAAGAGAAAGGAGGCTCTCAGGGATCGCTCGACAAGGCAAAAACCCCTTCGAGCCGGATTTGACCTATGGATGTCTTTTTCTGAGATCGAACACCCGCGTTGTTCTCTCTATACCAGTGATCTATGCTAATGTGTTCTGTACTCATCAAAAGGTCCCCTCTACATTCTTTTTCTCTTTCTTGCTTCATCATTGCTCTCGTTCTTCGTCCATCTTTGGAAACGATTTAAATTAAATTTTCACAAAATTCGCCTTGTTTGAATACCCTGCTTCATCTTTCAAAATAAGAACCTCACTTTTACCAAGATTTCAATTCAGTAACTTGAGAACTTTTGTAGAATTACCAATTTAATTTCTATATCGGTACAAAATTATCCATCACTTGCAGATCTAACTGTAAGTATGGCAAAATTTTCAACTGAAACAATTCTAAATAAAAATCTGAATAATTGTAACCGAAGTTCAAGAAGTTCAACTTCTGAAAGGCACACATTATGATAAAATTCAGTGAATAATCACGTATAATGCGAGAAGTCTTTAAAATTCTCTAAAGAACCATGACTAGAGAGATCCAGAGATCTAGAGATCCAATAATTCAGCAAACGGTGAACGTCATCGAGATAGCGAAGCTATCTGTTATAGTTATAGATATCCGTTAACGTTGTTTCTTTGGACACGTTCCGGTGCAGGCCGCGTTTAATGGACCCCCGACGACGCAACGCATAATAATGGCCGCGTTACGGGATCGTTACGGCCCGTCGAGCAAAAATTCGATTCGTAATCCGCGCTCTAACGAGGAATAAATCGCTGGACACGGGCGACCAGGTCGGGGAAAACTTAGTCAATGGAAAGCGATTATGCCAATCGACGTTTTCCCCGTGTCGAGAACTCGCTTCTCGATCGCTCGAACGTTCCTTTCGCGTTTCATTCGTTGACAGCCATGTTCGCGTCGCTGTGGTTGAATTATTCGACTGAATCAGTGACGTTTCCCAGGAAAGTTAATAACTTTCGTGGCAGAGGTTGAAACGGAGATGTGAATATCCGTCGTGTTCAAACGCCATTATGCAATGGCCCATTTTGACCTCCTTTCGCTTAGTTTTGGTTTCTCCAACGAGGACAGTTCTTTAAAATCGTAAAATAATAATGGCAGGAAGCTGTCTTTTCCATTATTCTAATCATTTCGCGAATTAATAATAGTCATTTGCTTTAGAAATGTATAGTAGCGGACAAAAGTTGAGGACCAAAGGGTCAAAGGAAATAGATTGATTAATTAAGAAGAAATAACAGTATAAATAAAATTGTTATTCTATGCTAACCAATAAACAGTGTTCTACAATATAATAACAATAAAAATGAATAGATAAACAATATTTGCGAACCATCAAATTATGTTTTACACTACCCTGTTGTCTTAAACTTTTGTCCGCTGCTGTAACTTAATTAATTAATAAGACGTAACAGTGTAAATAAAATTTGTATTCCATGTTAATCAATAAATAGCGTTCTACCGTAATGACAATAAAAATCAACAAATAAACAATGTTTGCGAACCATTAAATTACGCTTTACATTATCCTGTCGTCTTGAACTTTTGTCCTCTACTGTACGTACGTGTAACACAGAAAACCTTTTCAATGAAACCCACGTTTTTCCCCTGTGAAATCGGTAAAAGTGGTCGTCGCCAAGGTCGGCCCTCTCGTAAAGCGAGCAAGTTTCACGAGACGAAAGAAAGGCTTCGTCCTTCGGGAAACGAAAGTCGATGACCCCGCGGGTGGGTCGTCGTTGTCGTCGCGACGCGTAAAATCGCAGCGAACGAGATACCCTCTGACCCATTTCCGAGTATCGTTCGCTGCAATCGACCGCTCGAATTCACGTTGCATTGTCCACGAGGTATGCACCACACCTTTGTGAAACGCGCACGCGCATTCTTCCGCCTCCGTAAGCGAGCCACGCTCGAACGATTCTCTAGCACCTCTTGGATCCGCGACACTTCCGGTAAAAGGGGGTTGACGTCGTCCTTAGACGGTCTCGAGGATGGCGTGATTGATCGAAGAAGGTCTCGTCCTCGAGACACCTTCACTGTCAGGATCACGGGACAGAGAGGCGACATGGCCAGCCGGGTGATTCTAGCGTGCCTTTTTGTTGTCCACGGATCATTTTGCGCCGCGCGTCGACGCCAGGCTGCTGCGAAGGTGAAAGGAATGGATGCTGTTCGCAGGAAGTGGTGTAATTGCGTTTCCACGGGCGCGATGAAGTATTTCAGGTACGCGGCGCTGTAAATGAATCATAGGTGTGTGTTTAGGTGGTGTTTGCTGATGATGGTTGGTGAGAATTTAAAGCTGGCATACCAGACGACGACAAATCGATAGTGTGATAATTATAATTTAAAAATTTGCATTAAAGCAAGGAAGATTTAATTTAATTTATTAGGAGGATTGGAAAGTAATGTGGTTTCTGTCATTTCATCTCTGGAAAGATATTTTGCTGGAAAACCAATTGATTTTTATCGATCCGGCATTGAAAATTTATACACTGGATGGCAAAAGGTTGTTGATAATGGGGATGATTTATAATTTATGTGTTTGAATTTAATGTAAGAAGATGACATTGCTTTCCGATCCCCCTAATACATTAATACTTAATTGCCAACCTAATAGAATCAATGCCAGAAGAACGAATGGCAGATCTCCCTGTTTGATTGGCTAAATGTTAATATTACGTAGAAAATATTGCAGCTTTGAGTTCAGGAATTAATCGTACTTAATCGATGGAATTGTCAATTTCATATATTTTAAAATTGAATCTTCAGGGAATTTATTCAAATTCGTTGTCATGAAATATTAGTGAGTTTTGATATTAACACGAATAATCGATCGTTTAACGTTAGGGTTACTCTTTGGTCATCTGCAACGAGATTTCTGTCCGACACAGATGGATTTGTGGGTACAAAAGAAAGGGAAATTCTTGGTTCCGCGTTCAGAACGTGCCGCAAAGCAATAAGAAGAGGCTTCCACTGTCACTTTCAACTTTCAACTCTTCCCCGTGATCGCCATCCTTCCTCTGGCCAAGCACCTTTTTTACAATTCCTTCATCTTGCATGCTGTCGAACGTGAAACAGTGTACCCACGTTGAGTTACGACACATTCTGTGTGATTACCCGCAGAAGAATCTCGGTCCCCACGTGTAACTTGTAATTTTCTGAGTCCTTAAACGCGAGACAAAAATTTGACAGCCAATCGCATTGCATAATTTCTTAAAACCAGCACGGTAAACCGGAAACCGCGGTAATTAGAAGGGAAACGTTTAAACGACATTCTATCGGCGGCGATAAAAATTTGAAAATAATGCGTGGAACCTGATGAAGAATGTCGGTTTTATTTTTAGCACGGACTTACGCAATCGATAGATTTGGAAAGTATCGGATACGAGGAATAATAAAATCGCAAAGTTTCCAGAGAAATGATCTCGTTATCGAACGGCCGGGTGGCTCTGAATTTATTATCACTTTCACTGGACGCACGAAATATAAGCTTGTCGTTGATAGCAGAAAGAGAGAGAAAGACGAGATGGGAACGCGAAGCATCGAAAACTTATCGCGCATCCCGACGTAATTATAGCAGATTAATTATGCGACCTCGTATAACGACGTGAACGTCGACGCTTTCACTGAAAAGCGACTGGTATCCTCGTCGCGTTCAAACTCATCCATTTTCTATATAAAAAGTGCATTTAATTCGATGATGCATCTGTTGTAAAAGCGTTGACTTTTTTAGATTTATACACCATTTATTTACAGAAAGGAACATTTACTTTTTGATGTATATATTTGGTAACGCTTATACTTTTTTGGTTAATCGTAAAGATGGAGACAGGTATTTGGCATCGGAAAAAGTTAGAAAATAAAAGATTGGTTCCACGGTTGTAATGAGAAGCATAAAGATCTTGAGTGTTTGTACTCTATCTGTATCTAGATCATTGGAATCACTTGTGCTACACGATGTTGTAGAAGTAAAATGTTGTGTTGAATGGTAGGCGAGACTTTCTAAAAGCCTCCAGTATAAATGTTTTCAGCTGTCGAAGTTGTCAGACTGTCTCCAGTATCATTAGAAGAATCACGTTCAATCGTGTACTGTATTCATGGATCGTGTATCGCTTGGAGCGGAATGCCCACGGAGAAATGGTACAGGTAGAAAAATAATTTATCTTAATTTAACTCACGGAGATCTGTTTAAACAACATCAATCAAATATTGCATCTAAATAACTAAATTTATTCCCATAAACGGTAGGAAATATTAAATGTTACGTTTAACACTTAATTCCTCGAATTAAATTTTACTCATCTTTTGTTTCCCACAAAAGTTACCCAGAGACACTGCTCCCTTTTTTCCCTGCTAAAAGTGTTTTTCATACAGGAAACAATCATACCCCCATTATCCCACAAAAGATATCACCACAACTCATAACCCACAACGAAACTTGTCTTAGTGCAGGATACTGTCTTCCACAGAACGTAAAACTCAACTATATTTTTATTTCCCACAAAAAGTTATCGCCACAAAACCCACAAAATCAATTTCAGTCGCCTTTTCTTTGCCCTGTTCTACGAAATTCTCTTTCACGCATATAGCAACGGTTTTCTGTCTCTCGTAAGCGTTGTGTTCGAATGCCACGGTTGGCTGTACCCTCAAGTTTCACGAGGATCGATCGGTGGCTGGTGGCGGGCACAGTGTAACGGAACACGTTGCAAAATACCGTGGCGAGCCCATAATGCGGGGTCATTCTCATGTTTTACGCGTGCCATCGGATCCGTGGACGGATAATCCCGCGGCGACGCTTCGGCCCTGGATTACGTGACGTTTGACAGCGAAAGTTAACCATCGCTGGCCCCAGGGTGCCGTGCAGCACGAAAACTCTCGTCTCTCGACCTCTTCGCGGGATGAACCAGCAGAATGAACGGGGAATATTAAACGAGCTCCGCTGGAGGCTCGATTCACCTAGTTTTTCAGTTGAAGCTTCAGGCAGCTTAACGATTTAAACAGCAATCTTGTTCCGGGCACGATAACGGACCCGTGGTTAATTCCTGATAACCGACGAGATGGAATTCTTATCGTTTAATGCACTCCAATTCCTTTCCTCTTGGTGTTTTAATGAATAGGGGAAGCTGCATTTTTTTAATGAGCACGTTAACGGAATAAAGGAGAAACGGATGGAGCTTTGCTTCTTAGGTATGCAGGTTAACAATTTGATGAGTTAGAGATGCTACACTATTTTTCCTGGATCAGTCTGTATCGTGATGATTCGATGGGATTGATGCACGATGCATTACATTGCGTAAAATAAACTACTTATCGATACGACCTTTCAAGATCTCTTTACTGTAGAAAAAAAAAGATGGAGAAGGCGATCGAATATTCCCATTCAAGTGCCACACCCTGTACATCGACGTTGCGTCACGTCAACGATGCTGCAAGCTAGCATTATGGTAATTCCTTCAGGATTATACTCCCCCCACCCACTCCTACAAAACGAAAAGAGAAGCGGGAATCGACGCCGGTGATTTCATTGTGCAGCTTTCTTCTGTGCAATCAAACTTTCTATGCTTCACGTTCGCCTAACGAAGCGAGTTCTCTCGATTTAAACAGCCGGATGAATAAATGTAATTAGGAGATCCGACGCAGAACCATCAGCCCATAAAGCACATCGTTAACAGCGCGTTCCGAATAACTGTAACATTTCATAGATCAAGAGACAGAGACAGACAGACAGACAGACAGTAAGAGAGAAAGAAAAAGAGACAGAGGGAAAGAGAGAGAAAGAGAACAACACAATTGGCACCGGGTAAAAGTAATATCCGAAAGAGAGTTTCGATGCTGTTTGAAATGCAAATGAACCCTACAGACATAGAGAGAGAGAGAGGAAGATAAAGAAAGATAGAGAGAGAGAGAGAGAGAGAGAGAGAGAGATTTTTTCCCAGCTAACCGATAATTGCGAGTGTGTATAAAGGTAAAAGTTTTTGCATCGAGGTTCGTTCTCTCTGTTTGAAGAGGGAACGCTTTTCAGGTTCGCTTTCGAGGAGGGACGTACTGGTCGAGTTGAAATTTGCAATCATTACCCTTTCGGGTTTATTTAAACCAGGAACGAAGCCTGTCATTATGCCAAGGGCTGACCTTGTTCACCCGAATGGGACGGTGAGTTCAATTTTTCGGGATCGATGCTCAAGGTGGCGGCAACCTTCGGACTTTAATGTCACAGACGGGAAACATGTAGTGTTACCATGATGGCGGGGTGACCATGAAAATTAATGCCGTTGATCATTTCAGGTGACGCGATTTCGCTTGTTCGCGCGTTCTTCGTCACACGCGACGAAGCCATTACGATGACAAATCCAAAATGTAAATAACCAACACAAATGTACAAACAGTCTGACCCACAGGGTTATGTAGAAAAGGCAACGAATAAACAAAGAATCCAAAAGTAAGCTGAAAAATCTGATTAAATAGTCAAATCGTAGAATAGAGAAATATTCTCCTGAATTCGAACCGATTCAAAGTCGGGAAATCACCAGCCAAATCTCGGTACTTCGAATCCTATTCGGAAATTCTCATTTGAATCGGGCAGAGCAATTATTTTGCCATGCTACGGGGCAAACCGTAGGCTGTTTTTTCGGCGTGGAAGCCATTTTTCAGGGGCAAGGTCGGCCTCCCTGGATCTACGCGGCCACGATCGCCCGGAGACAAATGGGCGTGTACCCGTGGGCCTGCAACGATCTCTCGATCCTTCGTGGATCTTGGTGAAAGTGACAAGAGCACAAGGTCGACCGCGTTACAAAATCGGGGAATTTCTCGAAAACGGCTCGGCGCCGACGAGGAAAGACGTGTTGCGCAAGCAATCAAAATCGCTAATACGTCCAGGTGCTCGTTATTGGAACGATTCGGTAGCCGGTGTACGTAAATTTATCGTACAAGAAATTATTGTTTTTATACAAGAAATGTCCGTAAATTTGTCGTTAAGCGTTACGCAACATTTTGCGAGTGCTCGCTATGGAAAATTAGTTGGATCTTTACGGTGTAAACAGCTAGAAATTGTTCTAATTGCGAGACGACTCGCGTTACGGAGCGTGCCATTAAGTTTCACCCGGATTTCCACGTGACATCGCTCCACGTATCTTCGCGAAAGCGTGAAAAATAAATACGCCTGGCCACTTTCGTGCAACGCGAGTTGCTCTCGTTGCACCCTGACCGTGATTCAATCATTAATAACTTTACATAATCATTAATTTACGAATGTCCATGCACTCAGGGTACCCCAAAATAGAATTTAATAAAGAAGTGAACACGTAGATGAGTTAAAAAATGTCAGAAACTTTTCAAATGAAAATACAAGTACATAGTCTCTCGATTTATCAACTAATTGCAACAAAAACTCGTTATCCTCTAGTTTTTCCAAAGTAAAAGTACAAACTCACTGTGCTTTAATTTTTAAGATTAAAAATTTTAATAAATTTTAATAATTATAATTTTTTTAGGATAAAAATAGTAATAAAACATAAGTTTTAAGCAAAAAATACATGGAAGTTGGCTTTAAACCTGTTACCCAACCGGAGTACAGTAGCGGAAAGAAGTTTAAGACGAGAGGACAATGTAGAACATAGTTTTATGGTCTGCAAATATTCATTTGTATTGTTATTATAGTAGAACACTATTTATCGATTAGCACAGAATGCAAATTTCGTTTATCATGCTGTTCCTTATAAATTAGAAGTATTTAATTTCGTTGACTCTTTGGTCTTAAACTTTTGTCCGCTACCGTACCAGTTCCCTAACTTCGAAACGTAGTTCCCGGAAATAAAAGCGAGTTTCAGACGGATTGCGTGAACAACTAATTCGTCGAAGCAGCCAGTTTTATCGAAATGCCGAACGGACGACGCGTGTAAAGCGACAACAGAGGCGCTGGAATCGCGATAGATTAATTGAAATGAGCGTCGCGTCGCGAATATTGCCGGTGAAACAGGAACAGATCGTGCTGGGACTCGTGAAATCGTTCGTTTTCGTGTGACCGTGACTTTAAAAGTGGTTTTTCTTTGTCCAGGCTCGTGACACGTCTCATGCGTGTCTCGAATTAAACATCGCGGCCTCATGAAGTAGAAATAAAATAAAGTGGTCGTAGAACCGTGCCTCTAGTTAGGGATGTACAGTCTAGTTCATGAATAATTCCTGGACACTTGTAAATTTATGAGAAAATTCCGATTATATTGGAGTTTTCACGAGATTTTGAAAACATGGACGAAACTATAGTTTTGTTAATTTAATCAGTGATTATGGTAATAACAGCATGAATATCTGGGCACCTGGAAATTTATGAGAAAATTCTGATTACATTGGAGTTTTCACAAGATTTTGAAAACATGGACGAAACTATAGTGTTGTTAATTTAATCAGTGATTATGGTAATAACAGCATGAATATCTGGGCAGCTGTAAATTTGTGAGAAAATTCTGATTACATTGGAGTTTTCGTAAGATTTTGAAAACATGGACGAAACTATAGTGTTGTTAATTTAATCAGTGATTATGGTAATAACAGCATGAATATCTGGGCACCTGTAAATTTATGAGAAAATTCTGATTACATTGGAGTTTTCGTAAGATTTTGAAAATATGGAGAAACCTAGTGTTTTGTTAATTTAATCAGTGATTATGATAGTAAGAGCATAAATACCTGGGCACCTGTAAATTTATGAGAAAATTCCGATTATATTGGAGTTTTCACGAGATTTTGAAAACATGGACGAAACTATAGTTTTGTTAATTTAATCAGTGATTATGGTAATAACAGCATGAATATCTGGGCACCTGGAAATTTATGAGAAAATTCTGATTACATTGGAGTTTTCACAAGATTTTGAAAACATGGACGAAACTATAGTGTTGTTAATTTAATCAGTGATTATGGTAATAACAGCATGAATATCTGGGCAGCTGTAAATTTGTGAGAAAATTCTGATTACATTGGAGTTTTCGTAAGATTTTGAAAACATGGACGAAACTATAGTGTTGTTAATTTAATCAGTGATTATGGTAATAACAGCATGAATATCTGGGCACCTGTAAATTTATGAGAAAATTCTGATTACATTGGAGTTTTCGTAAGATTTTGAAAATATGGAGAAACCTAGTGTTTTGTTAATTTAATCAGTGATTATGATAGTAAGAGCATAAATACCTGGGCACCTGTAAATTTATGAGAAAATTCCGATTACATTGGAGTTTTCGTAAGATTTTGAAAACATGGAGAAACCTAGGGTTTTGTTAATTTAATCACTGATCATAGTGACAAGAAGTTCTGTGTATTTTTAGTTTGTGCAATGATTTATAGAAGGGAATGTATGTATCGGAAGCATTTCACATAAAACCAGTATTCCAGCTGCGATGTATGACTATCTGTCACGTAGATCTGGATCACGAGACTGAAATTGTTCCCAGTACCTATTGTGACTCTTGAAGCTTCGATTTATGGTTGCGTTCCGGTTTAGGAAGGTTCGAAGAGCTTTGAAACTGTTACAATAACATTGTACAGTCTTTCGTACGGTAAAAATAAATAAATAAATTGTAATAAAATATTCTCCACTTCTTGAAGCAATTTGAAATCCCTATTTTCTCAAAACGAAACGAACTTTCTAAGGTTAATCTTTTCTTTTTAAATTTTACCCTTTCTCTATTCAACATCCATTATTCCGCCTAGAAACGTATCAGGGATGGCGTTAAAGGCGTTTTTTTTTATCTACAATGTAGGTACAAATTTGTACGCAGCGAAAAATGTCTAACAATGAGTTTCTCTGCGGTAGTTCACGGTGGCCTCCACGAAAGGGAATCGAAAGAGAAATTCTGCCTGGCGTCGATCGACCCGTTCGTAGATGAGAAAGAAGGTGGTTCACCTTGCAGGAGCAACCTTCCGTTATTCCTCGTAATAGACGCCACGGCCAGCCTGATATCGGTTCTCCTTCGATGGCGAGAAAATGCGCCCGGTGTCGCTGCTTTCCTCGAATACGACCTCTTGTGTCACCAGTTTACGTGAGCTGTCCTCTTGTCATCAAACAAAGCGAACAAAGACGAACACCTTGTTTCCTTCTGACTAATCCTTATAATAAAGCCTCCCATATGCGAGCTAATAAGAAGACAAAACTGTTCAGACAAAACAAAATTTTCAAACAATGGAACGATTACTTTATCTTGTACCAAACTTCATTTATTTCAGTGGATATCAAGAAGATTAATAGTTCGTTTAAATATTTGTCAATCTATGTTTTAAATGGCTGTTAAATTTTATACAGTAGCGGACAAAAGTTTGAGACGTCAGGATAATGTAAAGAATAATTTTATGGTTCGCAAATATTATTTATCTATTCACTTTTATTATCAGTATGGTGGAACACTACTTATTGATTAGCATAGAATACAAATTTTATTTATACCGTTATTTCTTATTAATTAATTAATTTATTTTCTTTGACTATTATTGAATAATACTTCGTATTCTGATAATAGAATATCCGAGTACAATATTCAGGTAATATAGGTGATCGAATAAAAGAAGTTCTACTGTACTATTTTTGCAACTGCGGCGCGAAAGATCCGAAGTTCGCGAAATGATAAGAATAATGGAAAAGGCAGCTTCCTACCATTATTATTTTACGATTTAAAAAAATTCTAGAAATAGACGATAAATGTAATCGAAGCTGTAAAATATAAAAAGTATGTGAGATAATTATCTGTCGTAATTGCAAAAAGTCAGAAAAATTGCAAAAATAATATACTTTATTCCATTAATAATTGCGCTTCTTTAATCGCAACCAATTGGAAAAAACTAACGAAACACAGCCTGTACGAAATATTGCAGGTAAATCTTCTAACCGACGATCAATATTTGTCCTTTCTTTTTTATTTTAACGAATCAAAAGATTTGAGACCCGCATTACAACGCGTCGACGTAACAGCAGCTTCACGGTGGAGTTCTCAAGCGTGGCGAAAACGATAATGTCAAGACACGGTATCGCTGTGGTTATTCTTAGGCACTGTTAGGAAATGTTATCGGAAATTTCGAACGGGGGAACATCATTCTCACGACGTTAATTCACAAGCGAGAGCCACAATTAAACACGATAACGTCGTCTCGCAATCACGCGGAGACGATGCCTAGCATATTACACCGCTGGCATAACTTTCCATTCTTTCCAGCTTCTTTTCTCTCCTCTGCTCCACGGATAGCCCGGGACGTGGGTCGCCCGTTGTACAAGGTGAACCACCTTTCCTTGTCCCGACAGGAGGATGAACGCTCTACGGTTTATGCTTAGCTGGAAACGGGGTAATTAAACCCGCGCAATGATTTGTTATTTGCGTTAAAACGACGTACGAACGTAAATAGCATCTCGACAAAGGTTGTCTGTACCCTGGAACACCATTTTCTAACTCTGAACGATACTCTTTCTTGTTTTTCGCGCAAATTTAACCCCTTTGGTAGCCAGACAAAAATTTGACTTTCGAACTTCTGCGAAACGAAGGGGATGGAAATTATTTTTATTATTATTATTTATTTATTTTACGATTATTAGTGTATACGTAATAGAATAAAAAGTAATTATGATGGTTCAACTGAAACGAGAAGATTGAGTATAATAAAGAAATCGATTATTTGTAAAAGTTTCACTTGAAATTCATCTATATGTTAAATCAGAGACATCAAAGAATATCTGAAGATTTTTTCACATATTTTTAAAGAATAGTACAATGAAAGGTTCGATCTAAAATTAGAAGGACCAGCGTTGGTAAAAAGTAAATTTGCAGAGGATTAAAACCCAAATAAAGGCATCAAAGTGTTAATACGATAGAATCTCGGTTATCAGAATTATCAAGAAGGCAAATTTATTCGAATAATAGAAAAATCACGTGATTGATGAGGATGATTACATCCTTGATTAAAAATAGAAACTCGTTAAAAATTTATGTCTGAATTTAATGTAAGGAAACCATATTACTAAAATTAAATTAACTAAAGTAAAATTTCCTATTACGAATTTCGGTTAAGGGAGGTTCCACCATATTTCTGTTTGTTAGCAAAAACACTGAGGTAGGTGGCATTTTTGCGGAAACGCGAAGCGCGTCCAGCAAACGGGTGGATCGTAGATCAAAGGAAGGAAGAGACTGGATGCCGATCACGCGCCGGAAGGAGCCTGCTTCGTATGATTGACGCACACCGACGACGACGTGATTTTCACCTTGACCGTGGACGGGTCATCGTCCATCGTCCAAACCTTCGTTGATGCTCCTGTTAGCGGGGCCTCGAAATCTTATGTGGGACACCCGCGTAGGTGTCATTAACACCGAAATCGATCGTCTCTCCCTTAAACCTTCGGCTACTAAAAGCGTACAGTAGCGGGCAAAAGTTTAAGACGTGAGACATAATTTGATGGTCCGCAAATATTTTTTATCTATTCATTTTTATTGTCATTATGGTAGAACACTACTTATTGATTAGCATAGAGTATAAATTTAATGTATACCGTTATTTCTTATTAATTAATTTATTTACAGTAACGGACAAAAGTTCAAGACTGCAGGACAATGTATAGAATAGTTTTATAGTATGCAAATATTTTTTATCTATTCATTTTTATTGTCATTATGGTAGAACACTACTTATTGATTAGCATAGAGTATAAATTTAATGTATACCGTTATTTCTTATTAATTAATTTATTTACAGTAACGGACAAAAGTTCAAGACTGCAGGACAATGTATAGAATAGTTTTATAGTATGCAAATATTGTTCATATATTTATTTTTATTATCATTATGGTAGAACACTATTTATTGATTAGCATAGAATACAAATTTTATTTATACTGTTGTTTATTCTTGATTAATTAATAAAATAAAACGGAATTTTAATTATTTTATTCTTGAAAATTATTTAATTTATCCTTCAACAGGTTAGATTTGCTTTGGAAGGGCAGTTCTGAAACGAATTCTAACTCGTCAGAAGCTGGATAGGATCGATTACAGTTCTTTTACTGGAAATTCGTACGATTGGGCGGGAAAAGTGGTAGGAGGGCGTTGAATTACGAGGGGAAGCAATGGTGTTATGGCCCGTAAATGGTAATCGCGGCAGGGACGAACAAAGGCCGATCGAAAGGAGGTGTACAGAGGCCGGGGCGTGCCAGAAAACCGGAGGACTACGTTGCATTCTCGATGCAGCTAAGTAGGCGCGCATAATTATGCGCATCTCGTATTTCGAAACTTCGCCTTCTCCTCGCGCAGCTCGGCTCGGCTTCGACTTTCCCATCCTCGACGAAGCCGTGACAGGAAGAAAGCCTTTGGAATTATCGGATAAGCGATCTTTTCTGTATCTCGAACTATTTCTCTTCTGTATATTAATCCTGTAACTGGTTCGAGAAAAAAAAATTTTCTGCAACCAGGTTCTGACTTCTTTGTGAAGGAAAAAATTATTGCAGTGACAATTATAGAGACTGGCTAAAAAAATGAAGGATCTGAGATTAGGAGATTTGGAAACGGTTTTAGATAAAAGAAGAGATTTGTGCTTTAGTTTGAGAAATTAACGGATTGAACTGTCTAAGGAGTAATAATTTGAAATTTAGGAGGTCTAAAGATTTACCATAAATTTACCAAAAATGTACTATTTAGTTCTCCATTTCTCGAGATACATCTCGAACTATTTCTTCCCTGCATATTAATCCTGCAACTGATTCGAAAGAAAAGAATTTTCTGCAACCAGGTTCTGACTTCAAGAAGAAATTATTGCAGTGAAAATTATAGAGGCTGGCTAAAAAAATGAAGAACCTGAGATTTAGGAGATTTGGAAATGGTTTTCGACGAAAGAAGGGGTTTCTATTGTAGTTTGAGGAATCAAGGGATTGAACTGTCTAGGAAGTAATAATTTGAAATTTGGAAGATCTAAAGGATTTGCCATAAATTTCGTTTTGATACCAGCGTAATACACATACTAGTATGCAATATGCATACGATGTCTTAGAAAAATGTACTATTTAATTTTCCATTTCTCGTTTCTGTTTGCGTTTCCTTCAAGAAAATCGTGAAGGCCGTTATCTAGATTACAAGAAGGCAGGAAGCGGACGGTTATTTATGTTTTAGGTGAACGTATAAGTTGGAGATTGTAGGATTATGTAATTGCAACAGGTGAATGTTGCATGATGATGGGCAGGTGCAACGGTAACGATGGTACACAATGAAGTTTTGAGGAAGTTGCAAGGGTTCGGGGATCGTTGTGCTCAGACGGTCCTATAAATATTCAGCGGGTCCTCTATGAATCAAAATTCAGCGCGCTTTCTATTTGAACGAACGAGAGGGGCCGCTGTATTAAAGCGAACGACGTTTCTTTGGGAGAAAGTTCAACGATTCGCGAGACGCAAATCGATTCCTGCTTTTATTTCTCTTGTTTGATCGTTCGGTGGAATCAAAATACGCGAAGCTTCGGGTTCCAAACGGAGAAATTCAACGTGCACAATCTCTGACACCTCTCTAATCTTTATAGAAAACAACAGTTATATAATATCATACAAAAACGAAATTTTCGATGAACTTTAAAATTCATTTCTTCAATCTCGTCAACGCTTATCAAGGAAGAAACGTTAAAAAAAAATTCCAGCATCCCTTCACCGTTCAAAGTATTACAGAAAAAATAACAATAATGATGGTAATAATTTTATCTAACGGGTTAGTAGCCCATCAGTTGAAAATTGTATAGGATGTTCGAGAGAACTTACAATGATACGGATAAAAAGTTGGTATTTTCAGACATTACGTGATTTAAAAGCAGAAACGCAAGCAGGTCTGAAAGAATTAAGAAATTTAAGTGTAGACTAATGTTTAACCCTTTGCACCCGAGAGGTGACAGTTAATATTAACTTCACAAACTTTTAGCGGGAAATATTTACTAAGATTAATTAAACTTACTTATATTAAACTTCATTATAGTTTAGTTAAATCGTATGCTAAAATTTACATGTATTATTATTCAACCTCCTGGTCTGATTAACAAACAAACGAACTAAAGTCTGAAAATTTGCGAAACTATCGTTTGGCAACCGACAATCGCCTCTCGAGCGCAAAGGGTTGAGCGTATAAAAATGTTTCGTAAGCTTAATAAAACAACTCTCAACTGTTCTTAAACCCAAAAAACTTCTCGATACATTTTTTTCCGAACGGAAGAGTTTCGAAATCTCCTTAGAACATCAAAGAAAAAAAAAAAAAAAAAATATCCAACTCATCGAAACTCGATCTTTCATCGAACGCGAAAGCTGTCCTCAGTGATTTATAAGCGGACTCGATCGTCGAGGATTCTATGCATCGTGAAAGAAGGACGTGTCTCGTCTTTCTTTTTTTTCTCATACGTAGAAAGGAACCTTGATAACGATCTCGATCCTGAATGGATCCTCGTCGAAGGATCGCGGTCGATAATTGCCGGACGACAGACAGTTGATCCCTGCGACGCGGAGATTTATCGATCCGCGATCACGGATCGAAGTCGAGCGTCGCTCGCTCCTCGACGATCCCGAAGAGGCACAAGGATGGTTCAAGGAGAGGCCGTAGATTGTAGAAAGCATGGAGGAAGAAGAAAGGAGCAGGAGAAAAAGGTCTGTGGGTCACTGTGCTATTCGATTAAGTAACCGTGTAACCTTCAGCGTTCGATTCTCGCGTGCAAAACGTATTTCACGCGTGTTCCATACGATCGATCGCGATAAAGCAGTCGCGGAAAAGGGGCTCGCTAAGTTATCTGCGTTTCTTGTACGGGAAAAGAACGCGTTCCCGATGAGTTGCTGATATTTAACGAACAACAGAGGAATCGAGAAAAAATAAAGAAGAGGAGGGACGAAGAAGAATGTACTTTAAGAACGGTTTTAACCCCTTGACATACGAATTAAATGGAACTTGATGCGACCGAAAAATACCATTTAATTTCGCTCAACTGAACGGTTACGTGAAGGCTGAGGAAGAGTATATTTTATTTTGAAATTTGGATTTTTCATTCAGATTGATGTTAATAAAGAACATCCAAATAATATTAAAAAATAATAATCGACGCACGAGTGAAGCAACTATGTAATCTAATTGTATACTGCACGGCGTCCGCCGAAAAAAGCGCTTGACGAGCCTGACTCGTCAACGTCTACAGTGGCCCGTAAAATGAATGACGAGTCAGACTCGTCATTGTATGTCAAGGGGTTAAGCACGAAAACTTTACCGATTGGTCACTTTTGTGGCGCTCCGTTGCACAGGTCATCGAGGAAAGGCGTAGAAAAGGATTAAAAAAGAAAAGGAAGGAAGAAAAAGAGAGAAAAGACGTAGGAAAGGATTAAAAAAGAAAAGAAAAGAAGAAAAAGAGAGGAAAGGCGTAGGAAAGGAATAAAAAGAAAAGGAAAGAAGAAAAAGAGAGAGAAAGAGAGAGGTCGCGCTGCATTTGTAGGATCGTGAACTACGAAAACTGGTTTCCTCCGGCTCCCCTATGTTTATTCTACTGGTGAACGTGTGCCCCCGCTGGCATCCCGACGTGTGCATCTCGTCAAGGACTCGGGCTTAGCACGCGATCAGAAATGCCATTGGATCCTCCTGGATCACGCTGTTAGGGAACATCGATCGCTGGATGCTGCATGCTTGTAATTTGTAATAAGAAGCTGTTCGTGAAACGTGAAACGCACGAATCTCATTTGTCTCCCGGTTACGGCCTCGAGAATAATAGAGGCAAGAATTTTATTTGGTGACTGACTACAAAAATTAAAGACAATCATTCCATAGTTAAAAAATTGATCATCGACGGTGAACGTTTTCTTTTTTTTAACGTATTCTAACCATAAGTTGTGACGATTGCGAAATTTTTTTATTTTATACAAAATGATACGCCATAGGTGAAGTTATTGTAATATTTTAATATTGGTACCTGTCCAGCAGCTAAGCAATTTTCACTACTCAAGAAATTAGTATGTAAGTAATTAAGCTATTAATAACAGCATTAGTAATAGTAAATAATATAAATAATAGTAACTAAAAAATTGTTTAATAATAATATTAACAATAATAACATTAATAATATTAATAATATTAACAATAATAACATTAATAATATTAATAATATTGACAATGATAATACGAACGATAAAAAAATTGTTTGGCATTTAATGCCAAAACATTATGTTTCGCAGCTATCAATTTTTATAGCCCCTGCGAAAATGTTGATATCCATTTATGAATAATTTCTTAGAGAAAGGAACGTTAGAAAAGTAGCGATTGCAAAACGTATCGTAAAGAAGTTAAAGATATTACACTATTAGGAAATTACAGGGTACAGTGAATGTTTGGAGTGCAAGATAGGAGATACTTGCGTGCGAGTTCGCGGGTGTACAAAGACGGTGTTGATTCAGAGTTCCGCAAAGCGGCTAAGCAGAAGCTGATTTCTCGAGCGGCCACGTTTCTATCGATCCCACGAAACTTCGTAGCCGCGGCCGGATTAAATAAGGAAATAGCAATTTCCTGGTCGTTAATCACAAGACACCGTATTCACGTGCACTGATCTAACGAGCTCTGCGAACGCTTATCCGGAAAAACGAGGCCGAAGATTAATACATTTTATCTTGCGTACAGAGCACGATGCAGATCTTTGTGCCTAAGTTTATTGCATCCGCGTGTTTCCATTCTCATTAGCATACAATTTCGTTAAAAATGTGCTGAGAACCTTTTGAAAGCATTAAATAATCTCCACGCTAATTTTCTGTGATTACTAAATTTATTACGCTATTCCGAATTACGTAAAAATGTCTGCGTTTTGAAAAAATTTAACGGATGCATCCGGTGGTTATTTCAGTTTTGCAAACAGTTCCATACGGAGCCCTTACAATTTTTTAATTAATCGCGGTATCTGCGATTCACCACTCTTTCCTATGTTTTTAAAAAAATTAACATTTTTAGAGGAAGTCGAGGAATTGGTAGAAATAACTTTCTAAACAAATTTCCTATTAAATTTCTGACGTCATCGAAATTATTACTTTCTTCTCTTAACATCTCTCTTACCATCCCAAATTCAGCTTCGAAAAGTAAAAAAAAAATTTTAAAGGAAATCGAAGAATCGGTGGAAATAACTTTCTAAACAAATTTCCTATCAAATTTCTGACGTCATCGAATTTATTACTTTCCTCTCTTGTCGCCTGTGAAAATTAAGACTCTAAAAGTGAAAACAATAAAAAAAAGATTGTACAAGACGTGAAAATTGTGGTTTAGAGTATTCCAAGCGTCAAAAGTGATCGAGTTGAATGTGAGAGGTGGTACAGGTTCTCCTTTAACGTTGAAACGCTCCAGACGGATCCAATATCGTCGTCATGTCACACAACCCATCGAACCTGCGAATTTTCCCTGCAGCAATTTCCTCACCAAACAAGATGCTTCAACTTCAAACGGAACAAAATTCTATTCCATACTAAAAACAGAATAAGGAAAAATCATACCATCGTATTCATTTTTCCAAGCGAACTAATCCTTTAACCCTTTGCACTCGAGAGGTGGCTGTTAGTCGTTTAATGATACTAACTTGAAGAATTTTTAAATTTAAAATATTTACTAAGATTCGCCTATATTAAACGTAATTTAGTTTACTTAAGCGATATACTAAAATATGACTATTCAATCTCCGAGTCTAACTAATAAACAAACTAACTGAAGTCTGAAAATCTGCGAAACTATCATTTGGTGACCAACAGTCACCTTCCGAGCGCAAAGGTTTAATCCTCTTGCACAACTCATGAACGGGACGTTCAAACGATTTAATCCTGTTCGTAGATAAAATTCGCTAGGCGTTACGAAAGGACCGTAAAAAATTGCGATCCCCTCGCATGGAACCGTATCACGTAACCGATCACGCTTTATCCACCTCGAAGCTCTGTTAATTACGCGTCCACGTTTTCGCAAACGCAGCCGGTGCACTTGGTCTATTTTCCCTGGGATCCATCTCGGATCTTTCCGTGCTGTTTCGCGCAGATTAGCATACGGGCACCGTGTTTCGCCATTAGCGTTCGCGAACGCATGCCGATCTCCGCGGACGCAACTCTTTCAGAACCGATTGATCCAACCGTCTGAAAGGAAAAAGAACTACGCGAACAAGAAATCTGGCAGCAATTCATCATCGTCATCGTCATCATCATAATCATCATCATCATCTTGACGGAGCCAGGACTCTGCGTGTCCTTTTGGCCTGCTTAAACCGTGCAGCGTTCGTTAATTGCAATTAGGCACACCTTGCAACGCTTCTAACGAGCGAACAACAATTTCCTTTTAACTTTTCTCATTGTCTTCTTCCGAACACACCGTGATCGGTATCTCTGTCGGTGATCCCGGAGGATCTTATCAAATTTTGCTCTCAATGCATCAAGGATTGCCTTAAGGCATCGTCCTTTTTTACGGATTGACGACAATCGAACACCTTATAGCTAATTCAATTCACTGAATAGTATATTTTTAACAAGTCAACAAATTCAGCGATTTTCTACATTTTTTTTTGAAAACTTACACCAGCTTTAATATTAATAATATTCTGAGCTCTTCACTTTATTTTATTCACACCTGAATAAATTTTATTCCCTTTTATTCACACCCCATCATCTCACTCTACTAAATAAAAATAGACTTTCCTATATTATTAATAATAATAATAATAATAATAATAATAACAATAACAATAATATTATTATACAGGAAATTCTACTTTAATAGAATTAATTATTATTACTATTAATTCTATTAAAGTAGAATTGATTATTATTATTATTAATTCTATTAAAGTAGAACTAATTATTATTATTATTAATTCTATTAAAGTAGAATTGATTATTATTATTATTAATTCTATTAAAGTAGAATTAATTATAATTATTATTAATTCTATTAAAGTAGAATTAATTATAATTATTATTAATTCTATTAAAGTAGAATTAATTATTATGATTATTAATTCTATTAAAATAGAATTTCCTATATAATAATAATATTATGATTATTATTATTATTATCTCGGTCTCTCAATCTTTTTTTGCCGCGAAATCGCTTGATTTTTCCCCCACGACACAAAGATTTACGCGATACACGCGTCCTGCTCACGATAACACCGATGCTATTGAGCGTTATCTATCCGCAACAGATTTATCTGTGAATTTATCGATCCCGTGGCTGTGGCGAACGGAACACCTCTAAATCCTCCTCGGACACGGTGATCGGTGTTCGTGGAAGGAACGTGTCGAGATAAAGGCGCGACAGGAGAGTCTGTCTAAGGGAACACGGGGGCGCAACTTGCTCGCTCGGTCCCTATGTCGAGGAGGGGTCTACGCAAATCTTTGCTTTCGCAACGGTTTGTTATTGGGAACGGATCGTGCCGCGAATCCGTTTCTGCCGGCACACGTTTCCACGGCGTCGGTTTCGTGGAACCACCGCCGTCATCGATGAAAATCGACACCGACGAAAACCTGTTTGCGAAACGTTCCTCTCTTTTTCGACGATGGCGCAACGTTCACGGCTCGACAAAATTTGTATCCTTTGTGCTCATGGGTTTTTGAACAAGCTGTGATAGTTCATGGGATGCGGCAATTGTAATGACGTAAGGTTGTTTACCTCGATAAATGTAAATTGGTTTTTTGTATTTGCAATTTCGAGTTGCTTCAAGAAATCGAAGAAGTTTCCCCCTTTTCTTGTTGTAAAATTCTTCATAATGGGGATGTTTCGAACGTCTCAAACAATGTCAAGATAAGAATGGAATACAAAATAAAATGTTTCGAAATTTATCTTAACCGTTTGACTACTGAGGAACATTATCTTCGCAATTTTGGCACAACATAAGAAGAGCGCGATAAAGCTCCTTTTTTGTTACGCTAAAAATACAGAGAGTGCAATAACACTGTTCTGAGTCAGTAAAAATTGTGTATCCAGTAAAGCTCGTTGCGTTTGCGAAGCGTATAAATTGTTAATTTGACTGAACTAGTGCTTTTTACCAATTTCATCCACAAAATGAATTAAAACAAATTTAAGTAAATAAAAAACAAATGACTTATTCATTGACCCTCGAATCCATCGTCCTCCATTAAACATATCGACCTTCCACGTTCCCCTTCCTGGAAAACATTCGCCATATCGATGTCGTGAAAACAAGAAAGTCATTCGTGACCATTAAAGCGTACAACATCATCTCGATCAAAAAATTCACTCCCCACACAATTTATCCATAATCCTTTAGCCTTATTAAAACCTTTGTGAAAAATTAGTAAAACCCAGCTATCCCCCTTTACAGTATACCTGTAACTATTAAGCGGAATATCCACACAAAAGGAACATTTAACGTAAACTGCAATAGCAATCATCGCCATCTATCAAATATTCATTCATATTTGTTGCTAACAGAGCAGCTCTGTTTGAAGTAGCTGCCGTTAATTAATCAATCTACTCTCATTAACACCATGCACAATATTCTATTCGTCCCGGTTTTGCATACCAAAATAATTAAACAAGACGCGGGGATCTATTGTTACGACAGCATGCACAAACAGCATGACCCTTTAATAAACGCGATCTCCATTGTGAGGCGAAATCGCGGTATGCATCGAGGCATTAACGCAACAGTACCTGCGTCTCGCGAGGTTATTTCGCCGGGAAACGACGTCGATAACCTTTCACCGTGTGCACCGCAAAATTTATCGACCACCCGGTGCATCCTGGCGCGAGGCTGTTGCGCAAACGCGCGCACGCTGACAGCAACAGGGAGACGAGAACGAAAGGAACGGCGAGGGGAAGCGTGGAGGCGGCAGGAAGGGACGGGTGGAAGAATGAAAAATGAGAATTATTCGGCGAGCAACTCTAAAAAGCCTGTAAATAACTCATGCCCGACCTCGCATGGCCGACGCTTGAAGAAGAACGAAAATGGAAACGAGAGAATAAAGAGTCGCTTCGAACCGCATCCTCGTCAGAGGGTTGTTCAGTCAGCGTTTATTGCGAGAGCTTACGATTCGCAGGTGTGGTCACTGGCCCGTTTATTTTTCTAACACTGGTTTTCAGGCTTTCGTAAATTCTCCAGCGATGATCCTTTTCCTTGGGTATTTTTTTATACATCTTCAAGGCTGGCTGAACACCATACGGGCACACCAATTATGGGCGATTTCAGAGCACAATTATTCCTAAGTGTAACAAAAATTAAAGCTTATGCCGTTGGAGCGTTGTAGGATCAAGATGGATGTTTCATTTGCTCATAGAGCAATAAATAATTCAGTTGCAACCGTTGAAATCTGTTCGCTTTTCTTCCACAAAAATGCAACCGCGCTCCAACGACCACTCGAATCTTTCTTCTCCCCCAAAAAACAGAACCATCAAGGAAAACGAGATCGTCGAACGGTTAGAAAACACCAGGTACCGAGGAAAGTGGAACAAAAGCGTCGATTCGGGGCACCGGATGGGTCTCGATCGCATCGATCGCCGATTTTCTTCTGGCGGCTCGTTGGAAACCGCTGAAAGTCTGTCGTACGACAAGGAAGACCGAGACCAAACGAAATTCCACGGTGTTCCCCTCCTCTTCGACGCCTCGTCGACGATCAGCCGGAAGGAACGGACCCCTTGCCGCCTCCTGGGGCTCCCAGTGACCGTTCCTTCGATGCGTAAAAGGTGGCAGCACCGTCCGGACGGTGAAAGTCCTTCGACGACGAGGAAGGAGTGGTGGTGCACATATAGAGGGGCGAGAGGGCGCGGCTTGTCCAGACGCTCTTTGTCCCGACGACCACGATGACGGCGGCGACGACGACGACTACGACGACGACGACGGCTGCCACGATGTCGCCGAAGTTCCTGTTCCTTCTTGGATCCCTGTTACTGTTACTGCTTGCCGGTGAGTACACGTTGCTGCTCTGCATCCTTCGTATTCCCGCGGGCGATCCTCGGTCGATCCTGTCAGGCGAAGCAACAGGTTGCCGTTCCGGGGCCATTTTAATAAGAATTCACTCGATAGCAGTTAAACGAAGTTCTGATAGAGGTTGTGGATGTAGAAAAGTTTGAACAGTGGATTTGGAAGATTGTTTTGAACGATTGATTGCTTTATAGAGGGTTAGAGTTAGTTGCTGATATGGTACTTAGGTGATAATTTGGAATTTGGATCTCTTTAAGTTAGTTTAGCAACTGAATTGTTTGTGACTGATTTAGAGTTTGAGAATTTTATCGAGAGATAGATCGATCCTGGTATATCGTTTTAGGGGTGAAAGTTTGCTTAGATGATTAAGGGTATTCGGTGATAAGTAGGATTCCTTGTTGGAGAGAAACACTTGGCTATCCGGGCTTCGATTCTTCAAACGCTTGGCGCAGGTGAAAGTTGTTTTCGACGTTTACAGAGTTCCTTCTGGATCGAACGAGTTTCCATTGGAATTGTTGGGTCAAGGATCTTTTGTTCTTGCATGAGATTTTCCTTTTTTCTTGCCTCTTCGAAGGATAGAAGCGAATACGCGGTCTGTTTATTCTTTCGATTTCTATTTCGACTCTGAAAGATTTGTTTGGTTTCCTGTAAATTTTCTCAAAGCACAAACACATCTCGAAAATGGTTTCTCGATAAACTCAGATAGCCGTGAAGATAAAGAAAGAGTTGATTTGTCTGGCATTAACTTTGCAATCGCCATAAATGTCCCGAGACCGAGAAGTGCCGCAGCCTCATGAATGTTCTGGTGATTTCAACGACTGACGCCTGGACAAGACATGTCAATCGACTTCTTCAAAAGAAATACGCTAATCCGTAGACAGTGTCTCGACCAATTTCAAATTCCCTCTGTAATAAAACTCTAAAATCTTTCTGGTGTATAAATTCGACAGTATTCACAACGTTCGCAATTTTTACAAGAAACAACAGATAGTTTTTTGGAAGAAATGGTACTCGAAGCTCGGATAATTTCGCGGTGTTGCAGGAAGCAACGAATATTTTTACAAGAAAAGAAGGATACTGTTTAAAGACAAAAATACGTATACTTCAGAAGAAGGAATAAGACTTTTTTACAAGCTGTAAGATCAGAAGGAATTCACGATCTTACAAGAAGCAACAGATATTTCCGCGAGAAGGAATAGATAATCCCTGAAGAAGGAACAAACCCGTTTTAAAGAATAAAGATGAGAAAAGTGTGCAGTATTACAAGAAACACCAGTAGGCTTTTTGAAGAAGCAACAAATATTTCTACGAGAAACGGTACCTCATCTTTTACGATAAAATTGAAACTATCCTTTCAACTGCAAAATAAAATTGCAGACGATCGCCTGGGTGAACGTGAAAGTTTTACAGAAGACGAAGTCGTGTTGATCGTCCGGAAGTGCCGGCGATCACGATCACGGATCACGATCCACGATCGTAGATGAACGAGGAGGCACGTTCGAAGCCCGCTCGAAACGATGCTCGATCAACGCGAGAGGAGAGAAGAGGAGAGGAGCGAACACGAGCAGAACCTACTTTGGAGAACCACTGCCGCTTCCCTCCCCACCCTCGTCCCGTCGCCCTGACATTTCCAAGACTTTCTACTTCTACGGGGGTTCACCGACCCCGACGTGTTCGGTTTACGGTCTCGAGAGATCGTGGCTTCCAACGATCGCGACATTTTCCGCGCTTCAGGCGATCCTCACAATACGAACCTGCCCTTTGTATGCAAATGTCACGCGAGCTGCTCCCTCCATGTCGTTTCTCTATTTTTCCTACTGCTCGAGAAGAAGTGTTCACCTTTTGCGAACGATCGCGGAGAATGCAAATAAGTATCGTTCAGGAGGCTGAGCTGAAAATTACAGTTCGAACTTTTGTGATGAGTACTTTGAGAAAGAACTATTCTGTTTCTGCTTACATTGGTAGTTTAATTACGAAGTATGGAGGAGACGAAAATGATCGATAGATCCTTGTTGAAGTTAGCCCTTTTGCACTCGATTGTTCCCTCTCAGGGGACATTAGAATTTATTAGCGATTCCGGGGAATCAACTTATCCCAACGCAACCTTTTCGGAAATGCATGTTTCTGTGAAGTTTTCTGCTAAAATGGCACGAAATATCAAATCAAAATATGGTACAGTTACCAAGATATATAAAAAAAAATAGTGACTTTGAGGAACCGAGATGACGCGGCGTACAAAGGGTTAGTTTCTCTTTGTGATTGGTATCTTTAAAGGAAAAGTGAGTATTGGAAATGTTGTCCTTGGCCAATTGTTCCTTTCAATAGTGGCGATAGGAATGGTAACTTTTTAAACAGTGCGATTCAAGGTAGAAAGAAATAGTCAGCGCGATGTTCGATTTCGTGTAGTTTCTATAAAATGAGAGAAAATCAGAAATTTCGTTCTCGATCGTGTATCACGAAATCTTGCCGTGAGATCGTTTTGTGGGACGAAGAAAGGAGGGAAGGATGCTGTTCACGAGATCGTGGATCGAGTGTCGTTTATGTAACCGATGATAGAAAGTACGTAATCGTCAGTGGTGGGGCACGATGTCCTTTTACTTTCGCGGATCCTATTTTTTCCACGCGACAACGCTTTAATCGATCGCTTTGAAATCGGTTAAACAAAACGAACAATACCGTAACTAATATCGTTGTTCGACCTTCAGGAACACAAGTGAGAGCGCAAGACGACGAGGGTGGCGACGGGGTCGACGCGAACGCGGAGGAGCTGTGCCAGGACAGGCCTGGGGACGAGTACTTCCGGTTGAACACCGAAGGAGACTGCCGCGACGTCGTGAGGTAATTTCAATTTGATCACACGAATGAACGTCACATTAACGTCATCCTCGTATCCAGCTGACATTTAAAAAGTAGCTTCGTAAAAAGTGAACCGTTGCAGGAAGTGTTTAACTCTTCAAGGTGTCTTTCAAATTTCAACGCGAAAAAAGGAATGATTCGTAAAAAAAAATTCCCTCGCCGAAAGATCAATGTGTCATCGTCGAAAGTAAACGTTTTCCGTCACAAATTCACGGTTCCCATCGATCATACGAGTCGAGAGCATCGCGATAACAGCAATTCGGTTCGTGACACGTGAAATCGATCACGAAGATTAACTCTTTGAGGCATAGAATTTCAGAGAATAAACAGACCCATGTTGCACAGAAATTTTAAATTGCGTTTTAAATTACACAAAATTGGTACTTTTTTTTGTTGACAAAATATCTTTCTTTTTTATGAGTAATCTTTATTTAGATAAATACTACAAAGAGACCTTAGACTACATTCGCCCAAAGGTTGAATATTAATAAAGTACCAAACTTGCCAACACAAGCGAATATATTTATAATATTTTTTTACGGTATTATCAACTGCTTTACGTAAATATAAACCTGCATGCAGCTATTGCAATATTTCTAGATGAGTCTAAAAATGTCCTATCATGCATTACCACCGTGCATCAAAAAGGTAGGACATTTTTAACATTTTTTTACGGTATTACCAACTGCTTTACGTAAATATAAACCTATATGCAGCTATCACAATATTTCGAGATGGGTCTAAAAATGTCCCACCATGCATTATAACCGTGCATTAAAAAGGTAGGACATTTTTAATAGCCACCGTGCCTCAAAGAGTTAACGTAGTTAACGGTGAAACAACGATCCTCGCGAAGGATCGGTCCACGTCGAATTCCTACGGCTTCTCCCCGATCGGATTCCGCGTTCGAAGGTTCAAGGAGAGCCTGATACTGGATACAGGACTCGCCTACCAACGGATGATGACGACATACCGAATGTCTTGACTCACTCAAGCGGATATGGTATTCCATCGTCAAGGACGCGCGCGTAAAAATATCCTTGCTGGCAGGAACACACCGTGATCCTGTAGCAGAACGTCGAATTCGAGGCATTCTTCGTCGTGAATCGTAGAATTTTTCTGGCGACTCGTAACATCCGCATTCTTTAAACTTTTTTACTTTCTTCCTCTTTGTACGATTCTTATTATAATTTAAAAAGACGTAATCGTAATTAGGTGTGGATTTTTCTTTCCTTTTTTCTTATACAATTTTCAATGTTTTCATTTTCGACATTTCTTTGCACGATTTCTATTTAGCTAAAACTCTAAACGATAAGCCACGACTATTATTAAAGTGTACTGAATCTTAGAGTAGCCTAAATGAACTCATTAATTTTTAAACATTTCTCTACTTTATATGAACCATATTTATTAAATATTCAGAAAAGATTGTCCCAAATCATAATTACCTAAAATTGATTAGCTTCGATTTAAAAATTTTACCATTACGCTCAGCTTTTATACTGTACACCGTGTATTATAAACCAGTCAGTATAAAGATATGAGAATCGATACTCATCGTTACGTCGTCGATCAAAAATTTAACGGCACCAAACGATAATTCCGTCCAAAAATCAGATTGGAAGTTCGAAAAAATTGTAGAAAAAAAATGGGAGAAATGGTGGAATGATTGATCGCAGATGCGACAAAGCAAGCGAGATCGGCGTGACCAGGTTGGCAACGGTGCGATGCCCAACAGGTCTGGCGTTCGACATCGAGAGGCAAACGTGCGACTGGAAGACGAACGTGAAGAACTGCGACCAGCTGGAGAGTAAGCGACTGAACACGATTGCTATGTGACTAAACGGCGTTCCCTTTGCTTTCTGTCCGACACGTACAGGTGCACGAAATCCGGCCTGAAGCAAATCACGTGCCCCAGTGGACTGGCCTTTGACTTGGACAAACAGACCTGCGACTGGAAGGGCAAAGTCACCAACTGTGACAAGCTCGAGAGTAAGTCGATGTATCGACCAGGGTGAACCGGTGTGCCTGTCTCCGTTTCCGGTGTATCTCTCCATAGGGAAGTGCGTTCATCAACGTTTTCATTGAACCGTTGTGAAATAGAATTTTTATCGAACCTTTTTCTTTTTAACACTAGGTTTACGAGATTTCTATGATTTCACGACTAAAATTTGCAAAAATATTTACAATTATTCCTAGCAATTTTTGCTGAGTTTTATCGATGGATTCATGTAAATATACCCAAATCTATTTCCCTTTCAGTTTTGCAACTTTAAAATTCTTCTCGATGTACACCTATTCCTTAATATATGAATGTTAGAAATAGATATACAAGAAATGTCTGTAAATCTAGTGTTAACCCTTTGCTTTTTGAATCTGGGATACTCTTATCGAAGAGATTATTGTCTCGATACAGTAATGGTAACGCATATTATAATCGTTGTGAAATAGAATTTTTATTGGATATTTTTCTCTTTAATCCTTTGCTTTTTGAATCTGAGATACTCTTATGGAAGAAATTATAATAGTATTGCAAGTATTGTAATCGTTGTGAAGTAAAATTTAAAATTTTAACTATTTGAATATTGAAATGCATAGCTTACATTTCGTTTTAGATTTCAGATTTTAAGATTTTGTTCAATTTTTTATCATAGCATGCAATGTTATCAATAACTATAAGATGGAATGTCAAAGTAACAAAGGCAAGGGGTTAAGTGGAAATCATAAGGGGAAACCGTTGATTTGTTTTTGAAAAAAAGTTACATTTCTTTTGAATATAATTTTTAATAGGTTCCTTGAACATAGTTTTGGGAGGGACAGTACGATGAACGCACTTTCTCACGGAAGCTACCACTGGTCCACGAACGTTTTCCTTCATTTCCTTCTCGAGGATGATGAAAAACGTTTCCGTATAGACGGAGAAGGCCGGTTCCTTCGTAGACTCGCAACGTAGCACGCACAATTCGTAAGGTAGTACTAACGCACGATTATCCCCACGCACTTTCGAGATTCATCCACGATTCTTCTCGTTTCCAACGGAAAATCACGAACTGAGAAACCGTGAACGACCGACAATTGCCCCTTAAAAATTTCGTCAACCCTCGCAATACCAATGTTTACCTATAGAGGGATAAAATTGAGCGTTTCACCGAGAATTCTTAAATCAACCAGCATAAAATACCACCTTTAACGCCACCAGAGTTGAACTACTGAAAATTTAAACTAAATATTTGTTTCTCGAATATATCTGACAATGCAGAGTTAAAATTAAGTGTTCCATTAAAATTTCATCGTTTCACAAATAATTCTTGAAACAACGAGCATAATATACCACCTTGATACCACCAGAGTTGATCTATTAAAAGTTGAAATGTAGAATAAAACTAAAGATTCGGTTTTTAAATATAGCTGGTAATATAGAGTTAAAATTGAGCGTTTCATTAAAATTTGATCGTTTCACCAAGCATAATCTACTACCATGAACGCTACCACAGCTGAACAATTAAAAGTATATAGTAGGCACAAGGAGACGAAATAAAAATAGGCGCAGCGGAAGACTTTCTTTTCTCAAATACGTTTATTAACTGACTGCCGTCGACCCATCAAGGCCCGGCAGGACCACGAGAGCGCTCGGTGTCTCCCATCTTATCGTTAATACATTATCGTAAGATGATGCCTTGTTTATCGCCGAACTGTGGCGACCGTTCCGAGAACCAACGCGCAGTTGTAAAACGAGACACCCTCTTATCGCCCAACTACGGTGGTCGTCCTAGAGATTGCTTACAAGTATAATGCTAAAATAAAATTGCGAGTTTGTTCTTCGAATACACCTGGCAAATGAAAGCTTAAAACGAATCGTTTCGCTGGAATTCAATTATCTCGCTGAGAATTCTCGGAACGATGAGCGATAGAAACGCGACCCCCGTTGGTGTTGCGAGGGTTGAACCGTGAAACGTTCGAACGTGAAACAGAATCGAGTTCCCCATACATTCGAAAGTCACGCGAACCACGATCGAACGCGAGCAAAAGTTTGCGATTACATTTCTCGTTGGCGCTGTTCTGCGTGTCTGGAGGTTACGCGAACAGCGGCGATGAAAACCGTTCGCCGAGTGAAAATGTACACGATCGTTATAACGCACGAGTCCACTTTCGAGCGGTGGTAATCTCCAGCCAGGCCACTTTCGATTCCCGCGCCGACTGGTTTCGATTTTGAGCGAAAGTGCAGCAGCTAACCAGGAGACGAGAAGCTCGTGCCTCGAGCGCGCGTTCTTTACCCAGTTTCGTGCCCATTCGATGTATCCTATTCCTGCTCACGCAATTCTCTCGATATTCACCTTGCTCTGCTCGACTAACAGCCGTGAGCATACGTATCTACTAGCTTTTCCTTTTTTTTTGTTTGCTTTTCTTTGCGAGCAGCCAAGCGATCGTTCGATTAACCCATTCACCGCCAGATCAATTTAGAACACCTTACTGTGGACGTCAAGAAAATATGGATTTAAATTTTGATGATAAAAATTGATATTAGATTTGTCGGTTTTTAACCCTTTGAGTGCTATGGGCGCACATATGCGTCCAGCGGAAGCTATTGATATAGACTATGGGTGCAAACACACGCCTGGCAAAAATAGGACTGCATAGGCCACGAGTATTCAGCACTCAAAGGGTTAAATACGTTTAAAAGGGTTACATAAAATTTTCGTTCATCCTTTTTGGTAATTTGTAACTCAAACGGTTATGATCAATTGCAATCAATCTGAACTTGGTGTACAAACTAAGAGATATCTCACAGTTGGCAGTGAATGTGTTAACGTACCGTGCCAGCGCAGTTTCGAGTAGCCAGTCGCGAATATAGAGCGGAGAGGAATTAGCAATTGAAGGGAGCTAGAGCCTTGTTCAAAAGTGGATTGAAGGTTTTCGGAGAAGAATCTGTTAGAACCTGTGAAAGATCGAACGGGAAATCCGATAAAACTAAAGATAGCTGCGTGTCGAACGTTGAGGTTGGAGGGGGGAGAGAAACGAAACAACGGAAACAGGATAAAAGGTGAAAGGGAATTGATTATGTAGGTAGTGGATGGAATTGAAAAGCTGGTTAAACGCCTGTTAAAAATAGCCGGCGCGAAAGACAAAGTTGAAGGTCGAAGGAAAGGATAGTTTTATCAAAAAAGATTGATCGATGGCAACGGGTTAAACGAAAAACGGTTTTTAACACTAAAACTACCAACGGTTAAGGTGTTCTTATTTGCATGGAAGAAATCAAATTGAAAATTACATGAAAAAATATCGAATACGCAGGAAACAAATTTTTATAATTTGTACTTTCTGCTGAAAATCATAGTAAACTTATGGAAGCTTGGTATAGTGAATTTATAAGGTTGCTATGAATAATTATCAATATGTCATTTTGACTGGTCTGGTAGTTCTAGTGTTAATATGTACAGTAGTGCAACTTAATATTAGAACTATCGACAATTATAGTGTACTTATTTGCATGGAAGAAATCAAATTGAAAATTGCATAAAAAAAATATCGAATACGCAGAAAACAAATTTTTATTTGTGCCTTCTGCTGAAAATCATAGTAATCTTTTGGAAGCTTGGTATAGTGAATTTATAAGGTTGTTATGAATAATCATCAATCTGTCATTTTGACCGGTCTGGTAGTTCTAGTGTTAAACAAAAAAAATCGGGTATCGATCGACAAAGGAAAAGCCGGAGAAAAAAAAAGCGGTGGATAAAAGATCTGTGGCGTAACGAAGGTTATGAAAGATTACCAGCGCAAGTAGCGATTCTAGGGACAAAATAGAATAGGATTATCCGAAGGCTCTCCAGCTGCACGCTTCAATACGCCTCGTTTATTAACGTTCTCTCGAAATCGGCTCTGGCACTCAAAATGACTTTTCAGCTTTATAGAATTCACGCTCACGCGCTCGCACCTGTGTATATACGTATCAACATGCATACACGCGAGTATAGTCACCTTTCCACACAGTCACACACACAACACATGTACACACAGAAAGATTCTTTCTACCAGCGATCGCTCCAGGTACGAGGTAGCACGTTCTCAATCGCTGATCTCGCTCCTTTTTCCTCTCTCTTTCTCTCTGTCTGCTTCTCTTTTTCTCTCTCTCTCGCTACTACGTGTACACAGACACACACACACATATACATACACATTCACCGTCACTGTTTCACATACCGTGTCTCTCTGTCTCCGTCTCTCTCTCTCGCTCTGTCCGCGTCCAGATCGGTTTCGCTTCGACGATCTGGCCTCCTTACCAGAGCTCCTCGTCACTTATTTATTTATTTATTTTTATCGTCGACTCGTTCGCTTTTACCGCTCGAAACTGGCGCGTGTGGCCGCGCGAAGGATCATTAATCCCTTCCTTCCTTCATTCTTTCTTTTCTTCTTACCTTTTTTCCCTTTTTTCTTCCAGACAATCGAACGGCCTCATCTTTTTCTCCCGCCCTCTCTTTCTCTCTTTTTTTTTCTGTCGTTCCTCGCGAATGCAGCAACGTCTCTTTTGGTTGCCATCGCAAACTTCTTGTCTTTCACTTCTTTTCTTTCTGTTCCTTCCTTTATATTTTTTATCTCTCATTACGTTTGCTGGCTTTCATTCTCGTTGCAAGTTCGTCGGATTTCTCAGCTTCCATCTGGAACGAAGGTCTCGTGTACTTGTTTCCTTGAGAGACCCGTTGCTCCGATTTAGTTTCGCGGGAAAGGGTGTCGCGAGGAAAAAAGATGGCGCCTGGACGAGAGAACCGCGAGGAAACGATCGTTCGAAGATTTGATCAACTTAACCCTTCTATCGTGTCGTGCAAACGCTTAATTTACATATTTTTAATTTAATAGCTTGTCGTTCGTAACGTTTCACTTCGCTCGTCGCTCAATTTATTTATTTCCATGCAAGATTAAACGAAGCCACTTGGTCTCTAATAAATTAACTTTTGATACGATTCGATTTCCTAACTTTGCTCGGTTTTGGCCGGACAAACTTTCGATTGAGTTTGATAGAATTATTACAAATTTCTGCGAACACCACACCAAGAGTTTAAATCGCGTTCGGCACGGCTTACCAATACAATTTTACCAGCACATATATTTTCTAATTAATTATGTAGCTTTCTTGAGAATTTTTGTTTACGGTATGCACCGCGTGAATTATCGATCTATTTACTTCACAGCTGACTGATCTTAGACACGACAACGTAGCCTCGCTTTGATAATAATTGCAACGATATATAGATCCTTGTCGCGAACAAGACTACTTAACACTAGAACCACCAATGATTACAGTGTACTTATTTGCATGGAACAGATCAAATTGAAAATTACATGAAAAAATATCGAATTTATTTATACATTTTGCAGAAAATGAAGCTTTATCACTGTGAATTTATAAGATGGCTATGAATAATCATCAGTCAGTCATTTTAACTGCTCTGGTAGTTCTAGCATTAAATTTATAATCAGGTTTCCCAAAGTAGAATAACAAAACTATCAGCCATTAGAAATCACTCGGAATCTCTAAAATCTGAAAACTCGATGATCTCTCCGCGTCGAATTCGAAAGATCGAAACCAGCCGCCGCGAGTCAAATTAAATCGGAGCAAACCCGTGTGTTCTCGAGTGTAAATCTCTGTTTTCTCTGCTCACCAAGCTCCACGTGTGTCTGTGTATGGTTGCTCGATCACTTGCAATTCTCTTTTCTCGCGTGCGTGGCACGTCGAGGCACCGCGCCTCTCTTTTTACCACTCCGCTGCCTGTTTTCGCCTTTCGCAACCATTTCTCGTCCATCTCTTCACCACGTGCATACGTTATCTCTGTTCTCTCTCTCTCTCACTGTCTCTCTCTATCTCTCTCATCATTACCAACAATTCTATACGTGCGTATATGTCCATGTTTGTGCGTGTGTGTGTGTTCTAATTTTATCAAAGGATTAGCTGCGTGCGAATTGCTGCGAGCCAACGAAGAAGGAAAATAATTACTCTCGGCTTGTCGACGTTTCTTGGGTTTCCTTTTTTATTTATACACGACTGTGTTCGATCTCTGAACACTTCGTTCGTCAGCTCGTTGTCCTACCTGTCGCCATTTTGAGCTCCCAAACGATCTCTTTTTAAGATTCCTCGGTTGAGGCTCCCCCTTTTTTTTTTTGTTTGCGAACGTTTTGTGCTCTTCGAGGAGAGAAGAAGCGAGGGTTCCGTTGGGTTGTTACGCCCAATCAGGGTTCGTTCTGTCGAGGCTTTTCCAGTCGTCAGGCGACTCACTACAAGTCACAAGGAAATTCCACGCACAAAATGGAACTGAACAGAGGCGAACGAGAAGACCGGTTGAGCGCGCAACGGCGTAGGAACTGTTGGCGCACGGACAATCTGAGAATCCTCTGACAATTCAGCGAATTAACACCTTCGCGACTTATCGCCATCCTCGTAATTTCTACTCTGTTTTTATTCCACCTTTAACACTAGATATGCCGGATGTTGGGTATACACCTGTTTTGCCTGAAACGAGTCAATTTGACTCAAACGTGAAAATTGAAGATTTAAAAAAAAATAAATAAAACTTTATTTTTAAGAAAGTTCGTTCGAAACAAGTTTTACATATATATGCTGTTTTTAAAACACATTTTTCGCAGATTTTTTTATTACATTTAGCACGAACCCCTTTAGTTCTATTCCCTTCACATGATACTTGAACTTGACAAAATCAAATTGACTCACTCTGGCAATCTAGTGTTAACCATAAATATTCCTGCTTTCGTGTTTCCAATTTTACTATTTTTCAATTGTCAATTTCATTTGGAAATTTTTATCGAACAGTGGAATACAAAAACAATGTATACATAACATTTTTCCTACGATTCTTGTAGAAATCTTTTTGATTGTTCCACATGCAATTCAATGAAATTAAAGTTTGCTGTTTAAGTCAATTAAATTTCACATTGGTACGTGAACAAATTAGAGATACGTCGCGAAGGTGTTAAGAAGGCAAAAAGAAAGTATACTATCCACGCCTGTACATAAGAGTCCGCGTGTACATAAATGCCAGATTACACTAGGTGGCCCGTGGAAACTACAGTAACTGGTCCGACAAGACGTATGTAATTGGTACGGTACATAATATCCATAAGCTGGCGAGGTACCGTAGCTTTGGGTGACATTAATTCCGCACAGTAACCCCCTCTTTTAACCCTTTCTCGAGGATTGTCCGTCGTACCGATCAGTTGTTTCGCAAACTGAAGCAATCACGAATAAAATTATCAAAAATGTTCCACTAGTAAATTACAAGTAATTACAATCCAAAGCACGTTAAAAAGAAAAAGAAGGAATTGTAAATATTCTACAAACAAGTAAAGCTATTCGAGAAATCTATCACATACTTATAATCTCACAAATTTTACTCTCACCGCTCTCGTCTGTCGTTCGTTAACCCTTTCAACCCCTCCCAAAGGAGGAGAGGGTTGATCGGAATTAAATTTATTAGATCGCAATAAATTTTATTAATACCGATTACTAAGTTCATTAAATCTCAATAAATTTAATTAATATCAATTACCAAATTTATTATATCACAGTAAATTTAATTGATATCGATTACTAAATTTATTAGATCGCAGTAAATTTAATTAATATCAATTACCAGATTTATTATATCACAGTAAATTTAATTATTATCGATTATTAAATTTATTAGATCGCAGTAAATTTAATTAATATCGATTACTAAATTTATTAGATCGCAGTAAATGTAATTATTATCGATTACTAAATTTATTAGACCTCAATCAATTTAATTGATATTGATTACTAAATTTATTATATCACAGTAAATTTAATTGATATCGATTACTAAATTTATTAGACCTCAATCAATTTAATTGATATCGATTACTGAATTTATTAGATCGCAGTAAATTTAATTATTATCGATTACTAAGTTCATTAAATCTCAATAAATTTAATTAACATCGATTATCGACGCAGAGCGGAAACAGAGTTTTGTAAATTCCACAGTTCCTGCGCCGTTGCGCGCGCGCCTCGGACTCTGTACATAAATCGGGCGAAGTAAAAGTAGATGTTACAGCTGTGGTGAACGCCAAATGGTCCCGTAGTAGCGATTGGTTACGACCGAGCGTGCCTGGCCCCTTAAACGAGGATTACGTTTGCAGAGCCGCGTAAGGTGTTGCCCATCCTGAGGACCGACGAACCGGTCTGCCCGGAGGGGAAGCTGTCGTGCGGCAACGGCGAGTGCGTGGACAAGGAGCTCTTCTGCAACGGTAAACCGGACTGCAAGGACGAATCAGACGAGAACGCGTGCAGTAAGTGTTGCATCTAATCGAATCGATCGTATTTGGCGCGAAACTGAATTGGATTCGGTGTCGATGGGGAAAGGATGTTGAGTCGTGTCTTCGAGAGAGCTTGGAATCTCTCTTTTTTCTTCTTAATTAGAACTCAGAACGTTTGGTCTGCGGTGTTTTAAGTAGACGCAGTGCATAATTTATGCTACCTCTCAAGTTGTTTCCTTTTGATCGGATCTCAATGTGGTAAGAGTCAAGAGCGAGCGTGTACGCTTTAGACTACTACTAGAAACCTTATACGCGTGTTGTGTAACTTCGAAATTGTTTATATAAATAATAGGAAGCGTACGAATTAACAATAGGGAACGTGATTGTATCTAATGGATGTGATGCATTTGCTGTTACAGAAATATCACGAAATTTCACTTTTGACTTTCAGTATATTTCAATCTTTTCTAGTATCCTGTCAACAATTATTCGCTCCATTCTATGTGTGTTCACTTGTTCTTAAACTTCAGCTTTATCATTTAGTCAATATACACAGTCAATATTTAAATTATAGTGACTTCGTGAAAATAACTCGGCCGATAATCATTTTGACCTTGCCTTAAAGGACCCCTGTATTTTCAAACCCTTCAATTCAGTTTCTCTCGTTGATTCCATAACACTTCTAACGAGGAGTATTTCGTCGTATTTAACACCAGGTTTACTAGGTTTGTCGATTTATATAGATGGAGCGATACGAATGTACCCTAATCTATTTTTTCCTTAACTCTGCAATTTCAAATTTTATATGACGTACACTTATTTCTAAGCATATGTATCTTAGAAATAGATATGCAAGAAATGTCCGTGAATCTAGTGTTACCCTATAGTCCTACTGAATCTAGTGTTACCCTATAATCCTATAGAGTGTATCGAAACTCGCCTCAAAGCGATACGAATGTACCCTAATCTATTTTTTCCTTAACTCTGCAATTTCAAATTCCACACGACGTATACTTATTTCTAAGTATATATATCTTAGAAATAGATGTACAAGAAATGTCCGTGAACCTATTGTTAATCTATAGTCTTACAAAACCCATCGAAACTAGTCTCAAAACGATTCCTCGGAATCCCTCCCGTATCGTCGTTCTACAACATTCTCCTACATCGCACGCGTAACCCCTTGTCCCCGTTTCCAGCCGTCGAGACCGACCCCAACCGTGCCCCTGACTGCGACCACTCGCAATGCACGCTCCCCGACTGCTATTGCTCCGCGGACGGCACCAGGATCCCCGGCAACATCGAGCCGTCCCAAGTGCCGCAAATGATCACGATCACCTTCAACGGTGCCGTGAACGTGGACAACATCGACCTCTACGAGGACATCTTCAACGGCCAGCGCCAAAACCCTAACGGTTGCCAGATACGCGGCACGTTCTTCGTCTCCCACAAATACACCAACTACTCGGCCGTGCAGGACCTCCATCGTCGAGGCCACGAGATCGCTGTGTTCTCTCTGACCCACAAGGACGACCCGCAATACTGGACCCAGGGCAGCTACGACGATTGGCTGGCGGAAATGGCAGGAGCCAGGCTGATAATCGAACGTTTCGCCAACATCACCGACGGCTCGATAATCGGCATGCGGGCGCCATATTTGCGCGTGGGCGGTAACAAGCAGTTCGAGATGATGGCTGACCAGTTCTTCGTCTACGACGCCTCGATCACCGCATCCCTGGGACGTGTCCCGATCTGGCCGTACACCCTGTACTTCCGAATGCCTCACAAGTGCAACGGAAACGGTGGCAACTGCCCGTCCAGGTCGCATCCGGTCTGGGAGATGGTGATGAACGAGTTGGACAGACGGGACGACCCGACTTTCGACGAGTCGTTGCCAGGTTGTCACATGGTCGACTCGTGCTCGAATATACAGACGGGAGAACAGTTCGCCAGGCTGCTCAGGCACAACTTTAACAGGCACTTCAACAGCAACAGGGCACCGCTCGGCCTGCACTTCCACGCGTCCTGGCTGAAGAGCAAGAAGGAGTACAGGGAGGAACTGATCAAGTTCATCGAGGAGATGCTGGCCAGGAGCGACGTGTACTTCGTTACCATGGTCCAGGTGAGCGCGGGTACTGGGGTGTTAAAACTAACGGGACTTGGGTTTTAATTTTAACACATTGTAGGCGGGAGACGACAGAACTCGTTTTTTCTTGAATGTGAAAGAGTGTTTTCTTCTAGTTTTACCTACGCTAAAGTAATTTTGTTAATAATAAAAAAAAAAACAGAATAACGTATTTTATACATAAAAAAAAAATAGAGCACTCTTTTTCAAAAAATATACTCAAAGTTTTTCTGGAAAACATCGATTAGTTGAAAAGATTTAACTGCTTTACGCAAAGACTATTTTGACGCAAAAAAGTCTGAGTCTGTTAATACAGTGAGGTAGTTTTTTAAGACCTGTACTTTCAATCTGTAGGTTACAGTTAAAAGATTTTTGCTGAGTTAAAACTCGATCGGTTTGCTTGAGTAACAAAAATCGCTTCGAGCTCCGTCTGAACATTCGTACAGCTGTTCCACTTACATCTAATGAAATTAACAGGAGCTGCTGTTAATTTTATCAAAACTAGTCGATAGCACGTCCACTAAACCTCAGAGTAATCTGAAACACATTTGGAGTAACTGAATTTGAAGTAAACTTTATTTATCCTGCTGTCTGACCTAATACGTGCACGTTCTACTTGCACCTGGCAAATTATTTTAATTGCAATCAAACCTGGTTTATTTTGGACGAACAAATAAACCTGAATGGTCTAACGAGAAGCTAGCTATACCTCAAAATAATTGGATTCGTTGTAAACCAAGTTATTTAACAGAGGACTCGTTTATAGCCTCGTTTCACCAAACGCGTTCCTGTTTCGCTTACACCAAATGAAATTAATGGAAGCTCCTGGTAAATGTACTTAAACCTCGCGTGAACAGGCTCACTAAATTCGAAAATAATTGCGCACACTATAATCAAGTTATGCAAAGAAAGATTCACTTACTGTTTCGTCCGAGAAAATACGCGTTTGTTCTACTTGCATCTAACAAATTATAGTTATTGTAAGTAGAACAAGCTTACTTGTAGCGGATAAATAAAACTGTAACGCCTAACTACAAATTTAGAAACCTTAAAATAATTCTACACTGTTCACTTGCAGCCCATGCCTGACTTAATACGCGTTTACTCTACTTACACTAAATCAAATAAATAGAGATTCACAATAAACAGAATCATCCTCTCGAAACTAAATCTACCAAACTTCAGAATAATTGCACACGCCGAAATTAAATAATTTAACCCAACTTTTAGGTACTTACGACCACGACTGACTAAATATATATTTACTCCACTTCCACCTATTCAAATAAATAAAACCTCTTTCCAAACCTACTTTTTCCTGCAAAACCAACTCAATCACACCTCAAAATAATTACACACATCTCGATCAAGTTAATTAACCCAAACTTCAGGTACTTAACTCCACGCCTGACAAAATACACATTTACTCCACTTCCACCTCTTCAAACAAATAAAACCTCTTTCCAAACCTACTTTTTCCTTCAAAACCAACTCAATTACACCTCAAAACAATTAAATACCTCTCGATCAAGTTAATTAACCCAAGTTTCAAGTACTTACCTCCAAGCCTGACCAAACACACATTTCACCAAAAAAATCCCTTCAAAATCAGCACTGTCGCCCTTCGAAACGATCTCACAGACCGTAATCAACTTATTCAACCCAAATCACTGCTCGCCACCGCGTGTCTGACCACGTCCGTTCCCATTCTACTCGCAGGTGATCAAATGGATGCAAACCCCGACGGAACTGTCAGCGCTGAGGGATTTCCAGGACTGGAAGGAGACCTGCGACGAGAAGGGCCAGCCCTACTGCTCCCTCCCGAACGCCTGCCCCTTGACCACCAGGGAACTCCCAGGGGAAACCCTTCGTCTGTTCACCTGCATGGAGTGCCCCAACTACTACCCGTGGCTGCTCGACCCGACCGGCGACGGTTTCACCGCGAACAAATGAGCGATTCGCGCCAGGGATCGATCGTTTCCCAAGGGGAACCTGCGCCCCTTGAAAATTTGGAACAACAAGAACGTGGAACAACGTTTCCCTGGGGGGAACGAGCGCGCGGAACACGTTTCGCGAACGGAACCGGCGACCGTCTCTCGTCGCGATCGACGTTGACTTTATGGGGACGTGATGGAAATAATTGACCAGTAATAATTCACCATATATTAATAACACTTTGAATGCCACGTTAGTTTTACAAGATTTGTTTGATTAACGCCACGATGAATTTTTGATTATAGGATACAGATACCGTTGACATATTACCTACAGCAATTAAGTTACTACATAGGGTGTAACTATTTTTAGATATTTTATACTGCGTTTCTTCACATCATTGCATTAACAATGGTAATGATGAAAAATTGATAAGTACTGACTTCCAAAGTCCAAATTATATATTTCTACCAATCTGGACGTGACAGTCACCGATGATTCTCGTGGCATTCAACGTGTTAACACGTTGACACCAGCGTGCTCATCACATGGGTGGGTCATACTTGAAAAGGGTACCCCAAAATTTAGATAGAACGGACTGTTAATTCGAAAGTCAACGTCGACCTTATAATTGTCTTCAATTTTCACAATTAAACATTCAAGGGAATCAATTTTCTATTCTTGTGGACAATTTTTACCATTCAAGTATCTTATCTCTTCTTTGCTCTCCTTATGTTTGAAATAAAACCTTTTCACGGATAGGACGATTCAAAAAGTGAAAGAATTCCAACATATTTTATTTCTACAGATATTCTATATTTTATAGACAAAGATCGTTCTTGGTTTTTCTAGGAACTTTTGAATTTCTCTTTACCATGTTTGCGTTCGCAGAGGAAAAATCGCCAGTTCCGTGTTCGCGAAACGTTTCCGCGGCGAAAAAATGCAGGAAGGAGTTTCTCCCCCTACCACGAGGAGGAACGAGTCCTTCGTGTAAGTTTATTCAACTTGTACATAACTACCGTGCCCTTGCCCTCTCCACCCGATCCTTGTCCAGCCCTTAACCCGCGCGGCGCCACAGCACGCGTCGCGACGCCCCTGTACACTTGGTTAAACGTGTTAGTGCTTAAGAATCATGTGAGAGTAATTAAGTAATTCCTAGAGTCCTTATTAAGGTATATCAACAATAAACGTTTTGCGAAACCAACACGGCCGTCCTTTTCTTTTCGTTTCACCTGTTCCTGGAAACTTTTGTTGAGGAAAACGACAATGTTAAAAATATATATACAGGGTGTTCGGACAGCCCTGGGCTTAAATTGAAAGAGTAACTCCCTGAGACATTCTAAGACGAAAATCAAGAGTAACGATTTTGCGTTTGAGGCTTTGTTTACGAGTTATAACTAGTTAAAGATATCGTTTAATCCGGTCCGTTCGACGCTTGAGAGCGGGTAACCGAGGCAACTCGGTCGGTAACGTCGCTGAGCCCACAGTGATGCTCAAGCGTCGAACGGTCCGGATTAAACGATATCTTTAACTAGTTATAACTCGCAAACAAAGCCTCAAACGCAAAATCGTTACTCTTGATTTTCGTCTTAGAATGTCTCAGTGAGTTACTCTTTCAATTTAAGCCCAGGGCTGTCCGAACACGCTGTAAACTTATTTATTTGATGTAACAATTTTCTGATCCCATTCACATGTCCTATTCTCAATCAATCTCCAAACAAAAGGTATACACTCACGATCCTCATTTAACTTTTTTTCATTCTCTACTCCATTCACTCATATTTTCATCCTTCTTGTTTTTCAATTCATTGCTTCTCATTCTAATTTCTTGACCGTTCATTCTAGAATCTCTTTCACACAAACAAACATACACACGTCAATAAGTTAGCAATCACCCTCACAACTTTTGGGTCTTCCAATCATTCCAGCATTGAGTGAAACTCGAGACATCAGTTTCAGAAGTCACTCACTGTCAGTAAAGTTTCATCAGCCTCAGAAGTCAAACGCAACCAGTAAAAGTCATTCAGTCAGAAGTTTTAATCGAAGTGGAAGAACATCTGTTTCAGGAGTCAGTCAATTTATGATCAAGAAAACACTCACTGTTCGTTCAAAAAGGGTAGATTAGTTCCCAAAGACAACTTTGGGTGGTCCTTCAAGCAATTAGACCATACACAGTACAATATTCAAAAACATGGTCGACACGTGTGTGTTAATACAGAGAGTTCGACCATATTTTGCTTCAATTTTGAAAAGATTCTTGCAGCGCCTCAAAATTTCACAAGGTGCGCAGAGGAGACGAGAAGAAGAGTTCGAATGGAAAAAGGAGTCGAAGATACTTTCGAAATCGTTTAGCAGGCAGCAGTGAATTTCGAAAGCTTTCGAAACGAAGTAACGTTGAACCAATGGTAGAATCCAGCTGGTTATAGGACAAAATGCTACAAAGTGAGGTAGCCTTGACAGTTATGGATAGGCGCCAGCATTAAAGTCGTTAAATGTCATTACTGACTCGTCCTCTCCCCCACCCCCCTCATGAGCGAAAACCAGGGAACTCCTTTCGATTTCGGACCGCATTCTTCGTCGACCACCGAATAGTTTGCACGAGAGAACAAACATTCCTCGCGCGTTTCTAAAATAAAATAAAAGAACGGCCTTTTCTCTAACATCTTTCATTCCACGAAATAGAATTCTATAAATGTACACTAAGAATTTATTTCCAGCTCTTGAGACGTATGTGAAACATTGTTGAAGTGATCCTAACAGTAAATAAATGAAATTATAAAATAATAAGCAAAACATTCTTAAAGTGATTATTTTCTTTAAGCTTGTATACTCGATTTATAGATTTTTAAACATTTCTCGTGTTTACTTTCAATTTATTTCAGTACAATTTACGTAGACGCATTCAATTGTACAATTACCTAAAAATTTGGTGGTTACTTTCATACCTTTTTATGTTCCTTTCGGATTTTTTGTTGCTGTATTTGTATTCTCTAATTTGCATACTAAAACTGGACAATTCGACCCCTACCGCCATCTCTCCAAAAAACGCTCAAACTGGTCGCACATCGTTATCGACAGTGAAGTGCATGTGCATAATGGACCTTGGTCAGTCGCGACATCTCTTGGAACAGTGCATAAATTAATTGCATGTAGTTATCGATAACGAAAGACTTGGTAACAAATTTCAACCAACTTTCCTATTTTTTTTAAGTTTTTTTACTTTTAAAGACGTGAAATTACATTCTTATGCGCCTTACAGTATTTAACTTAAAGATGAAGTATTAAATCAGATATAAGATAGATATAAGATGAATCTTACGCCTAATGTAATTCTTTATTCGAGAATTTGAGCATTTTTGAGCCTTTGATCTGATCTTAAGCTTCTAGTGTCGAATATTAAATTAAGTTCACTTTTGGAAGGGAGTTTTTTCCGATATTTACCTTTAAAAGTTCAAACTCTTGCTTTTTGTTAATAAAGTATACCTCGCTGTCGATAATTATGTGCGACTGATTTGAATAAATTGTCATAAGATGTCGTAAACAACTAAAGACCATTAACGACTTCACTTCAATGTCGATAACGATGTGCGAACAGTTTGAGCATTTTTTTAAGAGATGGCACAATCAGTTAAGTACTAAAAAATCTGTTTTGCAATAACAGTTTACTTTTTGCTTTAATTTTAAAGATCAAAGCATTTATTTGTGTATTTTAAGGTTGCATTCTTGACTGCATTTTCTCCACACACGAATACTTAATAAAATTTTATGTATAACAAGCAACTTCTTTATCATAATCATAAATAAACGTCTTTATTACTTGCATTACGCTTATGATAAAATTCACGGTAGTGATAAGAACTGATAATTAGTGAGTTAATTATGGACCAACCTGTCCACCATAATAAACTTCTTAATTTATTTTTCTTAAACTTATCTCTACTGTGATAAAATTTTTATACTTCTCATTTACATCTTCGATTCTTCTTCAAGAAGACTAACCAGGAAAATGAAAAATAAATTCAACATGCAGATTTCACTTTTCAATTAACCAAACTATATTTGACCATGAATTTCTTCCCTATGGCAACATTTCCTTCTTATGAAAAATTACTGTTAACCCTGAAATGTATTATAAAACTACTAAAACTCCTCGCGATACCTGCGAATTATTTATGCGTGACCGGTTTCGCTTAATCTGACTTTTAAAACCGAAAGGCAACCACGGTTTGCCTATTAACCAGACGTAGTAAAAAGCAAAAACGGAATAAAATTTAATGTTTAGGACTACGGAATATACATTAACTTTTCATCCACACTGTTAAACACGTGAATCCTATACAGGCAATTCACATAAATGCAATAAATGTCAGTAAAAACTGAATTTTCTGTACAAAAAGAAAACAGTGTAAATTGGTCTTTAAGTATAAAAAAATGTGAGCAGAGTGAACTAGTTGTCCCTGTAACTAATCAGAAACTTATTTAAAAATCTATTTACAACAATCTTTTTTATACGTTCTACCTAATGTAAAAGTAATTTTACATACATTTTTTAACATTATCTAAACAATCGAGGTTCAGTGATGCACGTTAACTGTTCGCTAGCAGGCGAATTGTAAATACTCGTGTCTATTCTCATCGATATCGTGCACACATGTTCGCACCTTGAATGAATTATAACATCTTACTCCTCGCACTATAGATAATATATTACAATCTAAGCAAAGTACGGTTTAAAGTTCGGTGTTTGAGCTTAGAAAATTCTGAAGAAAGTACTTGACAGTGTTAAGGATATATTTTTCACAGGTCATATTCCGAGGTAACTGCAGAAGATGAACGCCGCACAGATGCTTAGAAAAATCAATATGATGACGAACCAGAATGGTAGTGTATCTATAATCAAAATTATCATCAAACATTATCTTTTAAGATGATCTCGCGATACGGTTAAGTTTATGAAAACAGCATCGAAGCACATAGAATTATTTAATTACTTACGTCTAAACGGTATACTATGTATACAAATTTTGTTATCCACAGAAATGCTAATAACTGCAGTTTCTGTGTTACTAGCAATGGTACGGCCATCTAGTTTAGTCGGTAAGAATTCTAGGCCGGTTACAAACATACTATGTGCACCAGGTACATGCAAAGCTCTTCTCAAACTGAATGCAACGTATATATCCACACTACCAGAGAACATTGTCCCAACTGCGACAAATTTTCCATCATTCGACACTGCCAAAGCAGACAGGGTTTCCTTGTATGGAGCTACCTTAATGATACTTCCAGAATCCACATCCCACATTTGTAAATAGCTAGTATTCTTTCCAATCACCGCATTGGACAATATAAACAGCTGAGTTTTTGATTTGTCCTCTTCCTTTCTAAACCTGCACCTTTTATACAAATATTTCAATCCATTTGGAGGTGACCAAATTAGTTCCTTGGACTTTGAACCACTGCTCACATCCCACAAGAATGCTTTCCCATCCTTTGCTATGCTTGCAATTAGTGTGTTATCTGGACTGAAATCTATATCATCTATCTCTTTTGTGTGTGCTTCTAAGTCATACAATTTATGTAATTGTGGGAACTTCCATAATCTTACATGGCCATCTAGCCCACCAGTGGCCATGAATTTTCCATTTGGACTTATTCTAACAATCCTTTGAAAAGGTTCTTCTTCGCTGTAAAAATCATTAGTATTGATAATAACTCTTTATGGACTTTTCACATTTATAGGAGACAATAATTACCTGAAATCTGTTTGTACACTATCTGCTGGCTTCACTATCAACTGGAGCTTTTTGCTTTTAATATTAGAATTGTCGTCTTTAACCTCTTCTATCCTCTCTTTACGAACAACATTTTCTTCACTTTTATCCGTACTCTTTCTATGCCTAAGGCCTTCCTTATCGTTTTCACTGGTTCCTTTAATGATCTCTCCATTTTTCACAGTCACCACTTTGCTGGTCACGTTATAAAGCTGGCAGTGACTCTCTTGACCAGCTGCAATCCAGATTCTCTTTTCGTCATTGTAAGTTGTACAATTCATAACAACACTGGGACCTGTTTCATGTCTAGTCACTTCCTCTGCTATGAATTGGGAACCATTATGGGATAGCTCAAATATTTCCTACGTATCAAAAATAATTTTATCAAATGATCAACCGAAACAATTCCACTTTCGATACAATAAAATTATTCAAAAAGAAAACTTTACAAATCCATTAGCAACTCCAGTTTTCGAAGAACCACCACCGCCACCGACTAAAATGTGCCTTCCCGTCAGCATCTGTAGCGTATACAACGGGAAATTCACCCTGGCCAGTAGATCGCAATTATTATTTCTCCTAGAAGGCATGTTGCTTCGAACATTCACTGTGCCTCGACTAACGATTCCCGCTTTCGTTACTGTCGCCAAGACAGGTGTCTATTGATAGCCAAGGACCATGGCTAGTGTTGGGAAAAGGAACTCCCGTCAAGTTCCCAATATTTTTGCTCGAATAAAATACGATAAGTTTAGAACGTCGTCCTTTTCGAGCACATCCAACGTTAGCCTTTCGCGAAAACAGACGACAAAACAGCGATGAACACGTCTTCAGTCCTGTCTTGCTTTGATTCCCAAATACGTCACGAGGTGACCATAGTGTGAATTTCCAAGTGGACAGGTCGATATCGCGAATGTGATGCCAGAAGGAGGACGGGAGTTCTCGAGAACACCCCCTTCCACTACGTCCGCTACCGCAGAAAATGCGTGTACGTGAGCACAGCATTTCGGACGACTTCGGGAAATCGAGAGAGAAAATAAATGAAAGTCTTTCTATCTCCCTCTTGAAGCGCTAAAATCCAACCAACGTGGAAAGCAAAGCCAGCGACACGGTCCGCGCGAGATCTTGACTACTTATTATTCATATTTTTCGGCATAAAAGGATGCTGTTGCAATGAAAAAAAGTTTTTGTCGCGAAAAAAACACGTTTTAAAATCCCCTGATCACGTTTTGATTATTTAAAAAAGAGCTTTTTCTGAATCTGAATTTTTTTATCTTTCAGTTTTTTAAAGCACATTATGTGGGTTTGTATGTAACAAAGTAAAACACCAATAACAGCAACTCAAGAAGATAAACAAAGAAAGTGATTTTAAATTTTCGCGCATAAATTAAGTAACTTTAGTTTGCGGCTCCATCTATTGAAGAATAATTGAAACTGTTAAATAAATAGTTTGATTGTTTACCGTATAGGTGGAGCAACTATGTTGTTTTTTCTCTGTCTCTTTTTATTGTTGGTAAAAATGTGCGAGTTGTTTGCGAGTTTCTTTAATAGATAGCAGATCTCATTAAAGTCAGTTACCACTTTTGCTTACTTGTCGATAAATGTTTGTTACCAGTTTGGGCGCTTTTTGGAGAGATGGCACCATTAACGTTATTAAAATGTTTTAGATATGCGGAAAATTTAGAAATGATTTTATATATTGCAAAAAGATAAATTGTATAATTTACTATGTATGCCGAAATATAAGAATAATAAACAGTCAAGATTTCGCGCAGCCCGTGTCGCAGGCTTGGTTTCCACATTTCCTACTCGCTTCAAGAGAGAGAGAGAGAGAGAGGAAGACTTCACTTGTTTTCTCTCTCTATTTCCCGAAGTTGTCCGAAACGCTGAGTTCACGTACACACGGTAGGGTGCGTAGTGGAAGGGAGTGTTCTCGAGAATTTCCGTCCTCAAGTTAGCAACAGCTGTACAAATTTACAGATGTCACGACTACTTCTTGCTTAAGAAGTGGGTTTGTTACATCTGTTTCTTACCTTTATTATAAATATTTCTACATATTTTTTTAATAAAGCTTTATATTTCTAATAGAAAATGGCAGATTATTTGGATGCAGAAGCAGAGGAAAGTGAGGTAAATATTAAAATGTTTAAACGACAAAAAATAAAGATAATTTCGTATAACCTTCTGTTTTATGCTGTTTTAGGAAGAGGAAGAACTTGATGTTAATGAAAGAAAAAAACTTAAAAAATTAAAGGCTATGCAAGATAGCGATGACGAAGATGATGACGAAGGTATACAAATATAATTCGTATAAGAAAATATTCATTTTCTGTTTTCTTTAAGACTTATTTTTAGAGCCACTGGATGATAGTTATAGAAATAATTTACTTCAAATACCATAATGGAAATCTATGCAATATTAATGATACTTAAATTAATATTATTTAAGGATATTTTGATTTAAACTTAATATATTTTTAACAGAGGACGAAGGAGAAGTTCCAGGGCTTATTGATGATAACCCAATTGATGATGACAATGATGGTGAAGATAGTGATGGATCTGATAATTCTAGAAAACGTAAAAAAAGTGATGATGAAGAATTTGATGATCGCTTAGAGGATGAAGATTATGATCTACTTGAAGAAAATTTAGGAGTTAAAGTTGAAAGGGTATATAGAGTTAACAAATTTGCTATATAATATTTCAATATGATTTTTTAACATGATTTAATTCTTCTAGAAACATCGTTTTAAGCGATTACGTAGAATACAAGATGAAGATTCAGAAGGTGAAGAAGAAAGAGAGGCTGGTGATGAAAGAGATGCTATTGCTAATGAATTATTTCAAGGTTCTGGAGAAGTAAGTTTTCAATTATGATTGATGTGATGACACATTTATGTTAAAAAAAATTAATTGAATTTCTATTTTCTTTTTTAGGAAGATGAAAGAAGTGAAATTAGTCATAGAGGTGAAACAGAAGTATTTGATGAAGAAGAAAGTGAAGATGAAGATGATTTTATTGTAGATGGTGATGGAGTACCAATAACTGAGAAAAGGAAGAAGAGAAAACCTATCTTTTCTGATGCGTAAGAATTACTTACATTATAAGCATAAAGCATGAAACTGTTCATGATATAATTAGTTGTATTTTGGTTATAGCGCTTTGCAAGAAGCTCAAGATATTTTTGGTATTGATTTTGATTATGATGAATTTGGCAAATATGGAGAGGATGAATTTGAAGAAGAAGAAGAAGAGGAGGAGGAGGAGGATGAATATATTCATGATGAAGTAGAAGATTCACGAAGACGATCTAAAAAACATTTGAAGAAGAAGGGTACAAAGAAAAGTATTTTTGAGATATATGAACCTAGCGAGCTTATTCGTGGACATTTTACTGATATCGATAATGAGGTAATTAGTAAAAGTAATTTTAGTCTGTTATAATTATTTATAAATAATGTAAGTATATAACTATCGTACATATTGTATCGTATTTCAGATTCGTACTACGGATATTCCTGAACGTATGCAACTTCGTGTTGTTCCTATTACGCCAACAGCAGAAGGTTCAGATGAATTAGATCTTGAAGCAGAATGGATATACAAGCAAGCATTCTGTCAACCGACAATTTCTATACAAGATGCCCATTTAAATGAAGAAGCCAAAGAAAGAGCTAAAAAGGGTCCACAAACAGTTGGCAAAATTAAGAAGGCTTTAGATTTTATGCGTAATCAAAATTTTGAAGTTCCATTCATTTCATTTTATAGAAAAGAATATGTGTTGCCGGAATTAAATATTAATGACTTATGGAAAATTTATAAATTTGATGCAAAATGGTGTCAACTTAAACAGAGAAAACAAAATTTGTTGAAATTGTTCGAAAAAATGAAAGATTTCCAGTTAGATGAAATTATGAAAAATCCTGATGCGCCGTTACCCGATAATGTACGGCTCATTAAAGATGATGATATTGAACGACTTAAAAATGCCCAGACCTTTGAAGAACTAAATGATATTTATCGTCATTTCATGTTGTATTATAATCAGGATGTAACAACTATGCAAGAAAATTTTCGTAAAAAAGAAAAAGAAGCGCGTAAGAAAGCCAAGCTAGAAAAAAGAAGACAGCAAATTGCCGAAGCTGAACAAAACGGAGAAGATCCTCCTGAAGAAATTGTTGATGTAGAAGATGAAGAAGAAGCAGATGAAACATTAAAGCAGCCAGTTAGGAAAGGTCCTTATTATATTTGTAAGAAGGCTGGCCTAGATGGATTCGCTAAAAAGTTTGGCCTTCCTCCCGAACATTTTGCTGAAAACCTTAGAGATAATTATCAACGTCATGAAGTAGAGCAAGAACCAACAGAACCTACAATAGCAGCAAATGAATTTTGTTCAGCAGTTTTTAAAACAAGTGATGAAGTGCTTAAAGCTGCACAATTAATGGTTGCAATTCAGTTAGCACATGAACCATTAGTACGTAAATGCGTTAGAGAAATGTACATGGAGAGAGCAAAGATATGTATAAAACCAACTAAAAAGGGGGTAAAGGAAATAGATGAAGGTCATGTTATTTATGGGTTTAAATATCTTAAAGATAAACCTGTACGAGATCTTGTAGGTGATCAGTTTTTAAAGTTATTTATTGCAGAAGAGGATAAATTAATTACACTTTCCTTTAGTGATACGATAGAAGGAAATACTAGTAACAATTATATTAATGAAATAAAGCAACTATATTATAGAGACGAATTTAGTAAGAGTGTACAAGATTGGAATGCATTAAGAACGGGCAGTGTTGAATTAGCTTTAAGCCGTATTATCATACCGCAGTTGAAAAAAGAATTACGAACCAATCTTTTAGCAGAGGCAAAAGAATGTGTTATGAAGGCTTGTTGTCGCAAAATGTATAATTGGATAAAAATTGCTCCATATACTTGTGAATTCCCTGAAGAAGATGATGAAGAATGGAATACTGCTAAAGGAATTCGTGTGATGGGCTTAGCTTATGTACCCGATCCATCTCAAGCTGCTTTTACTTGTATAATTTCTCCTGATGGAGAATGCACTGATTACCTGAGATTACCGCATTTATTAAAACGTAAAAATAGTTTCAGGGAAAATGAAAAGATGATGAAGGAGGCTGACTTATTAGCAATTAAAAATTTTATTGCCACAAAAAAACCACATGTTGTGGTTGTAAGTGGTGAATCTAGAGAAGCATTAATGATAGCATCTGATATAAAGGAATGTATATCTAATCTTGCAGAAGAGGAACAATTTCCTACAATCCAAGTAGAAATATGTGATAATGAACTTGTTAAAGTTTATGCAAATAGTAACAGAGGTATATCTGAATTTAGAGATTATCCAGATTTATTGAGACAAGCTATATCTTTAGCAAGAAGAATACAAGATCCTCTACTAGAGTTTTCTCAATTATGTACTATAGACGAAGAAATTCTGTGCCTTAAATATCATCCTTTGCAAGATCAACTTTCTAAAGAAGATCTTATAGAAAATTTATATTTAGAATTTATAAATCGTATAAATGAAGTGGGAGTAGATTTAAATAGAGCAGTTCTACAGCCTTATACAGCAAACTTAGTACAATTTGTATGTGGTTTAGGTCCCAGGAAAGGGCAAGCTCTGATTAAGGTTCTAAAGCAAACTAATCAGAGGCTAGAAAATAGAACACAGCTAATAACAGCATGTCATATGGGACCTAAAGTATTTGTCAATTGTGCTGGTTTTATTAAGATAGATACCAATAGTTTAGGGGACAGTACAGAGGCATATGTAGAAGTATTGGACGGATCGCGTGTACATCCAGAGACATACGAGTGGGCTAGAAAAATGGCGGTAGATGCTTTAGAGTATGATGATGAAGATGCAAATCCTGCTGGTGCTTTGGAAGAAATTCTTGAATCACCAGAAAGGTTAAAAGATTTAGATTTAGACGCGTTCGCAGAAGAGCTTGAAAGACAGGGTTTTGGAAACAAGTGCATTACTCTTTACGATATAAGAGCCGAACTGAACTGCAGGTACAAAGATCTTCGCGTAGCTTATCAATCTCCAAACGCTGAAAAATTATTTGATATCCTGACAAAAGAAACTCCAGAAACTTTCTATGTTGGTAAATTAGCCCTAGCAACAGTTATTGGCATAAGCCATAGAAAGCCGCAAGGAGATCAATTAGATCAAGCGAATCCAGTACGAAATGACGAAACTGGATTATGGCAATGTCCTTTCTGCTTGAAAAACGATTTCCCAGAATTATCCGAGGTGTGGAATCATTTTGATGCTGGTGCGTGTCCAGGAAAAGCGACTGGAGTTCGCTTAAGATTGGATAACGGAATATCTGGTTATATTCATGTAAAAAATTTATCCGATAAACACGTCAATAATCCAGAAGAAAGAGTACGTGTCGGTCAAGTAATTCATTGTCGTATAATAAAGATTGAAGTAGAACGATTCAGCGTGGAATGTACTAGTAAAACAAGCGATCTTCTTGATAAAAATCATGAATGGAGGTAATGTATCAACAGTGGTAAAAATATTCATAATCTTTTTTTTTTTTTTTAATATTTTACGTGTACTATTTTTAGGCCACAACGGGACATTCATTACGATACAGAAGCGGAGGAGAAAGATAAGAAAACAGAAGAGGATGTTAAGAAAGCACAGCAAAGACAAACTTACGTGAAACGTGTTATAATTCATCCTAGTTTTCATAATATAAGTTTTATGGAAGTTGAAAAATTAATGCAGACTGTGAAACAAGGAGAAGCAATCATACGACCAAGTAGTAAAGGATCCGATCATTTGACAGTTACTTGGAAAGTTACAGATAATATTTATCAACATATCGATATAAGAGAGGAAGGCAAAGAAAATACATTCTCATTAGGCCGTAGTTTGTGGATCGGCAACGAAGAATTCGAAGATTTAGATGAAATTATCGCAAGACACATCAATCCTATGTCTGCATATGTTTCAGAACTTTTGGAATTCAAATATTATAAATCAAACATAGAAGGCATTAAAGATAAAGCAGAAGAAATTTTGAAGGAACAGAAAAAACAAAATCCTGGTGGAATACCATATAATGTGTCCGCAGCTAAGGTAAGTCTATTAAAAAATGCTTAAAATCTGAGAAAGTTTCTAGGTGAATTCAATTTTTTATCGTATGTTCCAGAATTATCCTGGAAAATTTTTGCTTTCTTATTTACCGAGAACTCGTTGCCGTCATGAATATATTACCATAACACCTGATGGATATCGGTTCAGAGGTCAAATGTTCAGTAGAGTAAACGATTTATTCCGGTGGTTTAAGGAACACTTCCGAGATCCTATACCAGGGCAAAGTACACCTGGTACTCCACATGGAGTCATGACTTCTAGAACGCCATACAATGGTACTCCAGGGGTTAATGGTAAGTTTTATGTTATTCAATCATTATAAAAGTTGTTAAATGATAGAAATTAATTTCTTTCTTCCTTTTTTTTACAGGGGTAAATTCAGATACCATACAAAGAGTAGCACAGAATATGCCACACCACATGCTACATTCGCTCTCAAAAGTAGCAAATCAAACTCCACATTATCCGCCATATACTCCAGGAACTGCTAGTATCAATAACTACGGAGTGTATGGAAGTACACCTTATACACCTTCCGGTCAAACTCCTTTTATGACTCCATATCATACACCACACCAGACGCCCCATCATCCGCAAACACCCAGTCACTCTCAAGGACCATTTTTACAACCAATTCCACCTGCAATGAATTCAAATTCATACAGAAATGCAAGAACACATAGATCTGTCTCTAGTACTTCTGATGCAACGAATTGGACTAAAGCCGCGGAAGCTTGGGCGCGAGCAAAACAATCTACTTCGAAAGAATTGTAAGTTTATATTATTAATTATCTGTTTAAATAATAATGAAATATTTTTTTTTATTGTAGTAATTCTACTTCAAGATATGATGAATCTAGAAGAATGTCACGAAATCAAGAAGTCCACAATGAGAGAGCAACCTCACGCAATAGAACCCCATCTACTCGAACTCCATCTTACAAATCTCCCAGAGGAACTCCATTTACAAATTCTAGTCCTCAAAGTATGTCTCTAAGTGGAGATGGTACTCCCCTATATGATGAAAGTTGAGGCAATAACATGTTCTATATGTAGTTAGAACAAATTTTTACCTAAAACTATACTCTACTCTATTGACAAGGAAAAGAAAAGAGTAACTTAAAACATTGTGTGTACGATCTTTATTTCTGTCAATTGGTATAGAGCGTTTTATATGGTACCAAGTATTTATTACAAGTACAAATTATAGATTTTTTCTAGAATTATTTTCTAAATTTTTATTTGAAATCGTGGCTTAATCGAAAGGTATGTAAGTTACGCAAATAAAAATGATCGAAGTTAATTTAATATAAATTTTATACTTCTATGGTTTATTATAGAAACATTTAATGTACTTTTTTGCAAGTATATGTAATATTTAGAATATTCTACCTCAGTGAAATTACGTTCTCAAGTAATAATTGTATAGAATACACCTATACATGTTTGCTCAATATAGCATATTACTATTTAGTTTGATAAATCATGACATTCAAATGGAGATACTGCCCTAATAAAGAAATGTAGATAAGATTTATTTGTACAAGAATCAATTTGATACTAATTAATATAAACATATGCAATTTTGACATATATTTTATTATGAAAGATCAGTAATATTAAATATGTATTAAGTAAAACGTTTTCTTTTAACCGTTTGTAACCGTTTTATTTATAAACTTTTAATAATTTTTTATTATATATATTAAAAGATATTTATATTCATAATCAGACTAAATCTTAAAATACACGTTTTTGCACATTTTGCTGGTTTATATAATAAGTTATATAACTCTATAAGTAATTTTCGTAATTTAAATTGGTAGCTGATTGTTGATGAAATTAATGAAATAAAATTATTCGTTTTGGAGTAGTTAGTGAAAGTGAAAGTAATGATGTTTAGTTAAAATCTTAACGAATATATGGCGTCTTCTTGTAAAATCATCAAAACCAGTTATAACGACTCGACCATATTTGGAACAGATTTTTATGTTCTTATGGTCGCACAACGGTCACAACTTCCCACACATTAGTACGCACGTTGCTGGAGATGCAGACATATGATTCATCCAGAATGAATCTTTTTTAAACTGTGTGTGACCGTGCCTCAGTCAAAAATGTAGACGCATGTATTTTTACAATGCTTCTACTATTAAATATAAATAGTAGATGTATTCCTTATATCTGATTGTAAAAATTACCCAAAATAAATGGCAATAATTCCAATAAATTTATAATAAATTAAATAAAATACGTATAAGACACATTTTGAGTGCTAAATTTGTAATTAATAGATCCGTTATTCATTAAACATTAATGAATTAATATTCTTCATAAATAACTTTTTATTGTTAAATACAAATATTGTGATAATGTAATAAGAACGATGTGTTTACAAGTAAAAAAATACATAAAAATTAGCGGTTACCTTGCTCAGACACATTGTGTTTACAATGACCATATTTTTAAACAATGAAAACGGTACTGCGAATGCGTAGAAAAGGAACCGCGTGACACGTCCTGTTACGATTCAGTTAACGCTTCAAATTCAAACGAACCAATCTTGATGAACTGATCACTTAGCTCGACCAATGGGAGACTGTGAATGTTCAAACACTTCGACAAAATGCTCGTATGTGTCGTACGTGTAGCCAAACGGCAAGTAGTGTGAATCGCTGGAATACACAGGGATACTTACATGTTACAATAAAAGCAGGCAGCGAGTCCAGCGATCGTTCAGATCTTCCTTGCATTATCCAGTGTGTGTGTAGTTCTTCCTGCTGCAGGATTTACTTCTACTGTTTGATAGTCGTTGTTTTCTTCTTTAGAGGTGAATTACAGGTAAGTTAGACATCCATTTGAAATGCGCAAAGCTTGTGCGGCGACAAAGAGACGCCACGAATATGAACAAAGAGACGCCGGTTACTCGCGTTTGTATGTTTGATCATAGAACGCTTAATCACTGTTCAATACGAAACAATGATAGTCTCTTTGTTTTTATTCGTCAACCATAATCGACATTTTCCGCATACGATTCATAATGTGACTGCGGTAAGTTTTGTCGAATGCGATCATGCGTAGAAGTAATCGTAACTTTAGTTATCGGTGAACGCGTTTAAATATGTTCATTGCGACTTTTCTCAGAAAGTACAAAGAAAGATGTTGAAAATTGCTTTCGATCAGGTCATTGACCATGAGGTCAAGGTAGATTTGACATATTTTCATGTTATTGTCATAATTTGTAAACATTGCAGTATACGTATAGATAATTATTGACAATTTTGGATACCGTTTTGCTTCATTTATATAAACATAACAAATGCGCAATAAAATGCTTAAAGCAACAAATGACAATTTTAAAAATAACAATCTCCAGGTGACAAATAAGAGTGTCAGGGTAATATAAAACTTTTTTTTAACGACAAAATCATCGGTTCACAAAAAATGTAGCCTTAACATATAAATAGCGCGTGTTGGGTTTATGTATACTTTCTTTGTTCGGAAAGAACTTACACTGAATCGGTTACGATGAAAACTATAAAACATGTATGAAGAAGTAAATATATTACATTAAAAGGAAGGTATTTACGGAAAATTTCATACTAATTTGGTCAATTAAAAAAGACAAAGATGTTTTTTTTTTACAGTAACATAGCTACAGCTACAATGGCTACGGCTACCGAATCGCCCGCTAATGAATGTAAGTTATGAAATTTCTGTACAAAGATACATTAATCGTTTATTCTTTATAATAATTTTGATAATTAATAACACAGTTGACAATTTAAATAATAACAGTTTATTCGGCCTAAATAACAGATCGATCATATGATATCTAACGTATATATGTATTATTTTATCATACGATCAAAATATTATCTTTCAGTATTACTCACCTACATAAATCAATAAGTTATAATTATCTTAAGAAAAAATGTGACAAATATACTTTGTCAAATATGTATCCCACGTATGTACATTATTAAATTTTATCTAATCAACGGATGGTAACAGCAAGTGTATGCCAATCTTTTTCGAATGATTGTTATTTGCTACGTTATCGTATGATTCATCTATATACATTTGCAATAATGACTTTCTTCAAGCCATCAATTTGTGACAGGCTTGCTGAATCGCCACCGATAATGTACCGAAATCTCGTGACGGAACAAAAAAAAAAAAGATGGTTCGCGAATCCTGCATGACGCAATTTTTGCGCGCTTTGACGACAAGATCAGCACGACAAAGGATCCTTCATTAGTAAGGCAATTTAGATGACAGTAGGAACACACCCTAAAGGCAGCAGAAAGTAGATAGTTGCCGAGAAGAGGTCAGAGCCCTCCATTGGCGTCCTCGGAGAAGTGTAGCCTGCACTTCGCCGTGGCAACTGCAGCTTGACTCAACTGCAGTGCTCGAACGCCTTTCAGTGGTTCTCAACGTGCACGAAAATTTCAACGAAACTGCATCTCCAATAGATCGCTATTGCGATACCTTTCATGTTTGCATTATATTTGAAGAACATTTATATTACATCCTTGATCGAAGTTCATTTTTCTCATATTCTCCCCTTATATCTTCTTTTAAACAGATCATTTTGAAGTTTACTACCAGTTCAAGTGAAACACAAAACTCTTCCGTAATTGCAAGAACGAAATTTACGAGCGTGCCTTTTTACGACTTGGTTCTGTTAGAACCTTATCGGTCGATCCCCCCCACCCGTTTCAAACTGAAGTATACATGATGCTTGACTTTCGGTTTGAGGGTCGCCACGGAGAGAACGGAACACGGAAAAAAATATGAGGCTCGACTGTGTTACTCGTAAATTTAAACTATTATTCTTTAAAAAAAAAAACCGATCACTTCCAACTTCGAGTAAAATTGGAGTAAACACTCTGTTTCTTGCAGACTGGAATTCAGTACAATCGACGAGACATACAACAAGAGCGTACCTGCTCCATTGTTCGATGATGGATTTTCTTTCGCGTCCAAACGGTTGCAGCGATCCCGTAAACGGCTATTGCCAGTTTCGCAATGCGAATAATTACATGGAAAGCGGATTGTATTGATCTCCTATTTAACGGGCTGTGTATGTACACGTTGTAACGGTGCCCGCGTAAGTGTCGCGTATCGATAAATAATGCTGTTTCACAATTGAGTGCGGTTGCGGGGCCGTTTACTATAGCAGCACGCGACTTAAAACCTCGTCCCTCGTTCTTTTCACGTTGGCCTTTCTCTCTCTCTCTCTCTCTCTCTCTCTCTCTCTTTCTCTCTCGCTGTGCCGTGGAACGAGATTCAAGTTCCTTCTGCACACGTGAAAGAGACCGGCGCGGTTAACTCTCGGCCGACTTTAAACAGCGTACACACGGTGACATTGAAGTGCGTAGGGTTAATCCAATTGTCCGGTGCATCGTGCACATGATGTATATCGGGTGAAAGGTCCATAAGCATTTCCCCACGAAGAAACTCGACGTCGTTGAATTTCTTCCTACCTTAAAGGGTATGCAACGATAGAAGCGCGTGTTTTAAAACGATTCATTCTTCTCTGCCGAACGCGACTTCCTCTTTCGCCTGATCTTTTTTTTTTCCTCCATTAACGCTACTTTAGATCCAATTAAATGTAACGAGTGAGCGAAGCTCATTAAGCATCGCGCCAGAGATGTTAACATTCTACGAATTCTTTTTCCGTTCGAATACATTTGTTAACGAATTGCAATAAAGCGGTTATTAGCATTGGTAATAGGCTAAATCCTTTTATAGCACAGAAACGATGTAAATAGTGCTGATGTGTACGATATATACTGTAAATCATTCGAACCGACTCGAACGGGAGATATTAGGAATTTAGGTGAAATTTATAAAGGATTCCCGGCAGACAATGCACGTCGGTTTCGGGATGGTTCCGCCGGAATACGTCACTCTGATTTCTGCGCAATTTACCACGGTTCGTGACCAGCGGCAAAAGGGGCGACTGCATTATTAACATCGCCAGTTCCCGTGTTCCAAGTTCTGAAAATATTCCACGATATCGATCCAACGTGTAGGAGATTCATTCACTTTATACGGCGTATCCTTCGACCGTAATGCGTCACAGGTTTCCGACATTGTGATTGTTCGATCGCCTCTGACAAACGGAAAACTTTGCAAAACAACGGGTGGTTGTTTGTGTCCTACATTTTTCAACTACGATCATCCACAGTATTATTGTTGTTGATGCACTGGGATCGATTTTCCAGATCTCATTAAACCGCTTCATGGTAACAATAATCAAAAGGGATGAAGAGAATTGAAAGAGGATTTAAGGACTTAAGGAATAGAAGAGGTGTGTCCTTCGAGGAAACGGAAAGGCTCAGTTCCGAATAAAAGCGATCTATTTCGAGTGACGTAGAGCCATCAAACGGAGCAAAAAAGATATTGATGGATCGTTTCTTTCTTTAGAAATCCGAAAGAGAGAGAGATAGAGAGAGAAAGAGAAAGGCTGGATTATTCTCGTCCTACTCGTCGTTTTTCGATAGGATAAGACGGAGCTGTGCTTTTTGCCGGGTCGGGTAAATGGTAACAATGGAACCGAAGTTGAGGTTTTCTTATATGGAACAAGATTAAGAGGCTCTTGTGTTTTCCGAGAGTTCAAGCAAATTCAAGTAGAGGTGCTTAACATAGATACCTCGGGACAATCGAAACAAGATTTTTCAGCACTCTCTGCGAGTCCTCTATCCAGGATTGCACATCGCAAACCTCGTCACTTCGAATATCATATCCTCGATGGTTGCAACCGAGCGAGGTGAGGAGGATCCACACGGTAGGGCTTGATTTATAACAGACGTCACGATATAGGGCGCCGATTATGTAAAATCTTCGCAAACTTCCAAATCGATAAGCCACAAGGTATTTCTACGTTTATAAACTCTCCCTTGTACAACGTCGCAACGTTATTCATCTAGCAAAAAGAAACACATCTTCCAGTCCCAGTAGGCTGCAATTTAAACAACAAACTATCTACCGATTGATATTCTAACACCGAACCGAAGCATACCAACCCGGAAGCCCTACGTATGGTGAGAATGGATATCAGAACAACGATCATCAAACCAAGTCGTCCCAACAACAAACCCCTATATCACGATCTGATTCCAACTTACAAAGACTGAAGAATGCGGAGTCGCGTAGAATTCGGAATTTCGCGGAGATCGCTGATTATCCATTGATCAGTTATACGGGTACCTATCGATACAAGACTGAGCCAGAGCGTAAGAGGCTCGACTCGTGGTTGGGGTCGGGGTTGGACAGATGGTATTTTACGCCTCTACATAGGTTTTCACACGTGCCTAGCGACCGGCAGCCGGGTCCATGATATAGGCATGTTAAGGCTGCTCGAGGTGGAGGTTGGAGGTTGGAGGTTAGCAAGAGATGGAAGGGTGGCTTGTCGTCGGGTAGGCTGCTCATTGCAGCAGGAGAGGGGGTGGCGGTCCGCCGCGGCTAGGGGCGCAAGAGGCGCCAGTGGGTGGATATTGAGCGACGCCAGGCGTCGTGGCGCACTGTGCGGATCAGTCGCCCTCCAGCCACCGCCCCAGATACCAGTTCAGCCACTTCCGGTCCTCCTCTTCGCTTGTCGGACGTGTCCTCTCGCCGGCACTTCTTCTGCACCTCTAAATCCTCCCTTCGTTCTCGTAGTTCGGGCCTTTTAAGTTCTTGCTAAATACGGAGCGCGTAGCAGCGGATAACCAAACTCTAGAAACATGCTGATCGGTCTTGTGCGCGACTCAGTGCTGCAGTGCTTCTGTCACAGCTGCAAAGCACCCTTGGGCATCGTAGGTGAGTCCTTTGCTTGTCAAGCCTTTGCTCCCTATGATACTTCTCATCTTATTATCGGGAGGAAAGATGCAACCGTTCCTTGTGTTATTACTCCTTCCGTTTTTTCTTGTATATTCTCGATCATGGATCCGTTTTACGAGCTATGCGGGGAATCAGAACGGGAGGAGCCGATACCACGGTGAATGACTCCTGCGATCGAGGTGATCCGCTAAACTCGTAACTAGAGATTTCTTTTAATCCAATTTTATATGGTATCGTGATACCTGTTTGGACTGGGAATTTTCTCACCTTTATTCGTGTCATCGTATAATACTAGCTTTCGTAATTGCAACGATCGTCTGTTCTATAAGCCATTCATCCTTTATTTATTCCATTAGTTTTCATTGACTGCATTTTTAATTAAAAGAATGCAAATTCTCAAGAGACTACCGTTCAGCGCGAATCGAATCGCGTTAAATTTGAGCAACTCTCTGCCACAGAAAAGTAATTTTATTATTCGAATACACCCCTCGCAGGATCTCTTTTTAAATATACGTTTCTCGAACTTGATGGTCTACGTATTTTTACCGCAGTTGGCGGTGGTCGATATCACGCTGGTATCGTATTATCCTAGGCACCTGCAGTTCGATCAATTTCTCTACCCTCTACCAATCGGTACTCATGGTGCACTCGCGTATCCTGGTATACTCCTCTGTCTTTACGATAGAAACTTTTATTACATCGATAATATCGTTGTTCTTTATTCATATTTATATAATTTCTTATTTTCATTATAACCGGTTTCCAACTTTTTGGATCCTCCTTCGAACTCGGTTCGTTAAGCTGACCGTAAATGAGAGAACGAAGGTAACTCTATCAAATCGAATCGATATCTGCCCGGTTTAATTTCATAAGTCAGCCCTGAACTTCTGCGATCATCCAGAAAAAAGGTAGCGGAAGCACGTGCTCTGTGGGGAAAGCCTCCAGACGAAACGATCGGGGTGCGGCCCAAGATGGCCACCCTTGGTTGTTGGCCGATAGCGAGGAGACGGTTGTATCGATTTCCCGATAATTAAAGCTGCGATCCCTGTTTCCCTGGTCCCCACGGTAATATAGCACTCTCATCGATTCTCAATTTTCGAAGCGGCAGATAGGAGGGGCAATGCGCCCTTCAAGAAGCCGAGCGGCAAAGGAAAGCCGCGGACCAAGCAGCCGAAGAAAGTGAAGTTCATCAGTGAGTATACACGAGTATGCCTCTTAATTAACGAGTTTCATCGTTATCGTCAATTTTGTCCACTGCCTCGAGAGTCGCGCGAGCACCTCAGCAATCGAACGCGTACTTAATCACGCTCGAATCGAGCTCAATTATAACGTTTCGCTTTTACTGTCGGGGTATCGTTCAACGTAGAGGACCTTTGCTTAAAGCGAGTGGAGAATCGAAGTAGAAAAATCTCTATCGTTTTACACATTCTCCAACAACCGTCATGGGATGAATGTGTGGAAATAGACGGTATATTTTTCGAAGGGTAACGGAATAAAATCAATCGCACATTTTACCGTTCAGTTTAAAGGTGAAATAATTAGAATCGTCGCGAAGGAAAAGTCAACCGAAATAAGCACCACGGTGAACGTGTGAACGATACGATCTCGTTGCCTCGATACATTTTATTGGCAGTTTTATCCACTGAAAATTGGACAACCTCCCGATCGATTATTCGCTAAATTGCACGCGCTACGAGGTGCAACGAACTCGACGCGAACGGTCGCCAATATGTCGCCGGTGGATTATAAATCGAAGACGGGACGATGAACGTCGAAGAAACCGCTCCGGCATTTGGCCGCGTGTGTACGTGGGGGTGGCCACTGAAAGAGGTGCGTGTGCCGACGCTAGACGTCGCGGCGCCTAGAGACAATCGTCCCGTGGGCTGATCGATCCTTCCTTCTCGCGTCTCTGAGTCATACTTCCGTAACTGCCCGGCGTGGCTCGGGATAGAGGCCGCCGAGACGGATGGATCGGGAGATCTTCCGCTAAAGTGGATTGTGTCTCGCCGGTCTGGCAGACTGGATGCTTTTAATTGCACCTTGCTCGATAGGGGAGGGGGCGCTAAATAATGAATGAATCATGGAAATTTACTTGTCGTCGTTATTACACGTACATGCAGATTTCGGTTGCGTTATTACGAGTGGCGATAATTCATTTTGCACGCCTGCGATGCAGTTTGGCTCGAGGAAAATTAATTGATCGATCATGTTAACGCTAGATTTACGAGACCCGCCAATTCGACGGGTTTCGTACTTCATTGAGCAAAATTTGCAAAAAAAAAATTACTGTTATTTCTAATAATTTTTGTTGACTTTTATTGGTGAACTGATACGAGTACATCTTAATCTAAAATTCTGTATGATGTATACCTATCTGTTAGAATATGTATCTTTTCATCGATCGATTTTTGCTTGTAAACGCGCGTTCGTAGCAACCGAAATTCGATGCCAGGAGAAATCGAAGGGTGGACTGTGCTACGAAGTGATCTTGGCTGAGCCAACGGTACCGAAGAGAGCACCGTCGCCCCCACAAATGAGTCCGACTCAACAAGTCCCTATCGAGGATAAGCTTCGAGCAGCAGAGGAGAGAAGACTTTCGTTGGAGGCTCATAAGCTCGCTGCCCTTGCTGCTAAGCTTAGTAAAATTGAGGAGGCAGCTCGCAAGAAAGATGAGCTTAGCTCCGCTTTCATTACCGCGACTCGCGAATCTTTGGACGCCAAGATGAACAATACGGAAGAGAAGCGGGAGGCTCACATCGCTGAACTGAAGAACAAGCTGAAGGAACACGTTAGTTTCGATTTTTCCATACCTCCTTGTTACTCTGTATTTAACAATTCAATTTATATATATATATTTTTTTTCAATATTGATTACAGTTAGAAAGTGTAGAGAAAACTCGTTTGAGCCTCGAGCAACAGACTCAGGAGGTCCGTACTGCCGTTGAAGAGAAACTGAAGACCGCTGCTGCTCAACGCGACGAGAATATTAAGAGGATGCTAGATCGCCTCAAAGAACATGTCAGTATTATTGGTGAACTCTCTCGTGCTTATAAAATAATTTATATCCTTTTACGTATCGTTTAATCTTACTCTCTACCATTTTTAGGAGGAACAAGTAGCCCGTGTACGTCAGGGAATGAATGAGCGCGTGCAACAACTCGAATCCCAGATCCAAGGCAAGTTAGATCAAGCTTACGAACGCCGCCTGAATCTCGAGCGCGAACAAAAGGAGAAGCTGCGCAATCACGTAAGTTGTACACACTAATACTCGTTCATTTAGACCTTGGTTATTAGCTTTACGGATTTTCTGTTGGATCGTTTTGGCCCTGGTATCAGGAAGGATTTCTCGCTTCCGTAGAAGTAACGTTGTACCCTGGTTTGGTCAAGTTTTGTAAACGCGAACGCAGGTGAATGTAACTTTCCAAAGTTGGCTGTTTTTTTTTTTTTGTTAGTGGAAATCCTTCTTACACACTGTCGACAATGTTACCCAATAAGGGAATTTGAAATGGTCGTTTAGAACACTGTGAAGATAGCAAAAGTACGTGAGATGGCGGATGACTATGCCACGACAGAACTTCTGCTGAGAAAGTTCGTACTCAGCAAGAAGCTTTCTACTGCGAAGAAGAACCGGCAACGAGAGATTCAACGTCGTGTGCAGGCTATTCGCCAGCATGTAATTTCGCCCTTTTTTTGGTTGATTCAATATTATTATTGTCTCCTGTTCCCTACCACCATGAAATGATGTTGGCTTACTTATATCCGTGTCGCTGATTAAGTTTAAGTAGGAACTCCGTGACTTCCGTAGGCTACGGTTATCCATAGGACTTTTAAAGAATTTTAAACATGCTTCGCCACATTATGTTGCAGAAAATATTCCGTATAAGGGTTCTGTTATATTGTGTATAACTATGTACCTGATTTTTTTATCATACTCTTTTTCAGCATGATCCTCCGTTTATGAGCTATTATACCTCATAAATATTACCTTAATATCGGTTCTAGCATGATACATTTAAACATTTTTGTTCTAGAATAGTTGAATATCGTAAACTTACTGTCTAAAATATCGTGTTTTCTTTTTTCTTGTTCTAAAGGAGAGGCACGCGGAGATGGTAAGACAGAACAAGGCAGCTTTATCCGAGCAATCTGTCATGCCCGCTGAAAAGGAAACTGCCAGCTCTGGGTAAACACAACGTCATTCTTCAACGCGATCCTCGTTAAAATACCATTTCATTGTTACAATATCGAGGAATAAGGAGAGCGGGATTTGACTACAAGCTTGCAGAGTCGCCCGTTCAATAGATCATCGGAGTTACGTGTTTAAACTTTGGAATAAACTAAGGAGTCGCACTCGCTGTGCTTTACGGGGGCTCCATTACGCTTTGTGCCATTTTTGTTCGCTGGAAGAAAATTATGGGACTTATGCAAGCGATTTAATAGTAGCTGAAGAAATTCGCAATTTTAACGATTTTATTTTATTACAGCGGATGGGGGACTAAATATCTAATTAAATAATTCGAAATAACTTAAAGGAAGGTATACATTCATGTATAATAAAGACACCAACTGATTTTTTTCTCACTTTCTACTTATGCAAAAATATCACTGCCTTCATCTAAATATTTACACCTTTTGCTTTGTTTTTAAAGGTACACAAATTCACGTAATAATTAACATTGGTTAAAAAATATGACGTGTAACATATTTTCAGTTCTAACGTGCCTACCATTTACACGATTGTGGATCTTGTAGAAGATGGCATTAAAAATACTTTATATATTTGTGATTGTGTATGTTGGAGTAATCAATATCATACAATTTTTATAATGCTTGTTTCAGTATATTTCTTTTTTCAATGACTGTGGTGTTGTTATTTACTGACTTACCCCGTTAAAAAAAAAATTTTATTTTTGAAAAAGATCATTTTTCTTTTTTAATTTTTAATTTTTATCTTTATTTTTCATCATTTTTAATTCTCGTTTATTTACATAGCTTTTGGTGTTCTGTTTGTTAAAGGTTTGCTTTCATTCATAGAATAACGATAGAGTACTACCGCTACAATTAGATTTTAAGTGGTAATTGCGACCATATGTGTGTACACATACCATATATAATCGATATATGTGTATGGTGTGTGCCGACATGTAAGCACACTTATAATATATATTATATATATATATATATATGATAGTGCTTTATACTAGGCTTGAAAACTTTAAAACCATTTTATACTCGATCATTGTAATATTACTGCGCTAATTGAAGAACATTCACAAAATATGAAGTCTAATTGAATATGATAATATGATGCTTCTGTGATGACTTAATTATTTGTCAAAATGTGTAGTGTTTAAGTGAGAATGTGAGAGAGAGAGAAAGAAAGAAAGAAAGAAAAAGGAGATAGAGAAAGAGAGATATTTGATTCCTCTACGCTCGTATGGATACCGTGGCTGGGGGCCTTAATTTTGTTCATACTTATATATCATCGCTGGAAGTATTTGAAAAAGACCGTACCGGGGCAAAGTTTTAATGAAACTTTTCCTTCTCGTAACGAAATAGGCAGCTGGTGGTTCCTCGGCCTTCTTAGATACTCGTATATATATATATATTGGGGATACCATAAACGGGAGGAAACTTTTACCTCTGGTCACGATATCGTAATAAAATAAAGGGTATCAAAAAGCACGTGTCGCAGTGATGTTATAACAGATACCCTATCTTAGATATTGAAACTACACAGAAAAGTTTTTACAAAGGGCTATTCGTAAAAGGCTAATGCGAGTTAAAGAAATAAAATAAATTGAAAAGAAGATTGAAAAGAAAAAAAGAAAAGATAACTTTTATGTCGACAAATATGCGACTGTAACTTACATTGCCGAATGTTGCAGTTCATTCATTACATGTTGCAAAGACAAGAAAAATGAATCGTTTCGTTATTCTTAAGATTAAAACAAGCGGCAAGTAACGTCTATTTTTGCATATTTATTGTGATTTTATGCAAAATGTATTTCATATAATTATTATACAGACGCCCGACGTATGTATGTTATGATTGTTTTTTTTTTTACTTATGTTATCATATATAAATATATATAGATTTCTACGCGATGGTATATATATATATAAATATGGTTACTATAATGTATGTATGGTTTCTTGTGAGCTTTGGTAATTGTCTTATAGTGAAGCGACAGAAGCAAATTAATTCTTGCAAAACAATTATTACAAAATAAATTTCTATTGGAGTAAAGTAATATCGTGAGAAACTAATTTCTTAACGATACATTGGTTGCCTTCGATAATATTTACTTTTTAGTTACGATATGTGTTCGAAAGACTTGATTGTGTGAAGTAAAAGGCCATACCTACACGCACTTACGATGGTTTTTTTATTACACGTTCCTGTTTAACCATTCCTCTCAGAAGTTATATAAAACATAGTATTTTTATTTCATAGACAATTTACAGTTTTATTGATCCATTTTAATATAAATTTGGATTTTACGAATTATATAGATTTGGCGCCGCGATTCATACCTTATGATTCAATTATAACCGATTATCGGTAAAACAGATTATTTCGAAATCATGCCAGTACCTTCCCTATTTGTTATAGATCAAAGAACCCTGTCCATTACGAAAGAAACATATAATATTTATATGATTACAATTTTCATTTCAATATCAATATTAAGTATTACAAATTTCATTGTAAAGTATTTTATGTAGAAAATTTTATTTTATATCTTTTTATATCCTCCTAATTCTAGAATTAAATAATTCAAACGTAAAGAAAACATAGATACATCACCATGATTCATGTGACGTCACAGGCTGTCGAATGGCCGAAAGCCAAAGGCTAAACGAAACTACAAGGTAGGCTTTATAGCCGAGTAGGTAGATGGCAAATGGCTGCCGTGCGGGTGAATAATAATGCGTAGCCAGTGTGAGACAAGTGTTAAAAATCGTGACAAAGTGCGTGTACGATGTTACTGAAGGGCCGATTATCGGAGAAGAAGAACCGGAGGCATCATGGGAAAAACACCAAAGCCACAGCCGGTAAGTGGATAGATTGGTATGCCAGGAAATTTGCGAAATGGTTCGCCTGCCAGTCGACGAGATAGCCCTGCTGCGTTCTCGGTCCCTCTAATCGTTTTCCATGGTATCAACACAATATGGCTGAACGTGTGGAGGTTAATTACGTGGTTTTAACTTACGTTTAGTGAAAAACTACAAATAGAATTGTAAATAAGAGTGCGTTCAATGTAAATGGCATTTCTTCTACACGTCAAAATTCATTGAAATTCTCCCTTCAGGCGATGAATTGTCAAGATAAATGTCTTTTGCAGTAAGAACATTTTTCGTATTATGTTTATGGCATTTAATCACAGAATGCGCGATTGCAGTGATGTCAGTTATCAAGGTTATGCACAAAAGCGTACACAATCTAAGAATTGTATATTTACAGTTTACTCCAAAAAGATAGCGACCGATCTTTTATGGTAATGCATTAAATTAAACAGCTGTGCGATTAAGGTAGAATGCCGCGGTTTCATACATTATTGTCAAGGATAAAACACACTACGAAACGTCTAGTGAGGTTATGCTGTTTTCAATATGGACGCTTCACGCGCTCGCATGTATAAATGTATTTCGTTCTCGTGTATTAGTAAACATGATTCACGTTTACTTTGATACTTCAGATATCACTCGATTTTCTGTTACACAGTCTTAATATGAATTAAAATAGTGGAATGCGATAATAAGACTTATAGTTTAAATTCAAATCAATCTTGAGGTCGAGCCAACGTTGGTGATACATTGAACGTGTACGCGATTATCAATGAATCTGAACTTCGGCCCTTCGTTTGACATGTAGTGTTGTTGACGAAGAAATACCGTCGCTATCACATAACTATGGTTATTTTCTCCGCTCGGATAAAATACTATCCCTTCGTAGAATGTTATCACATTAGAGTTTGTCAGGCGTTGGCCTTTACACATTAACTGCGTAGCTACCGTCGCGTTAGATCAGTTTTAATTGGAATTGACTCCTTTTTCTACTAAGTAATCGTATCGTTTCTGTATAAAACACATTATACATTACATCCTTCATTCTAAGTAAACAAGTTTCCAAGAGTTCTTAGTACATTCGTTGGTTAATCAATATTTAATTGCGTGAATTCGCTGAACAGAATGTACCAGAAAATTACTATTATATAGATACACAACATTAACCTTTTAGAGTTACCCAGCAAGTACGCACATACTGACCAGTCTCGCATGATATGCATTCCTAATATTAATAACATCGTCTCGTTTTACTTTAATCCTACGCAATATTATTATGTATACGATCAAAAGTTGTTTTCAGTTTTCCTCAAAATATGTATATACAATGTGTGCATAATGCTTTCGGGTTCGCCACTCTCGAATGCAGTTTGTAAATATAAGCATACCCGGCAAAGGTATTTCGCGAACGAAACATTAATCCGCTCACTATGATCAATATTTTCTAATTGTATCGATAATTTTTCAGCAGTTAAAAATTTCTAAATTTTCTTACCTATTCGATGCCTCGTTAATGTGGATTAATTACGAGCGTGACCCTCGGCCACGAAACTATTTCAACGAGACAGACGAGCTCATTTCGCGCACGTCACACGGAAGGTGCGTGTTAGTGAAACCGTGAAAATGCATTCTTAGCATGCTGCGATAAGAATAGAGCAAGGAAGATAGAGTAAGATAACAAATAGAGGAGAGGAGGTACGTACACGATCGTACGTAATAGGCGCGCTTGTGTACGCGTGTGCGTGTGTTTGTATGCGTGCGCGCGCACATACCGCTACCGTGTCCGCGTACGGAACACACATACACCCATTAGTCCGACGTATACAAGGATAATTGTATAAGTGCATGTGTTGCCATGACGATAAAGACGCGGATCGATGTTTTTAACCCGGCGGAACGCATCAAGTTGATTTCGCGTCCGATACCTTGCGATATTTCTGTCTCCGTATTGCGCTTTTCCGTTCCTTACCGTGCCATACGCGCCTACAACTTGATCGATCGAACTTACGGCATGCAACAGCTTTTACGAGCGATGCAATTGGAAAGTTTGAGGCCGCTAACGACCGTTTTCGCTTCTTTCAAGTTTCTCGAACGTTGGTTCGCGTGTTCGAACGGAAGTTGAAGCATAGCATGAGCGTTTCTTTTTTTTTTTTTTTTAAATTGGAATATCAAGAAATAGAGACAACGAACGGCACTGTTCCGCTTAATAGCGCTGCGAATACGTTCCTCGTTTAGATAATCATTTTATCTAAACTTTGATTTTTTCAACAGATCATCTATTATCTATATAGAGAGCCAGCGTAACATGCGTTGAAAAAAGAACGAGCCTGTTATTCTTCCGTTCTCAAGGATCACTCGGTTCTTACGTATTTCGAGGAAACGTCGAAAACAAATGATGTTAACTTAAGCGAGATATAAAGACCGTTCACGTAATAATAGAACCCCGGTGACGATAAGAGCTTCGCTAATTGTCATTCGCGTTCGGTTAGCGATACTCTTGAACGGGCCACGTGGCCGGGGCTACGCTTTTGAAACCTGCTCCTTCCTTCTCCGCCAATTACACGCGATCGTATGCTTGTTCTTCCGAATGTAGGTTATTATCTCTCGCATACATATACGTACACGGGTCGCTCCGAAAATTTCTGCCCGCGAGATAACGAATTTTATTAAACGATTTTTATTAAACGATTTTCGTCTGCGACATCAGCACGGACAGAGGCGACGCTTTAACCGGGCAGAGATACAGTAGCGGACAAAAGTTTGAGACCAAAGAGTCAACGAAAATGAATGAATTAATTTATAAGAAATAACACGATAAACAAAATTCGTGTTCTGTGGTAATCAATGAACAGTGTTCTATCATAGTAAAAATAAAAATGATCACACGCATAATATTTGCAATCCATAAAATTATGTTTTGCATTGTCCTGTCGTGTTAAACTTTTGTCCGCTACTGTAGATACGCGAAACGTTGTCCTTGAAAGTCTCTCGTTTAATTTCGCGATAACGACGAACGCTTATTTGTTGAAATCGTTTTTGGTCATTGACCAACTTCATGGTCTAGTTGTGATATATCTTTTTCGTTTCCTTCTCTCTTCAACACCGATATGATACAGGCGATATGATATATCGGCCTCGCACTGGTTATATAAACTTTGTACAGCTTAAAGTCTATCTCTCCGTGTAGCGTTGTTCGAATACTCGGGTAAAGCAAGCCGAATAATGTTGTAAGTACCTGTTCGGTTCGAATAACCGATCCGATCCGAGAACTTGAACAAACTGAACTGCTCGAAAGAATCGAGCGATTAAAATGTATTTTAATTTGTATTCTTTTTTTAATTTTATTTATTTACAGGCCTGTAGTTCTTTCACAAAAGAAAGGTAAAATTATTTTAATCAATATTTCAATCGTACGTAATACTGCTATATCAGATATTTCTTATTACTTTCTATAGTTCTTTATGTACGCTTAAACAACATATTATGACGAGCCGATGATTATGAAAGCGATCCATATCAAACGTATTTTCTAAAATTCATATCTACACCTTTTGTGATTCGAAGTTTCCATACGTTTCAATCGATGAAATAACTTGTGTTCTTTTTTTTTTTTAATTATATCACTTTCATAATCACCAGCACATACATGCTTATACATGTTATATATCTATACATATAAAAGGACACGACCAATTGATTCATCATCGCAGATCTTAAACTACTGAAGCTAGAAACATGAAATTTTGACAATAGGGTCTTTTATAACGTAGGCACCCACTAAGGAAGGATTTTTCGATATTCCACCCTTAAGGGGGTAAAATGAAAGTTTGTTTGACAATCCACTGATTTCGAAACAAGCACAATAAAAAAAAACGATGGCAACGGCTAGTATTATATACATGTATATAAAACTTGCTCGATTCGATTCGAATTCTGAGGTACCCGAAATGTTCGAGTAATCCTGCAGCTCTACCTGACGTGGACCGCCTCCCAGGTATCCTCGAATCGAGTAACGGTACCTGGAAGGCGGTCGAATTAAGTGGAACTAGTTTTCGAAACGTGTCTATGAGTTTCGCGACGAAGAGCGTCGCTTTCGCGAAATCCGATTTTCGGCCCGGTAATTCAATGTTGCTGTCCGACAGGACGATGAACATTGCGTTTCACAAGACAACAGGATGGGGAATGTACATCATCGATGTACCCGCGAAAAGTATTTCTTCTACGGGTTTAGTTTCGTTTAGCAGATATCGATCGTTTCGCCGCGCTGCCTTTGGGAAAATCGGAAGATCGATGCATTTTTTATGATCACCACCTTTGAATTTCAAATCAGTTCCCCTTTGCTAGCTTCTTGTTCTCTGCATGAAAAGAGATTTCGTTTTGACTCCTGAGTTTCGTTTTAAGCTTAATCGCGTAGCTCGATGAAGAACCATTAAGGATCCTCTTAACCGTGTTTGTATTTCTGAATTGTGTTTGTGTTCGTACATAGGGGTAAGGGACAACTTTGTAACAACGAGAGAACAATTTTACAGTAGTGTTTGATAGATGAATATATATCGGATAGATGTGTTAAGGAAGGGATATTAAACATTAAGTATAACTTTATTAACAAATCGTGTGAATCACGAAGGTGAGTTAGGGAAGAAGACAAGAGAATTGCAATAACGATTAGCATAAGGACAGAGTTGGTTTACGCAATTGTGTTAGCCGTTAATTAATTAATTATGTATTTTTTTTTTTGTTTATATCATGAACTTACAAAACAACAAGTTTAAGACGAAAGAGTCAAAGAAATTAAACTAACTCATTTATAAGGAATAGCATGGTAAACAAAATTTGGATTCTGTACTAATCAATAAATAGGGTTCTACCATGATAACAATAAAAATGAATGTATAGACAAAATTTGCGAACCATAAAATTATGTTCTACATTGTTTTCTCGTCTTAAACTTTTGTTCGCTACTGTATAATTAAGTTGGCAATTAATTGTGTACGTAAAAAAGAATTCTGCATCCTTTTGATGTAGAAGTTCGATTGCAAGTAAACGATTTATCGGTAGTTTTGAAAAGTAACGCGTTAATTTCACGAACATTCTTTACCGACTTACCCAAAGCTCGTAAACTTGTAGCTGCATCCCTCTACCTCGATCGCTCTAAGCTACGCCATGGTATCGCCTCCAGTACGTTAACCGAAGGGAATTAATTAATGGACATTGAACGAAAGGAAAATAAATCAATTGAGCCCTTATCGAAATTGTCCAAAGTTCTTGACTCGCTCGGTGCGCGCGTTTAATTGATGGCAACGAACGGGAACTCTATGGCTAGTAGCGCGGCGAGCCTGAACGAGCGTTTTAATACCGATGCAGACCCATTTGAATAATAATCATTTTATCGATTCGTATTGACGCAGACGCCTGCATACTTTCCGTGCTTGCCATTGCGCGATCACCATTGCCATTGCTTCGGATCGTGCGAAAATGTTTTCCAATTGAAACGAAAGCGAATACGCCTCGCCTTTTAAACGGAGACGAAATTTCTACACGTCAAATGATATTTTTTTTTATTCAGAAACAAAGATTGCAAAATAGTTGTAGGTACGGTAGAATCTTGATAATTCGATTTATGTTATAACTCCATAATCGAGCTCTGGAATTATTAATCTAATAATGGAGTATCGACGATCGTCGAGGTTTTACAAAATTATGATGTATTTTTGATGTATTTGAAAGAAAAAAGAACACATTTGACGTGTATTATTCTTTTATCAAACTTACGTTAAGCGAACGTTCCACTGTGTCATTACTGTATGCTCAACGATGATACGTGTAATATTTTTTCATTGCTTCATCGTTTACAAGGAATACGTTTCCAATTCACAAATAGAAAACGAAATCGATAATCTTCACAGATTTATTAAATTTGATACGTACGTACCGTTTTCAGTGCACGTGACGCGAGAATGTCGCTTGCAATCAGCGAAAAGCAGCTTCGCGTGGAACGTGTCAATTTTTTTCTTCACCCCATTCAGCGTCTTCCTTCTCGAGTTTCCTTGTTCTTGTTTTGTGGAACTTGCGCTCCTTCGTTCTGCCGAATTACTTTATATCGGCCCGACCATTTCCATATCTCTGGCCGGGGTTTGGGGCTTAATCCGGGTATTTAGATGCGAAGGCACACGCAGGTAAATTATCATACGCCTGTAGAAGTTGTCAAGGACCGGGCCCGGGCCCGGGCCCGTTCGCTGCCTCTGGAATAGTCCGGGCCCCGGCGGAGTTTCTCGAAGGAATAACGGTCGATGAATCCAGCGACGGGTGTTAAGCGACTCAAGGCCTTTGTAATGTAGTCTCAATCACCGTCAATCTACACTGATCTCAACAATTTACGGCGGTGCCACCTTCTCCCGGCCCGATGCAGCCTTTCCCACTCTCGATTCTTGGTCAAAGTTCTCTGGTTTCATGCTTTCTTATCCGACCTGCGTTCCCTCCTCCTTTTTCGCGTCCCACTTGCGAGAGGCGACGCAGCTCGATGACATTAAAACGATTTCCCTGGGAACGTTTTCGTAGATCTTCGTTCGTGGTGTAATTATTGGACTGCGAATTTTTAAACGGTTTACAGGAAACTTTGAAACGCACGCACATAAGCGATGCGTTGAGTTACAGAAAATTTCTTAGGCGTAGCATACGCCGTTGCCAGATTTAACCCTACTACTCTCTAGTACTTCCCCCTTGGGTCCATATGATCCAAAATTAAGATTATTTTTCAATGGATATTAGGTACACAAATTCAGCGAATAAATATTAATTTTCTTACTGCATAAATTCTATGGTGCTCCTAAAATATCATATTTTGAATACTAGGACTCTGAGATCGACATGCTACAAATAGAAAAATTAAGTGAGGAGAATAACAGGGTTAGAGGGTGAAACAGTTCTGTGACATAGTTCCATTTCTTTAGTTAGATTTATGAGAATCTCTAATTTGCATGTCGAATAATAGTAATAATAACAGCAACAGAAGAACTTATTGAGGTGCTTCAACAGTTTTAAAGTATCAAATATATTATTGAGTTCTAAAAGCCGATGGCTTTAAACGAAAGTTCTTGAAGAAATGGAATTTCCAGATTAACTTAAAAATATGAACATAGCGTCCATCAATGTAACAATATTGTATTATTCCTAAGCACCTAATTGTAACATGCAATTAAAGTGAACAAGCAAAGAGTTCTCAATCCCCGTTGCCAATCGGAAATTCACTCGGAAGGACCGTCGACCTTTTTTCTTTCTCTGTGTCGTCCACTGCATCGCGTTTGGCCTACAATTTCTGCCTGACCACAGAGGGTCGACTGGCGCCGCGGCGCCCGACACCACCGTCTCTTTAGATTCTATCGCCCCCGTCGTGGTTTATCGCTGGGGTTGCATTTAGCAGGAAAATCGTGCCGCTTAATTAATTGCCGCGCGGAGTGCGACGTACACTCCGGCTCAAAAGTATAGGGATACTCGTAAAAAATTAAATAGACCCGAAACAAAATTATTTCATTTAAGATCAAACCTTTCAGAACTGCTATTTTGAACTATGAAGAATTTATGTGCATGCTCAACGTTGTAACGATAACGTTGACAATTGTATAATTATATTAACCCTTTGCCTTGCAACGAGGAATCATTGCATCATGATGTAGATTACGGACTAAACGTAATAAAACAGTTACGATTGTAACAAGTGTTTAAGTTTAATATTAATTGTAATTGCGGTCTATGACACTTGAAGATTGTTAAATACAAATATTTTCAGTATTTTGTGTTCGATACAGTGTGTAAGGGTAATTCGTGTATATCTAATACTAGCGAAGGGGTTAATGAAAGGATCTTGAAGCAAAGGGTTAAGGTGAACGGCAAACCCGTGTTTTTTTCAATACATATCTGTTAACATATCATAAAATACAGTTGTGTGATCGTATTAAAGCGAATACCAAATCCATCGTGCACTTTAATACGTACGTTTATTAATATGTGGTGAAATTATTTATTAACGCTGGTTCCGCAATAATTTTGCAAATAACTAAATCGGATCTATATAAAGCCCGGTTTTTCTCGTGCTGAATTTACAAACATTGCAGAGTATTATGTAATCAGGCGTTATCATCGTTATATTATCAAAGAGAAGCCGTTGGCGTACAGCGCGACTTTCGATGCACGCTTTACAGCAGACTCAGCTTCTTTTTATTCCTCTTTTTATTTTTCACTCCTCTCGCTTAAACATCTTCGCAGTCGAACGCATTTTCTGCCCGTTGCACAACTCCAAGTTCGTGTCCGCTGGCATAACGTTACGTAAGGTCTATCGATTCGAATTGTTTCGCGAGTACACCGGAATCCTAGCCGGCAGAAAGAATTCTATTCTTCCTCGAAGAGGATCGAGCATGGAACACGGTCGCGCATTCGTCGTACCATGCAATTTTATCGCGTTCGCGTCATTTAGCCGTGCATCGCGCGTGATAACTCGCGAATGTTGTCCGCGAGGCGTTCGCGCATTACGTTAAACGTTACGTTGCACGACCTATTCATGTTTTACGAATTCAAAGCGGAGAAATGTTTTCTTTTTTTTTTTTCATTGAACTGTTAACACTATAACTATCAAGATCGGTCAAAATGACCGTATGGTAATTTTTCATGGAAACTTGGTAAATTTATTATGATACCTACATCTTTGGAAATTTACTATGATTTTTATTGTAATCTTCACGGTGTATTTCCCTCGTATTAGGTATTTTTTTAATATAATTTTCAATCTGATTTCTTTGTCACAAATAAGTTTACCCTAATCGTTGGTAGTTATAGTGTTAAGCTTGCATTAACCTGAAAGTCATTAGCAACCATTTAGGAACACGAGGTTACCAATTACACGTATCATTTTGTATTGAATTACATTTGACTAGACTAGGTGAATTCAATTCGATTTGAATTAGTTAAATGTTTCAGCAGTTTTATGCAAGAGTTTGCTCTGTTTAACATTGATTTCAGTATACTCTCTTTTTTTTGGTTGGTATTTTGAACAGATTGTGGTAATATGGTCCACTGTAATCCCTGTATCGCAAGCGTTGCATGTTGGGATGGGTTCTCTTCCTTGTTTACAAAGGTGAGGGTATAGAGAAATGTTGATCCATCAAAAAAAGGGAAGAAAAGGAATTTTCACGAAAATTCGACTTGCTCGCAACTAAACTTATAAGTTAGAGGGGAACCATTCTAGAACTTCATTCGACTAGATTGTGATTTTGCGACTTATCGTCGGAAATGTGCCGATTCCAGCGATCTCACGGATCGATAAAATTATCGCCTAGCATGACCTAAAAAACAGCGCACGTTCTATTCGTTCTATGCTGCCCAATAGGATTGATCAACGTTGCGAAGCATGCCTGCACGCCGGAACGTGTGATCGCTTATGTAACGCGATTTTTTCTCGGTTTCGTGGGCGCGTTGAACTGATTATCAATAACAAACGTTTGTTCTTGCTATGCTATATCATACGCTGGAACGCGTTCGTTGCGGGGATGCGCATATAACGCGTGACCGTGCGATCATTCCCACGATATGCGTGCAGAAAACGATTGCACGCTGTAAAATTCCCTGAAATCTAGAAGGAAAATCCATGATCTCTGCTTCCTACGTAAAGTCATTAACTTTCAAGTTCAGGTAATCCTCAGGTTACGGCCTTAGTGAATTTGAACGTTCCTATCAGGGATTCAAGATACTACCGCTTTTTAAACCGACCCGTTATACTTTTAATTCTGATTCTACTGATCTGTTTAACAGAATTTGTAATCTAACCAATTCACTTGCTGACTTAAACTTTTTGAATTTATCCTCAAATCGTTTTATGGCTGAGCTAATCAGATTGCTGGATGATTCGGTTGGAAATGTGTTTCTCATCTGTTTGTAGACATATGGAAATGATAAAAAAAAAGCGATGTTATACGTCGTTGTATAGCGGATACGTAATAGTGATACTAATTTCTGCTGGTATCTCTTATCTGTTAGCTTTAAAAGAAATTCGTCAAATATAATCGCTAAATACACTCGGCGTAGAAATAAGCTTCAACGCGTTAATTCTCCGATTACTGTTTCCCTTATAACGTGAGAGCTACGATCTCAATCGATGCTTCGGCTATTTTATCGCCGATTTATGGAAATTTTCATATGAACAGACATGTCCATGTGCATAAATTGAAAATTATAGAAAAATAATGGGAGTTGAAACAAACGAATCGTTGTATGCATGTAATATATAGATTTGTATACATTTATAAATTTATTTTTCATAGACTTACAATGTATTTATACAAAATCACTTATAATTTTTGTTGGGTGTGGTACTTCTCCCAACGGTCCCCTATGTGGATACCAGATTTTCTTAGTACAAGTATCGCAAAAATTACGTGTTTCCCGCCTCCCAGAGTTTACTATCCCAGCAAACAGAACAATCTTTTTTCGTACCGAATAACATGAAATTTTCCGTGTAAAAACATCAAGAAACACATTACCGATCACCCTTAGTTTTAGCGTGCACAAGCACCACCTAACACAGTTTAATCTAATTTCAAGAATCTAACAGATTTCTTGAAATATCACGTCATGTCGCCTGTATTGCAGCATTAGTTTGCTAAGGGTTAATTTTTATTCAAACGTTCTGAACATTACAATCAGCAGTTGTCTCGTAGCTCGATGTATTCTCATCGTATATCCGGTGACTTACGTTTCCACGAGAAACGATGTAAGTACATGTGTTTTAGTTGATCGAAGTCGGACGAGGAGAGACCGGTTTTCTCGGATCGAACGAATCAGACGATTAGCGGACGGGCATGAAATCATCGAGGAATCGCCATCGGCGGGATAGAGATTTGCGTCAGAGCCGATCGTCGCTCGCTCGCTTTCCGAGGCGATTATTCGGTTTCTGCGTTTGTTTACATGCACCCAGGCCGTCGGATTTCCTTCCGCGCCGCCTCTGCAATTATACATACGGTTAATGCTGATCGCGATGCATATTTTTCGCCGCGCGATCGACGGCGTATCCGCGAGCTTCAACGCGAGGAATTATTCATACCGTTTGCACGATATTCATGGACGACCAGACACGACGATTCAATTATTCCTATTTTCTACCGAAAACAATTAAAACGACGAACGTTTCGATAAAATCGATAATATGAAAGTACCGTCTACGATAAAAGAGACATTCGAATTCAGAGCTTCTACGTTCACGGGAAAAAAATTGTCTCGTCCACTTACCTACTAGGAATTATTAAATATAGCTGTAAGTTAAATTTTAGGATTCTCGTAAAAGATGTCATCTTGCAACTGCTACATCCATGCTTACGAATTTCATTAAAATGTCTAAAGCAGGGGTTCCCAAAGTTTTGGGGACCAAAAAGGTAACTTTTGCTTCCGAAAAACGGTAATTTTTCTAGAGAAGGACCTGATCTAACACAAATCTGTGAGTAGAAAAAGGCTAGACGGAAAAATAGTCTCTTTTGCGTGATCGTCAACTGAATTTATTTTAAATTTCTCGTTTGACCATATTCGACAAGGGATATTTTCCAAATATAAACTACCATCGTATTTTAACATTTAACGCGACCTACCAACGTATCGTGACCCATACTTTGGGAATCTCTGGTCTAGAGGATCAAACCGCGAGGTCTCCTTGTCAACCTCCCACGTCTGGCGGGTTCTCAAGATCTACCGCGAAACTTGAAACGCGTCTGGCGCGTCTCTTCTGCCCGCGTAACGCGTTTCCGCGTTGCCTTGCCAAACTTTCGAGCGGACCAGGAATGCGTCTCGGTGTTTGTTTCGTGCGTCATCGACCGCGTTGCACGTCTGTCGTTGTCGTGACTCTCTCGGGTCGAATCGCCTCCGTCTTCGGTGGTGCAAAACGAAAGTCAAGCTCGTTGGCTGCTTGCGGTTTGTTTTTATGGCCCCGGCCAGGAAAATTCGATAACGGAGGAAACATCAGGTAGCGGAGACGACAGCGAGCGGAAGGAATGCGGCTCTTATCGGTTGTACCATCTTCTCTAACGCAGTCATAGAGCTTGGAACTCCATAGCATTGCTGGTAAAGGTTGGAAACAGAAAACAGTCCCCAATGGGTTCGTAAACACCGTAGAACGGAGTGCTTTTGCGCGTTCGGAGGACAAAAAGCTGCTGCAAAAGTATTGATCGAAGCATCAATCAAAGCTGAAACCACCTCAAACGGTATTTCCACTAAACGAATCAGCACGCGTATGATGACAAAACTTCTGCGACAGGTTTTCAAGCTTCGTTCTGAATGCATTTACATATTCGCAGTTGGTAAATATTCGTAATTGGATCTCGATAGATCTATCGAAAACTTCGAGTTGTCGGGGAAATATTGACTGGATGACAAATTGAAACAAAAATCATTTCAAACGATAACTATAGACGATATTATCAGCACAAGTAGGACAAAACTTAAACGACAGCTTTGTGAATCCCCCCCCCCCCATGAATAAGTTAAGGGCAATCGTCGATATGTTCTCCGGAAGACCTACGAGTAGAAGGTTCAAGAGTGTCGGAGGTTAGATAAATTCGTGGCGAACGAAATGTCCCTCTTGCTTGCCATCTTCCCAGCAATGCACGATGTAGGTACATACCTACCTACCTTCTTCTTTTCGTGCGATACGACGCAACAACGTGTCCTTTTCGGAGCGCGAGACGGATCCGGAGTTACGAGGAAAACCAGTTTATGTTGGTGTCGTTCACGACCATCGACCAACTCACCCTTCGTGTCCCTCTTTCGTATTCGTACAGCGCGTTTTAATCGACCTTGCCGCTACCTTCTTGGAATTCATGGCTCCGAGCAAAGAGAAAATATGAAATATCATAATGTCCTCGGTGTCCTGTGTTGTTCGACCGGCGACTCTGCTCGGGCCACCTTGAAAAATCGCTTTCCGCTTTCGCTGCCTCGCGTTTCGTCCATTCGTGTGCCATGTATGGAGTTCTCTTCTCGTTGGCGTGATCCTTTGCGTACCCGATGCTTCTAGAAATCTAGCCTATCATTTCGTTTAATTGAAAGTGTTCAGGGAAAGGTTTGTTCGCGTTAATTTGGCATGTCGACGGTGCGAGTCATTGAGACTGGTCCGGTTGAAATTGGAGGTAATTAGGGGTCACGTTTCTGAATGAAGAAGGATGAACCGAGCAATGGGGATGAAAAACGGTTCGTTTAACGCGTGCTAGGATAGTTTCGCTTGTTTCAAATTTATGTACTATATTTAACACCATAATCAGTCAATAGAACTTCGTTCAGTAGGAACTTTCTTTGCGATAAGATCCATCTGATCATCCGATGGATGTGTCTGCGAGAAACGATGCAAACGAAGGATTCGAATTGCGTCACGAAACTCGTTGCACGAGATTCGTCAGAAGCAGCATGTTTTTCGTCAAGATGTTTTCGTTCGGCGACCATCACGATTGACGAAGACAGGGAGGCGAATACGTCTGTGGTCGAAGCGTGTTTGACTCGGATTAATAAGGGCAATTGTAGTCGTTAAAAACGCTCGCGTTTTCTGGCGCTTCGACGGAGGGAAAACGCAGGCTCGTACGCTGGAACGATTAGAGCGAATCGCGCCTCTGTCGGCTCTCCTTTGACGCTAATTAATAGGCTGATGATTCCACTTGATAAATGCGAATTGAATTTTCAAGTACCGTTCAGGTTAATCTGTGATAAGTGAAGTCGAGTTGACTTCGATCAGACAGTTATATCGTGTTCTCGTTTCAATTGAAACGATATCGCTCTGTCATTTGTCTCTTAAAGTCCTTTTCAGAGCAGATCGAAAGATCAGAGCAATATAGTTCGACGAATCTAGCCTTGTCGAGCAGCTGCACGAACCAACGAAGAGGGACTATTATGTTAAAGACGGATCTATTGCGCTGATTTGTTTAATAAAGTGAAATGATATTTGTTTTGAGTTTTGTTAGGGAATAAAAGTGGGACTGAAATGATCGGTGAATCGGGGATCGATAAAACATGATGTGTTGATATGTTTTACAAAATATTCGAAAGCGTTATTATGATTCCTTACATGCTTAATTGAAGAAGATTTGATCTGAGTGCGAAGCTAACGTAGAGGACTAGAAGCGAACAGGTGCAATTTTATGTTAGATATCACTTGCTGAGGTTCCAATGAAAGGATGGGTGAACGAGGGGGAAAAGGTCTCTTTTCCTAAGTGTCTCTCAAGACACGTTTGTTGCTCTATCAACAATGATGATTGATCCTGTGATCAAGTGTTGAAGAAAAAGAATTGTGTCACATTTCTCTGATTAATGATAATAAGAGTTAGAGTTCCCTCGCTTCTTTCAAAAGATACGAATTTTTAATATATTTCTACGAATTAATATATTTGTCCATTGCAAAACAATTCTGAAGGTTTTCCTTCCGATTCTAACTAGTTTTGTCATGGTTGTCAAGTTTGAAACTGCAGCAGTGAAAAAATCATTCCAGCTTCCCAAGAAAACGAGGTGTGTTAGTTTAAAAGTTAGTATAAAGAAAAAAAAATTCGAAGAAAACGCTAACTGTGTTAAAAAACAGTTATGAGAAAAAGGAAATTCAGAGGCAAAAAAGCGGTATAAAAGTCATAACATGAAGGAAAAGAAGATAATTTGCAAAAAATGTGTATTCGTCGTTCGTCCTAAAGTTCCTGCTCCCGTCGTCCCCATGAATATGTTTACCGACGTTTCAATTGCGTTTCCATTGGATGCTGGTAAAGACGTTTATCGAATTCCTTTTGCATCATTCCTAGTATTGTCTATTATTTATCGGAAATCCTAGTAAAGTCACTTTCAACACGCAACGACAGAGAGAACGAATGATTTACGTGCTACGAAGCACTTACGACGACTCAGAGTTTTCTGATATTGATGCACCGGCTGGATTCTTGCAAGCTAGTTAAATCGTCGGCCAGACGTTCCTGGATTCTCAATTGCGTTAGTCTGCTCGGTGTGTATTAACGCGTTTCGTGAAAAGCTCGTTTAATAGTAATTAGAATAAATAGTGCTTCGAATGGGTTTCCACGAAGAACTTTCATAATTCACAGTTTGACACCGACGCACCAACACCGACGCGTGTCCCCGTCGGTTCTGTTTTTCGTTCTGATCCCGCAGGTATTTTGCGTCACCGCCACCGCAATAATAACTATATTTACAAAGGGAAATGGCTCGCGAGCAGCCAGAAAAAGAAAGGAAAGAGGGAAAGGAGAGCGATTCACTTCAGGTTTCTTTCGCGTGTAACCCTTTTTGCGTTTCGTAAACAACCGACCACGATCAGTTCCTACAAGAAATCGTTCCAAAGTTCAGCATTTGCGACGATCCGCCGAATTAACGCATATTGAAGCTACAGACTATTGCGTCAGTTATCAAGACAACGCCATCGATAATAATTTCTCAGCTTGACTAGTAAGTATAGCCTAATGTTATCGACAACACCATTTGCTTTCTTTTCGACTTCATAGAAGAAGGTTCTAACAAAATTTGACTTCGCGTCTCGGATCACGCGTTACATCGGAAGCAAAAGATCTCCCGGTGTCAAAAAATGGCACTCGTTACTTGCTCCAATCTCTTTTTCTTTTTATATCGATCGCGAACAAAAGGAAGGATCAATAATTGTTATAAATAGCAACCACTTATCTCGTCGCTCGCTACGCGAACAATACGTACGATCCTTAGATAAAATCACGATTCGAGTCTCGAGTAAAGCAGATAAAGTGTCGTTTTATGCATAAAACGTTCCGAAGCATCTTTCAGCGACTACCATCTCCAATTTCAACGCTTCTAGGCGATGTTACTACCATAAGAAAACGATTAACGCTACAAGTGTTTAATCGGTTCGTTCGTTCGACTAGGTTTGATATTCTCCAATGCGAATCTGGTCTTTTCGAAAAAGAAAAGAACAAGCGTCAACGTTTTACAAGCGTTGCAACCCACTTCGTTAGTACGACGTACAATTACGAAACTCTTAAATCCTTCGTCGGACTTGGATACCAAAAACTGGTTCCAGTTTCCTTTTCCGCAAAAACGTGCATTGTCGCGCTGTTTTTTTGTGCCCACATGAATTATAGACGTATTTAGCGGGGCAATCCCAACATTCTCGAGTAATCAGTCATCGACTCGAGTATCAGGACATAACAGAATGTCACTGAACGAAGTGGTTCCTCCGGGATTGTCCCGCGAGCGATTTTATTTCGCGTTCTTCGCCTCCGGCGAGGATCGTTCTCGAGCGACCTGACCTGTTCGTTTGTCAACACACGCGAAGGACCGCGTACTTACTGAGGCCAGCATCGACATCGAAGAGGCAAACAACGACAACTGGAAGGAATTCGTTGTTGTTGTGGTGGTCATTTATAGAAATTAGTTCCTAATTGATCGCCAGGGTAGTTGACGTGTCTCGAAGTAATCGCCTACCAGGTGCGATAAAAAGGCTGTCGTGACGGCGCTTACCGTGATAGACTCGGGTCACCGACACTCCCATACGCGATTGACGTCGAAACAAGCATTCGATGATACGAGTATAGCGTTCTCAAGGCCGTTCGCCGTGAAACGTTACCTGTGCCAGGTAAACCTACTCGTTTGCCTGCTCTGGTGCCTTAAGAAAAACGTGTGTACAGCAGCGGACGAAAGTTTAAGACCAAAGGATCAAAGAGAATGAATAAATTAATTAATAAGAAATAGCACGATAAATAAAGATCGTTTTCTATGCTAATCAATAAATAGCGTTTTACCGTAATGACGATCAAAATAAGTGTATGAACAATATTTGCATACTATTAAACTATGTTTTATATTGTCCTGTCGAATTAAGCTTCTGTCCGCTACTGTATTTCATTATCTATGGTAGAGATCGTTGGGGTAACAGGCAAATATGGAGGACATAGAACAACGAGCAATATGTAAAGTATGAAATATGTAATTTTTTTTTTTAATTTTGGAATTTAATGAAGTTCGATCGATTTTATTGGTGACACCCAGTAACGACGATTTTTGTCGATTTCAATATTAATGGTAGATTCGTTTCGACTCCCGAACTGATTTTATTAGCGATCCACAGTAGCGCCGATTCTCGTCAATTTTAATGTTAATAGTAGATTTGTTTGGACTCCCAAATTCGGAGCTGTACCGTGTAAGCTTTCGACTCAAATTTGCTAGGCTAATATTTGCGCCTCGCGAAGGCCAAGATAACTTCCCTTCGTCGGATCAGGGATCTTATTTTTTTCATTTTTTTTTTTTCGTGTCGTATATTTGAAGAGGCGTGTTACAGAAGTGTTCGAGTTCGTACAGGTTTGGCACGTGCCTTTTTTTAGCGCTGCCTGCTGGAAAGGGGCAGCGAATGTATCGCATCGTGGTCGTGATCCATATGTGTATTAATTAACATTTTACATAACACTGTGTCCATAGTCAGCGTGTCGTAACAGAACAACAGCGACGAGTTTGTGGCCCGGGAACGATTACGAAACAGGCTTAAACGTATCGCCGTCTGTGTTAATTTACCGTCAGGGGATGTTTCGACATCGATCGGTTTTAGATGGTGTTTTTACCATTGACATAACGGAAACTGGGGCCAAATTTAAGTTCCTTTCACGGTTCTCATCGAAATCGTCTGTCTCCATCGATCACCTGTTACGCCTCCTAACTGATCGATGCATTTAAAGAAATTATGTATAACCGAACTACATTAAATTCTGAAATGAGTTATAGACTGAAGTAATGTTCCCTCTGGTAACCAAATATGTATTTCTTTCAAACAAGTTCTACCTTTTGAGTATTTAATATTTTTAGTGCCACTATGGACACAGGTATGGACACTATGGTCCATATTCTACCCAACAAAAGATAATCGTACATGCATTTATAAAAATTAGATTACAGCCAAAGTTCATTAAAGTTTGAAACGAGTTATTTTAAATACAGATACTTCTTTCAAGCAAAGAAATCTAATTTTTCGACTGTCTTATGTTTATGGTGACGTTTGATATTTTCTAGTGAATAAAAATCTGTTACCTACCCGATTTTGCCCTACTCCTCGCTAAAACCAATAGATGGTTTGTCAAATTCAAGCATAGCCTCATCTGTCGCACCGGAAACGAGCTTAACGCTCCGTTAACAGTTTCCTTGAACTGTTTATCGGATATCAAATTTATGTATTCAGTCAAGGTGCAGCGGAGTGGCACCATTACCATTATTGTTATTGAAAGTGCTCTCTGGGAGTTCGCAGCCGGAGCGATCGGAAGTTCTCGACGACAACGGCTCTCGTTGGCACAGCGATTCGCGCTGAAAGAAGGTCGCCAGATAATAACTAATACTAACGACGTTGATACTGCCGCTCTTCTAGCCTCACACGTGACTTCTGTTCGCGACCGTTAATCCCTATTTACACCGTCTCGTTCCGGCGATAACTTATGCAAACGCGGAACGGTCGTCGTCGGATTGAAAGCGAAAAACTATCGATAAGACGCGCTCCTCTACGTTACGGACGCCATTTGTGACATCATGCTGATCCATTGCCTATAATTTATAAATTGTGATCACTGTTAACAATAAGTTTATGAGACCTGTTAATTTGACGAGTTTCGAACTCCATGGGCAAAAGTTGCAAGAATAATTACTGTTACTCTTAGCAATTTTTGCTAACTTTTATCGATGGAGTGATACAAACGTAATCAAATCTATTTATCTCTCAGTTTTGCAATTTTAAATTATGTTAGCTTATTCCTTAGTATATGTATATTGGAAATATAATAGATATACAAGGAATGTCCGTAAATCTGGGGTTAAAAGACGGAGATGAAATATACAGGGTGAGCCTCGCAACGTGATCATCTTCGTGTGAATGGATTATTTGTTATAGAAAAATGATGTTCATCCTAGTGCCGTTTTGCGTACCATTTTGTTCATTAACATTCTTCCTGCATCAAACTTTTTATGGTTACTGACAAAGATAAATCTCGAAATGAAGTTAACGCGAAAGCAATCTTACGAACTATTTTGAATGATTGGAAAACCTGGATTGGTACAGGGTAGGTTCAGGTTAGGTTCAGTACCAAATTCTGTACCTGTCTTAAAAATTGGCAGCAGTGCTTCGAATAGATCATCCCGACGGTGTCGATGTTTAAAATCACAAAATGACGATTATTTCTCAGAACGATTATGGTAATGATCGTCCAATCGATTATCGCGGGTAATTAAGGGAATGAATTAGGCGATGATTCAGCTCTCGATTGCTTACTTCTTCGAGACATCGCCAGAAAACGCGTTGAACCTTGCGAGATTTACACGTTGTTTGAAAACAGCTATCAGCTGCGCGTTACGATACGAATTAACCCTTTGGTAAGCGAGGCAATAGATTCATTATGTTTTAAAACAGTGTAAATTAAGTTGCGAGTAATAATAATAAGGTAACAATGACGATGGTTGATAAACCTGGTGAACAATCGTAACATAGTGGTTTCGTTAGCTTACATTACCATATTTACTTTTAGTTATCGCAGTTATCGTTATACCGCGCAAATATTTTTCCCATTTTAAGCATAAAATCGCATTAATTCCCTTTGAATTACCTCCATTTTTTTTCTTTTAATTCACAAGTAGACACTACTCGATAAAAATTCTGGATAATAATTCTGGTTGAACACAGATTGCTCCCCGAATTTTCTTTTCAATCCTTCATTGAAGTTCATTTACCGTTGATATTTGTGGACAAGTTTATACGTGTGTTCCATGGCAATTAGACAGGGTACTTTGACTTGTTAATGGACAACAAGCATTCTGCACGACAGGAAAACGCGTCAATGGCATTCCCCACAGTTACCCACTGTTCGAATGTAAAAGGTGAAAGGTGATGTGTGATGTCCCGAGGAAATGCGAACATTAATCGATTGCGACACTGCTGGATGCGTTTTGCCGCTCCATTAATTATTTTCCAGAGGATGGATCGTTTGCTACCTCACTGATACGTCAACGCTCGTCCTTGGCTTACTCGAAAGCAGTCTGTACCAGCGGTGACCAAACTTTATTTTGTCCGTCATAAATTAGTCGGTAGTCGTACCGTTTACTAGACCAGTATTTTATGTTGCGTTGCTCACGACGACCAATATGATCCGATTCGTAGACGTTCATCTTTTTGGTCAATAAGGGAAATACGTGTGTTCTATTTCTGTAATCGTGTTCGAAATACGTGCAATAATGTCCGCTTAACTGTCCACGAGTTAGTCCCACCAGTTTCTAGGATTTCTCGACGAAAACCAGTCGTTCTTCATCGGTAACGATTTCAAAGTTCGCCAAAGGAAACCAAACAACGAAGTTTAGAGTGTCCTCCCGTGAATTATGTTAATTCAACCGATTCGCTGCCAGGCCCAAGTTATGTCATTTCGTTCGTATTGCCATTTCTGTTTCGAGTATCTGTGTTCTTCCAAGTTTTCATAATATCATTCTCTTTAAACAATAATTGAAGTCGAATTTTCGTAATAAATTTTGTTCTTTGTGTTTTCTCAAGTTTTTCATACTCGTGTACATATATATATGCGCATGTAGAAAGTCTGGATATCTTCAAGGGAAAAAGTGGATTATTAGAATGCTTAACCCTTTGCACTCAACAGGTAACTGTTAGTCACCAAATGATAGTTTCGCAAAATTTCAGACTTTAGTTAGTTTGCTTATTAGTTAGACTCAGGGATTAAATAGTTATATATGCAAATTTTAGTATATCACTTAACTAAACTGAATGACGTATAATATAGGCGAATTTTAGTAAATATTTCGAATTTGAAAAACAGTCGCTTCTCGAGCACAAATGGTTAAAATCTGAACAGCAGAATAAATACCCCGAATATTTTCCACACATTTACAAAATCCCGCACAATTCTGGAAATTAGCCTGCTACTCGATATAAGCAGGTCCTTCGTGATTACTCGGCTCTTCGTTTGTTCCACTTTTCGCTGTGATCGATTTCGCAGAACGACGGAAAAGGACGAGAGGGACAAGTCGGGTCGGTGCGAGGGAAAAAGATCGAGAGAAACGGCGACGGGACAGGGACGAGAAGGCCGTGGCGAGGAGCTGATCGACCTTTTGGGTCACTTCGATTCAAGATGAAGTAATTTTAGCACCGTTCGCCGTGGAGGAATCCGATAATGTCCGATCGAGGAAAGAGGGAAACATGCGCGTATATCCTTAGTCGGTTCTCCGTTTCACGGACCATTGTTCTTCGTTATCAGAAGTATTCTCAGCCGAGTTGACGAGCGCGCGACAGTGTGAGAACCACGGGCTTGCGCACCGATAGCAGGCCGTTCCACCTAACGATAAATCCGCCGCAGCGGAGTCCGGCTCGAGAGAGAACCGCGACTAACTTAATGCTCTGTTGTCCCAATCGCGAAGGCTGAGCGAATGACCCGTAATAATTCTGCCTCGATTATTTATTGCCACCGCGGCAGCCGTGCCGATGTTTCAGAACCGGCGACATCCGTTTCGCCTAGCGATACCCGGAGGGACCTGGAGCGTTCGATGGAGATCGATCGTCGTTTTCTTGTTTTCCGTGTTGCTGTTGCCACGATGGTAATTCAATTGCAAGTTTTTATGCAAATTCCAATTTTTACAGGCCCAAGCAGTTGAAATCTAAAGTCTAGATAGAGGGATATTCTCTCTTCTTAAATATTGTAACATTTCTATCACGCTTAGGATATTTTATTTTCATTGCTGTTACTGTGGTAGTAACAAGTAAATTGTGAATTTTCGTACAATTTCAAATTTTTGTAAACCTAATAAAAAAGAATAGAGAGGTCTATCTTACCTCTCAAATGTCGTAAGCTGTATAGTGTTTAAAGTATTTTATTTTCATTGCTGTTATTGTGACTATTATTAATGATATTATTATTGCAGCAATATCTATTATTATTATTGTTGCTTTTTTTTTTTTTTTTTTTTTGAGTGCATCGTTTGCACTATTTTTACTACCATTATTCCTGTTGTTACGCGATAAGATTAACTATCCGTCTAATATTTGTCGTCTTACATGTACAGTTACTCTGATTTATATTAGGATAATCTTTTGTTGAACAAGAGGACAGCCCGATGATTCACCCCTTTTATACTACTTCCTAAAGAGTTTACTAATGGCACGTCGTAAACTTAATCCCCCTTTTATAGATTATCGATCGCCCATCGTTGAAGCCAAGATCCGTAGACCGGCGATCGTGTTCGAGCTCACTTTTATCGTGTAGCGTCCTCCTCAACGATTAGAACGAATCAACGTTTATTGCACACTCGCCGTGCAATCCGGCATACGTATGCTCCCGGGTATTGAGGCGTTTTCAGGGAAATCCAATATAGAAGTCATCGACGCTGGTTACTCAGGGAATCGCTATTGTTGCTCGTCAAAAGATAACAATGGCCGGATTGTCTGGCGTTATACAACCGGGACGCGCGCGGGCTCTTTTCCGAATGAAATTCGACGAACAATGAGCGGGAATATCAGTTTTCCGTGCCTGTGGGTCTGTGACAAATTTTCTACGGTGATTTACCGCGAATCCAACACAGCTCCAGCCCTAGCATTACGCTCAAGTGCCCTAAATATACCACGAGAATTCCTTCAACGATATCAAATTTAACAATTACATAACGTGTCTTGATGAAGTAACCGTTTGCACCTATACAGAAGGCCACGCTCGAACAAAGCTCGAACTTGTGCCGGTTTCGTGAATTTCCGAGTGCCAAGGGTTGAATAGTCACATTTATAAATTTCAGCGTTGTTCACATGAATCGGATAGATTTTAATACGAGCAAATTCTGTTACCGTTCGTTTTCGATAGTTTAAGCTGGAAATTTCGGGAAACGATCGCATTCGACGTCGAAAAACGATCAATGAAGGGTAATTTTTTAGTTATTCGGCAGTTCAATGATACTAATTCCACAAATCTCCGAATACAAAGAGTTAAACGGTCGTTCTTATAAACTTTTCATCAAATAAATTTTAACGCGACCAAATTCCGTTACGTTAAGTTTGAGTTAGAAGGATTAAGTTGAAAATTTTTGAAGATGGTTTTGTTCGATTTTGGAGCGCAGAGGATTCAATTTTAGATATCGATCTCTGTTTGCTCTCACTCTGTCCTGTGAATAACCAAATGTTGTATTCGATGGACACGGCACGCTCGTCGGAAGGTTAAATCACTGACTGATTTCGCGAGGAATCCTCTCGGAATCGGCTTCGATCAGCTCAACTGGATCATCGAGCGGAATTTCGAAAGAACACACCGGCTTTATCGGTGGAAACAATTTATTGACAGCACCGTGTCGATAACGGCTGCCGACAGACCAAACAGCCTCGCATGGCCGACTTACGAGTCACCTTATCACTGCAAGGGGACGCGAACACATCGTCGGTGACCAGGATAACGCATGGATGCGTTAGATGACGAATTCTCAGCGGGAAATTCGATTTAGAAGGAACTGAAAAACAGAAAATACCTGAAAATTAGTTTTTAAATACGGTTGACGAAAGTAACAGGAGAATGTCGTTAACCAATACGTTAAAAGACAGAATCAAATGACTCTCTACAATCCCCCAGGGCTTGCTCATAATCCATTTTTCATTGGCTTTCCATTTGTGCATTTCAAAATCCTCTTTCTACCTTGAATCGGTATCGACGTGTCTTCGTACGGTCTTGACTATCAGACCGCCGCTCCTTAATTTTTTCACAATTTTTTATTCAATAACCACATCTCGGCAGAACAAGTTCATTACGAAACAAGTTATTCTTCTTGTTACTTTCTGAACGTATTAAATAAGGTTGTAGATCGCTATTTGTACAAGTATAAGCTTAACTGCACACCAGATTATCTTCCTGTTTGTCAAACTCTATTACGCTTTTCTGATATCTGCCGTTATTGTTTATATACTAATACTGTAAGCCACGTAGGACACTAAATTTAACATGGACACGAAAAGGGACGAAACTTTTTTTTCTATAAGCTTCCTAAAATTTGTGTTTTTTATTTATCTATTTATTTATTAATAAACGAGTATAACCCATTAGTATACAAAAGCTAATAATGTAAAAATGAAAAAATAGAAACATATAAACTATAATATAACACATAGAACCTATAAACAAGGAAATATAATGAATAATAATTTTTTTTATACGATACATATATTTAAGATGCAAGTTAAAAATAGAGAAAAATAGAAAAAATTTTATTTTTTCTGCGATTCAATCCATTTATATGCAATTCAATCAACAAATCTGTTTTAACTCGTTTCGACAAATTTTTCGCTCATCCTTAAGCCGCTTTCCTAATTATCCACGCACGCATAACACTGGTGCCTGCATCTATGCGTTAGCTTGAGACATTATCGTCTATCGTGTCGTTGATCGTCAGCATCGATGACGATCGTGCGACGCATGGCCAGTCATCGAGCCTCGTTGATGATGGCGAACGCTCGGCGCAGCCACTGAATAACAGTTAAGCCGTAACAGAGCGATGATAAATAAGCACGACGGGTCATCGTCCAGCCGGGACACGAGAGATTTATGTTCAACGAGCCGAACGAGACTGTCGATCGTTCCTCTCTTCGGGCACACTCACGCGCGAAATTTCGCGCGTCCCTGTTGCGATCGAGTCGGCGTCATTCGCAACCCCTTTCGAACTTACGGCTTCGTTACGGATCGAGAACGCGCCTTTCCCTATGTTTCCTCTTTCCACTATAACTGTATTGGATTCTTTGTCTTCAAAAATTCATCTGTTTTTCCTCACGAACTTAAGAAAATATAAGGGATGCAAGGTGCAACTATTTTCATACTTTTAACCGTTTGCACTCGAGAGGTGACTGTTAGTCGTCTGATGACGCTCACTTCAAAGATTTTCAAATGCAAAATGCTCACTAATGTTCGCCTATATTAACCCTTTGACTACGGCACACTTTGTTATTTTTTACCATACGGCAGGGATCGTGTTGCGATGTGCGCCGAGAACGGCGAATTTTTGGGAAGGGATGCATTTTTGTGAGAACATATTTCAATAATTGAAAAACTGAATTTTTAACTAATAACTAACTAAGTTTAACAAAGACTTATGGGAATAAATATCGATACAATTTTCGCGGCGCTCTCCGTGCCAGAAAGCTAAACTGCGTCGGGCGCCTAAAGGCGCTCTCAGTATCACAAACGCAAAATTTATAAGCGCCTGTAGGCGCCCACAGTAGCCAAGGGGTTAAATGTCATTTAGTTTAGTTAAATAATATACTAAAATTTACACGCGACTGTTTAACCTCTGAGTCTAACTAACAAACAAAGTAACTAAAGTCTGAAAATTTGCGAAACTATCATTTGGTGATTGACACTCACCTCTCGAGCGCAAAGGGTTCGTGGAGGTACCATTACTCGATGATAGAAAGCAGTCTATTGTCGAGTGCAAAGGGGTTGCGTTTTGAATTTCTGTCTGTATATTTCTGTATGTTTTATACGGAATACGATGGTGTTTCACTTCGAATTATCGACCATGGCTATGGATTGGAGTCCCTATTACGCTGTATATAAGGGGCATATCGATCGGTCCGTTTCCTTCGAATGGCTGGGGAAGGTCCTAGCGGTTTCTTCCGTCTTTCCGATGTTTGCACAACCTTCGGCCAGCAGGGCGTAGTCAACTTTGCCCTGGTCGAAAACAGGCGGGCTCCTATCACGTTGAAACGGTGTCGTTTTATTTACCCGCTGGTAGCTTCACCGTGCAAAGATTCTCGAACATTGTTAAATAGATTAGTCTGCCGTTAAATTATCTCTCGATACGCGTGAGTCACTACTCTCTGTCTCCCGTGGTTAATCTCTGCGCGGAGGACAACAGAAAGAGAACGTTCCGAGAAAGCGACGCTGCTATTATTCTTAGATTTTCCCTGTGAAAATCATTTCTGTTTTCCTCCCCGAGTTATTTATCGATGGTTGCTGTCAACGCGAGTCGATCCCCATTGCGGATCGCGAATCGCCCAGTAATCCCTCGCGCGTGTACAGCAGAGAGGTGCAAAGCCTCTTCTACATTCAAATCTGCCGTTCGCGTTTGCAAAGACAATGAATGCATCTACCGATTTCATTCGACACCATTAACGCTCGCGTGTGCTTCGTGCCTGGTTGCTTGCGTCACACTTTTACACGAGTGCACGCGACTTTCAAACGGCATTTGCATACGGCTCCGTGGACGCGTGTGCACACGCTTAATTGTCGCGATCCCAACCCCGGTGAATGTATCGGAAACTCCTGGTGATCTCCTTATTTCCAGCTGACAGCTTGGAAACGGATCTCGAGTATACCTGACGAAGTAGCATGTTTGCGATAGTTCCCTGTTTCCTTGAAAATTTACTAACTACAATGATCTCTTTCGTATCTTCAATCTCGCTATTTCGGTGTTTTCGTTTCATTGAAAAGATCGCATTAACACTAGAACTATCAAAATAGTCAAGATGACCAATCGATGATTATTCATAGCAATCTTATAAATTCACTGTGGTGAAGCTTCCAAAATTTACTATGATTTTCTGCAGAAGGTATGAAAAAAGATTCGTTTTCTGTGTATCCGGTGTTTTTAATAAATACACTTTAATTGTCGGTAGATCTAGTGTTAATTTTGTGTGAACTATAAAGTAGCCTCCTAATCCGAGTCTAATCTGCGTCTTCTGAGTTTTATCAGTTAAAGAATCAGAAATTTTTTCTAACGAAATTTGAGAACGTTTGATTGGAACTAAATCCAGGATTGCAGGGTTAAAATTTGGAGAATCCAAGAGAGAAATTGTGTTTGCAGCAAAAACGCTCTTTCTCTTAACGACTATTGTCCTTCTTTGAAACGTCAAATTTTCTCTGCCTTAAGAAGCAAAAACGGAGAAACGATCGGCCAAGTCGCTAAGAAACATTTAAGAAAGCAACCATTGAAAAATGGTGGAATGGCGTTTGTCGACTGCTCGTTTCTCGCTCAACTTTCCTTTGGTCACGTTCTATCCCATGGAACGGTTCAATGGGAGCAATGGGAGCAATTGCAGCCTGGCTAAGTCAAAGTTGCGGCGGCAAATAACGCGTCCTATCTGAGAACAATTATTTACGATTATCGACGAAGCCTCGAGAGCGCGGGCAAACAGACAGAGCTATGTACGTCTACATCCCGTGCACGTTGGACTTTATAGCATCTGCTGACTCACTCTTTGTGTTAATAGTTGCACTATTACATGCAGCGCGCGTGTTAACATTTTTTCTCTCTATTCGCATACGGGGAAGTCCAACGGTGACGCCTCCTTCGCGGTTTGCCGGACGGTGATCGAGATACGTGTGCGTACAGTCGGACGCATAAGTATTCGTCCACCATTGGACATTGTCGGAACACTTTCGTGCTCGAGGTGTGTAATAATAAACAAAAATACATACAGTACGTTCAAAAGTTTGGAAGCACTTTTCGATTTATATCTCTGTCGAATCTCTCGTTAATTTACTTATAAGCAAAAAATTTATACTGTACTCACTGACAACAATTTTATGTACTTCTGCAAAATTTAAAATGGAGAAATCTTTAAGGTAACATCTTCTAATCAAATTCTTTGTTTCTTTGAATCCTCGCAGTACTTGTAACGTGTGATGTTTCAAAACTTTTGGCAGGTGTTGTACACGCAATCGTGATCAATTAAAAAAGATTAACTTCTGTATTTTTTATTTAAATTCTATGTAGCTGTACATTTTTTCTCCTTTGCTTACATGCTGCACCGAATGCTACATGCATATTTACGCGATCGACTGTATGCACGTACAATAAACCACGGTGAACAAGCGTTTCTCAAGACGTGTTTGCGATCTCGTTCTATTTTTGAATCTACGAGGAGGATGTCCGCGGTGTTCCCGCGCGCCGAGATTAATTTCGAATATCGTCCCGATTAGGAAACCTGGCCTCGAGTACGCATCGTTCTCTGCTGTTATCTTTACAACAGCTTTATTGCACGCAGAATCAGTTCTTCGCCGCCGCCCGTTACGTAATTTGCTCGTCGATCGCCCGACGTATCGTCTTCCTTTCCACGGATACGTGACAACACTTTTTATTGGCGATCGTCCGTAAACGCGAGCGAAGGATGCTGCTCGGGTGTACAGTTTATCTCGCTGTTGTGATTAATAGGTTCGTCTATTCCAAGTGTCCACGCGTCAGTCACGATATAAATAACGATACTCACACAACGGATCACGATCGGCAAACAGCTCGAGCGTATGCAACACTTATCAATCCAAGTATCCTGAAAGTTCGTTCTGTTGATAACACGTGTGCAAGTACGCGAGGAGGTGACGGGAAAATTGTAGAGGCGATTAACCTTTTGAGTGCGCTGGACGCATATGTACGTCTGAGGAAAGTTGCTTGTAGGGACTATATATGTGTTTGTCAATTTTTGTTTTCTTCGCTTTATGACTTTTTCCGTGGCCACATATTTCGGCGTTAACCTTTTAGCGTTGATGAAAGTTACTCGTAGGGACCATGGACGAAAATATGCGTTTGCTAATTTTTTCGATCTTTCGCTTATTACAATGCGATTTTCAATATACGAGTAACAATACTCCATCTCCAACGATAGCGCGCCGTCCCTTCGAAGCACTTAGGCCAAGAGTATGCAGGACTCAAAGGGTTAATACTAGGTTTGACGGATTTCGAACTTCGTGAGCAAAATTTACAATTACTATTATTCCTAACAATTTTTATTGACTTTCATTGATAGAGTGACAACGAATATAGCCTAGGATAATACTAGGTTTGACGGATTTCGAACTTCGTGAGCAAAATTTACAATTACTATTATTCTTAACAATTTTTATTGACTTTCATTGATAGAGTGACAACGAATATAGCCTAATCTATCTCCCTCTCAGCTCTGCAGTTTCAAATCCTCTATAATGTATACTTATTTCTTATTGCATGTACGTTAGAAATAGATGTACATGAAATGTCTGTATATTTAGTGTTAACGAAATTGAGAATGAATTTATAGTTTTGAAGATGGAAAATTAGAAATGCCAATCCTAGCTGTGCAATTACGGTAAATGCATATTCGTAGGACAAACCGTTCCGAGCTATTACTGATTTAAGCGTAGAAACAACTATGTTTAATGTTTATGCAACCGCAGAGACGAAGAGAGTTATGCGTGTGTATTTTTATTATTCGTTGAACTTTTTCACGCAATTCCGTATGCACGAGTGAAATAAACAGCGTGTTATGAAAATTGCGGCGTTTCCGCCTGCATTCTGTCTCATGCATATTGCGCTTCGCTGTAATCGCTCTAATCGCTCGTAACGATCGGATTATGAGATTAATCGGCGGATTCAGAATAATGGCTGCGGGAAACGCCACGTACCGATCGCGAAGTTTCGTTCGAGGAACGAAGTCGTAATCGACTTCTTCTCATTGATTCCATTTGCAAATTAGTGACGTCGTGTCTTCACCTGTCCGCGAATAAACTCATCGGTTAATCATTCGCCGGTGATCCGGGTTGTTCGGTATACACAGGTGAAAATTTTACTTTTGAATTTCTTCACAGAGATAAAAGGGAGGGGGAGGGGAGGCTTTGGATGTGCGTCAAAGTCTCAAACGTTTCGTTTAAAACTTATCTGTACATTAAATTAGAGATCTCGGTAAACACTTCAGAACTTTTTCAGATCTTTTATAAAGCTTGGCGTAATACAAAAAATTAAACTGAAAAACAAAAGATCCGGATTTGGTAAAATGTGCCAGTATTCCCAGTGTTGACTGAATTAACCCTTTGCACTCATCTAATAATATTAATTTCACAAATTTGTAAGGGCAAAATATTTACTAAGACTCGCTTATATTAAACTTCATTTAGTTTAGTTAAGTCATATACTAAAATTTACACGTTTCACCTTCGGTCTAATTAATAAACAAACTAACTAAAGTCTGAAAGTTTGCGAAACTATCGTTTGGCGACCAACAGTCGCTTCTCCAACGCAAAGGGTTAATACATTTCACTATGATCTCGATAGATCTGATCGATAGAGTGATCGGAAGAAGTATTGACCGGCGGCACCACGAAGCTGTTGCTCTACGTATTATCACGCGTGGGACAAAACTTGCGCGGCCACATTTTAGGTATCGAATATGTTAATATTCGATTAATTTAGTCGAATAATCGCCCGCGGCTGTCATCGTCCAACGCGTCACCTGTGACCGGATGCCAGGCTGTCGCTCGCGTTTCCGTCGCGCGCCACCGAGTACCGCAGCCACAGAGGCCGCGTCTCCCCTTGACGTCACGATCGATGCCAGAAATTATGGTCACGTTATGTCTGCGCGCTAATTGATCGCGTCAGCCTGCCGATTATCTAATCATGCCCAGCCGCGCTTCCTCGAGCAAGACGGTGATCTTGACGCTTGTCATTTGCCGAGCCTCTAAGTACTTATATAGTCACGTATGTAAATCAAGGCTCGCGATTGCGAATTCGTCGCGCTTTAAACGACACCTGTTGACAATAGCCATCGATTCGTTATTAATCCTCGTGTGTGCGTAGCAGGATGGTGCAATCTTCTTCTCTCTCAATTTTTCTTGCATCTCTGACTTAATTTTTCAGTTTCTCCAAGTTGTAACACACGCATAATATTAACGTAATTAACAATCGTATTGTGGCGACTTTCTTGTCATCACCACTAGGAGGGATCAACCGACTACCTTTCTCGCAAGTTTTCGAATCCGTCGCGGTTTCTATGTGTACGAGTTCCTCCGACCTGTTCTTTCCTATCTCTGTGTCTAAGGCATGGGCCTGCCAGGTAGCCTTACTGATGAGTCCCACTAGCAGGCCCCGAACGAAACACCACCCATTCCTTTTCTTTCTCACTCCTTCTCTTATATAACAGCCACAGTACGTTACTAATTTATTTCAAAACGAAGTCGCTGTTTTAATTAATACGCTTAGAGTTGAATAACCGTCTAACTTTCGGGTATATTAGAGATTCGAAGTTCCTGCGAGATGTCACAAAATTTTTATCAGATCACTACGAATAATTCTCTAAAGGATCGATTCCCTTCCGAAGAAACATCGCGACACGATCTCCTTCTAGTTATTCGAGAAAGGAACGATCGTTCGAGCTGCGATCGAAGGAAAACGGGAAAACGAACTCGCTACTCGATTTACTCGGACGTGAACGTCGTTGATTACCATTGTGTACGCCGTTATCCCATCAGCGTTATCAACTCTCTGTCCAATTTAAGCGGGAACCAGTATTTCTCGTTTCCTTGGCCGCCGAAGCGGACGTTTTTATAGCCGAACCGGCCGCGCGGCGATTTTGCAACCGATCGCGCTTCGTGAACGGGGATATCGTTGTTGCGAAATGGCAAGCAAACGAAAAAAAAAAAAAGATATTGGCACGGTGTCGTTACGTAAAATTAGAATGCGAGCCGGAGACTCGGTGGATCATGACGATGACGAACTGGAAATGGAACACGCGTTGCCACGTGTGTGCTCGTCCGCGGTACCATTTGCATACGCGTATACAGGTACTTACCTGCGGCTCTATGGTGTTTCGTTGCCGTTCCCTTATTGCCCCCCCCCCGGCTCTGCCTGGCAAACAGGGGCTGCCGTGCCTTTAATATCTAAGCTGGGAAATCCGATTATTAGCCGACGCTCGGTCGGTGATCCCTGACAATGAAGAGCCCGCTAATCGGCTATTGATCGCCATACGGTATTATGTACCCGTTTCTAATACACTCTGCCCCAGACGGTTAAAGAGCTGTGTTTCCTGATTGCCTGCACGAACACACGAGGGATTAACGGGCGAGGAAGAGGCAGCTCGTACCATTTATTTGCATAGCTTCTTGCCACCTTTACCGTGCCTGAGAAACAATAATGTTACTGTAGTATCATATTCTGAGTTGCTGGAGGACGTAGCTTTAGTTAATTTAAGGCAAACATGCAGTTACCATGTTTTTTTTTACCATTTCTTAAAAGTTACCGATGGTGTTTCAATTTTTCGTGGCACGGTTTGTTTGTTACTTAATTTGTATATCTTAAAGGTTTAAATTAAAGCGTGAAATTTTTTGGCAATGTAGTAAGATCACGAAAGAAGCGCAATTAATCAGTTTCAATTTCGTGTGTTCCATAGACTTAACAAGGAACAATATTAATGGATTAATGATTTACGAAAAATCGCGTTGGCCAACGTCTTTAGCCGGGTACTCGAGGCTAATGCCGCTTGTATTCAGAATAATTTTTCATTTTTATCCTTATCTTGATTATTACACGGCTCGATAACGCTTTTCGCTCGCGAGAATCGTGCTCTTGTTGATCGACGTTAATAATTTCAGTCTTTAGCCTTCGCGTGGACACTCAAGTTTCGCGTCGAATCTATTTATCGCACGTGTCCCGCTCTTTATCTCCCCCGAATTAATTTGCTTCTCGCGTTGTTGTTCGCACGAAATTAATGAGATCTATCGGGAGATCTATAATAATCGTGTCTGACCGTGACGCGTGCTCCGACAGATAGTACTGTGCAAGACCAGTCGAATTAAAAGCAGCTTTTCCCTCTCGCCGGCCGTTAAAGCGCTTTTTTCTCCTCGGCTCCTTCCCTTCCTTGCTTCCTTTATTATTTTTTCTTTTTTACCTCTGTTTCCTTTTTACAACCGGCCGAACGATTCATTCTGGAACGCCGTTGACGCGACTCGACGCGAATTAATGCAAATCAATTCGTTTGCCGAGCTATAAATGCATCGGCACGAAATTATACTCGGGTGTTTGTTTTCGGGAGGAAGAAGGATAAACACGAGGACGTTCTCCCGATAACATTACTAACAATGAGTAGAACAACAATACGATAAAGCATTATCGCGATTACTGCTCACGTGATCACGGAATCGGAGGCACCGTTTTTAGAACGACGTTGCTTTGCGTTCCAAAATTAGGAGGAGCCAATCTTTGAAAAGATTTCGATGTAGGCGCGGTTTATCGTCGGACGAGTCTTTTTAAATGATTTCACTCGTTTTTTCAACACGATATGTTAATGATTTGTAAAATATACATATAAGTTGTAGCGTTAATTTCGCCGTTGCCAGAAAACCGACGCGATCCGCCATCTTGGCGCTAAGCAGATCGTTGAGCGATCGTGTAGATCTAACTTGCTAATGCTTCGGAAAACCGTTGTTGTCAAACCAATATTTGCTACGTGCACGTTTGTCACATAACAGTTTTTATTTGACAATATTTTCTGGTATTGATGCACATAGCATATTTTCTGTAGCGATCACAGTTCACAGTTATAATGGTTAGAGTCACATAACAGTCGTTTTATACGAAAATTTGGTTAGTGAACCGGTTATAATAGACAAAATGTCGAAATCTCCAAAAAGTGCACATAGCAGATATTAATTTAACAACGATGAAACATTGGTAACTGATCTTTCTCAGCTATATCCAGCCAAATTTCCCAACGGTCTCCCAGATTTCTACGATTCGCCAGTCGAGAGTTCCTGTCGGGACGAGCCTCACGGACAAGCTCGTGACACATTTTGTTGCGCACGTGAGGTGAGTCAGATTGTTTCAACTATTTCAACAGTGTGCGCGCATAAACACATTCGCGTGCACGTATAACTCGATCGTCGATTTCAACCGAACTTCGATATTGATAAGTGTTCGCGGGTTATATCAAGTGTGTATACACCTTTAGATTAGCCTGGACTGGGTGATAAGGAACCGGCTGCGTCGGGTTCGGAAGCACTTCGTCACGATTGATGGCTGTTGAACGAAAAAGAAAAAAAAGAAAATTCTACATACGCTTAGGCAGATACGTGGTTCGCTCGTTAGCGCGCGCGGATAGTGTGCTGACTCGATTAGGGTGACCTTAGTGTCGAGGGTCACGATTCCTGACCATTGCTTTTAGATGGACATCGTATTCAGATTTGTTTACCAACCGTTCTAGCTATACCGCTGTCCTAAGCTAAACTATCCTGTCTTGCTTATTTCTTTTTTCTATAAATTGAGATGAAACGCAATTGAGATGTTTGAAGTTCCATCCTAGTTCTCTTATTAGTTCGAATATGTTTAACACTAGAATTACCGACGATTAAAGGGTACTTATTTGCATGGAAGAGATCAAATCGAAAATTTTCATGCAATGTTAGGTACTAATTTGAAGTAATCGAACTTCGTTCTGTTTTGTCGAACATTTCAAATAATGCTAGATAAGATATTTTAATTTCGGAGAACAACGTTATCCTGCGTCGGAGTTCTCTTTCCTTTTCTTTCTTACAAATAATCCATAGTTTGAAACGCTAGATAGGATTGTTCCGTTGAGAAATTTTGCAAATCCTCGCTTACTATCATGTGCTTAGAAACGTATGCATACTGTTGTCGTTCTGCTCTGTTTCCTATTTATTTTTTTATTATTTACTAAATTTCTTTGAACCTTACACCAAATTTAAGTACAGTGTCCTTACAGTTGTATCTAATAATATTTAATCATACTACACGATTCCTCACAAACCTAATTTGTATTTTTATGTACCAAAGGGTTCTATACCCGTTAATAAAGTTATTATTATTATTCGAATATTCGAAAATTCTGTGTATCAAGTGAGAAGCTTGTAGTTTAAGTTTACTCTGGCTAGTTCGACTTTTTAACAGTCGGTTTACTGCAAATTGCACCGCAGTTAAGCCGTTCCCCGCCACGATTAAGCGCTCGGTTTTATCCGTCATTATTCCATTAATCTCGATCTTTCCTGGTGCACCTTTCTTTCCTCCTGGTGTTTTCTCGTAACAATTAACCCATTTATCGACTATTAATAGGAGCCCGATCACCGGAACCGGATAATTTATTCTTGTACAAAAAGATGAAAGAAAAACCGGAGGGATAATAAACACGGACAGTTACAAGCAGAAAGTAAGGGCTTTAAATGTGTAGCAGAAACGAAGCAGGCGGCGAGTTTATCGAAAGTTAATTTATGTAAGAGAGTTACGCTCACCGCAAACAACACCGATCAAAAAGTGGGGGAGCTAAGGCAGAAGTGTTAGCCTTCGATGCTGATGAATCGAATCGAACGACTCACGGTTTTTAAATTCGTCAACATGTTGTTGGATCCGGTGGTATATGATATAATATATAATGGTGAGATATAATAAAAATCGTGGGCCCGTCAGATGTGTTCGTCTCGTTATTGGTTACGACGATGATTAAACGTATGAACTTCGACTTCTCTCGTTCCTTATATGGTAATTACAAAAATATGAAGTACCTGTATCTTCGTAGCAGATCTTGATCAGCCAATTTTAGCAAATTTTCATAGTTTTATGAAAGCACGATAGAAGTTAGAAAATTTACATACAATTGGTTTTGATAAGGTAGCACGCAATCGTTAAAATAAATATTCCCTACTGTTTCAATGTGGTTATTACTTAATTGCAACGATGAAAGGAATACTCAACTTGTGATCTAAATGAAATCACTTCACGGTACATTTCTATTTCAATCCCATTTTTCGTGAGTTCTTATACAGTAGCGGGCAAAAGTTTAAGACCAAAGGGTCAAAGAAAATAAATTAATTAATTAATAAGAAATGATAGTATAAATAAAATTTATTACCATAATGACAATAAAAATGGATAGATAAACAATATTTGCGAACCATAATATTATGTTTTACATTGGCCTGTCGTTCAAAACTTTTGTCCGCTACTGAACCTTCGAGCGAGTAAAGGTACAGAACTAAAACAGGAAATAAAAGCGGCTATAAAATGAATCATCAATATTCCAAAAGTTCACGCAACTCATTTGACACTCTTAAGCTAGGTAATAACCGAGTGCTCGTCATTCCACGCTCTATACGATACACGTTCGCCAAATTATGTAAGAAGACGAACTCGGTTCCCTTCATACGCACATGCACGTTCTCTCCTCCTCTTTCCTTTTTTTTTCTTTTTTTTAATCTTCGCCGCGGAATCGCGTTTACAATTAACTAAACAGATAACAGCCCATTCATCCAGTTCATCGTCCTGACCTTGTGTAAATTTCAGAAGGCACCACGAGCGTATTCCAGGCGGCATATTGATTATACGCGGATCTCACCGAATCGCGAGATTTTCTCGGTTCTCGTTGACGTCAACCAGTGTAACGAGAGCTACAGCAGTGTCATTAACGTTCTAATTACGAGGCTATCTGCGAGATGTTTTCCTTCGATTACAGCCGCCCGTTCCAGCGCCGCCGCGAGGCCGAGAACGATCGGAAACGGAATTCTTATTATTGTCAGCCGTTCTGCGCGCTCGCCTCCAGAGAAACGTATCTCCTTCGTCCACCGTGCTTGTTATCGATAAACTTTTATCGAATCCGTTCGCTCGTACATCGACGAACCGTGTTCAAGTAATACGGGGACAAGGCGATGAAAATATTGAAAGGATTAATAGAAGCAAAATAAATCGTGAACTTTGATCGATGCATTTTAAACTTCGTTAATTTAATAGAAATAGTCGATTCTTTTTCGCGCAATTCTATTGGATATTAATTCTTAACGGAGGAAAATAGTTCTGTGAACAGTTGTTTTGTTTTCGTCAAATTTTGCCCGATCCAGTGTGGTTCTTGGATCTTTTTCCATTTTACCTTCTTGATCGATCGCTAAATATTATTAGACGATATTTATTTTCTTGATGAAAGGTTCTTGTTGAGGATAAACCAGTAGTGTCGTTAAACAGAGAAAGAAAGGAAAACACAGGGATGATTCTACCCTTTCACCCTTTTCCCAAATAAATTGTTAATATAGTTTGTGTATGGAATTTAAAAACAAGGAGTAATAGCGATGCAAGTAATGCTGGTTCGATTATTAAAAAAAAAAACGAAAGAAAAAAAAGGAAAACGTTTGCTTAACGGAAACTTGGTATTTGAAGGTTCGTATTTTGAAATTCATAGAGAGTGCACGCGCACCGGCCAGAGCACGTGTCTTCGATTTCGCCATGACGCCCGCTCGCCATGTTAGCTCATTATACAACGGTAAACCGCGAAATTAGTATAAAAAGTTCAAACTATACGGCCAATTAGGACCGCGAGAGAACAAAGTGGGTACGTTTTGGCGTAACGAAGGGTTAATGCGGTACCGTTCGTAATTATGCGAACGATAATGAATTCTAACCTAACTCCGCTTGTACAGTAACACGTTAAGCAAACAGCGAAAGATAAGTTTCCGGTCATGTTTCGGGGCGAAACCCATCCGAAATTCGCTCGAACACTTGGCCAATTAGAGGGCGGCCATTTTAGAGGTAACCTGTTGCTTCGTTCCGACGAGCAACACGTTAAACGTACAAATTTAATTTCTTCGGGTCAACTTTAACCCTTCACCACCTCACATTCTCCGTACAAAAAGAGGGCAATTTTTATCTTCTTCGGTAAATCGTATGAAATTAAATTTATAATTTAAAATCATTCAATGTATGATTTTCCTATTTTTCTAAAAAAAAAAAAAAAAAAAAAATTAAGCAAATCGATTGAATCCCATCTAATCTAATTGGCGACAGGTCGACAATTTTTGTTTTTTACTTTTCTTCAAACCCCTAACTATCATGGTCGAAGAAATTACGAATCCACCCCATCACAATGGACGATCGTCACGGTGAACGTAATTTTCGCCGGAAGTAAACGTACTCCCCGCGAACAAGTGTGTATAATAATAGGTGAAAAATCGCTCGGCGAGAGGAGCGTGTGTGTAACGTCGGCGAAGTCGGTAGCTCGAACAAATGCGATAGATAGACTCTGCCGGGGTAATTAGCGGCTGCTGATTGGTCACCTTCCTCCTCGATATATCCGTGGCTGGTCGGGGATGCAGGAGCGTATAAACGTGTTGCGTGGCCGTCCCCATGGTGGGGGCTTATTTACTCGCTATTCAAACCATGCCGGGTTGGCCGATCGGCGTCGAGACGAGGAACGCCAGTCCGCGTCTGACACTCGTTGCGATCGCGTTGCGATGCGTCTCGAACGGTGCATCGATCCGGTGTACGATCGTTCTTGTTCTTCTCGTCGGGGCAACCGTCGAACCGCATATACATTGTGTTGTTGTGTTGTTGGCCAAAGTGTCTCTAGTTCGCGAGAAACAAAGCGGGCGAGAAAAAGTCGTTAATTAAAATCGTTCGACCCAACGACTCGTCGTGAATCTCTTTCTTTCCTTTTTCCCCGTTCTGCTTCTAGTTCTTCGTAACCTCGGCCCGTAGAGCTGCCGGACAAACTTCCCCCGGGGTGACTGCTAGACATTCGTTTCTGTCGGAGACCACCAGATTCGCAGCGAAGATGTACAACGACTGGCTAGGTCGGTCGATCGATCGCGGACCGATCGAGCGGGCTTAGGACACGTGGACCGCGAGAAACTGACATGGAACTTGTTCGTGCGGCGGGACTATTATTGTGCGAAGTGAAAGCGCGCGATCGAGGATCGTTGTTCAACGCGTGAGGAGAGAAATACACACGTATCCACCCTCGGGGACACGCGCACGCACACGCATATACACACGCGCACGGGCTCGGGTTGGAGAACAGAGGAGGAGGGAGGGAGGATCGTTTGGGGCCACCACCCGGTCCTGCGGGACCTAATGGCACCCGACCTTGAGAAGAGGCGGCAGGAACTCAGGAGGACCAACAGCGGCACCTTGGAACCGGGACACGAGCACCTTCAGATGCTCCTGCAGCTCCGATGCACCGGAAACACGCTGACCGAGCATTATCGACACGGTAAAACTTGATCCCGCCCACCCGTGCATGCTCGATCGTTGTTACTATTTAATATTCAACGATTCGCTCGCGACCAGATAGACCGGGTAATTGATATTTCAAGCCGGAACCAGTTGCTGGTATTTCGAGTCTCTTTTTCTCCTTTTTTCCCCCTCTTTTTTTTCATTCTTTCTAGTCTCCGTTCCTTCTGCTGTCGGTTTCCTTCGAGGCTTCCAACGTTTTATACCGTAGTATGCTTAATAGGGATATATTCGTGTGTATGTGTATGCGTATTATTAAATTCTCTTTCGACGCGTACGATTCTTCTTTTTTCCTCTCTGTCTCTTTCCCTTCCCGTTTCGTTATACGCAGGCTCGAGATGGCTCAGAGTGTTTGGCTGTCGCGTAATCGGAATAACAGCGTCGATTATCGGCACAAAAATTGCTGGCCCAATTATTCTCAACGGCAGAGCCAGCTCGAACGCTCTCGCGACGAGCTCGTCGCCGCTCTTGTTTCTATTTATCTTGGAGTTCAAGAAACTCGAGCAGCGTGTGCTCCGTGTGTTTTCTTGAACGCTGTCGGTTTTCACTGGGTTTAAGAGGCGCCGCGCGCTTCCCGCGTCATCGGAAACACGATGTTATGTCATCGACGCCGTAAGGTGGATTCTCGCCGAGCGAACGCGTTTCACTCGGAGTTCTTTAAGAGAGCCTGGATTTTCAAGGTTTCCTGCTCGCTTCATCATTTATTCCCTCGACCAAACGATCGACTCAGACTCCGCCGCGCGGTTAATTGGTGGAATTAGAACCTCTTCACGACCGCGGTCGGGTTGAAGCTGATAACAGTTTCGCATTTCCATCCCGGCGCTTTCTCTCTTTAATAAATACGCTCACCCTCGGGCGAATCTCTTCGGCTTGTTTATGTTCCCCTCGATGGGAACGCCTCGAATCGTTTCCTTTCCTTTTTATAAACTCTACCCCTCCTACTCCCACTCCCCCCTCGTTCTTTCTCTCTCTTTTTCACTTCGTTCCCGCGGGCGTGATTATTCTGCTCCAAATTCCACAAATTTATTTGCTCTCGCCCGTCTTTCCTGTTTTCACGAGCGGTTCGTTCTGTATGCGTAAACCACGCACACCGCCTGCTCAACGATTCGTTCTTTCTCGTCACTTTGGAATGACAACATCCTTCTCGTCCAGTAAAGCATACCAAACGCTTCTTTAAACGTTTTCGATGAAATTGTTACCGCTTCGACAAACGCGTCGCTGTCCCGTTGAATCTTTTCATCCTGTGTCCGGGAACGCAGATCCCTCTTCAACCTACGCACATCCTCGCCTCGATTTTATGCATGAACTTTCACGAGCTTGGTGAATTTAGGAGATCCATTTTTTGTTACGATCCAACTCCCGTAATGATGATCGAAGGCGTGAAACTCGAGGACAGTACGAGGATCGCCGATCGATCATGCTTAGTTAAGAGAAACTACTCATTTCTCTCAGTTCTCCGTTGTTCCTTCTCATCGCATACTTTTTATTACCAAGCATACCTTAACGACTCTCGTCGTTCTTATATCACTGCATCGTTTTCAAAAATCTCTCGAAACTCGCGCCAAATCTCTGTGCCTTCCATTTACTACCCAGCGTCCGTGATGCTTTGAACCGATCGGGTAGAGATCTCGATCGCGCCGCGCGCATGCTGTTTCCGCGGGCGTCGTAAAGGGGTCGTTGCATTTCCATAACGCCATTTTTCCCCGAACTATCTCCCGCCTTGGTATTATTGTTAGAAACGTTGCTGCGTCTCTGTTTCGCCTCTAACACCCGGGAAATTGACGCGGCTCGGATCCCAGATAACCTTTGAGGACGCCTCCGACGCCTTTTCCGCCCCGGCCCTCCTCCACCATCGTTCCTTCCTCTTTTCCTGCGTCTCCGGCGCGCACAATAAATCACTGTCCTCTCGATGCTCGCTCTCGTTCGCCCTTGATACGCGCCCTCCCCCTTCCCCGCCCCTTTGTCTGCCACTACTCTGTATCTGGTCGGTTATTATAATTCACTTGTCGGGCCCAGCGTGTGCGCACAAGAGAGGAGAACGAGCAGCGGCGGCGACGCGAGCACGCTCGGGAGACGCTCGCGGATCCGCGATACCGCGTCGCGTCGGTTATCGGCTGGTGCCGGCTCGCTCGCCTGAAAAGCGCTTTTGCGCGGTCGTTGCCAGGCGAAAAACGGAAGAGAGGGAGAGGCCAATCCGCTTCGGAACCGCGGCAATCCGCCTCGGAAACGTCCGCGCCGGCCAATCGTCGCAGCCGCGTCCCGCGTTTTTCTTGTCACCCGGCCGTTCCTCTCCGATTTTCTTTCGACCGACGCACGAGATCACTCTCTCCCGTTGGCGGCCTTCCTCTTCCGATCTCTACTGGACAGCTCGCGGTAAGGATTTTCGAGTCGCGCGTTTCGACGTTTACTCGTTGTCACTTCACCTGAACGGCGGGTGTCCATGTTTATTGGAAATGGGTTTTTATATTACTAAACGAAATACAGGCGTCCCTTGATTTTCGCATATTTTTAAAAACTGAAGTTTTTGAGCCTTTGCGGTCGGATGTCCCTTCTGAAAAGGGGACATCGTGAGTCGAGTAGGATACTGGGCTGCTCCCTTTCAGGGGACATCAGACTTTAATCATTAGACTACAATGTTGTTCCGATCAATATTTTAATACACAGTTTTTCGTGCAAACTTTTTTACATCCCTTTACTTTCGAACATTCAACATTCCCACACATTTCCAGGTGCCAATTGTTTGCGAAAGTCGAGGGGCGCCTGTACACTCATATTTGAAATACTGTAAGACTTTATTACATAGCATGAGGAAGGTGCAACTCTTTGTCTCAACCTTGCGAGCTTTGTCATGAGACTAGCAAAACACATTGCTCGAAATTCCTACGACCCTGTTCGGGCCTTTCTTAACATTTTCGTACTTTCCGAATTGTCAGAAAGGGTTCTTAGAAGAAGCCCTTCAGAAAATACGTTACGAGAAGGATGGTTTCTGGTTAATTTTTGCTTCGCAATATTTTTGTATTCAATTTCTAACAATGTTCGACCAGGGTCGGTTTCTCTGTTCATAGTTGGGCGCGCTGGGGTTCACCAATATGGCGGCGAGTCGAGTAAGAGAACGCTTTCGAGCCGCGGCTGACAGAGTTCTTTCTTTTTCGTTTTCTCTTCTCTTCTTTTTTCCGTGTTCTCTTTTTCACTTGCCACGGGGAAAGTGCGCGCGACACCGGTCCAGGAGGTGGATGCGAGTATAGGCGCGTACTCACGCGCGTATCGTTATATGGACGCGGGTATGGTAATCGCGGGTTGCGTAAGGAGAAGCTTGGACACGAATCGAGGATTTTAATGCTGCCGCGGATCGTCGTCTTGTACGTAGAAGATACTCGTGTATCTTGCGTGGCGGGTTACAGTGCGTGCACGTTCCGGGTGTGTAAACGACAGCGGAGGTTACTGGGGTTGCGTAATCCTATCTAATCGTCGATTATTATTTAATACGAGCGGGGTAAGAGGGATCGCGGTTGCCAGAAAAACTGTGTACGCCGTTAATTTCAGCGCGAGGCGTACGCGTTATCTTAATAATATTAGCGGGACCGGAAAGTAATGTCGTTTCTGTCATTCCGTCTCTAGATATTTCGCTCAAAAACCAATTGATTTTTATCGATCCAGCATTGAAAAAAGGTTGTTAATAATGAGGGCGATTACATCACTGATTAAAAATAAGAACTCATTAAAAATTTATGTGTTTGAATTTAACGTAAGAAACCGATATTACTTTCCGGTCTCTCGAATATTTGTAAGGGGCAATTTGTAGGATTTGATAGACGTTATTATTGGTTTTCCCTTCGTCTTGGTGACATTTCCTTCTCATCGAGGAAAAGAATCGTTGCGAACGCTATCGCCTCCTTTTTCTCTTTCTCCGTTTCTTAGTTCTATTTAAAACAGCGAAAAAAGAGAGGAGACAAAATAAGGGAAATCATTTGGCGAACAAGACAGTCTAGACGCAGATTTGAATGCTCGCGATACGCTTCTTTTTCGAATTTCGTGGAATTAAAATATGTCGTCAACGATTGTTTAATTTCAACTCAAACTGTGCGCTCAGTTTACAAAGCTGAAGATCATCCAGCATAAACTAGGCATGATAATTTATGCACGAGAGCAGTGACTAGTTAACGCTGATGTGCATGGTTGTTGGGAGTTGGTAAGAAAAAAAAAAAAGAAAGAGACATCGCGTCAAAAAGAGATATTTTTATAAATTTTAACCGTTCAAAGGTTCTCTCATCTTTAAATTTCTCACATTTTTCTGCGATGCAAAACATGCCTGATGGGCGAACACTTATGAAACAGTGTAGTATGGTAACGTGCCTCTCGCCGGCGAATTTTGCGATTTTTTTCTTCTTTTTTGTTTCTCTTATTCATGAACAATTAGCATACGAGGATCGATGATCCAGCCGCAGTTCCACGCGTGACCTTTCGACGGATCGATTTCCCGTCTCGGTGCTACCTGTCCTCGCCGTCCAGTTTCGAGTTACCTGAGCGTGGCCGGTAAGGTGACTCTGCTCTAAAATTATTGCGAATTAGCGTCGAACGTGTGTCTCGACTTGCTGGTGTTCGATTCGTGATCCAGCATCGGAGAGACGTTTCACGGATTGTTAGGTAGGTCGGGCATTGCTACGCAAAGAAAAAAATTGTCTCTCATTTTCCTTTAACCCTGCTGCGTTCACTCGAATTTTGTCCAATCAGTCGTTTTCTAATTTCATTAGGAAGAACTCCTAATTTACTAAGAAATGGTTCTTCAACGTAAAATTAAATGGATAGAGCAAGCTATTAGTTACAATTTCTTCATTTTTTCGCATAAAATTAACACCGAGTGTACCACCACAAACAAAAGGAAACGAGTAAAAATGGAACAAGCACGCACGCAATCGTGCGTTCCATTGTATTTTCCGCAGCCGCGTTGTTTCCTTTTTTTTTGCGAGCGCGGATCTCGGATGAGCGTAGACGAACAGAGACTTAATGGGTTGAACAATATCAGGAATGCAATTATGCGACCGTGAGTCGCTTCCGGGAAACGTTTGAAAATCGGCCTGCTTTTCTGCGGTCTTTCCTCGCCAGGGAACTCGAACTTTTCGATGTTCACCGTACACAGTGTTAAGAAACGAAGGAAAAACAATGAAGTTTGTGTAGCCAGAGTTCTGAAGTGTCTTTGAGTGGTGCTTACTTCCTTGTAATTATTTATTTCAATACAGCTACGTTGCAACGGCATGGTTGTAATTTTTAAAATAATAGGCACAACTCAAACTAAAAATCAGAATAGGTACCACAAAACTTTTTTAATAACTTTTTTCATTAATTTTAAAATAAAATATTTAATAATTCAATGTTTTGATGGCGTTGATTTTTGATAAATGAAAGAAAGCGAAGCGAGCGAAAGTTAAGAAGCTTTACCGTAACGAATATCTAGAGATTCGTCTGCAGAATCGTCACATCCGTTGGATTAAGCAATAGATCAGAATTATATGTAGGTAATTTTTTATTCACTTTCTTTGTTCAATTAAAGAAAAGCGAAAGCTTTTCTGAACTATTACAAGAAGGGTTAAAACAGTTCGAAGAAAAACTATCTTGAAGTCTTAGACATTCCCTTCGAAGCAATCCGTGCATCGAGTGACGATCAATGAATTGGAAACGTGAATTAGAAACGATTCTAGGATTTTCTTGATCTAAGCGTTTCCGGGAACGTAGGTGATCCTCTGTTTTGCCGAAGAAACCAAACGTGGCGAGTCGTAACAGATGGGTCTTGTTCGCATAGCTTGCATTCTTCGCGAAATCGTCCAAGATTTCTAGAACTCTATTACGCGTTTCTGAGCTCGAGCCTAAGCTTCGTCGAAACCGTGCTACGTGTTATCGTGAACACTTCGAGCGTGATCTATCGGAGCGATCCGCTCATTAACATATTACAACCGAGAAAAATTCGTTTGATAACCCTCTCATTAAACTGCAATTTGAGTCCATTCCGGGTCACGTATCGTATCGTTGAATGATTTCAATAATAGACCGACTTTTCCTGCATTTCTGACACACTTTTCGGAGCCTTCGACAGGCCGTAAGACGTGATCTTATTCTTTTTTTTCATTTACAAAAGTTCTGACGATTTTTGCTTTTCTCCGTACGCGGTGTTTGCCTTCATTTCGTATTCCACTGGTATCTCGCGTGAGAACGTGCGACAAAGTTGCTGGTAATTTCTAATTCTCCCGACTAGTTAACGCGTTGTCCCCTAAAAAAGAAACTGGCGAGAAATTCGCGTCGGATAAAAATCGATTTAGAAGTTGAATCAGTGTACTCGAGTAACTGTAATCTTTCGAAGGAACAAGTTCTTAGTTCATCAGAGGATACTATTCCTAAGTGTTTCTCGATATACTCGAGAAAGGGGTGGTTTATTTTTGTTACCATGGAAAATCAGTATAGCGTATTCTATTTTTATCTAATACCGATTTTATGACCAACAAAGCATCCTCCTTTTTTTCAATGGAGTGAAATAAAACAGACATTAATTCGCACAATACTGTTATGCCCTAGTTTCCAAACTATAGGTCGTGACCCCCCTGGGGGACCCTTGAGCGTTTAAATGAAGCCTCGAAGGCGATTCTTAGTTGTGAATTTTAAGTTCGTTAAGCATATAAAGATAATTAAATAGGAAATAAAAATTAAAAATATTTGTTAAACACATTGAAATAACGAAATAGAAAGTTAAAATCATATTCTGAATTATTTTCAATGTGTTTCTTTTATCATGTATCAAAAACGGTTTTATTTCATGGGCTGTAACAACTTTTTCGACTATCACAAAAAATAAGGGTCAATACCTAAAAAAAGATTGGAAAACCCAATTTTCTATATGGCGTTTACCCTGTTTCTTTGATAGAATCGGGTCAAAAAGACCTAGTTTTTGGGATTCAGAGGTTATGCTAGCCGTCAAATCAACGGAAGTGTTCTTTCTTGTTCCTCAAGAAGCTCGTGGTCACTTTCATAACGTGGCGGGCCGATGAAATCTCGCGCCACGAACGTTCCCGGTGCACGTGTTCCGAACATGTGCTTCGACGGGCCGAGTGCGAAGTCTACGCATAAAGCGGCGCTCATTAATAATGCGCATGTACACATCGTTGAGTAATATATACGGCTCGCTCGTACGCCTGGCTAACAGTAGGAGAGTTGATACAACTGGCGACACGACCAGAATTCGATTAAACCGAAGAGAGAAAAAGAGAGAGAGGGATAGAGAAAGCTGGACTGGCGAGCAACGGTTGCTCGAAAAGCGTGGTGATCGAAAACGGGATTCGTGACCTGTGCCTTCATTCGCATCATAGCTGATTTTGAACGAACAGGGGAGGACAGTGATTTTTTTTCTACCTTTTTTTTTGGCTTTTTGTTTTTTTTTTCAACTTGTCGATCGTCGGACGAATTTTAGCGTCTCTTAAGTATAATTAAGGTGTACATCTGTTTGCCGAAACGTGACATTGAAATTCGTTTAGGGTCTTTAAAAAGTGCCACGTTGCTATGTTAATACCGAGTATATTATACAATTTATGGCCACCATTGCCAGCAGGTAAAGTGTCGATCATCGATGACTGTTACGGTAATGCATGTACGCGTTAATGTAATTCTATTAACTCTCTCTGTAATAAGAATTTCAACGGTTTACGAAACAGCTCGTCATAATTAACATTCACCGTTGCTTGTCTGGAGCCGAAAAAAGTCAATAATTGCTTGAAATCGATTACTTAGTATCGGTACTAGATGAATACATTGTCACGCTAATGAACGCACGAAGGAGAGATTTCAGATATACGGTCAACTGGGCGGTGCCATTTCTAAGTCACATGGCGTTGCACAAGGCTTCATCAACATGCGTTCACGTTGTTCCGAACACTAGCTTCAATTTTTCATTTTCAATTCTGATAACCCTAAATACTCCTAATGGTAACGATGTAAGACAACGTTTCCCCAAAATGTCACCCGTGCCATTTTAATCCTGATCGAACTGAAAGTATCATTTAAAGTTCGAACAGATCGAAGGTTCTTCAAGAATGCTCCCATAATTTATTCAGTACCATTTTATATTACAATTCTTGAGTACCATTTCCTTTTTACTGCAAGAATGCTGTATTTCTTCCTTTCTGAACATCCCCCTCCCCCCCTTCACTCAACATCCATCCCTTTGGGCACTGTGCACGCAAACGACGGAACGAAACAACAGAAACGTATCCAACGTGTGGCAAAGTCTCGGAACGCGTACGAGCCCCTATCCTCTCGCGAGAGTACACCGCCTTTTATCAGGACGACTGTTTTTCGCTCGTCTTTAAGGCGGAGAGCGTGTGGCTCGACGACGAACTAATCGTCTGCCTCGCGGAATTATCGATAAGCAAGCGGGACCGAGTCGATTATTTCTTTTCATTGTTACGTAAATAACGTCGACTAAGGCCGGTATAATAATACGTATACGTGACTACCGTTCCAAATGGTACGGGGATGTGTGCACGCGTATACGTACACACGTGTGCCTGTGTGTATACGTAAAACGGGTTGAAGAAGGAGAGGGTGAGAGAGGGAGAGATCTGATTAAAAGGTACGTTGACTCACTCGATTGTACACGGAGAAGATACCGATAAAATGCGAAACACGCGCGCTTCTATCTCTCTCTCTCTCTCCCCCCGTCTTCCTCTTTTTTCTCTATACTCTGCCTCTGTGTGTGTGTGTGTGTGAACGCGCGTGTTCATGTGTAACGTAGCAGACAACAAACCTTGATAACAAGCGGGCCGCGATAACGAGTTAATATTTATTTACTAAAACGTTAATTCCTCTGTTGTGGTTGTTCTCTCGCTTGCAGATTGAACTCGAGGTTGCGGGGATCAAGTGTTTTTTCTTTTTCAGTGTCAATGAAACGAGCAAGAGCTCTCTGTCGTCGTCGTCGTCGCTGCTAGGTTCGATTAAACGGACGACAACGTTGTCGACGACGACGACGACGATGAGGAACGGAATTAAGCGCAACAGTTCAATGTTACTCGAACCCTATCAAAAGTCAGAGGTTACAGTATACATTTGAGGATGGCTCTTTTTCCCGTCGCTCCTTATTTATTATCGCGGTGTCCACTTTCAGGTTGAGGTAGATTCGGAGCAGCGACAGAAACCTAGTAATCCCTGGGCGCTGATTAACCTTAATCGTTAGCGAATAATTAGAAATAAGGTTTTGCTAACGTCGAGCCTAATCTACGTTTAATACAACTTCGTAGCGTCGACACTATTAACGTACGAACATTGACTTTTAACCGTTTGCGGACGAGTGTCGGATATATCCGCCCAACTCTCGCGCTGCGGCTGGCGTTTGTCTGTCGTAAACGACATGTATAAGATACACATGGGTGTACTAGCCTAAGAAGTCAAGTTGGCCTAAATTTGTTTGTTTATGATTTTGTTAGATTTTATGAAAAACTTATTTAAATACAGCTTTAGTTTTTATAACACAAACGCGCGACGTAACTATTTTCTTTACTGCTCCGTCCGCAAAGGGTTAATCCAGAACGTAGCGTACAATGTTTAAGCTGCATTTCAGGAATGTTCAATTTAATATCATCGTTATCTTTTAAGTAGCAGCTGAAGATCGAACTAAGTCTAGAACCGAGTGTGATAACCAAGGATTAATATTGATGAATGGTGTGTTAATATTTTGCGGCCCGAACAAGTAGTACAGATCGAACTTCACGCGACACACATCTCTGATTGATAATTAAACAAGTTCGTTGACAAGGAACCGGGTGTGGTCTACGAAGGTACAAGATTAGGAAGATCAACATAAACGAAATCGTCACCACAGATGATTCGCATATTCTCGATGGAATGCAAACAGAAACAGGGACGTCGTTGTGCAATTTCGTAATCGAGCTAGATCCGCCTGTTTTTGTTGCCCCAATAAATTGCCACGTCCCTTGTCGCCGTCGATTTCGAATGAAAACGCGCCGAATTCTCTCGTCGACGCATAAAGCTTTCGATCGAGCAGCTCTGCTCCACTTTTCGCGGTGGAACTTTGCTATTTCGTGTTGACACAGCTGCTGTCCCTGTCGACGACGCGCTTTTCCATCTTTGCTGTTCGATCGTTCTTCAGGGATCAAGCGAGGAAAGCCGTAATGTTAATCCTTTCATGAATTTCGGCGTTTTCTTTTATTCAATCCATGTTCTTGTTACTTTGAAAACGTTGCCTAATCTCGAATTTGTTCGAAAAGTAAGATACTGATGTGTTAAAATAGTGATGGTATTGAAGTTTTAACAGTTTGACTTTATTGTAAGCTTATATCTACTATTTCAAGGCTAGAGAATCAAAGAAATATCTTTACTCTAATAATTAGAGCTGTACTTTTAATAATTATCACAATAATTTTTATAAGAATCACGATAGTTGTCAAAGATGATTTACGTGGCATACAAGGGCCTTAATTAGGCCTTAATTAGGGCTTAATTAAGCCTTAGCTAGGCCTTAGCATTCTAGGGACCATTCCCAATTGCTATACAATACCGATCTCAAAAATCTTTACGTATGGTCTTAAGAACGCCCTTTGAAACTGAAAACTATTGAATTCGAAACTCGAGGTCCTATACGAAAGATTCATTTGCATATCGTGTCTTTCCCGATTGTTTCTCTTGTTTCCTTCGTGGCATGCAGAGGATCGTGATCTCGCGGATTTTACCGGCTTATCGCTGCCTCTTAAGTAGGCTATCGACAGTGTCGTTAGGCGTGCAGAGGATCGTTAACGCGTCACGTGAGCTATGTCGCAAGAATCGACGTGGAAACGCTGTGAAAAATTTTGGAATGCACGTCGAACTCGATTTTCCGCCGGACAGAACGAAACGCCCGAGGGGAGAGGTCGGTTAATAGTTCGGGTATAGGTTTTCGAAATTCCAGCGGAAGCGCCGGGACGCGATCCTAGATAAGGTGGCACCGGTTTCTTCATCGAAAGGGAAACGATAGGAACGTTAACGGCAAACGTTAGTTGTACTTTAGAACTAGCTTTATCTGTCGACGGTTTCGGAAAAATCGACCGGCAGCTTGTTCCCTTATCTCCCTATCGCCACTTACAGAGCAATGATCTAGCAGTAACTTGTTTAATTTCCGATCGAATCAGCGAAACCCTAACTCGAGCCCGTGAATAACATGAATACTGTACTGTTCGTACGATTATATTCGTTTCTGTGATAAAATAGGTCGTTGTTTAGGTGCCTTCGTCGATTGCGACGGTCGTACAAGCATTTCGCGTGGCGCTAAAGGGCGATAAAGTTAATTATTGTAAAAAGAAGATTTTACTTTTCTGATTAGATAAAAGATACCTACAATTATCGAAGTTGTTTCTAGTTAAACTGATAAAATCCTCACTAACTTACGTACAAAAATTTTCGGCAACACCTGAGTATAAACGACACGACCTAAGTATAAGTATAAAACGAACGCTTATTTATTATTATATCGAACGAGAACAACGAAATCTAATTTCCAATAGTGCTTTCGAATCTATACATAGAGTCGTCCAAATCTCGATTATCGCTCGAAGCGTTGATGTACGCGAGAAAGAGCGAGAGAACAAAGGAAACTATACCGCAGCGACAAAGTCGGTTTCGACCATTATCTCTAGAGTTAAAGTACAGTTCAGCCTGGGCTAAAGCACCGCGATTATCAAACAATTTCGTGGCCTGTACTCTGTTCAGGACCACCGTCAGTTCCATCGTGGCGTTTGTAACGAGCGGAAGCCTAGGCGAGGCGAACGGAAGCCATGTTGGATGAAGGCGCGCGCGTTCCACTTCCGCGCGCGCATCGCGATGGATCGTATGCGATAAGGATCGAGAGAGAATCGATCGGCGAAGGTAACAATATCCTTGAGACTCGAGAGGCGTCATAGTTAGCGCGCGGTCCGACGCTCTGTTTACCGTGTAATAGTAACGATGTTTATCGATCCTGTTATCGGGAGTACACTCGCAAATGCACTGAGCCTCCACGGGTTCGAGGACGAGCCGTGGAGACGTAAATACACGGTGGGGGGAGGAGGAGGAGTAGGAGGAGGAGAGGAGGCCACAGTTGATTCCAGAAAGAAAAAGAAAAGGAAACCACCGAAGGACGGCGAAGAGGGAGGAAAAGGGAAAATATCGGTAGCTACCCCTACTGGTCGCCAATGAAACGCGACGATTAATCCTCCAACAGTGTAGATCCGTAATCCATTTTGACTCGGCGATAAATACTATTATATCGTTAGTTGTATAACGGGATTTCACTTTTGTTCGTTTACGTTGATCCCAGTGTAGTTGATTGTGTGTACATAGTCGAAACTATGGAAAATTTATTCACAGTTACAGTGGAACCAATAGAGAAACAGGAGCGATCGAATAATAGGATTCTTCGATGATAGAACAGTTGCATGTGTTTCCACTTTAAACTTCCTAAATTTACCAAAACCAGTATCAAGAAGATTAACAGCTCGTTTAAACATTTGTGTACCCTGTGTCCTCTTCATTGTTACAGTTCATAGTTTCTTGAAATAAAGAACTGTTATCAAGTGATACTATTGAGTGCAGTGTTCAGATAACTGGTATTCGGATAAGGGAGGTTCCACCCTGTGACGTGTATCGATTTTTGTAAATCGTGCATGGTGGATCCTACTGAAATTTATTTCAACAGAGGCCGGAACCCGTGTAATTGTCGGGAATCATCGTTCTTTTTTTTCCTTTCGATGCGATCATTATCTTCCTCGCCATTATCTTTATTGTCGGCGCTGATTATTATTGGGCACCCGTCACCTGGTATCTCGCGCGTGCTGATCTCCTCGGGGTTGTTTTTGACAACGCGCACGACGGGCTTCCCTCGTGGACAAAGAACGTCTTCCTCGGTTTGCCGACATCGAGGTTTGCTGCGCGCCTCTTCGTCGAGGGGTCGCGATAACGGTTAACATTTCGGGTACCTAACGCTTTGGTGCGTTTGTTAACGCTTCGATCGTAATCTCAGGCTGGGCCTGAATTTAATTTTTGATAATTCCGTTCTAAACGCGCGATTTCGTCATTTTCGCTACGATACACCTTTGTCAGATAGCCTAACGTAAATCATTCCAGCTCGGTAAATAAAGTTGTCAACCATCAACCGGGAATGACAGGATCCTCGCAGAAGTGTCTGTTTGTTTTTTATGGATGACGCGACGCAGAAGTATTAAGCAGTCTTTGTCGATTTGTAAGATCCTAGTTCAAAGCCGGTTTTAATAATTAGTAGTTCTGTCCATCGAAGAAAACCTGAGATTTCGCAATCGTGTAATCAATGTGCATATAATCAACTATACGTTACATTTTCTTCTAATTAATGCGTGTTCGGTTTCGAAAACACTGATTAACGATTTTGTACTGTCCTGCGTTATAATTATTTGTAAATCGAAGGGACAACAGTGACACTAATCGATGGTGGGTTTTTGTTTTTTTAACACTTAAAGACACTCGAAATCGATGATCTCAGATAAAATGGAGCGCGGCGACTCGTCGCTGACACGTCATCCCACAAATCATCGTGTTTGTGTTTTTGGGCAATGCAGAGAAATAAATTAGAGGGGAAACGGGAAATCTAGTAACGGATGATTTATGCAGCGCACGCTGATGCTTTTACGCTATTGCAAACCCGTTGCAGTGGATGCTCCTTCAATTATTCTAAGTGGTACATTCGACGGTGAAGAACGTAAATATCGAACTAAAACTTGAAAACCGGGATTCGTCCGGTGCATTTTCCCCGGAATTACCGTTACGGTGGAATTTAATAAAATCAAAACTGTAGCAGATGGATGTAATCGTTCTGGTAGTCGATGTGTCCTAATTACATTAGGTCTACGTAACCTTCGTGACCCACCTAAAATAAGACACCCAATCATCCTCCATATATCCTTGGTGTATACCCTTGTGTGTCTGCTCGTCGTACCTCTGAGGTAGCCTGTTTGATCGTGCTATAAATATACAGAGGTATAGCTCTGGTAGAATATTTCGCGAGAACACTTAGGGGCGGCTGTTATTATTTTAATTCTGTTTATTCAAGAATTTGAAAAATTTTTAAAATTTGTGAATAATCATCGCAATCAAAGCAATATCCCCTGTCGCTGCATTGAATATTACTCTTATTGTGCTGAGTGTTAACCCTAGATTCATAACCATTCGTCTCGCAAATCGCGCAAGATACGTAAGCACTTGTAACTTTTAACCCTTTGCACTCGGCTGTCTCCTCTCATGGTACATCGTAATCTTAGCATATGATAGTTTCGCGAATTTTCAGACTTTAGTTCAGACCCGGACGTTAAATAGTCATATATATGAATTTTAATATACGACTAAACTAAACGAAATGAAGTTTAATATACGTGAATCATAATAAATATTAAGAATTTGAAAATTTTTGAAGTTAGTATCCTCTCTCTCAAGTCACCTCTCGAGTGCAAAGGGTTAAAGTGTGAAAGGCATAGAAAGATGAACTTCGATTGCTCAGAATAACTATTCTGTTCATTTTCATTTCTGAAAAATAATGATTAATAATCAACTTTTCAGATTTAACGTGTGTTTTATTGCTGCTTGCATTCTGTAAAACAAAAGTCATCAATACAATGTGTTCGTCTAAGAGACAAATGTTTATGAATAGAGCGTATCTCCCATTCATGTTTATGAATCTAGGGTTAAATCTTTGAGCCATCGAAACGACAAAAGATACATTGAAAAGACAGTTTCCAGCACGGCTGGTCGAACGCTTTCGCTGTATCCACCGGTCGACGGAAATTCCTTCGCGACAACGAGGAAACAGCGCGGAAGGGAAAACCGGGAGGATAAAAACAACAAAATAAATCCCCGGCACCGACTCCGCGCCCCCACAGGCTCAGATGCTCGCGGGTGCGTAATTACTCGCAGCCGTAATTAAATTCCGCGTTGCCGGGAGTCCGCGATTCATCCGCGGCCCCGTGGAAAAGCGGGATAACGAGGCGGGGGAGGGGGGGGGGCGGTGAGCGTCGCCTCCTGGCCGAGAGGCGACGACGTCGGCCACGTCGAGGTTTGAAAACGAACGTTGAAGATCGTCGCGGACGCGGGTCGTTGACATCGTCCCGTGATTTTCCTCGACGATCACATGGATGCACCTTTACACGTGTGTGCACGTGCCCATTACGCCGGCCTGCCCACCCCCTGTCGGTGGCAGGCAGGGCGGCAGGGGCCGAAAGGGGTGGGACCCCTCACCACCAGTTGCATGTGCGATTGCAACTTCACCCCCACGCAATTATCCCATCCAGTAGTCGAGCTTCTATAGATAGACCGATATTTCCTTCTCTTTCTCTCTCTTTCTCTCTCTCTCTCGCCCTCTCTGTGTGTATGCGGGTGTGAGTGTGTTGGTTTCTTGATATATTTCTCGCTCCTTTTCTCGCATTCCGTTCCATGTGCTCCCTCGCTCTTTTTCTCGCCCGAGCACACATTTTTCCACGGTTATCTGTGTGCGCTCGAGGTTGACTGTTTCACGCACACGTATATCACTTTATTTGCGAGGATAATTGTTGCGCTCGCGTTTATTTTGTGTTGCTCACGGTTATATCGAGAAGGTTCTCTGTTGTTCCGTTTCTCTTCTGCCATCGGCGGTGCGACCGTTGGATCCGCTCTGTTTTGACGATTTCGGCCGTTCTCGAGCCAATTTTTCACGGTTGCGCTTCCACTTTTCGATCTTGTGTTAAAAATTCGCTCCTCTCCGAGGTTAGATAATCGACCGAAACAGTTCAGATTGTATTCTTGTTTTTGCCTATGCTCGAAATTGGTGGCTGTCGATTTTCTGTTCTGATGATTTGAATCATTGTGTTTTTTGATGATTGCGTTTCTATCTTTCAATTTTGTATTGAAACATCCACGTCCGAACCGAACTTAGATATCAGTAGTTCCAACAGCTAAATTTGTGTAAATATTTTTCTCAACAAAGAGGAAATTAGAGCTTCGACGATGGTCACAACTGGTTTAAAGTAGATTTCTCTGCGGTTAACCTATGGTCAAGTATCATGTTAACCCGAAGGATACACGACGAGAGCGTTTTCAGGGAAGAAACCTCGAGATGGAGGTTTACGGAAACAGGAGAAACGTTTGTTGGTCAATTTATACGCGTCCTTCGGAAGCGTTCGCGAGTCCACGCAGCTACACAGAATTTTATTGCTGAACGTTATCAGCGGAAATCGATTCAATGACAGTATGTAAAAACTGTGATAAAACACGGAATACTTATTATTTTATAACTCAACCAGGTGCCATATTATTAGATACAAGGCAATTCTATTATTATACCCTTCCTCAATAATAATTTTAAATTAGAAATTTTTTTGAACCCTTCCGCATTCCTCGTTATCTTATTGAACAGCAAAAGAATAAACCCTTCGCGTTCGAAAAGCGGATTTAGTTAGTCAAACTGCACCACTTTCACAAATTTCCGCATACAAATAGTCGTATTTAAAACAATTTCAGTATTATCCGTCCAAGCTAAATAAATTTTAATACGAATAAACCCTGACACCGTTTACTTTCGATACTCTGCTGCTTGGAAACTTTTGAAGATCGATTGCAAAGGGTTAAATAAAGCAGCGAAGAACAACTGCCGCTTCTTTCGATAATCGACCAAAGCAATCGTCCCCGTAACCGTAACTCGAAATTCGCCAAGAACAAAAGTGGAGGAAAAACGTAGAAGCGCAAAAGGAAAAAGAAAAAACAAGGAGAAGGAAAAAGAGAGAGGCAGCAATAACAAGAAATATCAAAATCAATCCCCGATACGCGCTTATTGTTCGTTCCCGTTTGTTGATCGGCTCGGCTGGTTAATCGTCGCGAGATAAATCCGTCTTTTTACCCTGGCCACCAAGAGAGGAGCGCGTGGACGCACAGTACACACAATCATCGATCTCCGAACGGACTTTGTACGGTTCGATGTCTGGGCCGTGTGTATCGGCTGTTCGCCGCGGAAAAATGAAAATCACGACCGATCGCGGCTGCATCACGGCTAAAAACTGCTTCTCGCCGGTCGGAACGCGGTCATTTAAATACAGACCCAGGATTTTCCTTTTCCCCCGGCGAACGGAGCCGCTGCTCGCGTTAAAAACCTGCTCGATAACGCCCCGAGACCCCGGCCGGCTCGTTACCGATCTCCTTTCTCGTTCTCCTTCTGGGCTTGCGAACGTGGAGGTTCGATGATAAATTTCGAGGGCTAAAAATAAGGGGAATGATAAATTCCTTTGAGGACGAAAGGATATCGAGGCTGGTTCGCGAGCACCTTAGCCGAACGAACACCGATTTATGATTTATAGTGTAATCGTGTCGTTGGAAGGGTCAGTCTGGCTCAGGAAAGCAGATTTGTTCTGTATCTGAGAATTAGACTAATTCTGAGTGTATACTTTTCCCAAACTGATATATACACCATCTCGCTACTCTTTCTTCGTTTAACAAGATAGAGCACCTGTGTACCTGTACCTGAGATCTAGATTAAATCAAATCGATTTTTTTTTTTTTTTGAAAAATGGAATTACACGATATAGTGTCTTATTCAATGCAAAAAGAGAGTTGAAAGATGTATGTGCACGTTTCAGTTTGGAGAAAAGGTGGACTTGGGTTAATTCTGGCTAGCTGATTAACCCTTTGTCGACGTTTGAATTAGGCGGCGGAACTTCCCGTTTTTTAGCAATTGAAACACAATGTCTCTGCGTGAAATTTCTGCGTGTAAAATTCAATTTGCTGGCAGCTGCGTCCAGTCGCAAAAATTATTACAAGCCTCTGCAGTGCAATAAAATGTAAAGTGTAATAATTATGCAATTCGTCTGGTCCTCGTCGACGAAAATCAGACAAGATGACGCGCACGTTGTTGCATTTCTGCGTGGCAGCCTTGAACTTCGGCTTGGAACGTGTCATTGCCCGAATTGAATTATTTGCTGGCTACAATTCGCTCGAACGGCGAACAGTGGTGAACAGGTCATTGTTGACCGACTCGTTTTCATTCTTGTCGTAAATGGATTCGTTGAGCATGTACATAGTTTGTTTGTCGAGCGGTCCACGCTCGTTTACGATCGCAAGTCCTCAACATAAAATCGTTCTTCCTCGCAAAAAGGTTAATTTGTAACCAATTTTTCTACACAAACTCCGACTGTCCGCTAATAATTTGGAATCACTATCCAAGTCACTAAGGGCCATTAAAAAAAGTCACCATAAAAAGATTCTGCGCGACGTTATTTTAACAAGCTCTTCGATCAAGACTGCTATTAACCCTTTGCACTGTGAAGAAGTGACTGTTAATTACCAAATGATGGTTTTGCAAATGTTCAGACTTTATTTAGTTTGTTTATTAGTTAGACTCAGAGGTTAAATAGTTTTATATGTAAATTTCATCCCTTTGCACTCGAGAAGTGACTGTTAGTCACCAAATGATAGTTTCGCAAGTTTTCAGACTTTAGTTAGTTTGTTTATTAGGCAAGCTCAGAGGTTAAACAGTTTTATATGTAAATTTTAATATATCACTTAAATAAACTAAATGACGTATAATATAGGCGAATCTTAGTAAATATTTCGAATTTGAAAATATTTGAAATTAGTATCATTAGACGGCGAACAGTCACCTCTCGAGTGCAAAGGGTTAATATATCACTTAAATAAACTAAATGACGTATAATATAGGCGAATCTTAGTAAATATTTCGAATTTGAAAATATTTGAAATTAGTATCATTAGACGGCGAACAGTCACCTCTCGAGTGCAAAGGGTTAAAAGTTACAATGTTAAATTAGCGAGATTATGCATGAGATGAACATCAAAAACTGTTCGAAAGCTTTCGATAGCGGCTAACAGAAATTTGTTTAAAACTTCTGTCGGTGGTTAATAATAAAAATTCACGATTCAATCGTTGTACTCGGTCTCCGTGGTGAATTAACGAAGCTCTTCGTTTTTAGGTAACAATGCAGGAGGAAGATCGTCAACGGTGACAGGATCGGTTCAAAGGAGCACCGTCACGTCGAATAACCGCGCGCACTCCGCCTCTAGGAGGATCAACCACCAGCAACGTCAGCAGCAGCAACAACAGCAATCACAGCAATCACAGCAACAGCAACCACAAACGCAGCAGCAGCAGCAGCAGCAACCGCAACAATCCCAGCAGCCAAGGATACCTTTGGGATCCTTACGAAACTCGGATGAACACGGGTCAAGGGCCAACTCGGCACAGGACGTTTGCGATAACTCGAACGATTCTGGGCTCGGCTTCGAGGACCGTCAGCAACACCTCTCGAACGCAAACGTTAGTGTACTGCTCAAAATGTGTACGCCGGATCAATTTGTGAGACCACCCTCGTCGTTGTAACTTGAAACTTCTTGACACGTTGTTTAACCGGTTGTTACACGCAGGAAGTAACCCTTCGAGCTTAAAATTATTATCATGACACTTTGTAAGTTGCAAAGGGTTCATTGGTGTTGGTCAATTATTCTTGTAATTGATCGTGAAAGGGATTCGAGTCAATAATTTTTCCCCTAAAATCTGTATTTTCGTTTTTTTTTTGTGATATGGCTTGTTTCCTTGTGATTGGATTAATAGAATAATTGTTCTTAAGACTATTCCTACCATGACCGTTTTTAAAATTTCGATTAGAATTTCATGTATACAACATAATTGAACCGCCTTTAAACTTTAAACTTTTCCTCAAATATACCTACAATACATTTTTGAATATTTGCTTCTTTTTTCATTGTGTAGTTTCTGAGAAAAATTTGTAGTCTGTCTTACGTGGGAATGTCACTGTAGGAATAGGTACACGTGAAGTGTCGGTAGGAATAGTGTTAAATTTTTAACTTAGACTACTTTCATGACTCAAGCATACAAGTATCTTTTTCTAAACTAAGTCATACATATTATCATCTTAAATAGAAGGAAGAGTAGTAAAATGGTGTACACATTTTAATTTTGAAAAAAGGATGAACTTGCGTTAGCCTGACTTTCAGTTATGGAATTGTTAATGAATATTGGAAGTTATTATTAAAATGGTAATTAAAGTGCTAGAAATTCAGGAGTCCATACTCAGCCATGTTATAATAACTGTTTATGTAATTGTCTACCTCCATAATTATTCAAGTCGATGCATTTGCAATCAATGACCGGCCTAACAGTGCGCCAAGAAGCAATTAATTGCCGATGATATAAGGTTTGTTAGTTAAAAATAATTGAAAGTCTAAGCGCGTTCGATTTCTTGTTCGTCGGGATATATATCTGGCGAGGAATTTTCAATTGATAAGGCAAAATCGAACGATCGAACACCGTCGATCGGAGAAAGGCTTTAATCCCCGATCGATACGAGGGATCAAGATGAGCTAATAACCTTCTACTCGAAGCTTCTGTGTGCACACAATGTTTCGCGTGTTCGTTGAACTTTGTATGAAGTGTAAAAGAGGCCGTACGATATTCTCCGTGAATAAATAGTTCGTGGATTCGCGTTAATTCATGATTTCAGAGTGTCCAGAACACCAAACGTAAGAGTAAGTAAGAAATTTAAAAAGTTTAACGAAAGGGGTGGTCTCGAGCCCACGATCGATGATGTAGACCGGTACCTTCAAGAAGTCATTGTAAATAACGTTCACCGACGATGTTTGTGCATCAGCAGAATTAAAAATCAGAACCGTGCAAACGAGTACTCAAGTATACAGCGTCGAATGAATCGAATAAAGTAAGCTTTTTCGGAGAAGCCAAGAGAAAAGACGAAAGAACAACCAAAAGAGGAGTATCCAAACGTAATTATGCAAAACTATTCTTTGTATTCGATTTGTTTCAACCTCGAGCGCAGGTTTCATCGAATCTAGTTAACCCTTTGACGCACAAGTTAACCCTTTAAAATTCGCGCGTTATTCGATCAAAATACTACTTTTCTTCTCGCGAGATCACCTTTCCCGAGGCTGCAAGCATGGCGACAATAGTTTCCGATAGTGAAACCGTTGTACTCAATTATAAGTAACGCAATAAACAATTTTTCTAGACGTTTTAACAATTAGATATGAAACAAGCACGTCGCGTAGAGTCTAGCAGGCGTCAATTTCTGCCGCGCTAACGCTCTCTGTTTATGTATCGCGGCGGGTTATCGTTGGCGCGACAAAAGCGACTGACAGTAGCAACAAGCACCGTGTTATCAACGATTATCGGTCTTGAAATGGCGTTACATTTGCGCCGTTATCGCGACGTATCGTTTGCTCTATTCAGCCGGGGCGAACGTTTTCGGCCGCCGTTTACGAAGACGTCGGGAATAAAAACGGGATCGACTTCGCCCTTCATCCGGTGGCGTAACACAGAGGAAGGAACGAAGATGGTGGAGCAACGAGTAGCGTCGTTCGTTGTCTGGATATTATTTTTATCCCGCGCAACATTCTCGGATCCAGTCAACGTCCTACTAAAAGAAATATTGCCAAGCTATCGGAAACATGCGCGGCGGTATCTGGGCGAAGATACTCCAAAGAAATCACTTTTCTTCTTCTTCTTCTTCGCTCTTTTTAATCGCCTTCGTTTTCCTCTTCTCCGTCTCGCTGCCGGTCTTTTTATCGCGTTGCACAAACACGCGTGTTCTCTTCGGAGCGAGCTTTGATTGATATCGATACATGCAACGATAGCTCAACCGTTCTCGAGCCACAGCATGTTGCGTAACAGTGCGCGATATATGGATAACGGCAGCTCGATCGCTTCTCTACGTGCATTACCGTGCTTGAGTACGTCGTGTATGTACCGGGACATGCGCGGAGTTCATCCCCGAAATTAACCCTTTGCGCTCGAGAGCCGCCTGTTAGTCGCCGAGTGATAGTTTCATAAATTTTCAGACTTCACTTCGTTTGTTTATTAATCAAACCTGGAAGTTAAACAGTCATATAAGTAAATTTTAGTATACGACTTAATTAAACTAAATGAAATTTAATGTAAGTGAATCTTAGTAAATATTTTGCCCTTGAAAATCTTTGAAATCAATATTGTGAGACAGTTAACAGTCATCTTAAAACCTTGTTTAACCCTTTGCACTCGAGAGGTGACCGTTAGTTGTTTAATGATACTAACTTCAAAAATTTTCAAATTCGAAATATTTACTGTGATTCACGTATATTAAACTTCATTTAGTTTAGTTAAGTCGTATATTAAAATTTACATATATGACTATTTAACGTCCGGGTCTGAACTAACGTCTGAAAATCTGCAAAACTATCATATGCTAGGATTTCGATGTCCCATGAAAGGGGATAGCCGAGTGCAAAGGGTTAATAATGCGTTGCTTGTAACACGACCCGCTGATATTAGGATATTCAGCGATAATTGGGTAAATATTAAGGGACCGGTTAAGCGGCGTCGATAATAACCTGAAGTATCAGGGTCGATTTTAGATACCGGGGTGGAAAACGCTTTTCGAACCGTCTGGGCCTCCGTAAAAGCAAAACCTAGTCAGATAAAAGCGAGCGGGACGAGATATAGATACCTTTGTCACTGTCGTCATAACCTGGTTCTGCAAACTCGCGTCACACGCTGACGGGGATACAAAATTTGGGGTCGATGGAGGCTTTCCAGAGTTTTGTTACGCTGATAAATGGGGGTAACGGCGGACAGGTGTAGCTGTTAACCTGTTAAACAATAGGGCATTTCGTAATCGGGTTCCCCTTCGTAGATTGAATTTATTTTAACTGAGTCACCTTCCTGTTCTCGCCGATCCAAGCGAAATATAGCGACCCGTTTCGCAATAAGAGTTATGGGTTTTCTAGATTTCAGCCAGCTTTCATATCACGGATCGTTGGTGCTCTTCAGATAAATATTCTTTAAACAGTCAGGTGACAGTACACTCGAAACTTCTTATAGATAATTCCATAATTCCACTTTACTCTGCGCGCAAACTCGTTCGATAAACATTTCAAACCGTGTCCATTTTTCTTTCGAAACTTATTACTGAACGAGCCACGCAAAATATATGCGTATTCCTTACCCAATTAGATCATTAAGCGCTAAAACAAACCCACTAAATTAACTCCATTTTTTTAATTTATTTAAATTTCTAATTTCTACAATTTATTTATTTAATCTTTACTATTTCTTCAACAAATGAGCAGCCCGCATACTTAATTGCTCGAATCTCATATTAACAGCAAAACGTGCTACAAAAGAACCATTTTTCTCAGTTCCATCAGCTCACCTTTTCAGAACTGTACCATTTCCAAACTTTTAGCACATCCATTAACTTATACTTCTTGTATAATCTCTCAATCAGCGTGATATTTCCTACATCAAAAAGGCTAACAAACAAAACATTAAAAATTTCGACAACCGCCACCCCTCTCGCCTTTTATCTTCTTATCTTCTGTTCGCGTTCTCGCACTCCCAAAAAATGTTACCCAACGGGGGCAACCCTCCGGGGTACCATGATCGAAACCCGCGATGCTTCCCCTTCCTAGGTTACGAGTATTGCCTATCTCGCACACGTGCAAACGGAATCTAACGCGATCACGCGTAGCCGCCACGAGATCGGTGTTTGTTCATTCGACGACGACGACGACAGTGACCGGTCTCTAACGGTAGTTGAACCCGGCCGATCAACGGTCTGATTCGTTAAATTGACCGGGCCTGCCGTCGCAGCAGCCACGCAGTTACACACACGCGAACCTGTGCATCATCGTTTCTCACGATACGCTTCGCGAAACACTGGGGCTTCGTTTGGGTGAACGGAACAAGGGTTGAAACAGGTTGCCGCGAAAATAGGCGAAGCTTCCATTTCAACCCCTTCGCGGACGCCTGGAAGCTTTGAAAGGTGCTCAGAAATGCGTTTGCGATTGTACACGTTGGTGATTACAAGTGTGGTCTAGGTGACAAGTTCAGGAAAAAGTTATTTCACCAGTTGAATGTTGCGTGGAAACGAGGCAAATCGCAAAAGGTGAAAAGATACATTTTTCACTCGGATCAGTTATAATCACCAACTCAACATGTAGTCGTAGGGTAAAAGAAAAGATACGGGAAGCAAAGTTAGAAAGTATTATCTAGCGATAAACATAGGAAACAGTAGGCTAACGATACAATTAACCATTCTAAGAATAATCTTCGATAGATGGCTATTGAAGTTTCCGGACGTCGAAAGGGTTGATCGACGGAGGAAGTAATGGTGTGAAACCAAGTGAAACGAAGTAAAATTGAAAAAAAGTAAAGTGCTCCATCATGTTTACCATTAATTGGCTTAGCTTCTCCTTAGTAACGAAAGTGATTGAGGACAGATGATCTACATAGCGATCCGTTCTGTTGTTTAACAGGCTTGGAACGGCGTCGGCGAGGAAGACTCGAAGAGAAGGAAGATGGACATCAAGCTCGAGTCCGAGGACGCGAACTTCGCCTTCCCTGAGGTCGGCCACACCAGCCCGGACACCAAGACTGCCAGCAGGGGTACGTCGAACGGGATAGGGGGACTGGCCACGATCTCCGGAAGTAGGACGGGGAACGGAAGCTCGGGAAGGGTGGTCGAAGTCTCGAGATCACGTCCAGGCCTGGGTGTCCTCGCGAAGAGGTCGCCGGCGGCTCAACAGGGTCCTATCACCCTCACCTCTCAACTGTGTACGTGTTGGACACGCGTGTTCGTACTTGCCGCGTTTGTGCTTGGATAAATTCAGCTGAAATCTGTGCACTTCCGTTAACCCATTGCATATTTACATATTTTCAGTTCATCGAAATCGTTGAACCTTATTTTCTTGATACTGAGGCCGATTAGCAAGAATTCGATTAATGATGTTTATAGATCTATAATGTTGAAAAATCAGATTCAGGTATGTAAATGGCGAATGTTGAAAAAATGTATTAATGCAACATTAGTCTATTATTTGGATTCGTTTTGAATCGTAACTGGTAAAGTGAAGGGATTGGACGGACCCCAAGAATTTTTGCTTTCTATGTAATTCGAGGGAATATTCTTCGTGCGCGTATTGCTTCGTCCGATTTCCTAGAGTTTATTATTGTTTCGTTAAAAAATGCAATTTTTTATGTTCATTTTTCACCTTTTCGTTAAAAAAATGCAACTTATTTAGTTTCTAAATAAAGTAGCAAGTATAACTCACGATACCAAATTTTTCTTACTTCTTCGGAATTATCTGCAAATATTTAAACAATTCTGTGCGATTTCGCGAACCCTAATCATATCATATACGTGACAAAATCACCGCTTTACCAGTTACCAGGGTTGATCCTTCTTTGAAAATACAAATACTGACTCAACAAAGAAGAGTACGTACGACGAGCTGTGACAACAAAAAAGATGTAACGATGATAAATTATAAAGCGGAGTCCCGAGAGCTCATTGTCAGTTGAATTTAAACGAGCACTGGCGTATTCTACGTATACATATATTTTCCTCCTCGATTTTCACGTCGCTGGCGTTCCAATGCTCCTCGATCCATCGTTAACCGATCCTCGTCCCTATCGAACTCGTCGAAACGGTGGCGGATGGAGGGTTTTTATCGATCTGCTCGTGAAACGGCCGGGAGCGCTATACGCGTTGCCGTTCTCTCTTTGTAGACGAGTTTGAAAATTTATTGCCGTTGATATTGCGGTTTTTTGGTGGAGATACCAGCCGCGAGGTCTGCGCGAGGTCACGAGGCGGAGATAACGCCGTTCCTGTCGTCGACGTCGCCGGTTGTGCATGGTTGGTTGTTCTTGAATTTCTCGAAACGCGAGAATTTACGAGGGAATTTCGGCGAGATCGGCACGGCCAGCGACGGTTCTGTTTATATTGTCGGGCGCGTGTTAATTGTAATTTTTAGTAGAGGCGCGAGTTTGCGCTCTTAGATAAATTGCTTGCGTGTAATTCTTGGCTTGTTTGCATTTGGATCTGGCCGACAGGGAGAGAGCACAGCGGGAAACAGGAAAGAGAGAGAGACAGAGAGAGAGAAAGAGAAGAGAGATCGGAGACGACAGATTTTGTGGCTGGTTGGTCTTAGAGGATGATGCAAACCGATAACCTTCGGCTCCCACGACTTCTCTTCCCCGGCCATTTTTCTTGCTCGCTCGCATGTTCCGAGCCGCGACTATATGTAGTTTTTCGATAACTCCACCTCGTTCCCCGCGAAACTTTTTCACCTCCCCTTGTTCACCACTTTTACCGCGCCACGATAGCGTTATCTTCGTTGTTCAGGAACCGTTTAGTCCACCGGTTAAAATAAATCATCGATACTCTTTCGGTTGATATCAGCGCGCGATACCGAATGTAGGTCAAACGGGACTTTATGTAACCAGCACGCTTCCACGTATTGTTTTCCCTCTCCGCGTCGAAGCGGCGGAACTCGAGGGATCTTTTTCTTCATCGATTTTCCTGTTGCCGTCTGTTGCTTCCCTTCAAAAAAAAAAAAAACATTTTGCCTGTACAACGCTGGCGAGTAGAGTTTTGGTGAGGAACGTGGGTCCGATTGGTTGCAGATCTACTGGGACTAGATCATGAAGTAGGGTCATGTGCATTTTTGTTATTGACTGAATTGGTCGCGTCTAATCGAAGTCGTGTAGCATTATGTAACGAAGAAAGTTAACGAAACGCATTCAAACGAATAGGATAAATCGATAATGAGTGATCGACTGCTACAAATTGACGTAAGCACGAATTCAAAGCGCGACATGTCATCGAAATTAACTTTTATCTTTTTGTGCCTTTCTTCCCATATAGGTACATACATAGGATACGTTCAGTTTTATGAAGTATAAGTAGAAATATATGGTACTTTGCAAATCCTCGCGTGTTAATTAAGCCAGGAAGCGTATCCCTCGCAAATATCGGGGTCTTACTACTTACATAGGTCAGCGTGTACTGAATTCGCCGACTTCGAAGGCGTCGAAGGTGGGAACAGGATCGAATTGCGGGACTTTTCTCACGAGCGTTGTACAGAGGGTACAATTACATGTAACATCGTCGTCCAAGAACAGAGCTCGTTGCACAATTCTGTCTCTCTCGAGTTAGACCCCTTCGGAGGAATCGATAATACTTGTTGACACGTTTTATTCTTGGTCGTCGTTTGTCGTTTCTATGCTCTCCGATAACGAAGCTAGAGAGAAAAGCTCGATAATCTCTCTTAACCTCTTAGCTACTGTACGCCACTGAAGTGGCTCACGCGGATGTCATCTTTCCGAAGCGGCTACACTATAAGTGGCTTACACTGTCGTACGGTACTATTATGCTTTAGAATGTATCACACTCGTTTGTATTATTAATCATTAACCCTTTGAGTGCAATGGACACATATACGCGGCTGACGAAAGCTACTCTTGGGAATTACGAGCGCATGTGTGCGTCTGACGAAAGCTGCTAAGTGTAAACTATGGACGCATTACATGCGTTTCTCAATTTGTTCAATTTTCCACTTGCTGCAACATAATTGTCAGTGTATGAGTAACAATACTCCGGCCTCTAGCGACCGCAACCGCTAATGCTCCTCGTGGAGCATTTCGTACGGCGGTATTCAGTACTCAAAGGGTTAAAGTGCTTGCGTTCACATTATCTTGAAATGTTCCCACAAAAAAGAATTACAAAACTTATCCATTCAAAACTGTACTCTGAAAGACTTACCTGAATGCTGGAAAGCGTTACCAGACAGATCGCGATTCTTCGTTGTTTACGCGCAGTTCGCGTCAAATTTTGCTTGTACAGAGATTCAGCCCTGCGAAAAGTCCTGCTGGTAGCTAAAGGGTTAAGCGTTGGACAGCACTTCGGTGCGCAATTCGAACGAGCGCGCTCTAAACCATGCTTCCCTTTCGTATGACTTGCAGGTAGCGCTTCCGCGGATGGAAAGGTGCAGTTGCAGATCATTTGCCAGCCCGAACAGCAGCACAGAGCCCGTTATCAGACGGAAGGCTCGAGGGGCGCGGTGAAGGATCGAACCGGGAACGGGTTCCCGATTGTTCGGCTGGTCGGCTACGACAAACCGACCACCCTTCAGGTTTTCATCGGCACGGACCTCGGCCGTGTCGCACCCCACATGTTCTATCAAGCATGTCGCGTGAGCGGCAAGAACTCGACGCCGTGCATCGAACGCAAGATCGACGGCACGATCGTGATCGAGGTGGACATGGACCCGACGAAGGACATGATGGTCACCTGCGACTGCGTGGGTATCCTCAAGGAGAGGAACGTCGACGTGGAGCACAGATTCCCGCAGGAGGCGGGGGTGCTTCAGGGACGCAGTAAGAAGAAGTCGACCCGCTGTCGAATGGTTTTTCGCACGACGATCGCCCATCCGGATGGTACCACGGAAACCTTGCAAGTTTGTTCCCAACCAATCGTTTGTAGTAAGTATTGCTACGGGATTCTTTGACTTCTATCCAAACTCTATACCTCTGTATCCCCGAGGGTCGCTTCAAAGTCAGCATTTCGTGGACAACGAAATCGGGTAGTTATCGAGGCTAACAAGTTTGTAGGGCTCTCAGTTCTAATGTCCAACTTGAAATCGGTCCCAAAGAGCTTTGGACTACCGAGTTTAACCGTTTGAGTCCCGATCGCGCCATTTAGATTAGGTTTGCCAAAGTGGCAGAAAATAGTTAAAAGAGAATGAAAATATTATATACGCATTTATAAACGTTGTAACAAGTGAATATTAATTTTGCATACTGAGAATTCTTGTATAGGCTTAATGTAAAGCGGTGAAATAAAAGTTATAGAGTTGCAGATAGATTGCAAGCATTCAACGCAAATTTGAATCCTATTTCATAGCTGCGTTCTATTGTGTTTTAGCTCAACCGCCTGGCATACCGGAGATCTGCAAGAAATCGCTCACTTCGTGTCCATGTACCGGAGGATTAGAATTATTTATACTCGGGAAGAACTTCCTGAAGGATACCCGCGTAGTGTTTCAATTAGACAACGACGATTTGTCGAGCAGCCTGGAGCCGCACTGGGAGTGCGCGGTCCTTCCCGACAAGGAGTTCCTGCAACAGACGCATCTGGTCTGCGTCGTGCCCGCTTACAGGCGGCAAGATTTGGCGCCCTCGGAAACGGTCAGCGTGAAACTGTACGCGGTGTCGTCCGGGAAAACAAGCGAGCCCCACACGTTCCTCTATACCGCCACGTCCACACCACCTGAGCCATCGGTAGGCAAAGTCGAGCCGATTACTCCGCCATTGTCCACCACGAACGGTGAAACGGCACTAGCAACGTCTCCTGCTTCAGTGTCTCTAACTACAGGTGTATCATCGAACAGTAAGCGAATTTCTATTTCCAAATACAAGAGAAGGACGGGTAATCCGAATACCCGAGTATTCCGATTGGTAAAAAGTGTCCGGATATTTCGAATAGTAAACAGAGTATGCGTGCGTTTCCACATTCTAATAACTGCTATCAGGATATTCAAATTCAGTCGAGAGAAAACTTTAAATATCCGAAATCCGATTCGTAAATACTTTATAATGTGGGATAATCTCGATTCAAGCAGAAAGATTGTTCTTTCCGAACGATCGTTTTATATTCGATTAAAGAAAGTTTAAATGCGGAAAACCGTGACGATAATCAAATTATGTCGTTTCAGCTTTGATCACACAAGCAGCTGCGGGGGCGCCGAATTTCTTAGCAGCAATGCCACCGCAACAACCGGCGTCCCAAACGACGGAAGCTCTTAAGAGCGACCCGAGCCCACCTCCGGTGACCGCAGCCTCTCAGGTAACGCCAGTTATGATGTGGGCCGCGCAAAGTCCCAATTGCCAAAATTCACCGCCTGACGTGATGATGCCGCCGCCAGCTCTGGTAGCAAATCCGCTTCTAAACCGCAGATCCTCCTCGAATCTGCAATTAATCCTGCCGGATAATTTGAAGACAGAGGTACTAGACGAGAACAGCGAGAACAGTATGATCAGCGAGAACAGCATGCAAAGCATACCGACGCCGACCGCGAACGGTTCCACCGGCACTAGCCCGTTGCAACAGCTCGTGAACGAGAGCTCGAGGGAAACGCCGCAGGCTAATATGATCAGATCGGTACCTGTAGCAGCGAACAGCTCGCCCGTGCAGGAGGCCGTCAATATCCTCGGTGTGGTCGATCTAATGCGAAACCAGCATCCGCTGTCGATGGTGTCCTCGCACCAGAACACCTTCGGAGGTATGCACGAATCGTCTCAGGTCAAAGTTCTAAGCCCTCACCATATCAACAAAGAGACTAACCCGCTGTTGCCGGCAGAAGGCAGCCCCAACGGAAGCCTTCAAGGTGGCGGCGTCGTCGATCTTCGCATGAAGCATCATCAAACGGAGTTCGGCGCGTTGCCGAACTTCACGTCCACGTCGAACGGACAGTTGCCCGCGCAGAGTGGGCACAGCGTGGAAAAATACCTCAACCATATCGAATCCAACGTGAAAGAGGCTGAAAGCCAGGAGAACGGATTCGTAGGTAATATACAGCAACGTGCTTCCATTATAACTACGGGACGGCAGCCTCAGCAGCCGCAACCTTCCAATATCTTGGCCTCCCCTCCTCAAGGCGTCAAGCTGGACACCCTCGTTAACTCCGGCGCGGAATCTCATCAGCTGGTGTCGCCGTTGCGCACCGTGAATCCCAACAGCAACGCCATGATGGGCCACGTTTCCGCGGTCACCGATCACGAAACGATCTCGAGCCCCCAGCAGAACAGAACCAGCCCCCCTATTCCGGTGAAGACCATGCTGCTCGAGGCACTGATGCCGCCTCAAGCGGTGCCACCTTTGCCGGGGAACACCGCGGCGTCCGTTCCTTCGCCCGCATCCGTGGTCCCGGAGCAGACAAACGGTGACGCTCTGCTGACCACCATCAACGCCGCCCTTCTGCCTCCCATGCAAGAGCCGCCCGTGACCGCGACCGGCACGTCGAATGCTGCCGTCAGCGTGCCATCCCATAATCCGTTGCAAATCGCGAACGAGACCATGTCAACGGAGGCGGAGCATATCCCACAGATGCCCGGTCTCATACAGCAGGACGTTGTAGCGATGCAGCAGGTGCAGCAGGTAGAGCAAGTTGTCGCGCAGGCACAGCAGCAGGTAGAGCAGGTCGTTGCCCAGGCACAGCAGCAAGCGGTCCAGGCGGTGCAACAGGCGCAGCAGCAAGTGGTTCAACACGTGGTGCAGCACGCGCAGGTTGTTCAGCATGCTGTGCAACAGGTGCAAGCGATCCAACAGAATCAGGCGGTGCCGGCGGTGCAGCAGGCGGTGCAGCAAGCCACGCAGGAGGTGGTGCAGCAGGCGGTTCAGCAGGCCACGCAGGAAGTGGTGCAGCAGGTTCAAGCGGTCCAGCAGGCGGTGCAGCAAGCGCAGGCCGCTCAGGCGATGCAGCAGGCAGTGCAGCAAGATATCGGTTCCATGTTGAATCAGCCGGCGGGTTTCGTCGCGGAGGCCACCTCCGTGCTGGCCAGCGGAGCTGCCCATGAACCGTCGCAGCAGAGGCTAACCAACGCTGCGGAGCAAGCGATCAACGATGTAATCACTAACGCCACCCAGGATATCATTAACAATCTGCCCATCACGACGACAACCGCGCACGCCATCATCGCGACGAAGAACATATTGAACAGCGTGGCCACCCAGAGCGCGCAGTTAATGAACAGCGCTATGGAAGGTATTCTGCCTAAATCGCCGTCCGGCCAGAATAATATCGTTGAACAGGTGGCGAGCAAATCGCCGCCGGGTGCTCTACCCGTCACACCCAACAGACAGAACGTGAACCCACCTATAACGAATACGGCCAACAGTGCGAACGGCACGACGGTTAGGAAACAGGAGGACGGTATGTTGCCTCAAGAACTGACATCGATGTCGGAACATGATCTGTTGAGCTACATAAATCCGAGCTGTTTCGATCCTCAAAACGGTTTTCTTATGTAGTACTGCCGTATTCTTGTCATTAAAATATAATTGTGTATTCGAAGTATCCTCGGATACGTTGAGAGAGAGAGAGAGAGAGAGAGAGAGAAAGAGAGAGCGAATGAACGAACGAGAGTAATTCCAATCATTTGAGTATGAAAGATATATTCTTGGCTCGGTACGAGTTATATATTTGTGCCACATTGTCGTTTCAGACTTTGTATGTGATAGATATGAAATCCGTTTTTATATGATGAAAATGGACGAAGTTAGCACCACCTTTGTAACAATTGAAAACTATTATCGTGTTAAGTAAGACGGGCGCATGAGAGCGCGACAATTAGGGTTTCCTTTATCCTTCCTTTTTCTACGAGTTGTCGAATGTGATAATTCATTTTATTTATCTCCATTAAACGTCTCTTGCGCATCCAGGTGCCTTTTCTCTATTGTAAAGTATCCGAGATTGGTCTTTCTCGTTGCAGAAAAGGAGCATCGTAAGTAAGTACGATATACATATGTGTATATGTATTGTAATAATCAACAATGTACTGACCCCACTCAACTCTAAGTGGAGCCACGGGAATTGAGTGTAGTAAAAAAAAAGTTACGTTTCTCACAGTACCTTAAAGTAGAATCCTACGAGCGTTCATTAATTAATAACATTAATGCATCTTTTTTTTTGTCTTGACTTGATTTCATTCTAACAAATGGATCATCTTGTTGTTTGATGTCGTTTCTATTATATATATTTTAAGTATAATATATTTCGTATGTTGTTTAAATTTTTTGTTGATAATTAATACCAATTAATAGAATATTATGTGATCGCGTTGAGGATGTTATCGATAATTGCTAGGACAAATACAAAACGACAGAGAGATTATATTATATGTCAATACGAAGGATAATTGATATAGAAATATATATCATTGAGATTTATATATATATATATATATTAAGTATATATATACATAGGGAGAGATAAATAGATATATATGCATATAAATACGAATATGAATATATATATATCTATATATTTTTTACGTTTACCCAAAGAGAGAAGCAGAAGATGATCGGATGAAGTGAGCTTATTAAAGATATAAACGAAGTCTATATTATATATTGTAACATTATGTTACATCGGGGTTTTTCCCTTTGTTCAAAGTAAGGGGTGCTATGTACCGCGTGTACGAATACTCGCCAACATTATCTAGTAAAGAACAGATTTTATAATGAAAATATTGAAACGTTTATTGTCGTGATATGTCTTTGTAGCAAAGTATATATTTTATATCGAGCATCTATTCACGTGTCACGTATTTTAACGAGCCCTTGCAAAAAAAAAAAAATTACAAGAATATAAACGCTGCATTAATCGAATAAACAGATCATTATACTATGTGGCATGCTCTTTGTGAAATTGTTTGTAACAATTACTGTACACTGTACGCACATTTTTAGCATTGTCAGCCTAAACATTGGGAAACAAAATTCATGGACAATGTAATATTATTTTGCTCCTGTAAGCCGAATAAATGTTTCACAGCATCGCTTTCTCGATGATTTTCTCAATTGACATGGGTATGGATTTAGTATTAGATTATAAATAAATTATGAAACAGTAGTATAGTGTGTTTAGTCTATTTTGTATAATATTTACAGATATTATTTTACAAACGCGACAGATAATTTAACGATTTACAATTTTAAATTAAATAACTTGTTAAAATTATTTTAGTCATATACTTTGCCATTTTCCTTTCTCACCTTTCACTCTGCCTTCTTTTAATAATTTATCTAGATGACGTTCTACGTTATAAGCCGCCGCTTCCCACATGATTGTTGAAGTATCCTGAAAATATTGAACTTTTTTATCTCATGCTTTACATTTAAATATATAAATAATACATTAAATAGTGACTATTACCACATATAAATGTTTTACAATATCCATTTCAGATAATACATTATTTTTGGCATTTTCTTGCAGAACATCCAAAATTTCATTTTCCCTTTTTAATCTGTGCTCTATATAATACTCAACTGCAGCTTGCGGATCTATTATCACTGGACCATGGCCTGGATAAATCATTTTTGGTTTCATTGCCGCAATCTTTTTTAAAGAAGCCATGTAGCTATATAAGTCTTCAAAAATAGCAGTTCTTTCTCCAAGAATACAATCTCCACTAAATAATATATTTTCATCTTCTAACATAAGGGAAGCATGATCGGTTGAGTGGCCTGGAGTATGTTCGACACGAATTTTGGCACCTTCTACTTCCACTATTTGCTTATCCTTTAAATGTTGCCATGAGGTTTTCTTCTCAACCTTATGTGCATGTTTATCTTCTGGAGCACTTGGCAATTTCCATACTACAGCAGGAATTTTTGTTTCATTTATTGTCTTTAACATATTTTGAACAGAATTCACTCCTCCTAAATGATCAGTATGCCAATGTGTAACCACTAAATGTTCAATAGTTGCTTTTTCTTCTTCCAATACTTGGCGTAATACTTTTGTATATTCATTGGCAGTTTTCTCCTCACCAGCATCAATTAATATACGCCTATAAAAAAAAGAATATTTATTTATATTATGTGATACTTTAAATTTATAACCAAAAAATATGACATTTATTACCTGGTGCCAGTTCCAACGAGATACGTGTTCGTACCTTGTAATGTCATAACACCCCGGTTGCATCCTAAAATTCGTATCACATTTGCTGATAATCTTGATATCAAAGGTAAATCTGCCAGAGGTTTCATGGTTATTCACAATTTGAAATTTGAATACTGCTCCGTGAGTATCGTATCGAGTCTGAGTTACACATAAGATCATTCATTCTGCGTAATCATTCATATAGTATTAACCGATGATTCTCAGCTATTAGTCAGAGATAAATTTTTCACTTTAATTCCTACTTAAGTTAAATACATATATAACTGTAAAGTCATTATTACTTTCCACATCATACATTCCCAACTTAAATACACGAGTGAGCGCAAATTGACATTTCGCAATTAGTATACACTACACATTTTGTGCTACTATGGTTCATAGTACATAGTACGCGTGCGACATTGTAGAATTTATATTATATAATAACTATTTATCAAAACTGATGTAAATGAACGCAATTTGCTCAGATGACAGTGCTCCTTTAAGTGATGGAACATTAAATGTTTTTCTTTTTAATATTATTTAGAAATAGTGTAATTTATTCTATATTATCAAAAGTGCAATATAATATAAGTTAGTTTACATTTCAAGCTTAGCTATGAGTTGATATACGAAATAGTGAAATCGTGAAGAAATATTTCATAAGCTACTGGAAATCTTTCCGCAGCCAATGTCGACTACTTTAAATATCGTTTATTAATAAAATTCTAACAAAATTAGCGTTAGATAAAGCATGGGGTCAGGAACAACAAATAAAAACATAAAGATTCAAAAATACATGTTTCAAACTAATTTTTTCCATAAATTAAATATTTCGTCGATTTATGAGCACTTAAACACTATAACCACCAAGCGGTGAAAGCGATGTACTAATCATCCCGATAACTGTTTTACACGAAGGAATACATATTAAAATTTTATAATGTTTTGATCATATTTTTAAACTTTTCGCATTTCAAATCAAAGAACAAGTGCTCAAAATTGATTTGAATTCCATTTTGATCCAATTTCTTATCTCATTTGCTAATTAAACGTGAAGCACCACGTCTTTTGACACTGTGGCGCCATCTCTTGGTAACCAGTAATACCACAGGAATTGTAATCTCTGTTATTATAATGAATATCATGACAAAATTGATGTAGGAAGAAAGTGTAGGTTCTAACAGAAAGATAGCACCCACAAATGTTAAGGAATTTTGGCTGTAAGTGCGTTTTTTTAGGAATTCAAAATTTGATCAATTTATGGACCTACAAATGCTAGCGTCGCATAGCGGTGAAAAGGTGGTACTAATCTCCCGTATACCTGTCATACGCAGAAGAACACGCATTCAAATTTCTGTGCTTTTAGGTTATATTCTCGAACCCTTCATATTTTAAATTAAAGAGTAAACACGTCTCATTATCCTGTGTGCAATTTTACTCGATTATTCGTTTACGTAAATTATAAAGGAATGTATCAGTGATTGGTGGTGAGTGATTACCACAAAAACAATAATTTTCGTTTCTACTAAAAATAGTCATTAAATTACTATTGTTGACTATCTGAAGGTTCTTTCTCGTATATCCTTTCTATCATGACTCACACATACCTCTAATACCAATTTAATTAGAATTTATGTTATTACAGTGAAAATAACAGTCCAATTATTACTAGTGGCCACCGCTAGATGGCGCAGCAATGTCCGAAATGTAGTAATTTGAAATAAATGCTTTTAATTAGCAAACTATCTGAAAAATTAGAAAGAAATTTAATACAGGATAATTGTAAAATATCCTTCTTCGATTTATAACCAGAAAGCTTGAAAATATTACCTATAACCTCAGAAATTTGAAAATATATTTCTCTATATGACAGGTATACGGACGATTAGTACCACCTTTCCACCGCTACGCGACGCTAGCATTTCAGTGCCCACAAATTGATGAAATTTTCAATTGGGAAAAATACACTTTTACGACCATAATTTCCGATTATTTTCGAATAATTCTTCTTCGTTAGGCCCTATACTATCCTCTAATGCCAATTTTGTTTGGATATTTGCTAGAATAACGGAAATAATAATTTGGTTAGTACTTATCATCGCTGTTAGATGGCGCGACAATGCCCGAAATGCAGTGATTTAAAATAAATACTTTAAATTAAGAAATTATCGGGAAAATTAGATAGAAATTCTATACAGGATAATTGTGATATATCCTTCTTTGATTTTTAATCGGAAAGCTTGAAAATATTACCTATAACCTGAGAAATTTGAAAATAAATTCCTCTATATGACAGGTATACGGACGATTAGTACCACCTTTTCACCGCTACGCGACGCTAGCGTTTTTAGGTCCATAAATTGATAAAATTTTTAATTCATAGAAAAACGCATTTTCAGCAGTTATCTTTGACTTTTCATCTTAGCTTCTTTTATAGGCGTCGATTGAAATCAATAATTAGATGCAATCAGCAACACTGATAGTTACACCTTAAGGCGTTAAGAGCGCTATGCTTTTTATACAATTAGTAACACTTTACCCTGGCATACACGAAAGATGGTTTAATACAATCTTAATGTCATTGGTTTACGAATTACAATTTACTACATGACTAATTTACATCATATTCGCCTGTAGACTGTAAGGCATTTTACTCAAAAAGGAAAGAAATCTATCAGCAGTTAATTCTCAATCAATTACTAGTTTAACCATTAAAATAGCATTTTAAATCACTCTTAATCAAAGAATTTATTGGCTAAAAAAACAACGGTAACTTCATGTTTTTTATATGACGAATAATTAAAAAGATTGAAACAATAAATTTTGCAGGCGTATTAGACGTTTAACTCTACTCTAAATTTATTAAATGTGCAGTGAATGCTGAATGGAGTTTTCATTAAAAATTAAATGAACCATAAAATTCCTTGCGCAATTCTTAGCTTGGTATGGTTTCCCAATGATTATTGAATGGAAAACAAACACCAATTTCCAGGTCTCACCACGAGGAGGTGACTGCGCTTCGAGACCCACCCACCCTGCCCCCCAACCCAGAACCCCCTTCCCTTGTACTTTTACCCCAGCGCTCAAGACCCGAATACCCAAAAAACCCCTCACCCTTATACTATTACCGTGATCCCCGGAACGCGCACCCACAAAACCCCTCACCCTTATAATATTACCCTTGATTCCCGGAACCCGATACCGACAAAACCGGTTACCCTCAAACGTGATCTTAACCTCTACACCCATAGAACCCCACGCGCGCCTGCTCACCGAATTTTCTAAACCCACCACTCCCACGGCCCACACCTGTTACCCTAACAAAAAAAGTCCGAGTCCAGCCTGGTTATAACCTTTCAACGAAACAAGCTCCGCGTCAACGGAGGGCCCTGAGTGTATATACGCGCTAGAAACAGACTGGCCCCCGGACTGAATGTACCAAAATGTACTGAATTGAACTGCTGAACCAAACTCCGCATAAACGGATGGTTTGCGCCCACCCCCCACCCTACCGTATCCCCCCCACCACCCTACGGCCCCTTAACCCACCCCCGGACTCCGATAGCAAATAAAAAAGCTAATAAAAAAGCACCCCAATTCAAAGTGGCTATAACGCTAAAACGCACTCAAGCTCCGCGTGAACGGAGGACCCTGAAATGCTGGAAGGATCACGCCTCTGCACGACGGCCCCCGGCGGTGGGGTCGCATCACGGCCACATTGATGATCTAATACAAAGTACTATAAAGTACTATAAGACTACTCTACTAAACCAAACTCCGTGTGAACGGATGGTTTGAACCCACTCCGGGTGAACGGAGGGTTTGAACCCACACCCCGTTTTCCGCGCCACCGAAGACCCGAATACCCGCAAAACCCCCACCCTTATACTATTACCCCCTAATCCCCGGAACCTAACACGCACAATACCGCTTACCCTTAAACGTGATTCTAACCTCTACACCCCTCGACTCTAAACCCATAAATCCCTTAAACCCGATGCACCCTCGTCCCATACCCCTAGCAAAAAACGCCCCGAGTCCTACTCCCACAACCCACGCCGATTGGTTGGTGTCCCGTATTCCTACACCGATTATCTCTATACCTTTGCCCCTACTAATACCCCTTGACTCTACACCCATAGAACCCCACGCGCGCCTGCTCACCGAATTCCCTAAACCCACCACTCCCACAACCCTCGCGCGCGTTAACCTAACCAAAAAAGTCCGAGTCCAGCCTGGTTATAACCTTTCAACGAAACAAGCTCCGCGGTAACGGAGGGCCCTGAGTGTATATACGCGCTAGAAACAGACTGGCCCCCGGACTGAATGTACCAAAATGTACAGAATTGAACAACTGAACCACACTCCGCATAAACGGAGGGTTTGCTCCCACCCCCCTCCCCCATATACCCCCAACCCTACGACCGCGAAACCCACCCCCGGAATACGCTAGCAAATAAAAAAGCACCCGAATGCAACGTGGCTGTGACCTTTCAACAAACAAGCTCCGCGTGAACGGAGGGCCCTGAGAGTATATACGCGCCACGGCCACGCTGACTGCTGGGCAAAAGGTACCAAATTTAAAGGTACTTACAGACTACTACTTTACTAAACCAAACTCCGCGTGAACGGAAGGTTTGAATCCAACCCTTAAACCGCGTACCGCGAACGTTACGACCGCGTACCCCAACGTTACGACCGCGTACCCCCAACGTCACGACCGCGAAACCCACCCCCGGTACCCCTAACAAATAAAAAATGACTCGAATGCAACGTGGCTGTGACCTTTCAACAAACAAGCTCCGCGTGAACGGAGGGCCCTGAGAGTATATACGCGCCACGGCCACGCTGACAACTGGACAAAAGGTACCAAATTTTAAGGTACTAGTAAACTACTACTTTACTAAACCAAACTCCGCCTAAACGAAGGGTTTGTATCTAGATACTCCCTACCCTTTAAACCCCTATGCTAAACTCTCTAATTTGTATACCCCTAAACCCTTCCCTCGTAGATCCTACTTTCCCTAAGTCCTAAATTGGTAGAACCTATTCACTGACTATATTCGAAACTATCTGAAAAGCGAAAGAAAACCGTGGGCAAAACCTACAAATTATTCTAATTCGCGGTACTAATTTCCGAGATCTTCTGGCAGGCCTCTTTGAGACTTCTTCATCGAAGGAAACATCTATGGAAAACCCAAACGAATACGAAATAGAAAATGCAATACGTAAAATATATAAAATATTAAAACTAATTTATAGATTGTAGCATTTAAATATTTTTTACTTTGTTCGGATTCTATTTTTTTTAACATAGTTCGTTAAATTATAAATTTTCCTAAACTACACGTTCACTTAGAAATGTTTGAATATTTCCTACGTTCGTTAAAAAAAAGCTTCCGAAAAACTAAACAACTCTGAGAAGACTAACAGATCTTGCGAAGTACCCAAAGGAGTACTTATACTAATTAATGATTTAAAAAATTTTTATATTGGAATTCAAATTAATGTATTTTGTTCCAATAATATTATAATACTTTGGATGTTAACAGAGATAGCTTAAGCATTTGTCAAAACCATTGCATTTCCAAAATAAAGTGACAATTTTCAAAAAAGAAAATCGGGAACATAACCGAGAGCCTCTAATGATGCAAGACATTAATTTAATAAGTTTGAAATATTAGATAAAGTAAAATATTCATATCAGAAAACTTGAGAGACTGTATTAATTTGCAACACCAATTTAATAAGCTTTAAGTTTTAGTTAAAAATTGAATATTCGTATTTATGATTTAAATATTACATGAAACACGAAAAGTGTTCTCGAAAGTGAAAGTGAAAACGATAAAAAGAGACTTACCGTTCGTATTAAACAATAAATGACCCAAATGATCAAGAAGTACAAAGTAATATTTTAATTAATTAGAAATTCGGAATTCGAAACTATTTGTGCAAAATAATATTACATTTTATTTAGGAATGACATTTGTGTTAGTACTTCTCCATCTTTGATCATAGTGTACAACAGACAAATAGCGAGCATAGTGATAAAGTAACATAAAGAATGGTAGTCCATCGTAGAATAGAATGCCTATTCTAATATGGACAACCATTACGTTGCAGCCCTCTTCGTGACAATATGTCGGGCCTCTTCGAAGATACAGCTGTAGATTTCCTTCTTCTTCGGCAAACAGATGAGAATGAATTCGACAAAAGATTTGCAGCAACTCGATATTAAACCATAGATGTTTATGCATTAATGGGAAATTCAAATAAATGTAAAAGCACGAAATGCAGTCAATGTGCAAAATATAAATTTTTATTTCAGTTTGATTCCTTTAATTGTACTAATAAAAACATTCATTTGCATAAACATCCACAGTTTATTTAAGAATATCTGATTATTCTCAATGTGCGTAAAAAAAGAGCTTCCGAAAAATCGAACTTTGAAAGAACAATGGAACAAATAAAGAACTCAATGCAGCACTAATTAATGAATTAAAAATTTCTAGATATTATTTCTAAGATTCAAGGTTCCAATATTTGAAGGAGAATTTTCAATCTAGACTAAATTCTCTCAATTGCTCATTTGTAAATTTGTAAACAAAATATGTATTTAAATTAAAACCTCTAATATTTATTTAATTTTGAGCTGACAAAAATAATAATTTAAATTTGAATTGTATCATGGATAATACGCTATCCTATTGCATGTAGGCTGCAATATAATTTAACGTAAAAATATCACTAACCTTGCGTCTTCATGTGTGCTATGAATTCCAGCTATAAATATAATTAGTAACATAGCTAACGATCTAATATATTTCAGAGGAGAGAATAATTAAACACAAGGAAGGATATATTTTGTTTTATTCACTTTATTTATTTCACTCATTTTATTTATTTTATTATTAGGATGGAGAAACGGAAAGGGAAAAGGCAAGTATTCAGAGCTAAGTAAAATTTGGAAATGAGAATATTTTATAATCGAATTTTAATATTTTCAATATTACTAAGACACTATTGTCACATGCTACTTCAAAATTTCATCGAATTGAATTAACTATTATATTATAATGTACTTATATATTAATATATGCATATTAACTAATTCATATATGAAGCTTATACTTTATTATAACGTTTTAATATAAAGTAGATTGTTTCCTATTTACTACATGAAATATTTTTCAAAGCTCTGAATAAACATGTTAAAAAAACCCTCGAGTGGTAGCGTTATCGAAACGAGTCTAAAGATTGTAAACAATGAACAAGTGTTCAACTGTTGTCGCTTCAATGCCACCTGCCAGCTCGTCGCGAAATGCTTTCTTGTTTATCTTACGTAAGTAAGCTCGACCGTGCTTCGAAAGTTTTTGCGTGTAATAGATCGAAGCTTTATTATGAAATACTATGAAATTCTAATGCAAATAATAATACTGAGTACAATAAAATTGTGTAAAATTATTAAATCATACAAAATCAAAATGTATGTAACAAAATTTATGCAAACGCAAGATACAAGAAAGCCCTAACAAATAATATATCAGTGTACACGAATAATAAAATATTCGTGATCACTATGCTCGCAATAATAATGAAAAATACAACCAATTCCCGTGTCGTTTCGGACCATTCGTCCTACGACATGATTGGGAATCGGAGGAACAATGAAATATGCGACTCACTGTGTCCTGATGAGCATCACGCATCTTCTATGTTCCCCATAGGTTGCACCGAGTAGAATGTCGTCAGCACCATGTAGCCCCATGTTGTAGACAGGAAACACCATGCAATTCGTTATTTAAAGAAATATAAAAAAAAAGGCTAACACTCACGCCGATCACGAAATACCGTAGGCGAATTAAATTTATATCGAAATAATGATTTAAACAAAAATACAAATAAAAATCTAACACTTCCGACTACTAATGGTAGCGAACGGGTTAAATAACGCGAAATTACAAAGTTGTAGCCCGTAGGAACGCATTTATGGTGGTCGATTATGCAATTACGAACGAGTTGCATTCCACCTGTCACACGATGCTATCGCGATGGCGTCCCACGCCGGAAAGGGCCTGACCAAGTGGCTCCACGGACCGGCAGCTGGCCGCGACTGCGCAGTGAAACGCGGTGCGCAATACGACTCAGCGCGAATTTGAAATAAATAAAGTCACGATATCGTTCCTAATATAAATTTATGATGTTAATACAAATTAATTGAACATTAATCCGTATGAAATGTTATATTCACTCTTTATAAACTAATTATATTTGTTCTATTTAAAAGCGTGGTTTTATTGACTGGACTGCAGATACGGATTGTATACTGTCTCGTAGATAAATGCGTTAATTGAATTGTTTATGTGTACTTTATTTTCAGCATGTGAAGTGCATGGTACAGTATTTGTAATTATAATCACCTGTTGTGGTATTCTAAATTATAATATTCTGTCTGCTGTTGCGAAGGATCCTAGTGAACGATACTTTAGTTATGTTAAATCAATAACATTTCTTGAAAATCAGTTATGACAAAGGAATTTGGCTATTTTTAGAATTCTATGAAACTATGCGCGGTAAGTGTGCGTGGAACTTGGAATACATTAAAGTATGTTGTAAAACGTAAAGTTACGGGATAAAGTAGTTTAACTTAAAAAGTTATTATTGGTTCCGTATGAAAAAGTATCTCCGTTATAAGGTCTCTACTGCATCCAATGTATGATAAATATGCACAGTGCTTCCGGTAAAAGTAGAGATGAAAGTTCATGACTGTAGGTAAGTCAGTATTCTGTTTCGGCAGTTTATCGAGATCGCCTCTTTCAGTATTAGTCTCCACTTTCTTCTATTGAATTCTAATTTTCAAAATTTTCGGCCTAATCAATTGCTGGTCGATATATTTTTATCTTCGTGGAGATGATTGTAAGTTGTGAAACAATCCGTGACGTTATTTTCAGCCATGCGATACCGGTTACATAACCCGGAGGCTGTGTGGGTTTTTATTCATAGCTATCTGGTGTTCGTTACAATTCGTTTATTACTGGAAGTAGAATTGATCCCTTTGTTTGTTTGTTTTATGTAAGCTTAGCATAGAATTTGTTCGAATTTAGTTGTTGCAATTAAAATTAACTTAAACTTTCTGCGGTTAATCTTGATTCAAATTTATTAAATCAACTCCGACTTATGTCTAACTCAAACAATTTTGAATTCACTTCCATTAAATTATCTTGTCTCGCGTCAATCCTTCAGGAATGAGAATCCAGTTTGTGAATTTTCTGCACTGATGCAAGAATAGAAGTTCCACCTTGGGAAGCTGTGTTGGAGAGATAAACAGTGACTGGCCAAGCATCAAGATATCTCTTCACCCGCCAAGATTTCTCTTTTTGTATTACTCGATCGTAACGTGCACGTATCACGAGCCAGTGCAAAAGCTGGTCGATCGTGGTGGTGACTTACGCAACACAGTGACATGACAGAGGGTACACGTAACGTGTAATCTCGTTAGTAATCTTCGAGAGGGTTGCTGTCTGCCGGAAACCTCGGCTAAATCGTTCGACCGAGTTGAGGCACGAGATGCTTCACGAAAATGAGTAGTTTACTTGAAAATTGTGAATTATGATGCTGTACAAATGATTGATGGTTATTATAGCATTTCGGCGAAGTTAAATGCATTTTGTTCGTCATTATGAACGTTATTTGGAGGAATTTATCGACGTAGGTTTTATGTCGAATTTTTTACAACGATCACGATTTTCTATGAAGAGAACGTGATAGTACGAAATTTTGTACGAATTTCTGTTCCATTAGTTTTCAGAATTACTAGTGCAGTAAAATTTCCTTTACCTAAATATTCATTATCCGAATATTGTGTTATCTTCAGAAATTCTGTTATCCGAGCACAGTATCGTGCAACAGTAGCTTTTTATTTTTAAAACTCACAAAATTTAATTGTGAACAAATATAGGATACGTAGATATTTAAACAAACTGTTAACTTTCTCAATATTCGTTTAAATAAACGAAGTTTAGCAGAAAAAAGAACACTATTTATTGATTAGCACAGAATATGAATTTTATTTATCGTGTTATTTCTTATTAATTAAATAATTAGTTTTCTTTGACCCTTTGATTTTAAACTTTTGTCCGCTACTGTGTGTATAATCGATGCAAATCTTTTAATATCTGTTGTTTTCGGAGTTTATTAATCGTGTGATCTATTAACAACTGCTTGTTATAATTGTTCCCCTTTTTGTTATAGCAACGATACAGGAAGCTTCGTTTTTATTATAACATCGTGGCTGGTGTTAACAAAAATGAGGGAAGGGAGGAGGTGAATTAGTGATCCAATTTTACTAAATTTCCTCAGAATTTGCGTATCAAACGAGGCGTGACTAGTCGCACATGTCGTTATAATTCTAGCAGCGCGTGCGCCAAGGATTCCGTACCCTATTCAAGGGGTGGATCGGGGTGGAAAACACCGCAGGGTTGCACGTGACTGCACGGTAGACCGGATGCGATTTTTTTCGTTTCGCTAGGGAATTGCCTAGGAGACCGTGTGTCTAATTCACCCTGCTAATGTTCTGCGATGATCGCGCAGAAATCGAGTTATAGTCGGCCATAATATAACGTTACAGAAACGAGAATTCGAAACAAAAAATAGTACTAAAGAAATAAAAGAACTATAATAATAAAAATAATAAACATTTATTTTCTGCTTGAACGGCTAAAAAATATTTTACATACGAATATACATATTTCAGTAAGTTATCTTCAATGCTTTCACACATTGCACTCTATTACACACACACACACCAATTTATACACCATTCTTCCTATCACTATATTCTAACATCAATACCACACTACTCTACTCACTACACTTATCGCTAGATTATCTCATTTCTTTGGTTTTCATTATTTCCACCTTTCTCTTCTCTAATTCCCCAAACACTCAGTTATCCAATCGTTATCCCTGTCTTCCACCACTTCCCATCTAAATCGAACAAATTAGAATACCTACTAAAACAACTCGATCAAAACTATTATCCAAGTTGTTACAAATTTCATCATCAATCTCTTTGAAAATACCATTAATGAAAAATGGGTTCCACCAAAAGGTCCAAGCAATGATATATCTCTTTCTTTTTTCGTCAACTTTTCGTTCGCTATTCATCGTCCAACCACATTATCTCCCTCTGCGCGGTCGTTTAGCTTAGAAAACAAGCACGCCCTCACATTCTTAGCCTTAAACTTTCAACAAATATATCACGCGAGCTACGAGCCTATCGTCTCCCCCGGTTTAACGCATTCCGCTCGCGTTCAACGAGGATCGTCTTCACGTGGCGGCAGATGCTTCCTGGTGCTCGTGGACGTCCAGAGGCTCCTCCTGCTTGATTTACGAACACCGTAGGGGATCGATGACAACCGGCGTACATCCGTGGCGAAGAAGCTTCCTGGGACATCGGGCAGATGCACGTTGCGAGAACGCACGTGCCACGGACAATGGGCCAATCGCTTGCAGAAGAGGCCGCTCCTCGACGCTGGCTGGAGGAGGCCTCCTCTTCGACAATGGATCCGAGGAGCTTCTCTTACCTTACAGGTAACATGGTCCAAAAGAGGTTCGTCTGGAGGACGTTCATATACAACGGATGTCTGTCAGATGGAATGGATTTGAAAAGGAGGGTTCGAAGGGGGTGACTATTGTGTTTATAATTTGAATTCAATTACGGGGTTATAGTTGGATTTGGATGTTGAATTTGAGATACGTAATGCGATTTTATATTTGGAGATGTATGGATTTGCGTATTTCGTAAGTGGGGCGAGGGTTGTTAGATTTAGGGAAGGCAGGGAAATGGAATAATCGTAATAGAATAAAATTTTATGTGAAAATTTGTAGATGAAAGTGTGAATCATACATTGTAGGCAAATTAACTTGTTATGTTATGTACAATTATATACAGAGTGTTCGAATGTTTTCCATTGGAGGTTGAAATAGGGGTTCGTAGACAGAAACAGGCTGGTGTGTTAACAACAGCGATAGTTTTACGACCTGTGATATCTCAAAACTTGTTAAACCTTTTGGGTATCGAATCGGAGAGTTTGTTTTACTAGAAAATATTTTTGTGCTTTCCCCTTTTGGCCTTCTCTATTTATACTGAGCTTTTGGGGTTCAAGCTTTCACCTAACATAGCTGTCCAACGTCGAACTTTCGAAGCAAATTACTTTATGCGCTTAAACATTTTGTTAAACTAGAAAATCATGAACCAGTAGGTTCGATTAAACATCTTTTTGAAAAACAAATTTTGTCGCCAGAGAAATCACTGTTAGAAACAGAGTTCCTTTGACATTGACCAGTTACGACGATCGATGCATTAGGAGAATTTTACGACAAACGTTTCGAGGAAATCCAATGGAAATGTAACGTGGAAGGACAATGACGACAGCTGTCGCAGATCGATCTGTTCGATAGTTCAAGAACAGAAACGGGGGATTAAATGTGGGAATCGGAACGAGACAAATGTGGAAACTGTGATTCTGGGATAAGCCCGGTCTATTGTCATCGGTCTAACGTTGGATGCATTCTGTTCGATCCATTTGATGGACACACTGAATCTGCAATATCGCAGGACTTACATTTGTGACATTTATCATAGTGCAGCATAATTTTTAAACCCACCCTTACATTCAATATTATGTACCAAGTCTCATGCGCTAAGAATCCGTACGGTTCACAGTTCAATCCCCAAAGCTTCAATTTGCATCCCCCAATGCAACCCCAACTCGCCAGACGATATTATCACGAAAAAAAAAGAAGCGGTCCAATGCATTCCAGCCCCTAAGAAGAAGGAAACAAAGAAATTCCTGCACGATTCATTTTACATACAAATGTAAACCCTCCCCCTCCCCGTCGATTCAAGGAATCGAAACGAAAGAGGAACTGTCGCGTCGCGATCCGAAAGAAGCAGCTGTCGAAATCGCAGGCCGATCTTCCATGGAAGAAAGCAAACCGGAGATTAAAGGGGAGGATCCAGGGAAGGGAAAGCCACCCCGACGCGTGCCCCCCACCAAAGCGGCCGAAAAACGTGCACGTGCTACGGGTTGCACCCCTAGGACGCCAGGGGATCTCCAACCACTCGATGTTCGCCCGTAACTTTGAAATTAATGCGCCTTCACCCTAATCAGGCAATTAAGACCGAGCAACCGCGTTCAAGAAGAAGTACAAAGTTTACTTTGCTCGCCTTTGCGTTTAACTTTCCTTCGAGGGAGGGAATAGTGCTAGGGGTGGATTTTAGGAACTGTTTAGACTGGAACCGACAACGCATATTGGTTTTCTGAAGGTTGGAGATCGCTGGAAAATCGAAGAATCGGAGTTTAGGGGTAGGGAGCGACCTAGTGGTTCGCAGTATTTCGCAGTTTGGATTATTAACGTCGAAGACTATAATTGTTCTACCGTTGAAACATACTCGTTATTGTTATAAGTAAAAAAATGTTCAATAATCATTGAATTCACCTTTTAGTCATTTTCATTTCAGTTTTATCGAAAACTACCCTTATTCACCGGATTCGTTATTATTATTATAATTAAAAATCTGCGACGTTAATTAAATATTTTACATTCTTTTGCAGCCGTCATTTCAGTTTTGAAGAAAACTACCCCAATCTGTCCCTTACACTTTACCCATACTTAGAGGAAAAAATAAACAATTCTAAAAATGTAATCAATGAATCTGCTCCTCGTTTCTTCAGATTTTCACCACCAAATTTTTACACCCGTTACAGAAATAAACAAAACTACCCCTTATTGCGAAGCGCAATAAGAAGAAGTTCAATATTTCATCGTAGTTTAATTTTTCCCAGCTTCAGCTACACCATTCAAGCGAACCATTTTGAGTTCCTATTAAACCCTCCACCTTTAAACGACCATTTCCAACCTTTAGCAGGCACGCACCGAACAGCTTTCAGCGGCACGCTGGCGGGGGACGCCGGCTTCCGGGGGTAGCTTGTGCGGCAACGGCTCATAGGATTCGCAGTTTAGGCTGTCGATGTTAGAGAACGGACTGACAGCACGCGTTGCTTCGTGGCACACGGCGACGAATGCTCGAGGGGAGCGGATCATAGACAGTGCGTGTTTCTTCAGTGGCGGGCACGCAGCCAAACTGCGCGCTCCTTTCACTCGTTCGCACGCGATTTCTGTCCTCATAGACGACCAATCGCAAAAAAGTGGCGGGTATCTTCATCCGTTTACTCATCGAAGAAGCACAAGGACGTTTTCCACCCTGTTCGAAGCGAGAAAGTAGAATTCACCCCAGTTTTATCCCCGTTTTCCTTCCAACTCGAGTGACAGTGCAATTTATTCGCGAAAGTGTACCCTTTGCAAAAGTTGAATGAAGAACGTAGCTGATGGACGTTCGAACTGTCTCATAGTGTTCTCCAATTTCTCATCCCCTTTCAGGATCAGATTTTCCGCTCGACTAATCGACGAGATCGATTTTCGCGCGGAAAAACGTGAATCGTGCACCGAGCAGGTGCCGCTGCTTCATCTTTCGCGAGTTTCATAGAGCCGAGCTAGAGACGTTTCTCAATTTCTCCGGACGCGTTATCATGCTCAGTGCCAGGTGAAGATAGCGAAAAAGCCTGTTGGGATTCTGATGAATGGCCCCGGCAGCTTTTCGCGGTGATTTATTGCGGCGTGGCGTGCCGGCACTTTTGAAAACTTTTATTTTCCCTCGGCTACGCAACCGGAGAGCGTCGCCAAGCGTGAATTTATGCGCTTCGAAGGAACCTGAACATCGACGAAATGATCTGGATGATGAGAGGGAAGATTTAACGTTACCAGTGGCGATTGTTTATCATGAGGGTGATTAAAATTGCTGTTGGGGATGCTCGAGCGTAGAATGTGTTTGTTTAAGATGAGAAGATTGCTGGTGATCGCGAAGAAACATCAGAGAATGCTGGTCGACAGCGGCTGATGAATTGAATCGGTGAAATTGGGATCGACTTGTGCCTTTGGAGGGATTAATTAAATTTTTGGAAATTTATATATTGAAGATTTAAAGTATTTTTAAGCGGTTGACAAGGTGGTTGTGATTCTATGAAAATCGAACGGGAGAAGATAATTTATTCAGAGTAGCTGGTGAATCTGATATTATATTTTTTGAAAGAAGTTTATCGAAAATACAGAGGAATTTTACGTATATATTTTCATACGGGAAAAGAGCTCGTGACGCAATAAATACGCGTTGCCAGAGTATATTTTTGTAAAGAAACAGGATCTCCTCGATTAATATCGATCTTCGAGAGACTGACAGCTCGCCGGGACCAAAGAAACTTTCCAAAGTTTTCCGAACCACTTTCAAGAAGGTTGAAAGTACTCTATCTTAAAAAGGAATCGAAGGGTATTAATTCAAAAATAGTCGATTCAAGGCCCGAACCGTTCTAAAATCATCGGTACACCTCGTTCCCGAAATAAAACAGAAACGAAGCCACTCACATTTTTTTAAACCTCGTCATCATTTCCAGTCAACCGAATTTTCATCACTCAAACTAGTACCGAATCGTCAGAAACACTTTCAACTAGAAGAAAAAAATTGTTTCGAGCTGCCAAAAACAATTTCAGCCAAAATATAAGATTGCTCTTCGAGTTACTCTCTTTCTTCAGGAATACCTTGAGGAAAACATACCATTACGAAAATAGGATAACAAACACCTGAGAAATTCTATCTCGATCAGGATTTTCTCAATTTTCCCGCCACAATCTGAGATTGGAATGAAAGAACAAGATACCGAATGTAGCTAACGATTGTCGAACTGATGAATGATAGTCAAAACATGAAGAAGCACGGTTGCCATTCGAGAATCGAACGCGTGCTCCAGATACTATTCTAATCCGGCGTCCTTGGGCGTCCAGCAGTGTCTAGAAGCCTGGAACTTGGCCGTGGCCGATTGATCGCGCACCGGGATCCCCTGGCTGTGGCAACAAACCGATGGACGCCAGGAGCGCGGGGGCCGAAAATAAAGAGAGCCGCGATTTTCATCGGCAAATAATCACACCTCTTCAGTCTTCCCAGGCTTATCCGACTTGCTGGCCGCATTCTCGCGGGAATCCGTTGAAAATTCACCGTGCTGGATGAACAAACTGCGGAACAACCGGCCTGGCGACGCTACGGGGTGAGTTTTCGGCCAATAAATCAATTTCGATTTGCATTTCGTGGTGACAGTCACGAGGATCGCGAAAAATATATAGAAAGGGATTTGAATTTTAAATGTCATAGACAATCATATATTTGCTGTCTGGTAATTGAAGGCAAGGGTGGAAAGAGGGGAATTGGAGATATTAACCCTTTGCGCTCGAGAGGTGACTGTTAGTCACCAAGTGATAGTTTCACAAATTTTTAGACTCTAATTAGTTCTTTTATTAGCCAGGCTTAGAGGTTAAACAGTCACACATGTAAATTTTAGTATATCACTTGACTAAACTAAATGACATTTAATATAGGCGAATCTTAATGAATATTTCGAATTTGGAAATTTTTGAAGTTAGTTTCGTTAGATGACTAACAGTCATCTCTCGAGTGCAAAGGATTAAAAATACCAGATTTTATTTGTGAAAATTGATTGATTTTTGTATCAATCTCTTAATAGAGAAGAAATAGTACGATAATAAAAATTTCTTGATATAGAAGAAATTTTCCCGAAAATTCACCGCCCCTTAATAATTGCCACCCCCAGCTACAGCGATGAGGATCGAGATAGTATGGGTTGCGGAAAGCGTTCGGAAGGGATTAGGGAGGTATTAGCGAGACAGTGGGTTAAAGTTTGTTGTGTAGGTAATGCTTGTAAGTAGGTTAATTTGCTTAGGCCACGATGTCTTTCCGCTTTACGATTGACGTACGCTACCGAACGCTTTCCAGAATACTTTCGAGTTGTAGACAGTGGGTTGTAAAAATTTTTATGCTCCAGACCTCCCACTTCAGTGTAGTACTTCAGGTACAAACATTTCCAAGACAAACGTGGTACAACAGGACAGAAAATTACCCTACATACAAAAATGAGTTAGAAACGTAGAATAAACTTTTTTGAGGATGAAGCTTCGCTTTTGAAATGAATTACTTTAAAAATCTGTGGGATGTGCTAACATTTAACTTGTTTAATTATCACAGTGTGTTACCTTTATCTAATGAAACACCATCGTGTAGTTATGATCAACGAATAGAATAAACGAAGTAGTATACGACGAAATTTGTCAGACTGAAACAATCGAAAGAAGAAGGTACATCTCACAAATCTTCAAACCTACGTATCTCGAAAACGAAATAGCCTACACAAAAATTGTATTCCACACTTTTTATCCATTTTTGCGTGTAGAATAATCTGTTGCTTGTTCGTACCTGTTCCGGGACGCTTTGCGCAGTAATTTTTAGACATTTCAGGCTGTTTTCCAACACAATGTCCCTTCCCACACCCTTCACGTTCTGCTTCATGTTTCTCACAGGCCTGACAGAAACGGAACAGAGCCGAGGATCGTCGACCCGCCACCTAAAGTGGTCCTCGAGTGTCCGAGCCCGGTTCGGAGCGGCAAAAGTGCCGCTGGCTGGCCTTAAGCAGAAACAGAGGCAAGAAGCAACGGGAAATCGGTTCGCGTTATCGACGCACTCGACTCCTTCGACGGTCTCGAGGAGGCTAATTTTAAGATCATCTCGAGAGGAGGACCCCTTCGACCTCTGTGATGATCAACGACCATGGCGCCAGGAGCAACGACCCTGACGAGTCTTCTGCTGTTGCTGATGGCGGTCGCGAGGTGCTCGTTGACCAAGAACGTGATCACGAGCACCCAGTCACCGTTCGCCAAGATTCTGAAGAGCGTCAAGCTACCGGCCGGCTATATGGAGGTGGTCCAGGAGGACTATTGTTCGCACGGTGTCGTTCGACTCACCTGCAGGTCCTTGAAGGCGTTCATGTTCATCCTGGAAGCGGACTACCTGTCGAATCTGACGCATGTCTGCGGATACGACGTGCAGAAGCTGATGGAGAAGAAGTTGTACAAGAACCGAGGTAGCAGCTCGTCGTACAAGAAGAAGGAGCTGAAGGGGAACTACATCAACGATCCCGACGAGGACGAGCAGCGATTCGGTGCGGTGGATGTTAGGCGGTCGCTGAACAAGAGGTATGCAGTTCGGTAGGGGTCCAGCAGGAAGTACGGTAGAAATAGGTCGTGGTTGTTCTAGCTCGGCCTCGATATCGACCAGAGCAGGCTCGTGATCTTGTTTTCCAAAGCTCTGCGGGCTCGCGACAAGACACTGCTTTCGCTTTCCGTTGCATTTCGACACAATGTAGCCGCCTCCGGTAACACGAGTCACCCACTGGGCATCCGCAAGCAGAGGAGAGAGTAAAGAATATTCGGTTTGGATTAGGTTACCGCCGCGTAGCAGACCACAGAGGTAGAAAACCATTCCTCTGCTACGTGGTGATACAATGGCGGGGTAAAAGGATGTTTCTCTTCTTGCTCTGATTATAAATTTGATCTATGCTTGACCGGTGCAAATATCAATCGATGAGATAGGTATTCTAGATTTCTCATTCCTACTTTCTGCTTCGAATTCCATGTTTCCCGTGATAGGGATATACAATTACTCGAGTCTTAGGTCCAACCCTCGAATCGGATATCGAACAATTTCGGGTACCTACAATTGAAATCGAATCCTAAATATTTTCGGGTATTCGAGTTTAAAATCGAGTTGAAAAATAATGATAGACGTAAAAACTGTTCATAGCATAAATGTGACACAAATAAATTATTTTTAAATTCTGACATAAATATGAAACTTCTTCCTGATTTTTCAATCAGATTCTTCACTTAAACTTCGTCGTTTAGAGATGCTTCGATTGATTTCAATTTCAGGCACTTCAAACATTTCAGAAGCCGAATGCAACTTTACGAGTACCCAAAACGTTCGGGTCCCGATCCGAGCCGAACCCGAAATCTCGAGCATCCGCACACCCCTATATTCCGAATCTGCTGTACCTATTCAAAGCAATACAAAGTCCTTCGCCGGTGCACCCTAATGTTATATCCGCGCCATTGTCCGCAACAAAAGTGGCCGTTCGCGGAAAGGTGCAGAGGGTGGCAAGGACAATCGCGTGAACAGAGCCGTCGAAAGCAAATGCAGCGACGTACAATTAAACTTGTTTCCGCTTCGCTCCCGCGAGAAACCGCCCTTTCCCTGTAACCGCCCCCTCTCGCCCCGAAGTTCGACTCCCTACGACCACCATGCGCGTCCCACACCGTTGGCGTGTCTTCGAGGGTGGAACGAAATCTCGGCACGCAAAATCGTCGTTTGATGTGCGCCAGCAAAGCGTACGTGAAGTTTTAATTGCCTTTTGAGCGACGTTCGATGCCCGTCGAAGGAGAAATCGTTTCCATGAGAGCGCATCGCGCGCGAGGAGCACAGCTCGATGAACTTTGTAAATAAGGGGTTGCAGCCATGATCCAGAGGGAACGAGCTTACCCTGTCCTCCCCCGTCAGGATCCAGTTTCTAGTGTCCTGGTATTAGCGAACTGATTTCATCATTTTGTTTCACCCCTTGAAACCTTAATTTTGCATTTTCACTTGAGACGGGCGTATATCGATGAAGAGATTGAGGAAATTTCAGCTTTAGGAAACGTTAGAGATGATGAATTACTGGAAGCAATTAACTGTCAAGGGGTTATCAAATCTTTAGTGAAGCTAACTTCAATGCTGGCGGAAAAGTACGCGTTTGAGTTACTGCTCGAGGACTTCAACAGTTTGAACTACCAGCTGAAGTGTCTCAGGCGCCATTAAGGTTAAACGAAAGTTCCACTTCGGCGCGTCCTTTAGCCGAATCCAGTAGTTACGAAAACATATAACCTATTTAGGAATGCTTATTTATTCATTTATTTATTTAAATAATTTACGGATAAGATCCATTAGTGTACATATGTAGAGTATACTAGTTCAAAACGGAGGACGTTACATATAAAATAAGAACGAAGAATGACAGTATTTACAACATAAAATAAAGTGCATAGTGCATAGTGCAGTGTTATCAAAATTTTACTACCAGTTTTCTTTGCTCCGACCCATTACACAGGGTAACATCCCCTGAAACGTTTTCGTCCAACATTCAAAGGTCATCCATTGCAAGTCAACGCGTTTCAAACTGGCTTTGACGTGAAAAACGTGCGGATGAAAGAGTTTGCGAGCCGAAATGTTGGTCGCATCGAAAAATTCAAAGGGATTCCTCGCGTGGGTGGCGCATGAAACGTTATTTTCCTTTTATTTCCGGCAAGGGGAGCGAAGCGATAAAATCGACAACAAGCAGGAGGGTAGGTTCACCCCACGGCGAAAGGGGTGAAAATCGAGCCACCGGCCATTGTTCCGTGCAGCCGGGCCACTTTCGATCCCCGCGCAACAATCATCTCCGTCTGAAAACAATCGCGATTTTGTCTTCGAACGCAGGGCGCCCGCGCTTTCGACACCCGGTACATAGCTCTAATCACCGGCGTCGCTTATTTAATTGACGACCCTGCGCCCAGCAATCGATACAATCTGCGTTGCGCCGTTTGCGATACGCAAATGTGCGTGCTTAAATTCGCGAGATCGAGATTCGCGTGGATCCTGCACAAGGTTTCATGAATTTAATAAGTTGAGGTTAACCCTTTGCGCTCGAGGGGCGACTATTAGTCGTCAAATAATAGTTTCTTAAATTTTCAGACTTTAGTTAGTTTCTTTATTAATCAGACTCACAGGTTAACCAGACATACATGTAAATTTCGGTATGTTTCTTAACTAAACTATATGACATTTAATGTAGTCGAATCTTAGTAAATATCTTGAATTTCAAAATGTTTGAAGTTAGAATCATTAGATAGAGTGCAAAGGGTTAAATTCTATAGAATAAGGGCAAAAATAGAAAATTGTCTCTAGACTTGTGAATATTTGAATTTCAGAACTTGAATTAAATTTTAATTTAAATATTTTAACATTGGAACGGTTAAATTTGAAAATTTGCATTCGAAGCTTCGAATTGGAACATCTGCTTGATTCTGAATATTTAAATTGGAAAATGTGAATGGAAAGTTTGAATTTGAATGTTTTCTAAATTTCGACACTGAATTAGTATTGTTTTCACATTTTAGATGTTCCGGACAAAAGCATTGTCGTTACGATTTTACCACGGACCAACGAGGCGCCGCTTATTGGAACCCGGCCACATTGCGTGTAAAATACGCGTGTATTCCTGGTGAGTTTCTCGAGATTAAATTAAACATCATTCATCACGCTTAGACATCAACAAACTCCCGATCTCCAAATACTCCTACATAATTTAACGCGTGAGAAACAGGAAGCGCTTACGCTGTGACTTCCTTTTCTGTAGTGCGCCACATCATCCCTTTCATAGAACGTAGACGATCGATGTCCAGTCACGTTTAATCGATAATCTTCAATCTAGATACTCTAGAACAAATACCTGTCCGTCTAGATCGAAGCTGGAAAGTGAATGCAGTGTCACGCGCAACATGTTTACAGATTTTTATCCTCTAACACCGTTTCTGATCAGCGAACATTATAAAAATCAGTTATTTAAATAAGTTACGATACTTTAGTGGATAAAAAATTTTTATTCTTCAATTTTATCCACAAAAAGGAATTAAGCTTCGAGGGTTAAATAAAAAATTATGCAATTAACGAAACTTATAAAATATAGGAAAATTAATAAATTTTTTAGTTTCTTAATATTCCCTAAAATTTTAATTTCATAATTTTAAAAAATATAAGTAACTGTTTGTAGTTTTCTGAAAAGAATTAACCTTCGCTTTGAGGGTTAGATAAAAAATTATGCAATTAACGAAACTTATAGAATATAGAAAAATTAATAAATTTTTTAGTTCGTTAATATTCCCTAAAATTTTAATTTCATAATTTAAAAAAATATAAGTAATTGGTTGTAGTTTACTGGAATTCTTTAAAGTTTTTATAAAGAGAACGTGACTCAAAGCAGTTATGGCTTCCAATTTCGAGGGCTTAGAAGTTTAATTCGGAAACATTCATAACAGCAGTCCTTCCGGAAAACGACAACGTGTTTCGCAACGAACGGCATGCCGTGCACGACAAAAGACAGAAATTCGTGAAGGACACGCTAATCCCTTGTTTCTATGCAACCAAGCGCGTCACGGGATCGTAAAAAAAGAACACGAGACGTCCCGGTTGAATACATCCTCTACCCCTGAGGAATTACGATTTTTCAGAATTTTTCTGACCTTTGCGACGGTCGTTCCACGTTTAACGTATTACATAACTTCGCGCGCTACAAATCACTCTTTTACGAGTGGAAAAATTGACATCCTATATTAGGATGCACCATAAATAATCCTAAGAAAAGAAACAAGCATAAATGTTGCCTACGTTTATAAGAAGATCCAACTACTGGGCCGTAAATCAATTTTAGCGAACAAACAAACACATATATCGCTCGTTTGCATGCCAGTAAAATCGTTCCTCATAAAATGTTGCCTAGAGGGTGAAAGCTTTCGTTGCGAAAATTTTCATTCCTCGTAAAACCGTCGTAAGTCATCGGTTGCAATTTGATGGCAATCCGATGAAACCACGATATCACCCCACTCCTTCCCCCCCTCCGAAGCAATTAGAGACAAAGAAAAGAGAAAAATCGAGGAGCGACTGGTACCTTTTCAA